>CM040118.1:323660561-324371801 GCA_022559845.1 Amorphophallus konjac | reverse complement strand
TTAGAAGGTGGAGGTGGAGATGAAGTAGAAGTGGGTAGGGCTTGAAGTGGGTAATGATTTTGAGGTGGGCGATGAGTAATGAGTGGTTTTGAAGGCATTAGTGGTGATATGGTGGAGAAAGACGGGGTTATGTATGGTTGACGGATGATGAGGGGTTTAGAAGGCGTAGGGGTAAATGTGGTAGAGGTGGATGGTAAAGTGGGGGAATGAGAGAAGATGAGAGGGTGCGAAGGCGTAGTGGAGAGTGTCGGTTGATAGGAGATCGGGGTACGGATGAGAGGGCGTAATGGTAGTGGAAATGGTGAAGGTGATACTGACGCGGGTTGATGAGAGAGAGGTGCTACCCGGGCAAGGTGAGGGGGTTGCATGACGATAGGGTTAGAGGTAGAAAGAATGGAGGTACGTTCCTGGTGCCACACCTGCTCTCTCCCGACTTCCGGGAAGGAGGAGATGGGGTTAACCTGATGATTGGGCGGTTGGTGCTCCGATAATGGATTCTGGATTATTCCCATGTCGGGCTGTTGTTGTGGGGCCTGCTGAGGCTGTTGTTGTTGTTGTTGTTGTGGTTGCTGCTGCTGTTGCTGTTGTAACTGCTGCTGTGGCCTCTGAGGAGGTCTCCTAGCCTTGAGAGCCGCGACGTACCGTCTCATCTCATCCCAATCTATTTGATGTGCATCATTCATGTCGTGGATGTAATCTTTGAAATGGAAGTAGTAATCTACTGTGTGTCCTGGCTGCCTGTGGTAGACGCAGTATTTGGAGGTATCAACATTCGGGGGCCACACGGGCCTTTCTCTGGGTAGGGCGAGTTGGTTTGATGCCATGAGGGCATTAAAAATGTCTGCTAAGGTTTCTGGCAATGGTGGATAGTAGGCTCTCTTGGGACCGAGCGGCCTCCTTTGTTGCTGTTGGGGACCATAGTTCCCCGGGGGTGGAACTTGGTTGTACTGAAGCGGTGGTTGTTGTTGCTGAGGTTGTGGTTGTTGTTGCTGGGGTTGGCGTAATGGAGGCATATTATCCTGGGGTGGATTATTTTGGGGTGGAGGACGAAGAGAGAAAGGACCCGGTTGAAGGGGAAGTCGGGGCATTTGTGGAGGCCTTGGGTTGACTGCATAGTTGGCATTGTTGACCGCACTGACTGCTCATTTGTCACGACCCCTTCTGTGGCTCCGCCCGGGACACCAGCGCCTGTCTTTCTGACCACTTTGGGCTTCGGCGACTCAAACATGTTCATGATGGGGGAGTCTTTTAGCTGGGTTTGGATGTATCGGGCCCTTTCATAGAGTTCCTCCATTGTAGTAAGTTTATTCATGGCCAGGACATGTCTGAATTGTGGGGTTGCATTAGACACAATCATCTTCACTTGTTTGGGCTCGGAGAGGATATCCCTTATTCTTTCCGCTAGAGACCTCCATCTATCAGCATATCGGACAAAATCCTCGTCGGGTTTCATCTTTTCGGCCACTAGGTCGGTAATGGAGAGTGAGGGACCGACCCTATCCCTATATTTCTGCAAGAACCTTCTCTGGACTATTTCAAAATTCTCGGCCTCGCGGGGCTCCAGAGAATAGAACCACTCAAGCGCGGGACCATCCAATGATCTCCGAAAGAGGTATGCCAGGGACCTCTGATCGTTTTGCCAGTAAGAGGACTCATACATGAAATCCTTGAGATGAATGAAGGGGTTGCCGGTACCATTGTATCTGCGGTACGTGGGCATTTCGGAGGGAGGAAGATGAATGACGGGAAGGATTGGCAAAGCAACCTCCGGGGTGGCTTTGACGTCCACCATCCTTCTCAGATTTTGAAACTGCTCGTCCATGCGGTTGAACCTATTGAGGAGCGATTGGGCGAGCTCCTCTGGAGGTGAAGGTGGCACTTGCCACTGGGGGAGAAACTGTCTCCCGGAGACTTGAGGGGGGAACCCAGAATGAGAGGGAGCTGTCAGACCGCCGATAGTTGGCCCCGGCTGAAGCGGTGTCTGGGGAACAACGGGAGTTTGAGATTGTGATGGGAACTGGAATGAGGGTGGTTGTTGGCTCGCTTGTCCTTGAAGCGAGGGAGACTGGATGGCTTGCGCCAATGAGGGAGATGGAATGGCCTGCACGGACTCTTGGGGAGGTGCGATGGCCGGAGTTGACTCCTGGGGCGTGGGGGAAACAGATTTCCCTTTTAGAATGGCCTGGAAGGCCCGGAGCTGTTCAGAGGTAAGCTCCGTGTTGGCGAGGACACCCAGTAAGGAAGTGATATCCTGTGGCGGGGACGTGTCCCCGGCAATAACCTGCACCTCATGCGAGGGGTCATGAGAAGGACCCGAGTCCATAGCATAGACTCGCGGGTCGGCTGACAAACCACGGCTAGGGTGGTTCTCCTCAAAAGACTCGTGAGACATGCTCACAGTTTTCCCAAAACGCAAAAACCTACACTAGCAAGTAGGTAGCAGAGATTATCAAACAAGTGGATGCCTTTACGCCCTTTTTGTGTTTTGATTTTGATGATTTTTTTTTATATTTTTAGCGAGATCCGAAGTTCACACAAAATGGGGACCCTACTTTATTTTTGTTTCACCGCCGTGTCAGCTAGGGTCTCTCGTCTCACCACGAATGAAATGACTAACTCCGGGGAACTTCAATGGTACAACCAGCCCAGTGAACGAAGAGGAGATTCTTCGATGTCAGGGACTTACGGAGGTCCCAGTGTAGGAGATTCTAGTCCGTTGAGAGGAATTTCCAAACGGAGAGTCCTTCTTTCACCGGGAAAAGGTGATCCTCAAAAAATGAAAAAAAGGATAGAAAAGAGGAATGGATGTATGCAATGGAATGCTGACAGATATATGGAGTGGGAAAACAACAGAAATAACAGACATATAATAAACAAAGAACCAATCAAAACTGACGGTGCTGCCGTGAGCACAACGGGGGCGCGCGCGGGCGCGAAGGTGGAGAGGCACGGGTGGTGCCGAACTTGCAAGGGTAGCCGAAAGGAAGCAGTAGAGGTCCCACCGTGATCGCCAATCTGTGAGCGACGTCACGCGGTTCGGGAAAGAGCGGAGAGGACGCGGAGCGTGCGCGGGCTCCTCTTTTCTTTCTTTTGGTGTTTGTTTGCTGCAACACAGAAATAAGAGAAGAGAGAGAAGGGGCCACCATGGGAGATTGCTCCGGTGGGGCGAGCGGGACAAGTGTGATATAGCAAAATATGGGGTTTAAACGGCCATAGCGGGAAGTGACTCGCCGCGGCCTCGGGGGGACGGGAATGGTGCAAAAATTAAATAACAAGAATTGAAACGGCCATTGGGGAAGTGACTCGCCGAGGCCTCGAGAATATGAGCAGATAATAAGATGACAGAATATAAAGAGAATACAAAGAGCGGGAATTTAAACGGCCATTGGGGAAGTGACTTGCCGCGGCCTCGAGAACACAAACAGATAAGAATATAACGTATAAGAACGTGAATTTAAACGGCCAGTGGGGAAGTGACTCGCCGCGGCCTCGAGAACACGAATAGATAAGAATATAACATATAAAAATGGGAATTTAAACGGCCATTGGGGAAGTGACTCGCCGCGGCCTCGAGAATATGAGCAGAATATAACAGAGTATAAAGAGAATATAAGAACGGAAATTTAAACGGCCATTGGGGAAGTGACTCGCCGCGGCCTCGAAAATAAGATGTGATCGCCAGGGGCCGAAAGATCCCAAAATAAGAAAGTGATCGCGCCTACCTCAAGAGCGGGGGATGGCGGGTTGCTTCTTCCTCTCCCTCCGGCCGGCCGACGGAGAGGGCTTTCCTCGACTACCCTTGCAAAACAATGACAAACAAATGACAAGTGGATTAGAAAGATGGAGGTGTAGTATTCAAATCCTTGCGATAAAAATAACGAAATGATGGCAAGACACACACCTGGTTGGTGTTATCTTTTAAACCCCTTTCGGACTCGAGTAGGAGGAAAATGAGATGATGGATGCAAGAAGTATAAAAGAAGAGGCGCCCTTATGAAGGGGGATAGAGGATGCGAGATGATGAATGCAAAAGAACTACGAATAAAAAAGGGGAAGAAAAGTCTTATTGGATGAGCCGAGGGTGAAATCCGGCGGAGCTCCGGCAGCGTGGGGACGGCGTGGAAGCGCGGTGGATGAAGACGACCTTCCTCTCACGAGCGTGAGCACCCGAGAAGCCGGCAGAACCTCCACCTACAAAAGAACCCACGGGTTAGAAAATGACTCCGTAGCCTCTGGGCTCCGACAGCCTATCGGATCACTTCCAAGCTCCTCCAGAACTGAGGGGGTGGGCCTCTATTTATAGGGCTCCGGAGGGTGGAGGCGTCCAGGACCCTGGACACCTCCATCAGGGCCGAAATAATATTTTATTCTATTTTTATTTATTTTTTGGAATATTTTTGTGGAGGCGTCCAGGGCTCCGGACGCCTCAAACAGGTCCACCGAAAACCGACGACGGCCGCACGCGGTTTGGCACAACGCGTGGTTTTGTGAGCGGCGCCCCGTAATTCAGAAATAGGCGCGTCCAGCTGGCTGGACGTCTCCATATTTTGGATTTTTTCACACACGAAAAACCGTCGTTCGGTGGCCGGCGCCCGTGAGGGTTTTGATGGAGGCGTCCAGGGGCCTGGACGCCTCCAAAATTATATTATTTTTTTATTTTTCTTTTGTCTTTTATACCAGGGCTGGCATTTTGATTTTTTTATTTGTTTTTATGGAGGCGTCCAGGGGTCTGGACGCCTCCATTAATATATATTTTTATTTATTTATTTATTTTTTTATGCCAACTGGCATTTTACAAACATTTTTTTTATTATTGTTTTTATGGAGGCGTCCAGGGGCTGGACGCCTCCATTAATATATATATATATATATATATATATATATATATATATATATATATATATATAATTAGTTTTGGGCCCTGAGAAAAGAAATAAAATAAATTAAAAATATGGGGGCGTCCAGAGGCCTGGACGCCCCCATTAAGACCCACCCGGGTCCTCAATCGGCGGCCGCCCGACAGTCAACATCTTGGTTCCGGAACCTCTTGATACGTCTGACTGGTGTTGATGCCGTCCGAATGCCGTGACGAGACGATTCCGGATGCCGAAAAAGGTAGAAGAAGACCCGAGAAAAGGAAGCACTCGAGTGATTCAAAATACGTAAGCCGTTGCGGGGCGTTGTATAGTAATATGAGACTTTCTCAGGAGACGTCAGGAATAGCGTGTCTACACCGGTTAGCCGTGTTCGGTCGATCGAAATGGGCCTGTCGGTCGACCGAAATGGTCGGCCTGCCCTGATTTTCACAACTTTTTCTATCTCATTTCAATTTTCTTTGCTTTCTTTTTCTTTTTCATTTCTTTCTTTTTTTTTTGCTTTGTGAGGAAACAAATTGAGATTGGCTTCTGACACGATTTGACTTAAGGAGCTTTTCTGAAACTCCCCCTTAGTGACCGCCTAGGATCCCCAGGTCACTAGTCCACATTTATATAACAAGAAATATTTGGTCTTAGAAGTTTTTCAAGGAGGGCTATATATACATAAATACAATCAAGCATACAAGGTGGTATCATACACAAACTTAAACAAAAATACACACAAGTACGCATGCATTACACACAATCTACCCTTCATGCTTCTGACTTTTTATGTAAATACAACACTCAACCTAGTGAAGACCTAGGTATGTATGCTCTCACCCATGCACATGTCGAGTTCTCTTATGATTTTATTGAATTGTTCCTGGTTTAGAGGTTTTGAGAAGATATCAGCCAATTGATTGTGCGTATCAATGAATTTTAACTCAAAATCCCCCTTGCCAACATGATCTCTCAAGAAATGATGCCGAATGTCAATGTGTTTGGCCCTTGAGTGTTGAACTGGATTTTTGTATAAATTGATAGCACTTGCATTATCACATAAGATCGGAAATGAATTCACTTCAACATTCAAATCAAGCAATTGATTTTTGATCCAAAGTACCTGGGCTCTACAACTTCCGGCGGCTACATATTCAGCCTCGGCCGTTGAGAGAGCTACTGAATGTTGTTTCTTGGAGGCCCAAGAGATTAGGCACCCATCAAGAAATTGACAGGACCCACTAGTACTTTTTTGATCAACAATACCCCATGCATAATCTGCATCGTTGTATGCAATCAAGTCAAATAACCTACCGATGGGAAACCACAAGCCAAAGTCTAGTGTGCCAATTAAATACCGAAAAAATCGTTTGACAGTCAACAAATGAGATTCTTTAGGACACGACTGAAAATGACCAGATAGACATACGATGTACTGAATGTCAGGGCGGAATGTTGTTAAGTACAGTAGTGATATGATCATACCTCGAAATAGTGCATGATCTATTATTCTACCCTTTTCATCTTTGTCTAACTTCGTGGTTGTGGCCATCGGAGTTGACATGGGCTTTGCTTCTGCCATCCCATATTTCTTTAACAGCTCCAAGGTATATTTGACTTGATATATTAAGATGCCTTCTGACGTTTGCTTCACCTACAGTCCAAAAAAAGGTAGTTCCCCCATTAGACTCATCTCAAATTCGCCCTGCATTATCTATGCAAACTCATCACATAAGGTATTATTAGTAGCTCCAAAGATTATATCATCAACATAGACTTCAACTGTAATGCCCCAAAAAATTTATAAATTATTTCAAAATTTTTTGGAATTTTCAAAAGCCTAAATGAATTAATAAATGAATATTAGGTTAAATAAGTCATTATTAAGGGCCAAATTTGATGAACTATTTACCTAGCCTATTTTAATAAAGCCCAAAAGGTTTAAGGACCAAGCCCATGAAGTTTGGCCCATATTCTAGAATGTTAATTAGCTTATTCACGGAATATAAGGATAAATACTCCTTATTTAGATAATTATGTGGATAAAATGAAATTAAGAGTTTGAACCAAGTTCAAATTCGGCGCCCAGGGTCCTTAGCGGTCTATCATAAAACCGCTACAGAGCATTTGGCGGACCAATCTTTGACCGCTAATTCCTGTCAGTTCCGTGAGTGGAAGAAAGAGTAAAAAGATTAAATTTTTGATAGTTTATCATCTAGAGATCAAGATGGAAGGACTAGTAAACATGTTAAGGACTCTCAGAAGTCGATCTAACATCCAATAAGGACTCTAGGATCGATCTAATCCTCAAACCCTAACTAAAACCTATAAATAGAACCTAGTGTTGACCTACACGACCCTTACATTTGGCTCGCGTGGAATCAAGGTAAGATCGTATTATTTCAGGTATGTTCTTTAGAAGTTTGTATTCCTTATACATAGCACTAATCTCCCTCAAAATTTCGTGCTAGGACATCAAGCACACAAGGAGGTAGAAGCTTACAAAGTTGCTGATTCAAGATTAGCGACCCAGGAAACTAAGCAAAAGTCTAGAGAAGATCAAGGAATTAGGCAACCAAATCGAGGTAATTAGCATTAGTGCCTTTAGAACTTTCTGTTCCCCTTAATATCTTCTTCTTACCCTTCAAATTTCACATCCATACGTCAAGAGAGTAAGGAGTTAGAGCAGCATGAAGTTGCTGATTTACCACTAGAAGGGGCAGAATTAGGGCTTACTTCCAACACTAAATTCGAAGTTTAAAAGCTTTAACAGAGGTAGGTCATCTCATGAACGACTAAAATACTAATCTAGGAATAAAAGCCCTCTCATTTTACTTGATTTCATGCATTGTGTATTGGAAATTTCATGTTTTAATAGGACCTATGCACTTAGTATATCATCCATGCATATCTCTTAAAGCCCTAATGATCTAAATTAATTCTCTTGTCATGATATATGATTCCCATGCATATTGCTAGCTTAAACCTTCGTTCTATCATGATAGGGAAGTTAGAATATGTTGATTTCTAGACATGATGTGTTTAGACATAGTTTTCTTCTTATTTTTACTGTCGGACATGCTCTAGCGGCCTAGTCTTCGACGGCCAACCAAGTGCAACGGCCCTACGATAAATCGCTAGACATTTCGTAAACGTGATTTTTATGAAACTTCTGGCGGACCAGAAATAGACCGTTAAGGTCTCTCTGGCGGCCTTACAATAAACCGCCAACTGTCTGTAACGGCTCTATATTAGACCGCCAATGTTCTGTTTTCTGTCAACCCGAGATAGAATCAAGAATAGTCCATTTAACTTATAAATAAGCCTAGTTAACTATGTTCTAACCTATTTTAATGATTATACTACTTTGAGTTTTTAACAGTGATTCCATGTTCTTTATGGTACTTAGGATTCTTTTAAGCATATGATAATTTCATGCCCAAAAACCATATACTATTGTATTAAATTATGGTTTAAATGCTATATTGATTTTAATGATTCTCTTCTTACCTCTAGAGTCAAATTCATAAGTACATGGCATATATTCCGATATATGACCATTAGTTACACTTATGCACATTAAGAACACACTCTTGGACATGATAACCTCTACCTTGGATATTCCTTCCAATGGACTAAGAAATCTTATTTCAAGGCCTCCGTAATTCTCCGCGAGCCTGGGATTCCCACTAGGACGCCGAGTTGGTTGTACCATTAAAGCCCAAATTATCTAAAAAGCACTACCGATATTTTTCTGAATTCTGTCCTGTAACGGTTCACTACTAGACCGCTAAGTCCCATTAACGGTCCAGTATCTGACCGCCACGTTCTCTAAGTCCAACTGATTTCTTTCTGGATTCAGCCCACTCTAACGGCCCAATACTAGACCGCCAAGTAAATATAGCGGCCCAGTTATAGACCGCTAGCTTTTCTGAAAACTGTTGACCCGAGGTTTGACCCAAGGGTTGATATTCTTGTGATCCTAGATTGACTAATGATAGTCTAGGACTTGTAACCTTATTCAAAGACATCTAAGATAAAGTATGAAAGATAAGGAATGTACCGTTATGCTGTCGAATTTTCTCCAAGGCATAACTTAGTTATTAATGCATTTCTTGAACTCATAAATCTATATTTGGTGCATTCTTATTATTGACATTGAGTCTTGAACACTTATTGAACTTATTACATGTGTGGCCAACTTTATTGCTATATACGTGGAAGTAGCTTGATTTATACTTGAAGATGCAGTTCAAGCACTGATTGTGTTCAAGGGCTCTATGCTAGTCCCCTCGGCTGATTGTCGGAAATATACTATTATAAACCATGGGGTATGATGCTACTGGCGTCGCATTACGCTGGGAGTACTTTCTTTATAAATAAGTAAAATTATCCATGGCTTGTGAAGTGAAAAATCCACAGAAATTCACGAAGTACTTGTTACTAAGTGAAGAGTACATTCTTGCTTGACATGCTAGTACATTCTTGATTACATTCTTGTTCAGAAAAGGCCATAGTTACATTCTTGCTTGATCATGCTTGCTCAATCATATCTTAACTTGATCATGTCTTGTTACTTTGGTTTATTCACATGATTTACCGCATTCGCATGATTTTATCTTATTCTTTAGAGCTAAAACGCTAATCACTTTAATATTACCTTCATGTTGATGCGAAGATACCTACTGGGTAAGTGTGCTCATTACCTATTTTCCAATCTTTTCAAGAGATGCAAGTAGTTTGGATTCGGATTCGAGTTATTCAAGTGATGGGTCCGAGAGCGAATGAAAGTTATATAAGATTGAGAGAAGACTTAGGAGGTCAATAATGTCTAGATCGAGTTCATGTAATTTTTTCTTTATTGGATCAAATGGATTTAAGAAAGTTGAATAGTTGATGTATTTGGATCATTCTTATTATTAATAAAAATGAAGGTTGGAGTAAATTATTGTGCAATTGCATTGTATGTGTGATTGTTATTGCGCTCTGATTATTCTTGCTCACAAGAGACTTACTATGTCGGCCGTTCACGTTTCTAGAGATTATCTTCCGCTGTATTAAAGGCTCGGGATGTGACAATTAAGTTGGTATCAGAGCCAAGGCGTAAGTATGTCCTAGGAAAAGTCATGTCATAGGATAAGTCCAAGGTTTTAGGACCCATACCTATGAACTAAGAAAGAAATTCTCCACCTATGTGAGACATTGGGTAGAGTCTGGGGATAAGATAGTAAATTAGCTCTAGCTTAAACCCACTCATTCCATAAGAAATAACAAAGTTCATTATTCTTCTCAGGTACCTTATCCTCATTATAATGGCTCATCGCGTAGACTAGGATGGTATGCAGCGGACTGTTGCAGGCCTCACACATGCGTTGCAGACCTCGTATGCCTTGATATGGAAGGTTACGATGCTATTTTAGGGGTAGATTGGCCTGTATATCATAATGCCTACATCAATTGCCGCAACCGAATTATTTCTTTTCGGAAACCGGGTCTTCCAAGATTTTCCTTCCTTGGTATCAAGTATAGAAAACATCCTACCATCATTTCATCTCTACACGCTTGTAACCTAATTTCGCAAGGATGTGTAGCTTTTCTTGCTTCCGTAACTCTCACCGAATCCAAGGAGATAATCTTATAAGACATCCCTATTGTCAATGAATTTTTGGATATATTTCCATCAGATTTACCCAGTTTACCACCCAAAAGGGAAGTAAACTTTTCTATTGAACTCATTCCCGGAGCAGCACCTGTTTCAATAGCTCCCTACAGGATGTCCCCCACAGAACTCAAGGAATTAAAGAGACAACTTCTGGAACTACTAGACAAGGGATTCATACGACCCAGCACATCCCCTTGGGGTGCGCCAGTTCTATTTGTCAAGAAGAAGTATGGATCTCTCAGGTTATGCATCGATTACCGACGACTAAATCAGGTTACCATTAAGAATAAGTGTCCGCTGCCGCGTATCGATGACCTCTTTGATCAGATTTCGGGAGCAGAATATTTCTCCAAGATAGACCTCAGGTCTGGGTATCATCATCTCAGAATTAAGGATAAAGACATATACAAGATTGCTTTTGGAGCCGTTATGGTCATTATGAATTTATTGTAATGCCGTTCGGGTTAACCAATGCCCCAGCAGCATTTATGCAACTTATGAACAAAGTTTTATAGCCTTATCTCGACCGATTTGTGGTCGTATTCATTGATGACATTCTTATATATTCCAAGACAAAGGAAGAACATGAAGAACACTTGAGGGTAGCCTTGCAGACACTAAGAGAACACAAACTCTATGCAAAGCTTAGTAAGTGCGAGTTCTGGCTCAAGGAAGTCTCATTTCTCGGCCATATTATTTCAAAGGAAGGTATCGCTGTCAATCCTTCTAAGGTGGAAGCAGTCAAGAACTGGAGCCGGCCAACGACCGTGTCAGAAGTAAGAAGCTTTCTAGGTATGGCCGGATATTATAGGAGGTTTATTAAAGATTTTTCTAAAATTAATGTTTCTTTGACAAGGCTTACAAGAAAAGAAAATAATTTTATATGGTCGAAGAAATGTGAAGAGAGTTTCTTAACTCTTAAGGATCATCTCACTATAGCCCATATATTATCATTGCCCATTGAGAGTGGTGGAATTGAAGTCTATACGTATGCATCTAGCATTAGCCTAGGGTGCGTTCTTATGCAAAATGGGAAAGTAATTTGCTATTCTTCAAGACAATTGAAGCGTCACGAGGAGAATTACCCCGTGCATGATTTAGAATTGGCGGTTGTTATATTTACCTTAAAAATTTGGCATCACTACCTTTACGGAGAAAAATTCACAGTCTACTCAGACCACAAAAGCTTGAAATATTTGTTCTCCCAAAAGGAACTGAATATGAGGCAAAGAAGATGGTTGGAATACTTAAAGGACTTTGATTTTACTATCCAATATCATCCTGGCAAGGCTAATGCTGTAGCGGAGGCACTCAGCAGAAAACTAATGGGAAAGCTATCAACTCTCATGATTAGTTTGACTAATCTCATCTCTCAATTTGCTCAGTTGAACTTAGATATTGACATGAAGAAGGAAAATTATTTTATAGCCAATATTCGAACTCAACCTACATTAATAGAAGGTCTGGTCAAGTTACAAGATAATGACCCAGTGTTACTGGAGATTAAAGCTAATATTGAGCAAAGGCCAGATTTCTCTATTGCCAATGATGGAAGGTTGCTATTCAAGGGCCGAATTTGTATATCGGATCATGTTGATACTAAGAAACTGATCCTGGAAGAAGCTCATAGTTCCAAGTACACCATTCACCCTGGTGGTACTAAAATGTATCAAGATCTTAAAAGGAATTTCTGGTGGCCTAACATGAAAAGAGAAATAGCAGATTTCGTGTCCTGCTGTCTCACTTATCAACAAGTAAAGGTAGAACGTTTAAGACCTGCAGGTAAATTATATCCCTTTAATATTCCCGAATGGAAATGGGAAGGTATAAGGATAGATTTCATTATGGGTTTACCTAAAACAAGAGGTGGACACGATGGTATATGGGTAATCATAGACCGATTGACTAAGTCTGCACATTTTCTACCGATCAAAAGTCGATGGTCTGTGGATATCCTAGCGGCATTGTACGTAAGAGAAATTTTCAAATTGCATGGTGTCCCAGCCACCATTGTATCTGATCGAGATCCTCGATTCACATCACAGTTTTGGAAGGGTCTACAACATTCTTTAGGTACCCGACTGAACTTTAGCACGGCAGTCCATCCACAAACTGATGGTCAAACTGAAATGACAAATCAAGTGGTGGAAGATATGCTCAGGGCATGTGCTATTGACTTTGGAGGAAGTTGGCATGATCACTTGCCTCTAGTAGAATTTGCATACAATAATAGCTACCAAGCCAGTATTCAAATAGGGGGAGAGACAATTTGAAGCTCTGTATGGAAGAAGCTGTCGATCACCGATATGCTGGAATGAAGTAGGGGGAGAGACAATTTTTGGCCCCGATATTATTAGGGATACTACGGAAAAGATAAAGCTCATCCGAGAAAGGCTCCAGATGGCACAAGACCGGCAGAAATCTTATGCTGATAATCGAAGGTGCGACTTGGAGTTCCAAGTGGGAGATAATGTGTATCTTAAAGTTTCTCTAGGTCGTGGTATTTGAAGATTTAGCATTAAAGGCAAACTTACACCAAGATTCATTGGCCCATTTGAAATTCTAGAAAGGGTTGGTGAAGTGGCTTATCGACTGGCTTTGCCACCACAACTAGCAGGAGTTCACGATGTATTCCATGTCTCAATGTTGAAGAAATATGTTTATGATCCTTTCCATGTCATCACCTACGACAATCTGGAGATTAAGAAGGATTTGACATATGAACAAAAGCCAATCAGGATCCTTGAACGAGAGGTACGTCAACTTCGGAATAAAAGTATTCTTGTGGTCAAGATCTAGTGGACAAAGTCAGGAGAAACATGGGAGACGGAGGAAGCTATACAGAAGAAATATCTGGAGTTATTTAATTGTAAGTACACTCTCCACAATCCATATATTGAATTTGGGGACCAAATTCTTTTAAGAGGGGGAGGGTGTAATGCCCCAAAATTTTTATAAATTATTTCTGAATTTTCTGAAATTTTCAAAAGCCTAAATGAATTAATAAATGAATATTGGGTTAAATAAGTCATTATTAAGGCCCAAATTTTATGAACTATTTACCTAGCCTATTTTAATAAAGCCCAAAAGGTTTAAGGACCAAGCCCATGAAGTTTGGCCCATATTCTAGAAGGTTAATTAGCTTATTCACGGAATATAAGGATAAATACTCCTTATTTAGATAATTAAGTGGATAAACCGAAATTAAGAGTTTGAACCATGTTCAAATTCGGCGCCCGGGTCTTTAGCGGTCTATCGTAAAATCGCTACAGAGCATTTGGCATACCAATCTTCGACCGCTAATTCCTGTCAGTTCCGTGAGTGGAAGAAAGAGCAAAAAGATTAAATTTTTGATAGTTTATCATCTAGAGATCGAGATGGAAGGACTAGTAAACATGTTAAAGACTCTTAGAAGTTGATATAACATCCAATAAAGACTCTAGGATCGATCTAATCCTCAAGCTCTAGGATCGATCTAATCCTCAAACCCTAGCTAAAACCTATAAATAGAACCTAGTGTTGGCCTGCACGACCCTTACATTTGGCTCGTGTGGAATCAAGGTAAGATGGTATTATTTCAGGTAGGTTCTTTAGAAGTTTTTATTCTTTATACATAGCACTAATCTCCCTCAAAATTTCGTGCTAGGACATCAAGCACACAAGGAGGTAGAAGCTTGCAAAGTTACTTGTTCCACATTAGCGACCTAGGAAACTAAGCAAAAGTCCAGAGAAGATCAAGGAATTAGGCAACCAAATCCAGGTAATTAGCATTAGTACCTTTAGAATTTTCTATTCCCTTTAATATCTTCTTCTTATCCTTCAAATTTCACGTCCATAGATCAAGAGAGTAAGGAGTTAGAGCAACATAAAGTTGTTGATTTACCACTAGAAGGGGCAGAATTAGGGCTTACTTCTAACACCAAATTCAAAGTTTAAAAACTTTAATAGAGGTAGGTCATCTCATGAATGGCTAAAATACTAATCTAGTAATAAAAGCCCTCTCTTTTTACTTGATTTCATGCATTGTGTATTGGGAATTTCATGTTTTAATAGGACTTGTGCACTTAGTATATCATCCATGCATATCTCTTAAAGCCCTAATGAACTAAATTAATTCTCTTGTCATGATATATGATTCCCATGCATATTGCTAGCTTAAACCTTCGTTCTATCATGATAGGGAAGTTAGAATATATTGATTTCCAGACATGATGTGTTTAGACATAGTTTTCTTCTTATTTTTACTGTCGGACGTGCTCTAGCGGCCTAGTCTTCGACCACCAACCAAGTGCAACGGCCCTACGATAAATCGCTAAACATTCTGTAAATGTGATTTTTATGAAACTTTTGGGGAACAGAAATAGACCGTTAAGGTCTCTCTGGCAGCCTTACGATAAACCGCCAATTGTCTGTAACGGCTCTATATTAGACCACCAATGTTCTGCTTTCTGTCAACCCGAGATAGAATCATGAATAGTCTAATTAACTTATAAATAAGCCTAGTTAACTATGTTCTAACCTATTTTAATGATTATACTACTCTGAGTTTTTAACAGTGATTCCATGTTCTTTACGGTACTTAGGATTATTTTAAGCATATGATAATTTCATGCCCAAAAACCATATACTATTGTATCAAATTATGGTTTAAATGCTATATTGATTTTAATGATTCTCTTCTTACCTCTAGAGTCAAATTCATAAGTACATGGCATATATTCATGTATATGACCATTAGTTACACTTATGCACATTAAGAACACACTCTTGGACTTGATAACCTCTCCCTCGGATATTCCTTCCAATGGACTAGAAAATCTTGTTTCAAGGCCTCCGTAATTCTTCGCGAGCCTGGGATCCCACTAGGACGCTGAGTTGGTTGTACCATTAAAGCCCAAATTGTCTAGAAAGCACTACCGATGTTTTTCTGAATTCTGTCCTGTAACGGTTCCTACTCGACCGCTAAGTCCCATTAACGGTCTAGTATCTGACCGCCACGTTCTCTGAGTCCAACTGATTTCTTTCTAGATTCAGCCCACTCTAGCAACCCAATACTAGACCACCATGTAAATATAGCGGCCCAGTTATAGACCGTTAGCTTTTCTGAAAACTGTTGACCCGAGGTTTGATCCGAGGGTTGATATTCTTGTGATCCTAGATTGACCGATGATAGTCTAGGACTTGTAACCTTATTCAAAGACATCTAAGATAAAGTATGAAAGATAAAGAATGTACAGTTATGCTGTCGAATTTTCTCCAAGACATAACTTAGTTATTAGAGTATTTCTTGAACTCATAAATCTATATTTGGTGCATTCTTATTATTGACATTGAGTCTTGAACACTTATTGAACTTATTACATGTGTGGCCAACTTTATTGCTATATACGTGGAAGTAGCTTGATTTATACTAGAAGATGTGGTTGGAGCACTGATTGTGTTCAAGGGCTCTATGCTAGTCCTCTCGGCTGAATATCGGAAACATACTATTATAAACCATGGGGTATGATGCTACTGGCGTTGCATTACACTGTGAGTACTTTCTTTATAAATAAGTGAAATTATCCACGACTCGTGAAGTGAAAAATCCACTGAAATTCACGAAGTACTTGTTACTAAGTGAATAGTACATTCTTGTGTGACATGCTAGTACATTCTTGATTACATTCTTGTTTAGAAAATGCCATAGTTACATTCTTACTTGATCATGCTTGCTCAATCATATCTCAACTTGATCATGTCTTGTTACTTTGATTTATTCACATGATTTATCGCATTCGCATGATTTTACCTTATTCTTTAGAGCTAAAACGCTAATCACTTTAATATTGCCTTCATGTTGATGCGAAGATACCTACTGGGCAAGTGTGCTCATTACCTATTTTTTAATCTTTTCAGGAGATGCAAGTAGTTCGAATTCGGATTCGAGTTATTCAAGTGATGGGTCCGAGAGTGAATGAAAGTTATATAAGATTGAGAGAAGACTTAGGAGGTCAATAATGTCTAGATCGAGTTCATGTAATTTTCTCTTTATTGAGTCAAATGGATTTAAGAAAGTTGAATAGTTGATGTATTTGGATCATTCTTATTATTAATAAAAATGAAGGTTTGAGTAAATTATTGTGCAATTACATTATATGTGTGATTGTTATTGTGCTCTGATTATTCTTGCTTGCAAGAGACTTACCATGTCGGCTGTTCACTTTTCTCGAGATTGTCTTCCGCTGTATTAAAGGCTCGGGGCGTGACATGAACTACTAATATGTCTTTACCTGATTTTCTGGTGAAGAGTGTTTGGTCAACCTTACCTCTTTTGAACCTATTTTCAATCAAGAATGAGATGAGCCTTTCATACCATGCCCTTGGAACTTGCTTCAATCCATACAAGGCCTTCTGTAACTTGTACACATGCTTTGGATGTTTTGGGTCTTCAAAACCTGGAGGTTGTTCTACAAAAACATCCTCTTTGATGTACTCATTTAGAAAAGTAGATTTAACATCCATTTCAAATAATTTGAAGTTCGATGAGCAAGCATATGACAAAATAATTTGGACTGCTTCTAATCTAGCAACCAGGGTAAATGACTCATCAAAATCAATACCCATTTCTTGGCTATACCCTTTGGCTACAAGCCGGACCTTGTTCCTAACAACCACTCCCGTGTCATTCAACTTATTTCTAAAAATCCAATTGGTTCTTATTACGGGTTGATTCTTAGAACGCGGCACAAGAGTCCACACCTCGTTTCTTTCGAACTGGTGCAGCTCTTCATGCATAGTCTGGATCCAGGATTCATTTTGCAGAGCTTCTAGTACATCCTTAGGCTTCTCTTGTGAGATTAAGGCCATCAAATCCTCTTCTTCCACTTACCTTAGTGACGATCTAGTTCTTACCCAATCTTCAAGATTACCGATAATGTTTTCAGTGGGGTGATCTTTTAAGAACGTGGAGGAACTAGGCAAGTCGGGGTGCTGCACTTGATGTTCTTGAAGTGTTTCAATTGACGGATCTTCATCTTTGTCACCCTTGCTGAAGGTTGTAGATTCTAAGAAATACACTTAGAACAATTAAGAAAAAGCATGTGAAGAAAAGCATGCACGAGGTGCAAAATAGGAGATGTGATCGCCAGAGACACGAGGGCCGCAAAGAATATAACAAAATAATCACATGGAGGGATCGCGAAAAATACCTTAAGTGCGGGGAATTTGTGAGCTCTTTCCTTCTCTTCCAATCGGCCGGCCGATGAAGAGAGTTCTCCTTTGATTACCCTTGCAAAAAATCAAAGACATCACCATAAAAGAATTGAATTAGAAAAAAGGTGGGTGTAGCATCAAATCCATATATATAGATGAGCATGAAAACATATGAGAGAACACGCCTTGTGGGTGTTAGCCCTTAAACCCCTATGCAATAGGGTAGTATATGGGAAATATGATGATAAATAAAGAAAAGGATGTGCAAGAGATTGCACTGTCGAAGATCCTCAACACAGTTGAGGAAAAGAAATATGCATAGAGAGAGGAATATGATGCATATGCATGCATGCAAACAAAAGAAATAAAAATTAAAAAGATAAGGGAGCATGTGTCCTTCAGCTTGAATTCTCGATGGGGAAGAAGGGCTTCAATCGCATGAAGAATTAAAGAAGAAGAAAAAAAATAGGGAAGTTCTTCCTTCAGCCGGACAACAGCAACCTGTAAAATCAAAAGAAGAAAACCAAAAGTTTCGGAACCCGGGAGTTAAAAAATTCGAACCCCGAACAGAGCCACATAGAGGTCTATTTAAAGGGCCTCAAACCAAAATTAGAGAGAGATAAGAATGGGCAGGAGTCTCTTGAGGCAAGAACTCTACCTTCCTTATCAACAAGATGACCAAACACGGTAGGGAACCCTCTAGGGAAAGCTGCACTCGAACAGGAAACAAGGTGAAACACGACTTGGACAAGGGCATCAATTCTGAAATTGACGACCTACCAAAGGGCGTTAATTTAAAACGCGCCTTGAAACAAGGCGTCAATTCAGGGATCATTTTTAGAAATAAATCTTTCTTTCTTTTTTTGAAAATTGTGAAACACGCCTCAACCAAAGGCGTTAATTAAAAAAATGCCCTACCAAGGGTCGTTAATTCAAAAAATAATCAAAATAGGGTTATTTTTTATTTCTCAATATTATTTTCCCATTTTTTAGGTGGAGGTGCATCTAAATGTGCTGATTCCAACGATTATTTTTGCGTATTTTTCTGATATCCGGAAGGCCAGCAAATCACCTCTCAAAGGGGTTAAAAAATAATATTCAAATATTCAAATGAAAGTGACGCCGTCACTATATGTCATGAATTCAATTTTTTTGATTTTTATTTTATTTAAAATTCAAATAATGTCCTATGATAGGTCGTTAATTCTAAAAAATTCTGAAAAACCCTCAGAAAAATCCAGAAAAATAGGAATTTATAAGAATAGACGCCCATTACTACAGTAGTCAATTTTCTTTCTTATTTTCATTTAATTTTCTTTAAAAAAAAAGACGCCCCTCTTCAAGTCGTTAATTTCGAAAAATTCATAAAAATAGAGAAAAATGCCCAGAAAATCCAGAAAAATCCAGGAAAATAGAAAAAAATAAGAAAAGGGAGGAAAAATAGAGAAAACCAAGAAAAGTGAGAAAAACCACTCAAACAGAGGTAATTTGAGGGTCAAATTAGGGCATTACAAGATAATATGAGATGTGCTCACAGTAACGTCAATTTTGGCGTGTCTACAGCTGCCCCGCCTTGGCGTCTGCTTTACAAGGGAGCAGAGCAAACTGAAAAGTAGATGCCAAGGTGTGATGAGACACGCAATCAACATCACTTGATGAGAATGAAATCAAAAGCACGAGATGAAGCAATCCCGGGAAATTCAATGAAATCAACGATGTTTGGATAAAAAGGGAGGAGTGTGCACGCGGGCACGAAGGAGATAAAAGAATGATCAACTTCCAGCGCAGTGGAAGTACCCCAGGTCACAAATCTGTAGGTTTCACCATTGGGAGAGGTTACCAGCCAATGTGGACGTGCTGCAGCCAAGGTGGATCAAGGGAAAATGATTAAAATAAGATGATAGAAATCCAAACAAGGAGCTTTCGAGAAAATGACCCAAAACAGTAACAAGGCGAACTGAGGATTCCATTCAGCAATGAATATCTCATATCTTGAAAGATTAAGATCAATTTGACTCTCCAAATCAGCTTATCAGAATGATTTTCCATCGTTAATTCAAAGTCCTATATGAATGCATGCTGGGTTTTAAAAGGAAAAATTAAAACAAATGAAAATATAAGATAATCAAGGATAATATTGTTAAGCTATCCAGACTGAGTCAAGAAACCCATTCTGCGAGCTGATACTAAGCTGAAGCCCGGTTATCCACGCACCAACTCACAAAAGGGAATCATTGTCCCCAGTCTTGGACGGCTCAACGGCCTATCCGTGTGACTAAGACTCCTCTGGAATCATCATTATTTTTGATGAAGGGGAACTCAAATTCCAGATTTACCAGAGTCACAAGGTCCTTGATATAATCTAGTAACATATGTAACATATAGTAGAATGCATACAGGGGGGATGGTGAAGCAATAAGTATGGGGGAACTGAGAAATGAGGTGCAAGCACCATGGGGCTTGGATGATGATGCCCAGTCGGTGGGACCAAGAGCTTCTTCCTGCGCTCAAAAATTCATCAGCCAAGATATAAAAGATAACAAGCAATGAATAAGGCATTCAAGCATAGCAAGCAACATCAAAGCAATTGAATTTTGTATAAATATCATTCAAACATGTATAGCATGAATAGCATTGCATCGCAAAACATCATTGTTTGTCGTTTTGTTATGAGGATGACAATCTTAGCATGTAAGGTTTCGATTTAACCGGAATCAGGCAATGCCCAGCGGCAGAGTGATCAAGTGAAATCAGTAGGAGTTGATTAAATGATTTGGAGATGAATGATAATCAGGAGATATGAGGAAATGATAATCAAAATGCCCAGGGTGGCACGTCATGAGAATATCGGGAAGAATTAATAGATTGATAGCAATAAGTGGAGAGAGGACTCATCCCGTGCTCTTGGTCCTTGCAAAGTTGTTCCTGCAAAAGCACCATCAAAAAAATACAATACAATTTTTTTGGATTTTGAAATATGCAAATTTTTATGAGTTTTGAAAAAGATATTCAATTTTTTATGGATTTTGGAAAATATTTCAATTTTTATGAATCTTGGAAGAAATATCTGATTTTTTGTTTGATTTTGCTCAGGAAATATTCAATTTTTTTGTTTGATTTTGTAATATTCAATTTTTTTGGATTTTGGTTTAGACATAGCTAATGCAGCATCAAAGGGTGTTTAAACCATTAATTGGGGGTCCTCGTTCCTTCCCTTTTTGCTAAAATTTCCCAAAGCCGAGCGTGCATTGAAGGGTGGCGCTCTATAACTGACTGCCCTTGATTAACGGTGCCCCTACCAAGGCCATACCTGAGAAACGTTCGGTCTTGGAGGGAGAAGAGAAGAATAAGTGAGGATAAGCTTTATGCAGGATGGGAGATGCAGGGACTTGAATTCCTTCCAAGGTGTTTCCCCTCAAAGAGGTAGTTTGTTATGCCGGGACTTTATGCCTTTGATTTTTAGACCCTTGACATGCATACGACCAGGGTTTTTCCTGCGGGGACTTTACCACTCTTGTCATGTCATAATTCATAATTTTACTTTTATCAAAATTTTGACTTGATTTTCATAATAGCCCTTTTGGCGAGATGTATATCATGAAAACTCATATGAAAACTCATATTGATTTTGGGTCAAGACTGCCCCTATTTGAGACTCCTCTTGTATTGGGGAGTACCGAGGTTGGGTCATCTCATCCGTCAACCTCTTGCCCCTGCATTCGGCCGAGTAAGGAAGAGAAAAGATTTTCAGATATACTCATGGTATGGCCAAAGTAGCAACGGTGTTTTATTAAAGGAGCCAGCTAAGGACGCCGTGAAGTGTGTGAAATGCCCAGCTAGGGGTCGCTCTTAACAAGCGGGGAGAGAACGTTGAATTCCCAGCACGGGGTTCTTATTAACCAATGGTGCTGCAGAAGCAAGCCTAAAGCCTCTTTTTTTTAGAATGATTTTAATTTAAACAAAAGCCTAAGATAAAGGTCTAAAACACCACGTTTAATCTTGTTAAGAAGCACTTTATTTTGAAAACCCTGCGTGAAGCAATGAGATAATGTTATCATAAAAATGCATACTTACGCCAATATGTTACCTTGCAACCTTTGTAGAAGCAGCTGTCAGAGGCGAGGTTGATCATCGTGGGATAGTCCTCTTTGGCAGTCAAAAGGATTGGAAGCAAAGGGTTTGAAAGTGGCTTAACAAGAAGGAGTGGTGCCAAGACCAGACTCAGACGAATAAGGAGAAAAGGAAAAGAGGTGAGGGCTAGAACTCCCTCACTAAGGCGCGGAGACCCTGATCACATGGAGCAGTCTACAGAAGAAGCGGAGAATTAGAAGGAGGAGTGAGGACTAAAGCCTCGAAAGCAGTGAGAGAATGGGCAGATGCCCAAGGCAGTGGATGTGGAAGAAGTTCGGTCGGACCCATGATTAGGAGGAATTAGAAGAAGAAATTGATAGATGGAAAGAGGCGAATCCGGAGGGTCCGGAGGCAGAGGAGGAGAATCATGAGCGGAAGAAGAATCAGGAGGCTCCGAAGGGGAAGAATCTCGAGGGACGCGATGCCCTGGGAAGAAATATGCAAAAAGATGGTGAAAAAGGAAGAAGAGGACAAAGGATGTGATATCCTGGAGGAGCAGGAAGATGAGATGGAGGAAAGATGGAGGGTCCGGAGGTTTCGAAGGAATGGAATGCCGAGGGACGCGGTGCCCGGGGAAGAATGAATGAAAAGGATTAGGAGGGTCCGGCGGTTCCAGAGGGATAACAAAAGGAGGGACGCGATGCCCTGGGAGAAGAGAAAAATCTGGATGTTCCGGAGGAATAAGACAGAAAGGGGCGCGATGCCCAACGGATAAAGAGAGGGGTGAAAGATCCGGAGGTTCCGGAGGAAGCAGATACCGAGGGACGCGATGCCCTGGGAGAATCAGTAAGAAGCCCATAAGATCCGGACTTGAGGGTGGGTAGGGGCGCGATGCCCAAAGAGCAAGATCCAGAGGTTCCGGAGGAAGCAAATATCGAGGGACGCGATGCCCAAGGAGGAAGTCCGGAAATTCCGGGAGAACGAGATGAAAAAGGGCGCGATGCCCTAGCAGGATAAAGGAGAAATCCGGAGGGTCCGGATGCAGGAGTTGGAAAGGGGCGCGATGCCCTGAGAAGAGATTGGAAAGGGGACAATGCCCGAGCAATGAGGATGAAGATGAATAGGATGGGAAATGCGGAATATCCGGAGGTGCCGGAAGGCGGGGAAGATACGGGTTTGGAAACCTGGGCAAGAAGAAGTGCAAATGTATGCGAATGCAATGCAACAAATGTGATGAATGCATGGATGCAACAGAATGCATGAGATGCAAAGAATATGACGAACATGAAGGGCGAGAGGATGAGATCCTCCTCCTTACCCTTGGGGTGGCCCATGTAGAATCGGTGACAGAGGAGAATATGGGTGGAGTTGAATGGAAGGTGGATAAAAGAGTGGAAGCATGTCTACCCCTCCACGGCAGCAAAAGTGTACAACCGGATAAAATCACAGCCTGTGATGAAGCTTTAACAATCACTGCCAACTCCCTTGGAGGGTGAAGAGTGACAATGTGAGAGAATTGGAAAATTAGAGCGTGAAGCATTGTCATATCCAAGGATTGTGGTGTTTGAAAAGTGTTGAACAAAGCGGGCGTTCGCCCCTTGTATGAAAGAATGAGTTCAAGCTTCGGAAGTTGGGACAAGGGGTGCCCTGCCCGGCCCTTACACAGCATCAATGCTTGACATTCTCTGAGCAATGGCGGCGACTTGGCCTTTTCAATCGTTCTTGGCACAATAACCCGGATTGGCATCCGGCAAATAAACTCTTGCATCTTGAATAGCGCAGCCATGGCCAAATCTTTCTTGCCCGGCTCCAGATTATCTTCGGCACAAGTGCTTGTAGAAAGCCTCCCATTCCGAGTGGTAGGGGAAGGTGAAGCGGAGGCGGAAGGCTCCATGGATAGCAGGGGTATAATGAAAGGTGTTGGAGAAAAGGTGAGTGGAAGTGGAGGTTCAAACACATCGAGCTTTTCCTTTTGCTCGGAAGCAGTCGGGATTGGCTTGAGTGCAAAAAGGGGTGGATCCTGCTCAGGATTAACCATGGGTAAGGGTAATAGGTTAAGTGGTGAAATGGGAGTGGCCAGGTTTGGGGTTACAGGTGTAATGGAGGGTTGAGGTGGCGGTAACGGGAGACTAATTGGGGAAGGTTCGATGGTGGACTCGGTGGAGGGCGGTGGTGTGGAGGTTAATGGCTTAATGAGTGGAGGTTTAGTGGAAGGCTCAAGGAAGGCTGGTGTCATGAAGGTTAATGGTATAGTTGGTGGAGGTGTAATTGATGGAGGTTCGGTGCGTAGAAAACGTCGAACGGGGTGAGCGGCGTTAAGGATAGGAGGAGACTCCAGATGTGCCGGCGCGGGTGATTGGAGTATCGACCCATCATCGTAACACCAACTAGTCTCATAAACGGGGGTTGGATTAGGTATGGTGGCTTCATCCTGAGAAGGGGGTTCATCAAATAGTAATGGGGGGAGAGGGAAATGAAGGAAACTCGGAAGGGGTGCCTGTGCAGCTTCATCATCGTATATTGCTTCAAATTCTTCAATCACCGGCTCTTGCTTGCTTGAACCGTCGATGCCGTAATCGTCTCTCCTGTCTTTCCACTCTTTCTCCATCTTTGTAATGTCATTTAAAGCAGCATGAAGGGGATTGACTGGAGTAGGAGGAGCGGGCCGTGGGCTCGTAACCCTCTTTAATTGTTCCTCCAAAGAAGCGACTTTGTCGATAAGAGCTTGCTGGAGGGGTGTGACTTGAGCAACAGGGGGTTGGTAGGGCCTTGAAGGAGGGGCCGTATAAAAAGGCCGTGGAAGGGGATTAATGGGACGACCCATAGAAGAACTCGGATGGGCCGGATTGCAAGGAATAGATGGGCCTTGGGGCCGTGATGGAGGAGGAATAGAAGGAGGCGGGTGTCGGACCACCCGACTAGGAATATGAATAGAAGAGGGAAGTGGGTGATGGGCCACCAGCATAGGATTGGAAGGAGGATGAGATGAATGAGATGCACCCTCAACAGCGGCCTTAAGGGCTTGAATTTGTTGAGGGGTGAGATGATCTAATGCATGAATGATTTGGGAAACCTTCTCATCATTGGGACGAGACGGTCCCGTAGGAGTAGTGGCTCGCGATTGGATTGAAGAACCATGGGATTGGATATTACCCATGGGTCGGGCAACACCGTAAGAATGAGGACGTGGTCCTTTGAAAGAATTATGGTGAGAATGATGAACATGTTGAAATTGAGGGGAATAAGATGTGCTAGGTTGATCACCCTCATGAACATTAATTGAGTTGAACATGTTGACTTTCTTATCAAGGTAATCC
The DNA here is from genome assembly GCA_022559845.1 of Amorphophallus konjac. NCBI lineage: Eukaryota > Viridiplantae > Streptophyta > Magnoliopsida > Alismatales > Araceae > Amorphophallus > Amorphophallus konjac. The sequence goes on along the minus strand of CM040118.1, from coordinate 324,346,698 downwards.
AAATAATCCAATGTGCAATCAAAACAATTCACAGAAATAGCAAACAAGTTGGGATGGTTACCTTTGACTTCTTATGTTTGAACCTTGGTGAATTAAGGATTTTTTAACAAAATTATGATTCACACAAGGGAGGAACCTAGTTTCAAATGTGATTTCAACTCCGGTGCTAACTAGGAACACTCTCTCACCGTGTATGGCCAACTAAACCCGGGACATCAAAGGGTACAACCTGCCCGGCGTCCGTGAGGGAATCCACGGGTGCGGGGACTTACGGAGGCTTGGTTTAAGAATTTTCAATCCAAAGAGACGGAGTGCTCAATGGAGGGTCCTTCCTTCACCAAGAGGGTGTGTGGAATCCTAGTGTAGAGAGAGGAGGTCTCCCAAACCAATGCAAATGAATGAATGCAGGGTAAACGAACCAACCACAGTAATATGATCAATCAATGAATATAAGCATGAATCAGCATGAAAAATCACAAACGGGAGGGTTCTGTAAACCCACAGGAAAGAGACGCCCTGGCAGGGGTCGCTACCAAGAAACAGACGACAGCGTGGCTGTCGTGAATCGCTGTGAGGGCCCAGAAGCAGTGAAAAGCGCGCCTTGGAGTGAGGCGCTATATATAAAAGGACGCCCCTGGGTGAGGGCGTCAAATGTAAACACGCGCCTTGATGTGAGGCACTAAGCAACAAAAAGACGCCCTGGGGAAGGGCGTGAATTCACAGAAAGCAGGAGATGTGATGGAAGACACCCTGGCAGAAGGCGTTAAACAGGAATAAGACACCCTGGGATAGGGCGTTAAAATAAAATGCGCCTCTGACAGAGGCGTTAATTCCCAGAAAGACTCCACGGCCAGCAGTATCAAACACTCACAGTCACAGGCAATCAACAAATATATGAATTAGGATATTAGCATGCTCATAAATAAAAAAAAGAAAATTTTGGACAAGTGGAAATTCTAAAAAACCTATCAAACTGACAGATCACATGGGGAGAGTGCAATGCACAATGGAGGGTGCCCGTGGGGCACAAAAGGAGACGCACCGTGGGTGCAAAAGGGGAGATGGCACACGTGGGTGCCCAAGGGGAAAGGGTAATCAACAGAAAAATGAAAGGTGTCCCACCGTGATCGCCAATTTGTAAATTCTAAGAAATACACTTAGAACAATTAAGAAAAAGCATGTGAAGAAAAGTATGCACGAGGTGCAAAATAGGAGATGTGATCGCCAGAGACACGAGGGCCTCAAAGAATATAACAAAATAATCACATGGAGGGATCGCGAAAAATACCTTAAGTGCGGGGAATTTGTGAGCTCTTTCCTTCTCTTCCAATCGGCCGGCCGATGAAGAGAGTTCTCCTTTGATTACCCTTACAAAAAATCAAAGACATCACCATAAAAGAATTGAATTAGAAAAAAGGTGGGTGTAACATCAAATCCATATATATAGATGAGCATGAAAACATATGAGAGAACACACCTTGTGGGTGTTAGCCCTTAAACCCCTATGCAATAGGGTAGTATATGGGAAATATGATGATAAATAAAGAAAAGGATGTGCAAGAGATTGCACTGTCGGAGATCCTCAACACAGTTGAGGAAAAGAAATATGCATAGAGAGAGGAATATGATGCATATGCATGCATGCAAACAAAAGAAATAAAAATTAAAAAGATAAGGGAGCCTGTGTCCTTCAGCTTGAATTCTCGATGGGGAAGAAGGGCTTCAATCGCATGAAGAATTAAAGAAGAAGAAAAAAACAGGGAAGTTCTTCCTTCAGCCAGACAACAGTAACCTGTAAAATCAAAAGAAGAAAACCAAAAGTTTCGGAACCCAGGAGTTAAAAAATTCGAACCCCGAACAGAGCCACAGAGAGGTCTATTTAAAGGGCCTCAAACCAAAATTAGAGAGAGATAAGAATGGGCAGGAGTCTCTTGAGGCAAGAACTCTACCTTCCTTATCAACAAGATGACCAAACACGGTAGGGAACCCTCCAGGGAAAGCTGCACTCGAACAGGAAACAAGGTGAAACACGACTTGGACAAGGGCGTCAATTCTGAAATTGACGACCTACCAAAGGGCGTTAATTTAAAACGCGCCTTAGAACAAGGCGTCAATTCAGGGATCATTTTTAGAAATAAATCTTTCTTTCTTTTTTTGAAAATTGTGAAACACGCCTCAACCAAAGGCGTTAATTAAAAAAACACCCTACCAAGGGTCGTTAATTCAAAAAATAATCAAAATAGGGCTATTTTTTATTTCTCAATATTATTTTCCCATTTTTTAGGTGGAGGTGCATCTCAATGTGCTGATTCCAACGACTATTTTTACGTATTTTTTTTGACATCCGGAAGGCCACCAAATCACCTCTCAAAGGGGTTGAAAAATAATATTAAAATATTCAAATGAAAGTGACGCCCTCACGATATGTCGTGAATTCAATTTTTTTTAATTTTTATTTTATTTAAAATTCAAATAACGTCTTATGATAGGTCGTTAATTCTAAAAAATTCCGAAAAAATCTTAGAAAAATCCAGAAAAATAGGAATTTATAAGAATGGACGCCCCTTACTGCAGTCGTCAATTTTCTTTCTTATTTTCTTTTAATTTTCTTTTAAAAAAAGACGTCCCTCTTCAAGTCGTTAATTTCAAAAAATTCATAAAAATAGATAAAAATACTCAGAAAATCTAGAAAAATCCAAGAAAATAGAAAAAAATAAGAAAAGGGAGGAAAATAGAGAAAACCAAGAAAAGTGAGAAAAACCACTCAAACAGAGGTAATTTGAGGGTCAAATTAGGGCATTACAAGGTAATATGATATGTGCTCACAGTAACGTCAATTTTGGCGTGTCTACAAAGGTCCCTTTAGTTGGTTCATCCTTAGCCTTAGCATCATTTGAGCGTTTGGGAGCTTCATCTGCATCCACAATTGGAATTAATTGACTTGTCAATTTTAGTTCATATTCGTCAAAAATCACATGAGGACTTTCTTCAACAACCAAAGTCCTCTTATTAAACAGTCTGTAAGCTCTAGAATTAAGTGCACAACCTAGGAAGATTCCTTTATCACTTTTCTCATCAAACTTACCTAGGTTTGACTTACCATTATTCAGTATATAGCAAGGGCATCCAAAGTGTTTAAGATAGGAAATGTTTGGTTTCTTACCCTTGTAGAGCTCGTATGGAGTTTTCTTCAAAATAGACCTTACCATTGCCCCGTTGATGATGTAGCATGTCGTACTTACCGTCTCAGCCCAGAAATATTTTGGTAGGGAGTTCTCACTTAACATGGTCTGTGCCATGTCAATCAAGGTCCTATTTTTCCTCTCCACTACTCCATTTTGTTGAGGCATCCTTGGTGATGAGAAGTTATGTGTGTGTCCCTACTTCTTGCAAAAACTGCTAAAGTCATGGTTTTCAAACTCACCATTATGATCACTTTGAATTGTGGTGATGAGATAACCTTTATCATTCTAGATTTTCTTGCAAAATACTTGAAACTCCGTCAAGGCATCACTTTTATTTGTTAAAAATACCACCCATGTAAATCTGGAGTAATCATCAACAATAACAAATCCAAAAGACTTACCTCCTAAGCTGAATGTCCTAGTAGGGTCAAATAGATCAAGATGCAGCAGTTCTAGAGGCCGAGCGGTAGAAAAAATATTCTTATTTTTTAAAGATATGCGTGTTTGCTTGCCTTTTGTGCAAGCCTCACAAATTTTATCACTTTGAAATTTTAACTTTGGCAGTCCATTCACCAAGTCATGTTTACACAATTTGGAGATTACTCCAAAACTAGCACGACCTAGTCTTCAGTGCCATAACCAAGCATTATCATGATTGTTTACTACCAAGCACACATCATCACCGAAAACATCATCAAGATCAATGGTATATACATTGTTGTTCCTTTTTCCAATGAATTTTATTTCATTTGTGATTTTATTCATGACAAGACAATGAGTTTCGTCAAAAATAATTTTAAAACCCTTGTCACATAGTTGGCTTATGCTTAAAAGATTATGATTTAAGCCCTTTACCAAAAGCACATTCTCGATAAGAGTTTTAGAATTCTTACTTATGTTGCCGATCCCAATGATTTTACCTTTATCTTTTCCTCCAAAGGCAACTAAGCCTCCATCCTTGTCTTGCAGGGTAGAGAACACCTTCTTGTCCCCTGTCATATGCCTTGAGCAACCGCTGTCTAGGTACAATTTGCTCCCTCTGGCTTCAAGGCATTTCTGCAAGATACAACATTCTCATGCAATTATTTTTGGTACCCAAACTAATTTGGGTTTGAGAGTGTTAGTCCAATTCTATGCATATCTTTTCTTGATCCAAGCAGCATAATTTCTTTGTGAATTTAGTTTGAACCAACAATTAGCAACAACATGACCAAATCTACCACAGTGAAAGCAATTAACATTTGAGAACCTCCTTTGGAATTGGCGTGGTTTAGGTTGGGCATGTTTTGGCTTGGAGTGCGAACATGATGCACAGTTGTTTTCTTTTTCATGAACAAAGGAAGTTGTGATCTTGTGCTCAAAAGATTTTTTATTTTGGGGAATGTATCCCAACCCATTTTTCTGGATGTCAACCTTAACTCCCAACATGTTGTCTAGGTTTTCTTAGCCTTTAACAAACCTAGCTAAAGTGGAGTGAAAGTTAGCCACTTCCTTATTTAAACTTCTATTTTTTTTCAAGTTATGAAACTGTGGATATCAGAACTTCTTTTTCACTTTTCAAGTTCTCAGAAATTTTTCCTATTTCAGATATCTTGCATGATAATTCCTCTTTGGATTTTTCAATATCTGAAACTGTTTGAGACAAATTTTCTTTTTCTTCTGTTAGTTCAAACCATTCTTTCTCAAGTTTTTCAAACTTAATAGAAGAATCCTCATGTGTGAGATCTTTAATCTTTTTCTTGAGGGATTTATTTTCTGATCTAATTTTCTTATATTTCACATACAACTTTTCATACTCGGATTCCCATTGTTCATTTGAGATAAAGTCAGGGTCAGAATTTACCTCAGTTGAATCATCTTCGTGTGCCATAAGGCACAAGTTTTCCACGAGTTCTTCCAGCTCCTCGTCGGACTGTTCGTCCTCTTCGTCGCTCCATGTGGCGACCATGGCTTTGGGCTTCTTGAACTTCTCTTTCTTGAATTTCTATTTCAAATCTGGACACTCTCCTCTCATGTGTCCGGGCTTCTTGCACTCGTAGCAAATGATATTGTTGGGCTTGCTCGGCTCCCCCTTGGTTTGGGTCGTCTTTCATGGCCCTTTTTTAAATTTCCTTGAAAATTTTTCTTCCTTCTTACAAATTTCTTTACTTGCCGAGTCCACATGGCCAAGTCTTCTTCCTCATCGCTCCCATGGGTAGACTCCTCTTCTTGGGAATCATCATTGTGTTGATTGGCTTTCAAGGCTACAGTTTTCTTCTTCTTGGGTTCTTCTTCGACAGTTCTCTTGATGTTGATTTCATAGGTCATTAGTGAACCTATGAGTTCGTCCAAAGACAGTATGGACATGTTCTTGGAGTCTTCAATGATATTGGCCTTTGTGTGCCACGCGGGTGGAAGAGATCTTAACACCTTCCTCACGAGCTCAAAGTTGGTGTATTCTTTTCCGATACTCTTAAGACCATTAGTGATCTCTATCAGTCTTGCAAACATCTCAGTGATTGTTTCTTCGGATTTCATTTTGAAGAGCTCGTAATCTCTGACGAGTAGGTTTGCCTTGGTCTCTTTTACCTCAGAGGTTCCTTCGTAGATCAATCGAAGATTGTCCCACATCTCCTTTGCTGAACTGCACATAGATACACGAGAAAACTTGTTAGGATGAATAGCGCATTGCATAATGTTCATAGCATTAAAATTCACTGTGGATTTTTTAATATCCTCATGGGTCCATTTGTCCTCATCAACGGAGAGATCACAAGGACCCTTTTCCACAACCTTCCAGATCTCGTACTCTTAGGCTCTAAGAAAAACATGCATTCTATTTTTTCAGTAGGAATAATTTAAGTCATCAAAGTAAGGAGGGCGGCGGATGGAGTGACCCTCAGGCATCATCCCCTTGTTGGCCATTGATCTGGATCTGACTCTAGATCGTTAGATCTGAAGAATATAAAGCCTTAGCTTTGATACCAATTGAAGTCCCGCCATCAACGACACCCAAGAGGTGGGGTGAATTGGATGATTACAGATTTTAAGAAACTTTTAGCAGTTTAAATAGATATAATGAAATACCCCTTTAGAAACTTAGATCTGTTATAAGACAATTAGATCTGTCAAAACCTATCACACACACCGGATCCTTGGTACTGTGGCGGAGGTGTGAATCCGAAGATTCAACTCACGCAAAGTGTTATCTTCCTAACAAGGTTAACCTTATCAATCCGAACCCACCTTTTGATATACCATAGATCTAATGTGAAAATGATAAATTATGCTAGATCTAGAACGAAGAAAATAATAGACATAATATACGAGAGTGCTAGCACAGAATGGGGGTAGAAGAGAAGGATCAAACCACACAAGAGACAGAGATTTTTAGGTGGTTCGGATGCAACGACGGCAACCTACGTCCACCCCTCACAAACTGTGAGGATTCACACACTATATTGTAGAGGATTACAAGATCAAAACACACACACACACTCGTGAAGAATTCGAAACTCCCACAAAGGTGCACAAGCACTGAACCACACAGAAATGTGAAGGAAGGCCACACAAACACACACACGGATCTGAGTAGATCCACACACACACAGCTGTTTAGAGATTACAAACACCAAACACTTAAAGCTCAAAGAATTTAGAAGAAGAAACATAAAAGAAAAAAAACTCTGATTTAAGCTCTCCTGAGTGGATGATACATATTTTGGATGAAGCTTGAGTCTCCACTTGATTTCCACTTGAATGGCACCAAAGGATCTTGAAGAAGTTAAAGATGGATGAAGAATCCTCTAGACGAAGTACTGTTCACGGAGGTGTTACAGCAGCCCACTTTCTCCCTTGGTAGCCCCCTTTGATTTTCCCTTGAGTGATTGGGGTTTATTGGCCCAAAAAGATATTTTTACACAACTTGGGTGGTCAAGGGACATGCCAAAACACATATCCACAATTCATGGCATATCTAGTGGCTTTAGAATTAAAGAATCCAAAGGAAAGGGCTTCCCACGTTGAAGAATTTAAAAGTCAACAATTGCTGCCTCGAGAGGTTCTGTCGACCGAATTCTCCAGTCAGTCGACCGAACTCTGAGAACCCTATAAATTTTCATCCCTGGAAATTTCGGTCGACCAAAATCCTCCATCGGTCTACCGAACTCTGTAACTTTTACAGAGCTCTGATCCCTAGAGATTTTGGTCGACCCAACCAAATCAATTGATCGACCGAACTCTGGAAAACCTGTAAAAATATATGGTTAGCCCAATAAAACATATCCATATGACAAGAGATGTATGTCCTCATTTGTTTCATTCATTTTGGGTTTGATTGAGCTTAGTTTATGCATTTGGAAGGCTTTAAACATTTGAGCATTTGAAAATCCACAAATTGGCCTTAATCACGTTCAATGCTCGCTCTTGATCACTTTGACACGGCACGAGACGGAAACTAAGTCCAGGGTTTTGTTATCGTCAAAATCACTTGGAGAGACTCAACATAAGGTATCACTTTTGGAGTTGTAATATAGATCATAGAGGTTGTTGGATAAGACTCCTAATATTCAGTGAAGACAATGATAGTATATTTCTTTGAGTGCTATGATGGAGGTGGATAACTCGGGTACAACATGGTCATGAGATGCACGAGTTTGAACTCGTTGGGTGGTGTTAATTTTAGGAAGAACCTGACTCCCAAATTTCGATGGTGCTCTCGCTAATAGCTGAGATAAGTCCGAGAGTGGTTAGCCAAAAGCACATTTGATTTGCCACCTCTTAAAGTTTCATCCATCAAATTTTTTCGATTTTGCACTAAGTGTTTCTTTTGTTATTAGGTTGACCATTGAAGGAAATATGGGGTAATACAATCTGTAAAGGAGATGTTTTGGGTTTTCGTCGACACACTTGAATATATAAATTCAACAAATAATCACGTTGATTTTGAATTATCACAAAGTAACTAATAAAGACACAACCTAATGAATGAAAGCAGGAAAAAAACATATATTTTTTCTCAACAAGCAGAAACTTTTGGAATTTTATTTTCAACCATCAAGATTAATTTGTCACGCCCCGACGTGGAATATCGAGGCGCGACGAGTCGTAAACATTCGTGTTGATCAAAAGCATGTATAATAGGGTCCAACAATAATGGGACACAAGAAGAAAAGGATACTTTTATTTCATCGAAATAAAGTTTTACAACAACATTAAGCCTTAAGAGGCATAAGACAACTTCCAAGTATATAACTCTAGCAAGAGCAACACTCATAAACCTAGGTAACAAAGATGAACTTGATCCCTCGTTTCACTCTTGCCCATCCCCATGTGTTTGGGGTTCATCATCGGAACTACCTGCAATGTTAACCGAAAACGTAGGGTGAGCAAAACGCTCAGTAGGATTTATGTCTCTATACCAGGCAACTTAAAGTAATTAACATTTTTAGATAAAGTTACTATGCTATGTCAAGAAACGTAAATAAAATATGGAACATGAATAGGAGAGAGAGTAAAGAATGGAATCGCAAGTAGACAAGATATCAAGAGTAAAGTTCAAGTAGAGGACGATCATGTAGAAAGTATATATTACTATGAAATTGGTCATTTCATGCAAGTATGTACAAGTCAAGTATTTCACGTAATTCAAGAACTTCAAGTAATTCACGAACTGTGGAATGTCATAAATCAATCTAGCAAGTCAAGCACTTCGGTGTAATGCCATACCAGGTCATTCAACTCCCATGGACACAAGTACTCTCGGGCGCTCCCCCCAGGACCAGACCGGGCCCCATTAACGCCAGGCATTAGGGTTATGGATCATATATCCCAAGTATATTTAGACATCCACATAATATGTATGGCCAAAGAATTTCAAGGTAAATGTTACAAAATAAAGTACATATCTATCAAAATTTATCATTCGAGATATGAGTAGTACAAGAATTACAAGTAGTTGAAAGAGAAGTTCGAAAAGGATTTAAGGCATCATGTTTAACGACTTTAAGTCGATAAAAGATTAGATTGTCGGACAAGGCACAATCAGCTCTTGCGAAAAATCTCATAAAATGGGTTTAGATCAAGTTTTCCACAGTCGGGTGTTTAGCTAGAAACCGAGGAATTATGGCCAGGTAAGAGGTGGAACAGTGGGAGACTCCCCTCGCATTTGCGAGGTCCTAATTAAGAAACTACTTATCCACTTAAAGTGTTTACCCGTGGACCTCTTTCTTTAGACACCATTTTCCTTGAGAATCTTGCTAATTACACGACTTGTTGGAAATGAGGAATAATTCTAGCAGAAATTTTGTCCCATTTTTTACAGTCAGAGGTAAACTAGAAAATCGAAGAATCACGGCCAGGTAAGAGGTGGGACAGTGGGAGGCTCCCCTCGTATTCATGAGGATTTAATTAAATAACCACTTATCCACTTAAAGCGTTTGCCCGTGGACCTCTTTCCTTAGACAACATTCTTCCTTGAAAATCTAGCGAGCTACGCGACTTGATGAAAACACAGTAACACGGTAACACAGTAATCGTTAAACTCGTATCGATCAAGATTATGAAATTAAACCCATGCAATTTTATCAGATATTATCTACTCCATTTAACATGCCAGAAGATCATATAGTCATGGAGATCGAGGATATCATGAAGGTAACAAGAATTAGGAAAAGAAACATAAGCTCATGAAATAGAATTATTATCTTTCATATCCTTAACTTAATCGTGTGTGAATTTAAATGATATGCAGTTTAACATGACATATTTAACATGCTAGATGATATATTGGTTCAATTAGAACCTGAAGACATCATGATTGTGGCGGAGATCTCGAATCTGGAGCACGCTCTTAGAAAGACACCGTGATCCGAGACGGATCTTCCGACGGTTAAAAATCTCGGTTAGAATCTTGTGTCCAGTTGTATGGAAAGCATTCTTAATACTCAATAAAAATTGGGGAAAATGGTATAGAATCAAAGTAGACATGCATCTACATCTAATTCATGCATCAATTTGAGTTTAGCCTGAGAGAATACCTACCTAGTGGAAGATCGAAGAGGAAGAACAACAAGAACGAAGCATACTTCGAACACTCCTCCAAACTTCAAGATTTCCCCCTCTCTACAACCAGCACTTCCCCAATGGATTTGTGCTTTGAGTAGAGAAGATCCAAGCCCTATTTATAGGTCAAGTCCCATGATTATTTTATTGCTAATTTAATTCTATCTTCCACCTAATTTTCTATTCCACCCATGTTACTATTACACCAACTTATGTTGGCAATAATTTCCAACATGTGGATGTTGAAATAAATGTCCCTTTATTACATAATCAATTACCTCATTTATTCAATGATATTTTATTGCTAATTTAATTCTAAGCCAATTCTTCATCCAATTTCTTATTTCACTAACTCATGTTACTATAACACCAACTTATGTTGACATTAATTTCCAATATGTAAATATTGAAATGAATCTCCCTTTATGACATAATCTATGACCTCATTTATTCAATTAGATAAAAAATTACATCATCCACTAATTAGGATTTAATTAGAGCTAATAATTATCTCTTAAATCGGATGCTACAGTACCGACGTCTTCGCCTTCTCAGAATCGTGTCGCGATTCTCGCCGTTCGTGTTAACACGTGGGATTGGATTCGCGTTTATATATTCTACACTTTAAAGACATAAAGAAAAATATTTATCAATTATTTTATTTTCATATTTCATTATTTTTTTCACATATAAATGTATATATAAAATTTTGAGTTGCTACATCCTCCCCCACTTAAAAGAATTTGGTTCTCCAAATTCACATAACGTAATAGTAATTTAAAAATTCAAATGGAGGGTTCAAAATTCTAACCTGAGATCAAATCTGGATACTTCTTCTTGATTGACTCTTCTAATTCCCATGTAGCTTCCTCGAACCCACGCTTGCTCCATTGGACTTTTACCATTGGTATAGCCCTATATATTCCTCAGCTGGTGTAACTTCCGATCTAATATCTTGATCGGTCTTTCTTCATAAGATAAATTCTTTTGTAGCTTCAAGTCATCGAATTGAATCACATGTGAAGGATCATACACATATTTCCTTAGCATGGATACATGAAATACATCATGGACACCAGCCAATTGTGGAGGCAAAGCCAACTTGTATGCCACTTCGCCGATTCTTTCTAAAATCCCAAAAGGGCCAATAAATCTTGGACTCGGTTTTCCTTTGACACCGAACCTTTTGATTCGTCGTGTGGGTGAGATCTTCAAGAATACATGCTCTCCCACTTGAAATTCAAGATCTCTTCTTCTATGGTCGGCATAACTCTTTTGCCGTGATTGAGCAACTTTTAGCCTTTCTCGGATCAACTGGATATTGTGAGTTGTATCTTGAATAATATCGGGACCCATCAATCCCTTCTCTCCAACCTCACTCCAGCATAGAGGTGATTTGCAACTCCTGCCATACAGTGCTTCAAAAGGCGCCATTTGTATGCTAGACTGATAGCTATTGTTATATGCAAATTCAATCAATGGCAAGTGTTCATGCCAACTTCCCCCAAAATCTATCATATACGCTCTCAACATATCCTCGATAATTTGATTCGTCCTCTCGGTTTGTCCATCTGTCTGAGGGTGGAAAGCCGTGCTAAAATTTAGCCTACTTCCCAAAGATGATTGCAAACCTTTCCAGAAATGAGAGGTGAATCTCGGATCTCTATCCGAAATAATAGAAGTTGGAATACTGTGCAGCCTTACGACCTCCTTGATATATAGGGCATCTAAAACATCCACGGTCCATTTGGTTTTGATGGGCAAGAAGTGAGCGGACTTAGTTAGTCGGTCCACAATCACCCATATAGTATCAAATCCACTTCGGGTCTTTGGCAATCCAACTATGAATTCCATGCCAATACTATCTCATTTCCATTCCGGTATCTCGAGAGGTTTTAGCTTACCAGCTGGCTTGAGATGTTCGGCTTTAACTTGTTGGCAAACCAAGCATCGGCTCACGAACTCGACTATCACTCTTTTCATGTTAGGCCACCAAAAGGTTCGTTTGAGATCTTGATACATTTTTGTGGCAACAGGATCAATAGCGTACCTCGATCGATGTGCCTCCTCCAAGATTTTGCTCTTGATGGTAGAACAATCGGGCACACAGGTTCTTCCTCGGAAAAGTAACCTTCCATCATCTTCCAAAATGAAATCCGGCCGCTGATCTAATTTCTCTTTAATTTCAACAATCAACGGATCATCATCTTGTAACTCTTTAATTTCTGAGTGTGACTTAGGTTGGAGTCTAATATTTGCAATCAAGACTCCTTCTCCCTTCTCCTCCACATTGAGGTCTAAGTTTGTCATTTGCTTTAATAATTGCCATTCTTTAATCATTAGGTTCGATAACAATGTCATCGGCTTCCGACTAAGAGCATCTGCTATGGCATTACCTTTTCCTGGATGGTACTGTATAGAGAAATTAAAATCCTTCAAGTATTCCAGCCATTTTATTTGTCTCATATTGAGTTCTTTTTGAGAGAATAAGTACTTGAGGCTCTTGTGGTCGGAATACACAATGAAAGCCTCACTATAGAGATAGTGTCGTCAAATCTTCAAGGCAAAGACTACAGCCCCCAGTTCTAAGTCATGCACGGGATATTTCTCCTCGTGTTTTTTCAATTGCCTTGAGGAATAAGTGATTACCTTGCCATGTTGCATCAATACACAGCCTAAGCCAATTCCTGATGCATCAGTATAAACTTCAAATCCTCCTCCTTCTGTAGGCAATGTGAGTATAGGGGCAGTAGTCAGACAATCTTTTAGAGTCTGAATGCTTTTCTCACATTCCTTGGACCATATATAAGGGGTCTCCTTCCTTGTTAATCTTGTTAAAGATATCGCGATCTTAGAGAAATCCTTAATAAATCTTCTATAATATTCTGCTAATCCCAAGAAGCTTCAAATTTTAGTCACGCTAGTAGGTCTCTCCCAGTTCTTTATTACCTTGACCTTTGAAGGATCGACCGCAATACCCTCCTAAGAAATTATGTGACCCAGAAAAAAAACTTCTTCTAGCCAAAAATCACACTTACTAAGCTTAGCATAAAATTTGTGATCTCTTAATAATTGTATGGTTTTCTTGAGATGTTCTCCATGCTCCATCTTTGACTTGGAATAGATAAAAATGTCGTCAATAAAGACCACAATAAATTGATCAAGGTATGGCCTGAATACACTGTTCATCAATTACGTAAATGCGGCAGGCGCATTGATTAGGCCAAAAGGCATAACAGTGAACTCATAGTGTCCATACCTACTCCTGAATGTCGTTTTATGAATATCCCCTTCCTTGATCTTCAATTGATGATAACCAGATCTGAGACCAAGTTTTAAAAAATATCGAGCTCCCGAAATCTGGTCAAATAGTTCATCAATCCTCGGTAATGGATATTTATTCTTGATTGTGAGTTGGTTCAATTGCCGGTAGTCAACACACAATCTCATTGACCCATCCTTCTTTTTGACAAATAAGACAGGGGCTCCCCATAGTGAAGTACTCGGTCGGATGAATCCCTTCTCCAATAACTCCATCAGTTGTTCTTTCATTTCCTTCATTTCGATAGGGGACATCTGATAAGGAGTCTTAGATACCGGTGCAGCTCCCGAAATAAAATCAATAGAGAAGACCACTTCTCTCTCCGGAGGAATACCAGACAACTCATCTGAGAATACATCAGAATACTCTCGAACAATAGGAATATCCACCAGATTGGGTTCCTTATGCTTGGCCATAGTCATAGAAACTAAGAAAGCCGCACAACCCTTCTTCAATAAATTATCAGTTTTAAGGACCGAAATAAGGGATAGGTGTCTAGAATACCTGACACCAGAAAATAAGAGGTTGGGGTATCCACTAAAGGTTACCATACTCAATTTACAGTTAACACTAGCACCATATGTAGATAACCAGTCAGCTCCCAAAATAATATCATATCCTTCCATCTCCATGCATATTAAGTCAGCCGGTAGGTTGTAACCGTTGACTAGAACTTCACTAGTAGCGTAGAAATATTTAATCTCCGATCCCGCTCCAATAGGAGTAGTAATAGTAAGTTTGGGTTTTAACGGAATTGGTCTCATCGGTAAACTATCAACAAAGCTCTTGGATATAAATGAATGCGCGGCTCCAGTGTCAAATAAAATAGAGGCGGGCTTTGAGCAAACAGAAAGAGTACCTTCCACAACGCCTCCTTCTTTGGTAAGTTCCGCATCCTTAAGAGTTTGAAGTCTACCTTACTTTTTTATAGCAACTGGATGTTTTTCCGGCGGAGCTTGCTCGTTGAGGAGTGGAAAATTTGGGATTCTATGATCCCGACTCCCACAGCGAAGATATGCACCAAGTCTTCTCCAGCACTCTTCCGCCTTATGTCCGGAATTTTCACAATGCGTGTATAGTTCCTTTGATGGAGTAACAAAAGGGACATTTTTTTTATCATTCCATCTTGGCTGCTTGTCCTTTTGGAAGTTATGCCCATCTTTAAGGGTGTTACGCTCATCATTGGCCCTCTTCTTTTCAAAGGAGGGCTTGAAGTTACCAGAGTTACTGGCTCCTTCTTGGCATCTCTTCCCCGGATGTGATCAGACATCTCTGTTGCATCTTCCAAGAGTTGGGCTCTTCTCACCGCATCGACATATACTTGGATATCCATCGGGGCGAGTTGAGTAATATACTGGGGCTTTAAGCCATTTAAGAATCTCCTCGCCTTCATCTTTTCGGTACCCACAAGGTGTGGTGCGTACCGGGACAATCTTGCAAATTGAGCTTCGTACTTCGCCACCGTCAAACTCCTTTGTTTTAAGGAAGCAAAATCGGCAGCTTTCCTCTCTTGAACTCGGTCAGAGAAGTACTTATTGTTGAAGTGTTCCACAAACTCTTCCCATAACACTTGGTCGTGCGATAAAGTTGCTTCGATCGACTCCCACCAAGTACGGGCATCCCTTTCTAGCTGAAAGGTAGTGAGTAGGACCTTCTCCTCATCAGCACATTGCATGACTCAAAAAATCCTCTCGATTTCCTTCACCCAGTGTTCTGCCTCATCCGAGCTCGTGGACCCAGCGAACTTGGGAGGGTTCATACTTTTGAAGTTCCTATGTAAATCCCCTGCTCACGATTAGCTCCTCCTTGAGCTATTTGTTGTAGCACTTGGGTCAGTCTTTGGACCGTCCTTTACATCTCGTGCCATTGAGCTCTTTCGACAGTCATTGGCGAAAATTAAGCCTGCAACCACAACTACCAAACTTAAGTGTTTTGTTTATTTCTTGATTAATCATTCTTTAAAGTTTAGCCCATGGCTCTACCCAATCTTACCAGGAAGGTTTCAAGATTCTATCCAAATTTCTAGATCAACATCTATAACCTATATATCAAGGAAAACCTATGATTTATGAAATCTAGGCTCTGATACCACAAAGACTGTCACGCTCCAACCCAGAATATCGAGACGCGACGAGTTGTAAACATTCGTGTCGATCAAGAGCATGTATAATAGGGTCCAACCATAATGGGACACAAGAAGAAAAGGATACTTTTATTTCATCGAAATAAAGTTTTACAATAACATTAAGCCGTAAGAGGCTGTTTTACGCGCGCGGGCGGTCACTTGTTGTTTTCTCCTCGCTGCGGGGGGCGCACACTCGCCTTTTTACAGAAGGCCAAGATAGGTTGACTGGGCACGCGGAGATTCCGGGGGTATTGAGAAGAAGGCAGAGAGAATGATATGAATGCACTGGAAGGGATGGCGTATGGTTCATCATTCTGGGAGACTGGGATATGGATGATTGGGTGGAATGCGGGCGTGCCAGTCGATTTCTCGACAATCACCTATGGAACCAAGGATTGATCGGGGAAACATCGCCAGGACGCGGCACGTGGCTCGAGAGATCGGGTGACACGTGGATAGAAGGGGTTCCATGGGTGTGAGTGTGCAGGCGATTATGGGGATTTGTGTACTGGACGTCTTTCCCCACCGGTCGCAAGCAACCGGTGTTTATTTTACATCGGATTGAATCCGAATACCTTTGTTTCTACTGCCGAAGAGAGAGTCAGGGACCCTGGGAGCCGCGACGTCGAGAGGGCTTAGTCCGTGCAACAGCGACAGGGCAACAGCAACACAACAAGGATAACTGGGGGCAGAGAGACTGGTTCCGGCGAGGAGGGAGATCCGCTCCCAGACTGGATTACATGACTTATATGCCATGAAAGACATTTATATGGGGGCATGAGAGCCCGATTACAATTGCTTGCAAGCCACGGGACAATTCCGACATTCCTGACGGTCCCCGGGTCATTGCATTATTGTGTGAATAGTTCTGTATCTGTACATAGTGTCCGTCAAAGGACCTGTGACTTAGCAGGATGGCGCCTGAGAGGCGTCACAATGTATTCCCGACATGAGACAGT
Organism: Amorphophallus konjac; assembly: GCA_022559845.1. Taxonomy (NCBI): domain Eukaryota; kingdom Viridiplantae; phylum Streptophyta; class Magnoliopsida; order Alismatales; family Araceae; genus Amorphophallus; species Amorphophallus konjac. The sequence continues at coordinate 324,330,066 of CM040118.1, read as the reverse complement.
GTCGAGGTCGGGGCAGTAGGGGTGCCGTGGGCACCGTTGTGCGGGGGAAGTTGAGTGGTCGGGTGCCGCAGGCCCCGATGTGACTGGAGTTGCTGGCAGTCGGGTGCCGGGGGCACCATTGTGATTGGAGTTATTGAGTGATCTGGTGCCGCGGGCCCCGATGTGACTGGAGTAGCGGGCAGTCGGATGCCGGGGGCACCGTTGTGACTGGAGTTGTTGGGTGATCGGGTGATAGGGGCACCATTGTGACTGAAGGAGGCGAGCGCCGGGAGACCTCGATGGTCGAGCTCGAGGCCAGGTGTGACTGGCAGTCGGGTGCCGGGGGCACAGTTGTGACTGAAGGAGGCAGGCGTCAGGAGACCTCGATGGTCATGCTCGGGGCCCGGTGTGACTGGCAGTCAGGTGTCGGGGGCACCATTGTGACTGAAAGCGGCCGGCGTCGAGAGACCTAGATAGTCGTGCTCGGGGCTCGGTGTGACTGGCAGTCGGGTGCCGGGGGCACCGTTGTGACTAGAGGAGGCAGGCGTCGGGAGACCTCGATGGTCGTGCTCGGGGCCCTGCGTGACTGGCAGTCGGGTGCTGGGGGCACCATTGTGACTGAAGGATGCGGGTGCCGGGAAACCTCGATGGTCGTGCTCGGGGCCTAGTGTGACTGGCAGTCGAGTGTCGGGGGCACCATTGTGACTGGAGTTGTTGAGTGATCGGGTGCCGCGGGCCCCGATGTGACTGGAGTAGCTGACAGTCGGGTGCCGGGGGCACCGTTATGACTGAAGTTGTTAAGTGATCGGGTGTCGCGGGCCCCGATGTGGCAGGAGTAGCTGGCAGTCGGGTGCCGAGGGCACCGTTGTGACTGGAGTTTTTGGGTGATCGGGTGCCGCGAGTCCCGATGTGACTGGAGTAGCTGGCAGTCTGGTGTCGGGGGCACCGTTGTGACTAGAGTTGTTGACAGTCAGGTGTCGCGGGCCCCGTTGTGACTGAAGTAGCTGGGTGCCGTGAAGAGACTGAGACCCGAGTACAGTTACATGTATTCAACTAGTTCAATGATGTATGAGAGCCACGTGGGCTTTACAAATGGGCCGAGGAGGCCAAAGTACAATGGGCGCAAGCTGTGGGACAATTCCGACACGTGGGTCGGTCCTCAGGTCAATGCTGGATAAGGCGGATATCTGCGTGTTTTACAGAGGCTCCCCATACGGAGATCGAGACAAGCCCGACTGCCTAGGTGGCAGGGGCGGTCGTGGGCTAGCGCCTGACGGAGGTTGGACGCGGCTCATGGTGAGCGATCGAGTCTGAGCCTCGGAAGGCGAATGTCGTCATGCCGGAGAGTCGAGGCCGGCCCCAGGAATATTACTCTCGGGCCAGGGTCCGGATAACTCGGGTCATCAGTCCGAGCGGTCGGTGGCTAGCTCGAGGTGAGAGGTAGGCACACGGTTCTGTGACGGAAGTAGGTGCAGCATCATGGCGTAAGCGTGGCCACCGTGGGTTGTCATACGCAGGCGGACCCAGAATACTGGTGTGTTCGCCGTTGTTATAACGCCTTAGGTGCGACGGGAGTGGACATGTGTGTGATGGCTAGACGCCGCGTGAGGGGAGTACGTGTGACATACCCTCGGCGTGTACGAGCCGATCAACAAGCCAACCACGTGCGCACTTAGTTCCTCGCGTTCTGCGTACGACCCTGGCTGGGTGCCTGCGGAGGAACTCCGAGGGTGCAGCGGTTAGGTCGTAGGTTGTTGCATGCATGCCTTCATTCCCCTCTCCCTTGAGCTCCCTAGGGAGGCTTTTATAGGGAATGCGAAGGGTCAGGGAAGGGGTTTAGGCGGACCAAGTTGGGGGCCCAACTTGGTCTGGGTAAACCTTTAAAAAAAACCCTTTTTTGTTTACGGAGTGGGGGAGGGAGGGTTTAGGCGGACCAGCCCAAGGGGCTGGTCTGGTCCGCTTAAACCCCTCACGGAGGGATTTTTTCTTCATAAAAAATCTATTTTTTTTGTTTTGGGAGGTGTTTGGGCGGACCAACCTGGGGGTCCAGGCTGGTCCGCCTAAACCATGGGTTTAGGCAGACCAGACTGGGCCTCCAGGCTGGTCCGCCTAAACCCAAGGGTTTAGGCAGACTGGGCATGGGCTGGGGGCTTTTTTCGGAAAAAAGATTTTTTTATGTTTAATGGGGGGTTTAGGCGGACCAGCCAATGGGTTGGGTCTGGTCCGCCTAAACCCCCCCTCCCCAGGGGTTTAGGCGGACCAGACTGGGTGGCCACTCTAGTCCGCGTAAACCTCTCTCCTTGGGGGGGTTTACCCGGGTTTGACTGGGGGTTTGACTAGGGGTTTACCGCGGGTTTGACCATTGGTTTGACTGGGGGTTTACCGCGGGTTTGACTGAGGGTTTGACCCATTATAAACAGGTCGACCCGCTTGTGAGGGCGTGCTATGGTGGTGTATGACGCGATGGCTTGCTGGGAGTCCCGAGTTGGGCTCCGGCTTACTGTAGAGTGGCTGGAGCTTACGCGCCCACCAGGTGCTCTGGAAAATTCTCGACACACGTGCATGGGCCATATAAGGTTGCTGTGAGCTCCTGAAGCTTGTGGTTGGCCCAGATGGGTCTTCCTTTGACTTTAGAGGGATGGGGGGAGGCGACTTGAGGGTAGACCTCGGCCTTGTTACTGGGTGCCACATGGTTTGACTTGTAGTCAGGGCGCCCCCGGGTTGGCTCGGGTAGCTGTATAGAACACGGTGAAAGTCCGCAACTGAGGGGTCGAGAGTGATCCCGATTGGTTGCTAACGCCGCCGTATGCCCCGGCTAGCGGGTTAGGGGCGTTGGTCGGGCCCACTAGCTTGCCAGAGGGGCTGGATAGCCCATGCCTTAAAAGTGTTCGAGGAAATTCTCGATCTCTTATTTCTGGGTGTTTTACTTCGGGAAATTATCCGGGTACAACAGAGGCATAAGACAACTTCCAAGTACATAACTCTGGCAAGAGCAACACTCATAAACCTAGGTAACTAAGATGAACTTGATCTCTCGTTTCACTCATGCCCATCCCCATGTGTTTGGGGTTCATCGTCGAAACTACCTACAATGTTAACCGAAAATGTAGGGTGAGCAAAACGCTTAGTAGGATTTATATCTCTACACCAGGCAACTTAAAGTAATTAATATTTTTGGATAAAGTTACTGTGCTACACCAAGAAATGTAAATAAAATATGGAATATGAATAGGAGAGAGAGTAAAGAATGGAATCGCAAGTAGACAAGATACCAAGAGTAAAGTTCAAGTAGAGGACGATCATGTAGAAAGTATTACTATGGAATTGGCCATTTCATGCAAGTATGTACAAGTTAAGTATTTCATGTAATTCAAGTACTTCAAGTAATTCACGAACTGTGGAATGTCATAAATCAATCTAGCAAGTCAAGCACTTCGGTGTAATGTCACACCAGGTCATTCAACTCCCATGGGCACAAGTACTTTCTGGCGCTCCCCTCAGGACCAGACCGGGCCCCATTAACGCCAGGCATTGGGGTTATGGATCATAGATCCCAAGTATATTTAGACATCCACATAATATGTATGGGCCAAAGAATTTCAAGGTAAATGTTACTAAATAAACTACAGATCTAGCAAAATTTATCATTGGAGGTATGAGTAGTACAAGAATTACAAGTAGTTGAAAGAGAAGTTTGAGAAGGATTTAAGACATCATGTTTAACGACATTAAGTCGATAAAAGATTATATTGTCGGACAAGGCACAATCAGCCCTTGCGAAAAATCTCGTAAAACGGGTTTAGATCAAGTTTTTCACAGTGTGGTGTTTAGCTAGAAAATCGAGGAATTATGGCCCCGTAAGAGGTGGAACAGTGGGAGGCTCCCCTCGCATTCGCGAGGTCCTAATTAAGAAACCACTTATCCACTTAAAGTGTTTGCCCGTGGACCGCTTTCCTTAGACACTATTTTTCCTTGGGAATCTTGCTAATTACACGACTTGTTGGAAATGAGGAACAATTCTAGCAAAAATTTTATCCCGTTTTTTGCAATCGGAGCTTAACTAGAAAGCTGAAGAATTATGGCCAAGTAAGAGGTGGGACAGTGGGAGGCTCCCCTCGTATTCACAATGACCTAATTAAATAACCACTTATCCACTTAAAGCGTTTGCCTGTGGACCTCTTTCCTTAGACACCGTTCTTCCTTGGAAATCTAGCGAGCTATGCGACTTGTCAAAAACACGGTAACATGGTAACACGATAATCGTTAAACTCGTATCGATCAAGATTATGAAATTAAACCCATGCAATTTTATCAGATATTATATACTCCATTTAACATGCCAGAAGATCATATAGTCATGGAGATCAAGGATATCATGAAGGTAACAAGAATTAGGAAAAGAAACATAAGCTCATGAAATAGAATTATTATATTCCATATCCTTAACTTAATCACGTGTGAATTTAAATGATATACAACTTAACATGACATATTTAACATGCTAGATGATATATTGGTTCAATTAGAACCTGAAGACATCACGATTGGGGCGGAGATCGCGAATCCGGAACACGGTCTTAGAAAGACACCGTGATCCGAGACGGATCTTCCGGCGGTTAAAAATCTCGGTTAGAATCTTATGTCCAGTTGTATGGACAACATTCTTAATACTTAATAAAAATTGGGGAAAATGGTATACAATCAAAGTAGACATACATCTACATCTAATTCATGCATCAATTTGAGTTTAGCCTTAGAGAATACCTACTTAGTGGAAGATCAAAGAAGAAGAAGAACAAGAACGAAGCATACTTCGAACACTCCTCCAAACTTCAAGATTTCCTCCTCTCTACAACCAGCACTTCCCCAATGGATTTGTGCTTTGAGTAGAGAAGATCCAAGCCCTATTTATAGGTCAAGTCCCACAATTATTTTATTACTAATTTAATTCTGTCTTCCACCTAATTTCCTATTCCACCCATGTTACTATTACACCAACTTATGTTGGTAATAATTTCCAACATGTGGATGTTGAAATAAATCTCCTTTTATTACATAATCAATTATCTCATTTATTCAATGATGTTTTATTACTAATTTAATTCTAAGTCAATTTTTCATCCAATTTCCTATTTCACTAACTCATGTTACTATTACACCAACTTATGTTGACATTAATTTTTAACATGTAAATAATGAAATGAACCCCCCTTTATGACATAATCCATGACCTCATTTATTCAATTAGGTAAGAAATTACATCATTCACTAATTAGGATTTAATTAGAGCTAATAATTCTCTCTTAAATCGGATGCTACAATACTGTTACAATACCGACGTCTTCGTCTTCTCAGAATCGTGCCGCGAATCTCGTCGTTCTTGTTAACACGTGGGATAGGAATCGCGTTTATAGATATTCTACACTTTAAAGAGATAAAGAAAAATATTTATCATGTATTTTATTTTCATCTTTTATAATTTTTTTTGCATATAAATGCATATATAAAATTTCAAGTTGCTACATAATTAGTTTATGTAAACTAATCAAAAGTAATAATTTGTATAATTTTATTTTCAAAAAGTAGAAATAAATATTTTTTTCTACAAACAAAATATTTTTCATAATCTAATTATCTGAAAATCGAAATAATTTATTTAAATAGAAAAAAAAGTTAAGGATTTTCTATTTTTTAGAAAAAAAATAATGTATTTAAACAGTAACAAGTTGACATATTTTCTGAAAAATAGAAATGTTTTATTTTCTGTAAACATAAATTATTTAAAATAGAAATAATTTTCATAATTATATTTTCTGATAAACAAAACCAGCTACTTTCTATAAATAGACATCACAAAAACTATTTTCTGAAAAACAAAATTATATTTTCAGAATTATATTTTTGTCTTCAGAAAATAGATGTTTAAAAAGAAATGATTTTATTTTTTATTTTCTGAAAATAGTTATACTTACAAATAAATACTTTTCAGAATCTTAATTTCAGAAATTGTAGAAATAGTTTTTCAGTATTTAATTTTCTAAAAACTGAAATAAAAATTTATACAGAACTATATATATATATATTCTGAACTTTCTAGAAACATAAATAATCATTTAAACAGAAATAGTTTTATTTTTTAAAATAAAAAGAATTATTTATATATAAATAATTTTCAAACTTTTAAATAGAGTTGTAAATGTTGAAATGCATCAAGGTGATTAAGTGTAAATTAGAAATAATGTCTTTCCTATAATATTTCTGTTGAAACGCGTCATTATAATCGGCCGCGTTTATGTTAAAATGTGTAATCAAGCTTCAAACTTTTTAAAATATGCCGTAGTAAGTAATTGTATTTTATTAAAATATGATCATTTGTTACGACACGTCTAAGATTATTTATTTAAAAAGTGACGGTTGACACGTGTCTACTCACACGGATGAATTTCACGTAGAAACACGTCCAGTATTGGGGACCGCGTTATGCGTCGTGTTGACCCTCTCTCCTCTCCGGCACGTCAGTGGCTTATACGACCCAGGGAAGTAGAAAGTACAAACAAGGAATAGAAACCAGAACGAAAAGAAACTTCCTTCGCCTATCACGGTCACCTCCATTAATTAATTAATTTCTCCCCAGCTTTGGCTACAAATACAACTACTACTACTCACCGTAGCGTTTGTCTACGGAAGCTGGCAGGATGGAAGGTCATCACTCCGAACAAGAAGTGCAAACCAAAACGAAACCTTCGCCGGCCATGATGCGGACTTCTTTCGCTGCGAAAGGGCCTTCGTTTTGATCAGATATATATAATTTTCTTGGATGCTCGGGGTAGTGTGACCGACCATGCTGTTACCTTCAATAATTATATATTAGGGACCACCTGGTTGTTGCCTGGAAGAATAGGGATGCAAACTTCCACGAGACACCGTGTGTAGTCCTCCTCCTCCTCCTCCTCTTCTTCTTCTTCTTCTCCTCCCTCTCAACAGCTATAGCTTGGATCCGCATCTAGGAGGATCAGACTGCCGCGTGCAAATTAAGCGGCTACAGCAGCCGGCTGTACGTCTGTTTAATTAACACCACCCAAAAGATAGAGAATAAAATATAACAATCTCAACTGCGAGGCCGGAGAAGACCCTGTAACGTACAGGTAGAGGATACATACAAGGTTGAATGACTGAGGAGGAGTGCTGTTCTTCTTCTCCTCCTCCTCCGGGGGGATATTCCTAAACCGATCCCTATTTATACGTAAACAAAAAGGCCTGTGCGACGTTGTTGCCATCACTCTCAATTAAGTCCCATCGTCGAGATCACCTCATTTCAAGAGATTTGTTTGTTTGTTTGTTCGTGTGCTTGCTTATCACCTCCTTAATTAATTTTGACGGAGATAAGATTGATCAGTCCCTGCTAGCTAGCTAGTTTGATGCTCTTCGCTTCCCTTCAAAGTACGTACGTACGTACGTTGGAGGACGTGGCTAATTCATGCTGATATATCTTCAATTCTCTTCTGGTCGGCTCATCGTTAGATTAAAAGAATCCCACTCCCTCCCCCAGATTAATCAATTCTCCTCCATTGATCAACAATATGTATATTGAAGGCCACGGTGAGTTTGCCGTGATGTTATCAGCACCTCCCCCTTTGAGGGAGGTCTCTCACCAAAAAAGAAAATACCTAGCCAGCTGTACGTTTGACCATTAATCAACCATTTTGCACTTGGGGGCATGGCTATCACACGAAGACCAAGCCCTGGTTTACTTCCTCATTTCTTTGATTAATTAAGCTAGGTTGCAACTTGTTGGTCTCCTTTAATTAATTAATTAATTAATCTGTTCCTTCCTCCACCACCCTTATGCTAATTCTAACTTCCTCTCTCTCTCTCTCCCTCTATCGTCTCTTAAAATGAATATATATATATATATATATATATATATATATATATATATATATTATATATATATATATATATATATATATATATATATATATTGATGAGGCGTGATCTCGCGCTGGTCCTGAGTGGGCTGAAGATCACCAGATCGTGAACTGTAAGATAGGAAAACGGATCAGAGGGCCCAGAGGGAGTCCCTGGGGCAAACCCTCCGATGCTTAAGTCAGTGGAGGTATGGTGGAAGCAATAATAGGGAGGAAAGAGCTTGTGCGCGAGATCCCTCTCCACCAGAGGGGTGAAGCGGTTCTTGCTCAAGAGTTTTGGGCGTATGATTACCTTTTCTGACCTTACCTTTAGCCGGAGGGTATCCCTGGTTTAAATAGTACGCCGTCTCTTGTAGTCCTGCCAGCCGAGGGGTTTCAGGTGGGGGTTACGTTCTCATCGTGGGCTTTTATGGCCTTATCGTGGGAGCGTTATCATCGTGGGGAAGAAGAAGTACCTTGCCTTCCTGAATTCCTGCCTGCTGCGGACTCTTAACGGCTGCAAAGATAAGCATTCGTCGGTCGTTCCGAGCTTAGAGGGGCCAACCCTATCCGGGCGGTAGGCTTAGCTCGGTAAAAGATAGGTCGGATAGGCTGGCCTACGCCTCCCTCTCCCGGGTGGAGCGATGGCTCGGGCGCAGGCCTTTCTCGTGACTTGACCGATGCTCGGGCCCTCCGAGCCTTGAGGCCGCCTAGGAGGGTTGTTTCCTCGAGCGCTGTTTATTGGGCTTTATTCCCTAAGTGGGCCATGTGGGCTGTCACTTGGGTGAGCTTGGTCTCGTTGGGCCCTGTCGGGCCTAGTTGGGCAGCTCTTTGAATGGGCTGCAGAAATCCCCCTCTCCACTTGTCCCCCTCCTACTCCCAAGTCAAAGGAGGCTCGGTTGAGTAGTTTATGAGGGCGTCGGACCGGCGTGGCTCAGGTGGGTGGAGATCTGACGGTGTTAAGTAGCCACGTGCCGTGGTCACCTGGGCCCGTAATTATAGTGATCCTGACGGATTTGAAATGAAGGGGCCCCCTTTTTCTTAGAGGTCGGAACGACGCGCCGCCTCCCGTGAGGGTTTATAGGTGTTGGGCGCTGTTTGTCATCCCAGACTCTCTAGGGTTTTTGGCTTTTCTTCATTCCTCTGCTTTGGGGGTTCCTTGATGCGTCGTGAAGCCACGACGGAGGAGCATAACCTTACGGCGGCGTTTGAGAAGTTGGCGCGCATAACCGCAGAGGCGGTCCGACAGCTTCCTTCTCCTCCAGAGTCATCGGGTTCTCTCGAGAGCTCTGCTTTCGGTTCCTCCTTGAGTTCCATGGCGGGCCAGCGTTCGGGCGAGGAGTTGGAGGTAAGGGCACCGGTCCCGAATCGCAGCGAGCTGGGGGAAGCCGAGGTGAAGAAGCTGGAGCACCGGTTTCGCTTGCCTCTCAGATACAGCTTTACCGCCGCTGCCTCATACGAGACGAGCCTGGACGACCGAACGGGTCATATCTGCACTTTTCTTCTGGCTTGGAAGAGTGGATTTCGCCTCCCCTTCGAGCCCTTCGTCCTTCAGATCCTTAATTTTTTCCAGTTGGCGCCTATTCAGTTGGTCGCCAACTCATACCTTCTTCCTTCCGCCTTCCGAATCCTCTGCCACCAGCATGGGATTTTTCCTTCCTTGGACCTCTTTCATTATTTCTTTGAGTTGAAAGCGCATTCGTTGGCGGGGAAGGGCTTTTACTTTATTCAGGCGCGGAGGAACATGAGTTGTATTCTACTGGCGGTGAAGGATTCCTCACACAAAGGGTGGAAGACCCAATTCTTCTGGGTGAAGGTGGAGGCGGTGGACGAAACTTGGAGGTGCCAGGTGATGCCCAACCTTCATCCGAACATTCCTCCCCGGCAGGAGGAGTTCCCCCCTCACGTGGAGAAAAATGTCGCTCGTCTGCTGAAGAATCGCCAGTCGACCGAGGAATTGGTGACGCCGGAGAATATCGAACGGTGCCTCCTTACGCGGCTGAAACCGTCAGGTACCACCACTCAGATTTTTTTTTTTTAGGGGTGGGAATCATCTCCCTTTTCCTGACCATGCCCTCTTCTCTGTTGTAGATGTCAGGCGGGAGCCACTGGAGGAGGCTGCCGAGGTCGTCGATCTTGGAGATGACTCGGCGGCCGATGAGCCTGACGCTCTTGTGGGTCGCTCCCAAGCCCGTTATAAGGGCAAGGGGGCGGCATCCGAGGGAACTTCACGACCGGGCGGTGCAAAGCGCAAGGATCCCATGGAGGGAAAGTTGCGAGAAGCCGCGAAGGCCAGGAAGCGGGCCAAGAAGGCCGGCCTTCTCGCCACTGCCGGGGGCGACTCTAGCTCGGCGGCGCTCCCCTCTCAGGGGCAAGATGGGGCCGACCCTACCGGGCCGGCTCCCCCATCCACCGGGCGAGAGGGGGCCGAGGAGACCAGGGGCCCCTCAGAGGGCGGTGACGGTGGGTCGGCTCTCCCCTCGGTGGGAACGGAGGGGGCCGGAGCTGAAGTAGACGAGGCCGAGACTGGGGGGCCGGTCGAGGTTGGCGATGTCTCGGGTAGTGAAACGCGGGCCGAGAAAGTTGAGGTTGGGGGTTCGCCTACGAGGGCGTCGCAACCCCAAACATCGGTGGCGCCCGGAGCGACCGGGCTTGCTGCGTCGGTCAAGGTTGGGGGTTCGCCTGAGATGGCGTCGCAACCCCAAACATCGGTGGCGCCCGGAGCGACCGGGCTTGCTGCGTTGGTCGAGGTTGGGGGTTCGCCTACGGAGGCGTCGCAACTCCAACCGACCGTAGTGCGCGGGGAGGCCGTTTCGGCAGCTCAGTCCGGCCCTTCCAGCACGGGGCCAGGGGCGGACCGGGTGTCCATGCCGGAGGCCTTGGAGAGGCTCGGCATCTCGAGTAATCTGTACAAGCTCTGCCGTGAGGTGTCGGCGAGGATGAAAGGAGGAGATAGGCGCCATTCTCCTTCCGGGGTCCTCGACATCATCATGGAGGGCGGCTTGATCATGGCCCAGATGGGGGCCACCATGGCGGAGACCTACGCCCGGACGGAGTCAGAGCGGTCGAATCTCGCCTGGACTCTCGGAGGGTGCGAGAGGAAGCTAGCACGACTCAATGAGGCACACGAGGGGCTTCAACGGGAGTTCTCCGCGATCAGGGACTTGGCGCGGTCGAGCCGGCTGGAAGCCGGAGCGCTGACCAAGCAGCTGGCCAAGGCTCGGGAGTCGCTCGAGAGGAAAAACAAACTCCTTGAGGCGGAGCGCCTTCACCATCTCGAGCTGGATGGCCATTGGGAGGCTGAGCGCGCTGACTTGCTGCACCGGGCGGAGGCAGCGGAGCGCCGTCGTTCGGAGGCCGAGGCGGACCGAGCTGAGGCGGAGAAGAGATCGGTCGAGGCCGAACAGAAGTCGATCAAGATCGGGGAGCGGGCGGCCGAGGCCGAGCGGAAGTTGATTGAGCTTGAGGTGCGGGCGACCAAGTCCGAGCGGAAGTCGATCGAGCTCGACGAGCGGGCGGCCGAGGCCGAGCGAAAGTCGAGCGAGGCAGAGAGACGGATGGCGGAGGCAGAGGAGCGAGCGTCCGAGGCGGAGCGGAAGTCGGCCGAACTTGCTGAAAGGATGGGGCAGGTCGGGTCAGAGGTGATCGAGTAGTACAGGGGCTCAGAGGCCTACCGAGCCGACCTTCAGGAAGCTGCCCTACCATACTACGAGATAGCGCTTCGCCGAGGCGCCCGCAAGGGGTTCAAGCAGGGTTATCGCCGGGCAGTGGATTACGTCGACGAGCAAGACTCTGGGATCCATTTCCCCTCGGGCCAGTGCTATGACTCGGAGGAGTCGGCTTCTAGCTCTTCTGCGTCGGGCGGGGAAGATCCAGAGGGCTCTTCTCCGGCGGGGTCACCAACTCCGGCTGCCTCGGGAGGGCTCGCGACCGAGGCAAAACTCGCGCAGGCGAGGTCAGTGCCTGGGTCGGCCGTCACCGAGGGTGCCGGGGGCGAAATACCCACACCTGCCGTTCCCGAGCTTCAAAGCGGGCCCGAGGCCTGATGTATTTTGCCTTGTTTTGCCTCTTTCTCTGTTTGTCTCTTTTCCTTTTCTGAAAAAAAGAAAGATTTTCTTTTTTGTGAGGCAACAAATGACTTACTTCCTTCTTGCGTTCCTTGTCGTAATTTGGTTAGCGTATCGGTAGTAGTTGGAAAGTGCCGATACATCTTGCGTGGTTTTTACACGCTGGTTGGATGGATTCCTGACATGGTGTCCTTCCGTTTTCTCACGCTTTGAATGCCAGGCCGCTTCGTGTATCCCGCAGAGGTGGAAAATGAGGGATTTGAGGTGACCGTTCAGAGGGGAAAAAATCCTTTGACGTGTTTTCGAGGGGGGAGTCATTTAAGGCAAGTAGCCTCCCTTAGCCTTATAAAAAGGCCGAAAGGCGTCCGTTCCTCTCCACCGCTTAGGATTTTCACTAACAGTCTTTCCTTGCCCCTTCTCCACGTTGTCCTGTGCTGTTGCATTTGGAGCATGGAGGATCCTTCGGAAGACGACGCTGCCAGTGATGGAGGAGCAGGGAGTTCTTGCTGCCTTAGGCTGTTGAGCAAGTCCGATGGTCGTCGCGCGGGGTTGAAACGGGTCCGATGGTCATCGCGCGGATCTGGAGAGGGTTCGACGTGCAGAGGCACGCCATTTACCCTTTATCAGTTCCCGCGAGGCTTCCCAGGGGGAGCCGAGATGGAGGACAGATGGGGGCATCCGCGATGCCCATCCCCTCCGGGCCTTCCCCTGCCTCCTCATCCAGCTCTGCTGGTTTCTTTTTCTTTCTAGCAGCGTCTTTTTCCCTCTTCTGCTCTTCCTTTCTTTCAGTCTTTGGAGGGTGCCTGCACTCTGTACGTTCCAAAGAATTGGCAGGTTGGAAAGGAGGAGGCCTTCATAGGCGTTCCTTCCCTCTTCCTCTTCCAAGTTCAACTTGGAAGGTAGCCTTCCTTCTTTTTAATCCCTCTGTCACCTTTGTCACGGGCCACCCGAGCCAACTGGGTCGACCGCCCTTTGACCGAGCCAGTTTCTGCGCGAGGCAGAGTCAGTGGCTGGACGCAAGGAGATCAAGACCGAGTCGGCCGAGCGATGGCCTCTTGCAGTGGTGCTAGATGGATTTTTTACTTTTGCTATGCAATGTACTGGCTTTTGCCTTTCTGATGTACCAACAATTGAATGAAAAGAAGAGGATTTTATTTTCCTCAAATTGTTTGCACAACTTTAAAAGTAGAATTTGCGTAGTGCGGCTGCGTTCCACGTCCGAGGGATGGGTTCCCCTTCCGCTGTAGCTAGCCTGTACGCACCTTTCCCGAGCGCCTCGACCACTAGGTAGGGGCCTTCCCAGTTAGGGGATAGCTTGCCCGCCGACTCTAGTGGTCGAGAGGCTTCGGCTTTCCTGAGGACGAAGTCTCCCGGTTGAAAGTGTCTGTTTCGGACTTTGGCGTTGTAGTATCGCGTGAGGCGGCGTTGGTACTCCGTAGCTCGGATGCTGGCGATCTCTCGGAGTTCATCAGCCAGGTCAAGGTTCTCGAGTAATTTTTGCCCGTTTGCCTCGGGCGAGTAGCGGATGACTCGGAGAGATGGGTTGGCAACCTCTAACAGAATGACGGCCTCAATGCCATACACCTGCTGGAAAGGACTTTCACCGGTTGCCGTTCTGGGAGTCCTTCGGTGTGACCAAAGTACGCTAGTGTAGTGCCCCAGAAATTTTAAATAATTTTCAAGAATTTATAAAGGCCTAAATAAATTTATAAATGGTTAATAAGTCATTATGAGGCCAAGTGGTGTTAATCAATTAACCCAACCCACTTAATTAAAGTCCAAAAGGTTTTAACTCTGGCCCATTAAGTTTGGCCCACATTCTAGAAGGTAATTAAGTCTATCCACAGATATTAAGGATAAATACTAGAATATATAAGATAAGTTAATGGATAATTATCAAAAGAGTTTTAAATTGTTTGAACTCTATCCACGACACATATAACGGTCTATAGCCTAACCGTCACAGACATGTAACGCACGGTGTCTCGACCGTTACACTATGAACCAGAAAACTAAAAAAGTTTGATTTCCTTTGAACTCTAGGAACGAGTAATGTAACGGTCTATTACGAGACCGCCACATAACCCTAACGTGTAGGTCCTAGTCCGTTACAAACTTGTTAGTTCCGTAAGCAAAAGAACTCATGAAAAGATTGGAACTTGATGTTCCTATCCACTAGGGATCAACTTGGGAAGGATTGTAAAGACTCTAAGGACTCTTAGGGATTAGGATTTGATGAAACAAGGACTCTAAACTCGATCTAATCCTCAAACCCTAGTCTAAACTCTATAAATAGGGCATGGCTCTGAACTGTGCGACCCTTACTTTTTAGACGTAAAGAAGCAAGGTAATGAGTCATTATCTCAGGTAAGTTCTTTAGAAGTAGTTGTTTACAATACTTTAGACTAACTCCCCTCCGAATTTCACATCTTTAGGTCAAGAGGTCGTGGAGTTAGAACCCAAGGAAGTTGCTGAAAAAGTCACAAGAGAAGGAAGGGATCTAGGGCAAGGTTCTCAACCAAATTCAGAAACTACAGTCTAAGTTAAGAGGTAGGTTATCTCAGGAACGGTAAAAACAGCTTGATAGGACTAAGAGCCTCTGGTTTAATTGATTTTCATGCATGGTAGATCATTGATTTCACGTTTTGATAGCTCAATGCATATCATGCACCTCTTAGCCAAATTGAGAAATTAAAACATGACTATTCATCTATTCATGATTACCTATGCATATAGATGGCCTTTACTTCGTTAACATATCTAGAAACTCATGATGTTTTGATAAAAGATATGATGTGAGTTGATCTCTTAGTTTCTATAGTTATTTTCTGTTAGCGGATACTATAACGCATTAGCATAGGACCGTTGCTTTCAAGTAACGGCCCTACGACAGACCGTTACACACTCTGTGATATTTGAATTGCACTGTTGTTTCTAACGCGCTTGGACAGACGCGTTACATTCATGTAACGGCTGGGTCCTGACCGTCACAATAACAGTGACGACCCCTCTCCAGACCGTTATACTCTGTGTTCTGTCAAACCTAAGACAGAATATAACCTGCCAATCTTATTATAGTTAAAGCCTAGTTACCTAAGTTTTAAACCTAATCATGTGATTTTAAGGATATTTGATTATTCATGATAGGTATTGCATGTTTTGTCATCACTTCTACTTAAGTTATGTTAAACCAAATTGTATAGTTTTGTACTATAAAGCATGACTTTTTAACATTGTATTGACGGAGTTTTTATCATGATTTTCATATTGATTATACATATCTCTCTCTCTCAATAGAGTCAATTTTATACGTACATGGCACATATTCCGGTATGTTGTCATTAGTTCACACCTTGCACTATAGGAACACAATCTTGGACATGAGGACCTCTCTATTGGATATTCCTTCCAATGGACTAGGAAATCATTGTTTCAAGACCTCCGTAATTCTCCGCGAGCCTGGGATTCCCACTAGGACGCCGAGTTGGTTGTACCAATGAAAGCCCATTAATTAGAACACTCTATCGTGGTTCTGATTCTTGAAATGTAACGGCCTTGAACTAGACCGTCAGGCTCACGTAACGGCCCAGTGCCAGACCGTCACATTCCTCTGAGTCTATTTTTATCCTTCTGGACTGCAATCATTGTAACGGCCCATTACTGGCACGTTACATAATGTAACGGCCCAGCAAATGACCGTTACATAGCTTGCATTTGTTAACCCAAGGTTTGACCAAGGGTTGATATTCCAATGATTCTAGACAAACCTTGATGATCTAGAACTTGTCATATTGCTTAAATTGATCTAAATGAAATGGAAGTTAAGGAAAATACCGTTATGTTGTCGATTTATTTCTATGAGCATGACATTGTTTAAAGTCTATTTCTTGACTCTACATTCTTATGTTGAAGCATTCATTCATTGATTTTAGTTATCATGGAATTATTGGAAGTGATATATTCTTGGCCATACTTTACTGTTATACTGCGTGGAAGTAGCTTAATTTATAACTGAAGATGCGATCGAGCACTGATTGTGTTCAAGGGCTCTATGCTAGTCCCCTCGGCTGATTGTCAGAAACATACTATTTTATAAACCATGGGGTATGATGCTACTGGCGTCGCATTGCGCTGGGAGTACTATTTCTATAAATAAGCGAAGATCCACGGCACGACATGACATTCTTGCTTGATATTCCACAGAAATTCATGAAGCACTTGCTCATAAGCATAAGATGCTAAAGTGAGGAATATGTGGCTTGCTAGTACCATCTCGTTACATTCTTGTTCATGGAAGGCCAATATCATGTTCTTGTTATATTCTTGCTAATTCATTCTTGATCATTCTATCTTACATGATTATCTTGTTCCTTTGGTTTAAACGCGTGATCGATTCGCATTCGCGTGATTTTACCTTATTCTTTAGAGCTAAATTGTTAATTGCTTTAATAGTGCCTTCATGTTGATGTGAAGATACCTCGTGGGCAAGTGTGCTCATTACCTATTTCCAATGTTTTTCAGGAGATGGAAATAGTTCGAATTCGGATTCGGGTGATTCAAGTAGCGCGTCCGAGAGCGATTGAATGTTATTATGACAAGAGTAAAGACATAGGAAGTCTAAATTGTCTAGATTGAGTCAATGTAATTTTCCTATTTCTTGAGTCTAGTAGAATAAAAATCAAATTAGTGATTGTATCTTGAATATTGAGCATTATGAAATAAAGTTCAAGTTTGATTAAATCTTGTGCAATTGCATCTAATAGTGTGATTGTCTTACGCACTGATTGATTCTTGCTTGCAAGAGGCTTACCATGCCGGCTGTTCGCGCTCCCCGAGCGAGTCTTCCGCTGTAATTAAAGGCTCGGGACGTGACTGTTAAGTTGGTATCAGAGCCTAAGTCTCAGGACTTAGGGAAAAGAGTCATGTCATAGGATAAGTCCAAGGTTAAGGACCCCTACCTATGAACTAAGGAAGAAATTCCACACCCATGTGAGGATTGGGTAGAACCCGGGATAAGATAACTAATTAGCTTTAAGAATTATTTTGTTCATTCCAATTTCATGAGAAATAACAAGTTGTTCTTTTCTTTCAGGTACCCTATTTTTCGAATGGCTCATCGTGTAGATTGGGACGGTATGCAACAAACTGTTACCGGCCTCACCCAGGCACTGCAGACTATAGCACAAGGTGGTGTAGGGGCAAGGGCAGGAGATCTTCATCGTAACTTCCGGAGTCTAAATCCTCCGCGTTTCTATGGATCTTCCAATCCAGAAGAAGCAGAAAATTGGATCGATGAGATGAATCGTATATTTGATGTCATACAATGCACTGATCAGGAGAAAGTCCGTCTAGCAACGTTCCAGTTAAATAAGGACGCCCGTACTTGGTGGAAATCGATTCCGGCACCTCCGGTCGACGCACCTCATACATGGAATGGCTTTCTCACCTTATTCCGTTCCAAATACTTCTCCGAGCATGTGAAGGAAAGGAAGGCCATGGAGTTTGCCTCTCTTCGTCAAGGGATGATGTCAGTAGCAGAGTATGAGCTACAGTTTTCAAGGCTAGCACCGTATGCACCACATTTGATTAGTACAGAATTATTAAAAGCGAACTGATTTATGGACGGGTTACGGCCCGGTTTCATTCAACAACTAGGGACACAGAATATCCGCACTTATGCGGAAATGGTTCAGAGGGCATATGTATGCGAGAGGACCTTAGAGAAGGTCGAAAGGTTGAAGGGTAAAGGAGAAGAATCCAGTCGACGAACTGATCGGCATTATAAGAAAGAGAAATTCAGCGTCACTGAACCATACAAAAGCCGTGATAACAAGAAAAGATCAAGGAACGGGAATGGTGGAAGTTCCCAAAAGGGTAGTAAAAAGGTGAAGGAAGAGCAAGTCACCTCGGCGTGCACTTTCTGTGAGAAATTCGGCCACTCGACTGAAGAATGCTAGAAGCGTCTAGGTGCTTGTTTGCATTGTGGGAGTAGGGAGCATCGTGTACCAGATTGCCCCCTTATGAAGGATCAATCAAATAATGGAGGACGTAGGAGGCAGGCTCGCCTCAATGTAGTTATAGATGAAGATGAAGCACCCAGGGATCAAAATGATGGGCTTATGGAAGGTACTCTTCAAATTTATTCTCGTCCTGCATTCGTGCTATTCGATACTGGTGCTTCTCATTCTTTTATCTCCACCACTTTTGTAAACACCTTACCAACTGCAGTAGTTCCCCTACCTTCAGATCTTGCTATTACTACACCTTTCGGATCTGGAACTAAGCTTACCAAGTATTATCCCGATTGTGAGGTGGTAGTAGAAGGACACAATCTCCCCGCAAACTTAGTATGCCTCGATATGAAAGGTTATGATGCCATTTTAGGGGTAGATTGGCTTGTATACCATGATGCTTACATCAACTGCCGAAATAGGATGATATCTTTCCGAAAGCCCGATCTTCCAAGATTTTCCTTTCTTGGCATCAAGTACAAGAAGCATCTGACCATTATATCTTCTCTTCACGCTTGCAAGCTTATCTCGCAAGGATGTGAAGCTTTTCTTGCTTCAGTCGTTGTCACCGAATCTAAGGAAATTGTCCTAGCAAACATTCCTATTGCAAATGAGTTCACTGACGTGTTCCCAGCTGAACTACCTAGTTTACCGCCCGAGAGGGAAGTAAACTTTACCATTGAACTCATTCCAGGTGCGACACCTATTTCTATAGCCCCTTACAGGATGTCTCCCACAGAACTTAAGGAACTAAAGAAGCAATTACAGGAACTTCTAGACAGGGGTTTTATCAGACCTAGCACATCCCCCTGGGGTGCGCCTGTTCTATTTGTCAAGAAGAAGGATGGTTCTCTCAGATTATGCATCGATTACTGGCGACTGAATCAGCTTACAATCAAAAATAAATATCCATTGCCGCGTATTGATGAGCTCTTCGATCAGCTTTCGGGAGCTGAGTACTTTTCTAAGATTGACCTTAGGTCTGGTTACCATCAACTTAGAATTAAAGAAGAAGACATTTATAAATCGGCTTTTCGAAGTCGTTATGGCCACTATGAATTCGTGGTGATGCCATTCGGTCTAACTAATGCCCTAGCAGCATTCATGCAACTTATGAACAATGTCTTCCAGCCATATTTAGACCAGTTCATCGTCGTCTTCATCGATGATATCCTGATATACTCCAAGACTAAAGAAGAACATGAAGAACATCTAAGGATAGCTTTGCAAACACTTAGAGAACACAAGCTATATGCCAAACTCAATAAGTGTGAATTCTGGCTCAAGGAAGTCTCATTCCTAGGCCACATTATTTCAAAAGAAGGGATTGATGTGGATCCTTCTAAGGTAGAAGCTGTCAGAGATTGGAGCCGACCAACGACTATATCTGAAGTCAGAAGCTTTTTGGGTCTAGCAGGTTATTATATAAGATTCATAAAGGACTTCTCGAAGATCGCGGTTCCTTTAACTAGACTTACTAGAAAAGAAAATCCTTTTATCTGATCGAAGGACTGTGAAAAGAGTTTTCAAAGTCTTAAGAATCATCTTACAACAGTCCCTGTTTTGTCGCTACCAATAGAGGGTGCTGGATTCGAAGTATATACGGATGCATCTGGAATTGGCTTAGGGTGTGTCCTTATGCAAGATAGAAATGTGATTTGCTATTCTTCAAGACAATTGAAACGTCACGAAGAAAATTATCATGTACATGATTTGGAATTAGCAGCAGTTATTTTCACCTTGAAAATTTGGCGTCATTATCTTTATGGAGAAAAGTTCACGATCTACACAGATCACAAGAGCTTGAAATATTTATTTTCTCAAAAGAAGCTTAATATGAGGCAAAGGAGGTGGTTAGAACATCTCAAGGACTTTGATTTTGCTATTCAATATCATCCTGGCAAGGTAAATGCTGTAGCAGATGCACTTAGCAGAAAACCAATTGGTATGTTATCAAGTCTCATGATTAGTGTGACTAACCTTATTCCTCAATTTGCCTAGTTGAATTTAGATGTTGACGTTAAGGAAGAAGATTGCTTCATAGCTAATATCCGAGCTCAACCTAGATTGATAGAGGATTTGGCCAAGTTACAAGAGGATGATCCAATTTTACTGAAAATTAAGGCCAATATTGAACAAAGACCGGATTTTTCTATTTCTAATGATGGAAGATTGTTATTCAAGGGTCGAATGTGTATACCGGATCATGAGGATACAAAGAAATTGATCTTATAAGAAGCACATAAATCAAAGTACTCCATCCATCCAGGAGGTACCAAGATGTATCAAGATCTCAAAAGAAACTTCTGGTGGCCCAATATGAAGAGGGAAGTAGCTAACTTTATGTCTCGCTGTCTTACTTGCCAACAAGCGAAGGCGGAATATTTCAGACCTACAGGAAAATTACATCCCTTAAATATTCCCGAATGGAAATGGAAAAATATAGGAATGGATTTCATTATGGGATTACCTAAGACAAGAGGTGGACATGATGGAATATGGGTAATCATAGATCGATTGACTAAATCTGCACATTTCATACCAATAAAAAGTCGATGGTCTGTGGATATTCTAGCAGCATTATACATCAAAGAAATTATTAAACTACATGGTATCCCTATCTCTATTATATCAGATAGAGATCCACGTTTTACATCATAATTCTGGAAAAGTTTACAACATTCACTGGGGACTAGATTAAATTTCAGCACAGCCTTTCATCCACAAATGGATGGTCAGACGGAAAGAACAAATCAGGTAGTAGAAGACATGCTCAGGGCTTGTGTCATTGATTTTGGAGGAAGTTGGCATGATCACTTGCCTCTGGTAGAATTTGCATATAACAACAGTTATCAAGCAAGCATACAAATGGCACCTTTTGAAGCTCTATATGGGAAAAGTTGTCGATCACCAATATGTTGTAATGAAATAGGGGAAAGACAATTTCTAGACCCCGACCTTATCAGAGATTCTACAGAGAAAATAAAGCTCATCTAGGAAAGAATGAAAATGGCACAAGATAGGCAAAAGTCTCATGCTGATAATCGAAGACGTGACTTGGAGTTTCAGGTAGGAGATCATGTGTATTTGAAGGTTTCTCTAGGTCGTGGTATTCAAAGATTTGGCATCAAAGGAAAGCTAACTCCAAAGTTCATTGGCCCATTTGAAATTCTTGAAAGGGTCGGTGAAGTGGCTTATAGATTGACCTTACCTCCACAGTTAGCAAGAGTTCATGACGTATTTCACGTCTCTATGCTGAAAAAGTTCGTATATGATCCAGATCATATTATCACTTATGACAATATAGAGATTCAGAAAGACTTGACATACGAACAAACACCGATCAAAATTCTGGATCAGGAAGTGCGTCAATTAAGAAATAAAGTTATTCCCATGGTCAAGATCCAATGGAAGAAAACATGGCCACATGAAGCAACATGGGAAACCGAAACGGCTATGCGGAAAAGATTCCCAGAATTATTCAATTGTAAGTACACTCTTCTCAATACATGTTTTGAATTTGGGGACCAAATTCCTTCTAAGTGGGGGAGGGTGTAGTGCCCCAGAAATTTTAAATAATTTTCAAGAATTTATAAAGGCCTAAATAAATTTATAAATGGTTAATACGTTATTATGAAGCCAAGTGGTGTTAATCAATTAACCCAACCCACTTAATTAAAGTCCAAAAGATTTTAACTCTGGCCCATTAAGTTTGGCCCACATTCTAGAAGGTAATTAAGTCTATCCACGGATATTAAGGATAAATACTAGAATATATAAGATAAGTTAATGGATAATTATCAAAAGAGTTTTAAATTGTTTGAACTCTATCCACGACACATATAACGGTCTATAGCCTAACCGTCACAGACATGTAACGCACGATGTCTCGACCGTTACACTATGAACAAGAAAACTAAAAGAGTTTGATTTCCTTTGAACTCTAGGAACGAGTAATGTAACGGTCTATTGCGAGACTGCCACATAACCCTAACGCATAGGTCCTAGTCCGTTACAAACCTATTAGTTCCGTAAGCAAAGGAACTCATGAAAAGATTGGAACTTGATGTTCCTATCCACTAGGGATCAACTTGGGAAGGATTGTAAAGACTCTAAGGACTCTTAGGGATTAGGATTTGATGAAACAAGGACTCTAAACTCGATCTAATCCTCAAACCCTAGTCTAAACTATATAAATAAGGCATAGCTCTGAACTGTGCGACCCTTAATTTTTGGACGTAAAGAAGTAAGGTAAGGAGTCATTATCTCAGGTAAGTTCTTTAGAAGTAGTTGTTTACAATACTTTAGACTAACTCCCCTCCGAATTTCACATCTTTAAGTCAAGAGGTCGTGGAGTTAGAACCCAAGGAAGTTGCTGAAAAAGTAACAAGAGAAGGAAGGGATCTAGGGCACGGGTTCAAGCCGTGCCTCCCACCGGGAGGTGCTTGTCCCCGCTTTCCCCTCCCCTAAAAAAAAATGCAAAAAAAAAAGGAAGGGATCTAGGGCAAGGTTCACAACCAAATTCAGAAACTACAGTCTAAGTTAAGAGGTAGGTTATCTCATGAACGGCAAAAACAGCTTGATAGGACTAAGAGCCTCTGGTTTAATTGATTTTCATGCATGGCAGATCATTGATTTCACGTTTTGATAGCTCAATGCATATCATGCACCTCTTAGCCAAATTGAGAAATTAAAACATGACTATTCATCTATTCATGATTACCTATGCATATAGATGGCCTTTACTTCGTTAACATATCTAGAAACTCATGATGTTTTAATAAAAGACATGATGTGAGTTGATCTCTTAGTTTCTATAGTTATTTTCTGTTAGTAGATACTGTAACGCATTAGCATATGACCGTCGCTTTCAAGTAACGGCCCTACGATAGACCGTTACACACTCTGTGATATTTGAATTGCACTGTTGTTTCTAACGCGCTTGGACAGACGCGTTACATTCATGTAACGGCTGGGTCCTGACCGTTACAATAACAGTGACGCCCCCTCTCCAGACCGTTATACTCTATGTTCTGTCAAACCTAAGACAGAATATAACCTGCCAATCTTATTATAGTTAAAGCCTAGTTACCTAAGTTTTAAACCTAATCATGTGATTTTAAGGATATTTGATTATTCATGATAGATATTGCATGTTTTGTCATCACTTCTACTTAAGTTATGTTAAACCAAATTGTATAGTTTTGTACTATAAAGCATGACTTTTTAACATTGTATTGACGGAGTTTTTATCATGATTTTCATATTGATTATACATATCTCTCTCTGTCAATAGAGTCAATTCTATACGTACATGGCACATATTCTGGTATGTTGTCATTAGTTCACACCTTGCACTATAGGAACACAATCTTGGACATGACGACCTCTCTATTGGATATTCCTTCCAATGGACTAGGAAATCATTGTTTCAAGGCCTCCGTAATTCTCCGCGAGCCTGGGATTCCCACTAGGATGCCGAGTTGGTTGTACCAATGAAAGCCCATTAATTAGAACACTCTATCGTGGTTCTGATTCTTGAAATGTAACGACCTTGAACTAGACCGTCAGGCTCACGTAACGGCCCAGTGCCAGACCGTCACATTCCTCTGAGTCTATTTTTATCCTTCTGGACTGGGATCACTGTAACGACCCATTACTGGCACGTTACATAATGTAACGGCCCAGCAAATGAATGTTACATAGCTTGCATTTGTTAACCCAAGGTTTGACCAAGGGTTGATATTCCAATGATTCTAGATAAACCTTGATGATCTAGAACTTGTCATATTGCTTAAATTGATCTAAATGAAATGGAAGTTAAGGAAAATACCATTATGTTGTCGATTTATTTCTATGAGCATGACATTGTTTAAAGTCTATTTCTTGACTCCTACATTCTTATGTTGAAGCATTCATTCATTGATTTTAGTTATCATGGAATTATTGGAAGTGCTATATTCTTGGCCATACTTTACTGTTATACTGCGTGGAAGTAGCTTAATTTATAACTGAAGATGCGATCGAGCACTGATTGTGTTCAAGGGCTCTATGCTAGTCCCCTCGGCTGATTGCCGGAAACATACTATTTTATAAACCATGGGGTATGATGCTACTGGCGTCGCATTGCGCTGGGAGTACTATTTCTATAAATAAGTGAAGATCCACGGCACAACATGACATTCTTGCTTGATATTCCACAGAAATTCACGAAGCACTTGCTCATAAGCATAAGACACTAAAGTGAGGAATATGTGGCTTGCTAGTACCATCTCGTTACATTCTTGTTCATGGAAGGCCAATATCATGTTCTTGTTATATTCTTACTAATTCATTCTTGATCATTCTATCCTACATGATTATCTTGTTACTTTGGTTCAAACGCGTGATCGATTCGCATTTGCGTGATTTTACCTTATTCTTTAGAGCTAAATTGTTAATTACTTTAATAGTGCCTTCATGTTGATGCGAAGATACCTCCTGGGCAAGTGTGCTCATTACCTATTTCCAATATTTTTCAGGAGATGGAAATAGTTTGAATTCGGATTCGGGTGATTCAAGTAGTGGGTCCGAGAGCGATTGAATGTTATTATGACAAGAGTAAAGACATAGGAAGTCTAAATTGTCTAGATTGAGTCAATGTAATTTTCCTATTTCTTGAGTCTAATAGAATAAAAATCAAATTAGTGATTGTATCTTGAATATTGAGCATTATGAAATAAAGTTGAAGTTTGATTAAATCTTGTGCAATTGCATCTAATAGTGTGATTGTCTTGCGCTCTGATTGATTCTTACTTGCAAGAGGCTTACCATGCCGGCTGTTCGTGCTCCCCGAGCGAGTCTTCCGCTGTAATTAAAGGCCCGGGGCATGACAGCTAGGCAGTTCCTCGAGCCAGCTACCCTTGGCCTTGCCGAGTCTGGTCTTTATGCCTTTTAAGAGAGTCTTATTGGCATTTTCGACCAGCCCGTTGGCCTGAGGGTGGGCGACCGAAGTGAAGTGGTTGCGAATGTTTAGGTCGGCGCATCTGTCTCGGAATTAACAAGAATCGAATTGCCGACCGTTGTGGCTCACTATCACCCGGGGGATGCCGAAGCGACAAATGATCGACTACCATACGAAACTCCAGACGACTGTCTCGGTGATCCTCGCCGTGGCTTCGATCTCTATCCATTTGGTGAAGTAGTCTATGGCGACGATGATGAACTTCTTCTGGGACTGAGCCGTAGGGAACGGCCCGAGAATGTCGATCTCCCACCGAGCGAAGGGATAGGGCTCGGTAAGGGTGATGAGCTCCGTAGCCGGCAGATGGACCAAGTGGTCGAATCGCTGGCATCGGTTGCACTGTTGTACGTGGGCCGTGCAGTCGTGCTGCAAGGTTGGCCACCAGTGCCCCTGCCGTAGCAGGATCCTGGCTAGAGACCTTCCTCCTGATTGCACTCCGCACAGGCCTTCATGAATCTCTCGAATGGCTCGGTTGGCCTCGTCGCGGCCGAGACACTTCAGGAGGGGACCAGAGAAGGACCTCCGGTAAAGAGTGTCATCGAGGATGACGAAGCGCCGGGCTTGATACTTCATTCGGCGTGCCTCCCGAGGGTCGGAGGGCTCTCGGGAGTCCTGGAGCCAGGATAGGTAGGGGGAGCGCCAGTCGCTTGGAAGGGCCGAGTCAACGGCCAGGAGCTCCGAGTCAATGCTCGGGCGCTCTAGCTCTTCAAGGAGGACTGATCGGGTACCTTCAGGGTCGAGAGAGGAGGCTAATCGAGAGAGGGCGTCCGCTCGGGAGTTTTCCTCCCGAGCTATTCCGACTACCTTGAATCCCTTGAACTGTTGGGCCAGGTCTCTGACCAGTTGGAGGTATTTGATCATTGGGGCCTCTCGAGCTTCGTATTCACTGTTGACTTGGCTAGCGACCAGTTGGGAGTCAGTGTGGATTTTGACTCGCTCAGCCCCCAACCGTCGAGCCATGCGAGCTCCCGAGATAAGGGCCTCGTACTCGGAAGCGTTGTTGGACGCCTGAAAGCTGAATTTCAAGGCGTACTGTAGTTCTACTCCTTCGGGGGACCTCAGGAGGATCCCTGCACCACTACCGACCGAGTTGAAAGATCCGTCGATGAACAGTTCCCAGGTCGGCCCGGGCGCGGACGGAGATCTCTCTTCAGTCGGGATGGTGCTCTCGGCGATGAAGTCGGCGAGCGCTTGCCCTTTCATAGCCGAGCGCGGGCGGTACGAGATATCGTAGGCCCCAAGCATGATTGCCCATTTGACGAGTCGCCTTGAAGCTTCGGGGTGGCCTAGAATCTTCTTCAATGGTTCGCCGGTTAGCACGGTGATGGGGTGCCCTTGGAAATAGGGTCGGAGGCGCTTGGCGGAGGTAACCAATGCTAGCACGAGTTTTTCGGTTACGGGGTACCTCCTTTCAGCCTCGTTGAGCACCTTGCTGGTGTAGTAGACCGGTCTCTCGATTCCTGAGTCATTTCTAACCAGGACCGAGCTGACTGTGGATGGTGTTGCCGAGAGATAGAGCAGCAAGACTTCGCCCAGAACGGGCTTGGAGAGCACCGGGGGCGAGGCCAGGAACTCGTTGAGCTCGGTGAACACTTTCTGGCATTCCTCATCCCATGCGAACGTAGCAGATGCCAATTTGGGCCCCCTCAAAAGTTTGAAGAAGGGCAAGCATCGTTCGGCCGCACGGGACAGGAAGTGGCTGAGAGCGGCGACACGCCCGGTTAGGCGCTGGACGTCCTTGACGCAAGTGGGCGGGCGCATGTCCAGGATGGCCTGGACCTTGTCGGGGTTGGCTTCGATCCCGCGTTGAGTGACCAGGAAACCCAGGAACTTCCCAGATCTTACTCCGAAGGCGCACTTGGCAGGATTGAGCTTCATGTTGTACTTCAGGAGGGTGCCGAAGGTTTCGGCGAGGTCGGTGAAGTGATCTTGGGCCGTGGGGGTCTTGACGAGCATGTCGTCAATGTAAGCCTCGACGTTCCGACCTAACTGCTCCTCGAACATGTGATTGACCAGCCTTTGATACGTAGCTCCAGCGTTCTTCAACCCGAAAGGCATCCGGGTGTAGCAGTATACGCCGTAGTCGGTGATGAAGGCGGTCTTCTCGATATCTTCTGGATCCATTCTGATCTGATGATAACCTGAATAGGCGTCTAGGAAGCTGAGTATCTCGTTGCCCGAGGTTGAGTCAACCAATTGGTCGATGCTCGGTAACGGATAGCAGTCCTTCGGAGTGGCCTTATTCAGATCGGTGAAGTCCACGCACATCTGCCATTTGCCCGAAGCTTTAGGTACCAGGACGACGTTGGCTAGCCACGTCGGGTATAGGACCGGTCTAAAAAGGACAGTCTCTTGTCCCTTGGTGACCTGCGCCTTGATGATCGTCTATTTCTCCGGTGCATGCTTCCTTTTGCGCTGCTGTACGGGCTTCACGGCTGGGTCGAGGTTGAGCTTGTGCATCACGGTCTCCTCTGGTATTCCAGGCAATTGATCATCGGACCAAGCGAAGACTCGGATGTACTCAAAAAGGAATTCTTTATATTGATGCTGATCCTTGGGCGGTAGGTCGGCTCCGATCCTTACTCCTAGGGTCGGGTCATCGTTTAGGAAAACCGTCAGTAATTCGCCACCAGGCTCAGTGGTTGCGGTTTTATCCTCGACTCTCCAGGGACCCTTATCTTTCCTGTTCGGCCTTGTGGCTTCCACCGAGATATTGTAGCACCTTCTGGCCGCGGCCTGGTTACCTCGGACTTCCCCCAACCCATTTTTGGTGGGGAACTTCATTTTTTGGTGATAGGTAGATGGTACGGTCTTTATTCGGCTGAGGATTCCCCGACCGAAGATGGCGTTGTACGCTATCATACCTTTAATCACTATGAAGTCCACCATGACCGTAACGGTTCTGGGTGGGGTGCCGAGGGTAACCGGTAGGCTTGGGCTCCCTCGGGGTAAGTGGCCAGGCCATTAAACCCGCAGAGGGGGGTTCGGACCGGGCGGAGCTTGGATGGATCTTCCCCCATTTTAAGGAAACAGTCATAAGACAACACATCAGGGGCACTCCCATTGTCAACTAGAATCCTATCTATGTTACAATGGTTTATTGTGGCCGAGATTACGAGGGCGTCGTCATGCGGGGTGCTCAGCCCTTCCAGATCTCGGTCGGAGAAGACTATGACCTGGGGCTCACTCGGCGGGGCCTTGGGGGGCTCTATGGCTTGGCTCGCCCGCTCGGCATGACGCTTCCTTCCTCGGCTGCTGTCGCCTCCTAATGCTGTCCCTCCGGAGATGACGTTGATGTGGACCCCTCGGGGGGCGTTGTCGATCTCCACTGCGACGCCTCGATCTTCCTTGCGCTCGGCTGTGAACTGAGCCAGGTGCCCCTGACGGATGAGGCGCTCGATCTCGTCCTGGAGCTGGCGGCAGTCACCGGTGTGGTGCCCGTGATCGCTGTGGAACAAGCAATGCCTGTCGCGATTGCGGCTCTTCGACCTCATCGGCTCGGGCTGGCGGAGGAGTCCCGAGTCTTTGATGTCTTCATAGATCTCATAGACCGGGGTAGCTAGTGGGGTGTAACGCTCGTACTTCCACTTGCGCTCCCCATCACGGTCTCGCTTCTTTCCCGAGCTTGAATTTGGCTCGGAAGCCCGCTTCTTGTCCCCCTCCCGACCCGAGCCGGTTGCGTCTCGGTAAGCGTTGAGCACTTCTACGCACTCGGCATGGCGCAGTGCCAGAGTCACTAGCTCGGCAAGGGTATAGGGAGGGTGGAGGACAAGTTCGCGGCGGAGATTCTCATTCCGGGTGCCCCCAGTCAGTGCGGTTGTGGCTGAGGCCACGTCCAGGCGGGGGATTCTCAGGGCTTCCGATTTGAATCGGTGAATATAAGCCCGGAGTCTTTCCCCTTGCGCCTGTTTGAGAGGCAGGAGCCCCGCTACCGACCTTGGGGGGGCACTTCCGGCGAAACTCTCTTTGAAGACTCGCCCAAATTGCTTGAAGTCTTGGATGGACCCGGGGGCGAGGGCCCGGAACCATGCTTGAGCCCCTTGGACCAGGGTGGTCACGAAGGCTCGGCACTTGATGGCGTCGGACACTCCGTGCAGGGTCATCAGAGCGTCGAAGCTGTCGTAATGATCGGCCGGGTCGCCCTGGCCGTCGTAGAGCTTGGAGGTCGGAATGGATGTTCTTGGAGATACCTCTGCCTTCAAGATGTACTCAGAGAATGGGGATTTCTCCTCGTCCTCTGGAAAAGAGGTCTTCTGCAGGGCGCGGAGGGCGCGCTCCTGTTCTGCGAAGCGTCTCTCGAAATCTCGCAGCCGGAGGGATAGTTCCAGTTGTTGTCGTGCCGTGGGGCTGGGGGGAGCGTCTTGGCGATCTCCGGGAACGTCAGCTTCCGGGTTCGGACGCCGTGCCCCCAGTTTTCCCCTTCTTGGCGTGGAGGAAGCTTCTTGCTTCGGAGGCGGAGCTTGCGAGGGTCCTCCAATCCTGTTGCGGATGAGCTGTTGGCCGCGGAGAGTGAAGCGACCTCCGGCGGTGTGCTGGGACGTATTTTCGCGGGGATGGCTCCCTGACGGAGCGCGGGACCTTCCATCCCTAGCCGCCTGGTTCTTCATGAGTTCCACAAGGATATCTAGTTTCGCGTTGAGGGCTTGGAAGGCTTCGGCGTCACCGTTGGGGGGTAGCCCTACCGCCACAGGAGGGGGTGGCGGTCCATCGGCGGGGACGCTGGCGTTGGAGGGGGGTTCTGTGAGGCCCTAGAAGGGCCATCCCCCGCCGCTACCACGGCCTTACCCCTGTCGCCGGCGGACCTCCTCCCTGAGCTCCTTCGCACCATATTGGCTTTTCGTGCGTTTCCCACAGACGGCGCCATAAGAAGAGGCGTGATCTCGCGCTGGTCCTGAGCGGGCTGAAGATCACAAGATCGTGAACAACAAGACAGGGAAACAGATCAGAGGGCCCAGGGGGAGCTGGGGCAAACCCTCCGATGCTTAAGTTAGTGGAGCTATGGTGGGAGCAATAATAGGGAGGAAAGAGCTTATGCGCGAGATCCCTCTCCACCAGAGGGGTGAAGCGGTTCTTGCTCAGGAGTTTTGGGCATATGATTGCCTTTTCTGGCCTTACCTTTAGCCGGAGGGTATCCCTACTTTAAATAGTACGCCGTCTCTTGGAGTCCTGCCAGTCGAGGGGTTTCAGGTGGGGGTTACGTCCTCATCGTGGGCTTTTATGGCCTTATCGTGGGAGCGTTATCATCGTGGAGAAGAAGAAGTCCCTTGCCTTCCTGAATTCCTGCCTGCTGCGGACTCTTAATGGCTGCAAAGATAATCATTCGTCGGTCGTTCCGAGCTTAGAGGGGCCAGCCCTATCCGGGCGGTAGGCTTATCTCGGTAAAAGATGGGTCGGATAGGCTGGCCTACGCCTCCCTCTCCCGGGTGTAGCGATGGCTCGGGGGCAGGCCTTTCTCGTGACCTGACCGATGCTCGGGCCCTCCGAGCCTTGAGGCCGCCTAGGAGGGTTGTTTCCTCGAGCACTGTTTATTGGACTTTCTTCCCTAAGTGGGTCCTGTGGGCTGTCACATGGGTGAGCTTGGCCTCGTTGGGCCCTGCCGGGCCTAGTTGGGCAGCTCTTTGAATGGGCTGTAGAAATCCCCCTCTCCATACATATATATATATATATGCAAAGTCATCATTTATTCTACTTGTATTTAATTTAATAATATGCTTGCACCCGTATTAATTTTCCTCGCAGATTCTCAAGAGTCATATATTTAATTGGGTTTGGGTACAATTGACCTTGTCATCTGTTGGACTTGCTAATTTCTTCCTGATGGGGACACCGGGTCAACTACCGGATCCACTACTCGGAGCCGACGCCGCATCGCCCCGACCGCACCGAGCTTGTGGCTCGGAGACTCATTTGAAGACTCGACATCTTGAGTACGTATTGTTGGGTCCTGTAGTGCAAGAACACGGATTTAGAGGGGGGGTGAATAGATCATTCTACTAAAAATTATGTCCACTTAAAAACATAAACTGGCACACAGCGGAATTAACAAGATTGGAAAGATAGAGAAATTTAATGCTACACAAGTTAACTAGATTCTCTCACTCTCTCCGTTCACACGTGATCACACAAATAAGTATAACAAGCTGACCATACAATCACACAATTCAAACCACAGGAGACGATGATTTTTAAGATGGTTCGGGAGCACGACGGGCTCCCTACGTCCACCCCTTACCAAACCGGTAAGACTTTCTCCACACGCTGCAAATGTAGCAAACACGGGGATTTCTCCCCACACACACGGGATAAAAACCCGAACACAAACATGCTACAAAAGTACCACACACACACGGGGATTTCTCCACACACACGAGGTAAAAACCCCAACACACACGCGGATATGCTCCGCACCAAACGACGCACAAGCGTCAACACAAACCACTCGGAGAAACCGTTCTCCGAACCCACACACAGAAAATCGTTTATAGGTTTATAACAAGCTAACAAATGAATGCTCTAAGCCCAAAACATGTGCTAAAGACTAAAACAAGAAAGCTTCAACAAGCACAAGGCTCCCCCTTCAATTGAATCTCCGGCTCTTCTTGGTTTGATGTCGGATGATGGCGATTTCGGTGTCCTCGCGTTTCTCTCTTCGAGATACTTCTTTTCTTCTTCTACCACGAGCTCCAAATCTCCATGGAAGTATATGAAAACCACCTTGCAAGAGCACCACCACGTTTTTCCCCTTTTCTTCACCTACAAGAATGAACGAATGAGCATTAGGTTAATCCTCTCACAAAATCGTAACACTTATAAATGCAACTCAAGGGGTGGAGAAAAGACTCATAAAACCTTCCCAATACTTGTTAGAAATACCTTAATAACAATGGGAACTAATGGGGGTAGTATGGTAATGTTTAAAGAGGTTTTCATAAGGTTTTAAACTCTTCCGGAAATCCCGTTCTGGAAGGGTCGACCCTTGGGGTCGACCCTCGGGCTTACAGAGGCGGACAGATAACAAAAAAACAACCCAGAATATATTGGTCGACCCTTGGGGTCGACCCTTGCAGGGGGGTCGACCCCTGCAGGCAGGGTTCAAAAAAAGCTTTCTGTTCAGCCCAGAAACACTGAGGGTCGACCCATGGGGTCGACTCATGTAGGTAAATGATAGGAAAGCCCATTTTTAGCCCCTTTAAGCTATGCAAAACTAATGGAATAAATGTGCCCAATGTCCCTTGATTCCGGATGATTGATTTGGATGGTTTGAACCTACAAAACCATATAAAAACTAAATTAGTATGGATTTGAAAATCAAATGAACTTCTCTCTTGAAACTAGCATTTCTAGAATGAATAAGCACAATATGGAATGCAAATCAACCCAGAACACCATCATCTCAAATGCTATGATCTCAATAGTGAAAAGGATAGTGAAAAGGTGAGTTCAAAACAAGAATGTATCAAGTTAGCATTTCAACCAAACCATGCACACCATCTTGTGTTGTCTAAAACAAGGATATAAAATTATCATGCTTCCATGAGGAACCCAAACATGCTATTTTCACACAATCTATCTTATTGAAATTCTTTCACTCATATCAAATGAAGCTCAATGAAATATACAGGTTGACAGGTATAACCAGACGTCCGTGGGCTAAGCTTTGGCACTCAAGTATTGCCCCAAGGGCTGCTATTTTTTTCTGGAAGCTCCTTCATCGAGCAGTACCAGTGGACTGTAGGGTGACTGAATGTGGGATTCCTTTGGTTTCCAAATGTGTTTGTTGTAAATCTCCATCTCAAGAGGATCTAAATCATGTTTTTATTAAAAGTGAGGTGGCAGTAGATCTATGGAATTGGATTTCTCCACTGTTCAGTACTAAGATCAATCTATGTGACCAATTAACCATCAGATGCTGGAATATCTTGGTTGGATCCAACCTGCGGTCAGCTTATAGCTACTCTGGTATTTATGCTGCTATATTGATTCTTTGGGAGATTTGGAGGGTCAGATGTGCTTTAAAATTTGAAGGTGTTGCACCTTGTGGAGAGAACATTAAAAGGAAAGTGATTGCTACAATCTCTTATGCCTTGGATAAACTGTCTTTTTCATCCATGATCTCAGCTGAACAGATGAACATCTTGGCACATTTTCGACTATTCCCTAAAGTTCATACAAAGCTGTCTATTGCAGTTTTATGCAGTTTAGCTCCCTCACAGTTTACTTTGCATGTGGATGGGGCATCTAAAGGAAACCCGGGGAGATGTGGGGGTGGTGACTGTATTAGAGATCATTATGGTAATATGATAATTTGTTTTTATTTTAACTATGGGGAAGGAAGCAACTTTTTAGCTGAAGCTAGGGCTCTCCATGATGGGTTGTCTTTCGTAGTTAATGGAGGCCTCCAGGTGGGAGCTGTTTTCTCTGATTGTGCTCTTTTAGTAACTGCTATCCGAAGGAAAGTGGCACCTACCTGGCTAATTTTACCTTGGTGGAAGAATATCCTTGACTTAATATCCAAATGTGGATGTTTGGTGCAGCATACATACAGGGAAGGCAATCAAGTTGCGGATGCCCTGGCCTCTTATGCATGTTCTACTCACATTAATAGCATTTTTACCAGTGTGCGGGATCTCCCTCGATTGGTAAGGGGAGCATTTAGACTGGATAAGGGCGGATTGCCCACTATACGTAATTGTAAATAGCCTGTTGGCTTTATAGTTTTTGGTTTTTGGCTGTAGATATGGACAGGGGTATGCCCCGGAGAAGATGTATTCTTTCATATAATTAATAAAATTCTTTGGTCACAGGATCGGTCTGGAGGAGTGAGAACATGTTCCCCCCTTGGGGGAATGTGCATTCGACCA
Source organism: Amorphophallus konjac (assembly GCA_022559845.1). Classification (NCBI taxonomy): domain Eukaryota; kingdom Viridiplantae; phylum Streptophyta; class Magnoliopsida; order Alismatales; family Araceae; genus Amorphophallus; species Amorphophallus konjac. The sequence goes on along the minus strand of CM040118.1, from coordinate 324,296,238 downwards.
GATTTGAATCTGATTGGCCGGTGTTGAAAAAAAAAAGCTCAATGAAATATACTAGCAACATGATGAGGCTCATATTCAACTCTCCACAACCATGCAATCAAGCATTAACACTTAGAACTTGTTCTCATCAAAATACATCATTGAACCCATTCAAACATGTAATTGACTTTCCATTCACAACCAACAAAAACACTTCCACCAAATGACAAGGTTTTGATATGATGAACATGAATCTATCAATCAACCAAATATAAAAACATGGGAGCTCAACCGTTCAATCACAAGGCAACCAAATCTTCAACAACAAAATACTTCATTACACAAGTGTTAACAATTATGCCAAATGTAAAGCATGCATAATATCATGGAACCACATTCATTCAAATGACATTCTTGTTGATTAAAAACTAACATTCATGAAGTATTATCTCACGAGGAGCATTGATATAAACAAGGGATCTTTTTGAATCATCCATACATTGAAATCACAATAACTTTATGAATGATATGTCACTATCATTCAATTAGAAAGGTGTGTTCAGTGAACACAATCTCCTTGATTGAGACCCAAATGAAGCCATCTTCAGAAAAGTAATTTTCATGCAATTCTTTCACACAGTAAGTCATTAACTTAAGCTTTTAGTGCATAGTACACAAGACCAATCATTCATGCAATGCATGAGCAATATGGAACCAACTCTCATGAAGTCTTGTATGAATATTTCAAGCCCAAAAATCTTATGAGAAAAATGCATGAAAATACCCAACCAAGACTTTGAAAAGCTATTTGATGAAATGCATGAAATATAGAAGAGTCAACACAATGCAATGAGTGAGTCAACTCCCTTTTTCAATAAGATCTTCATTGATGCACTCCTTTGAATTCCAAACATGAATCATGAATTTTTATCCTGCAAATCAAAATATTCAAAGTATGACATCCTTAAATACAAATCATTCATATGACTTTCAAATATGAACAGAGTTAACTCTCTTTTAGAAGAAGAGCTTCATTGATGGACTCCTTTACATTCCAAGTATAAGCCATGAATTTATGTTCCTACAAACCAACATAAATATAACATTAGTTCCTTAAACACCAAGGGTTCACATGGCTTTCAAGAGTGAACATTGACTTCATCTTTCAACTCATCAAATCAAGATATAAAACATGTTGCTCAATGAAACACATACACATACAAACACAATCGTTTTGATATCATTGAAACCAAACACGAACTAAGGGATGCAACAATCTCTCCCTTTTTGATGATGACAAAACGATGTGTGTGATAATATAGATTTTACAAACATTTATAAATATTGAGCATACACCAATTCTCTCATTCTCCCCAAGACAACATCATACATAAAGCATTGAGTACACACCAAACATTCTCCCCTTTTTGTCATCTACAAAAAGACAGGGGGTTATGTGACATGAAATGAAAATGTTAGGCCAAAGGATATGATTCCAAATGTTGATCAAGAGAGAGGCACAAACATAGGCAATTTTAATTCTCGAAGAGAGAGCCTCAAAGATAGGATACCATTTATTTGTTGAACTCATTTTGACATTTATGCAACATGAAGTGTTCAGAATATGCATTTCAAAATGAACTATGCCAATTGTTGAAAAGTATGGATTTGGTTAAGATGATATCATGAATGAACTATATGCATGCTGAAAATGTCAAATATGCAAATATGCACACGATGAGTGTCATCTTTCAAATGCAATGAATATGCACTATGTGAATGCTAATCATGCAAGATATGAAGCTATGCACATGATGACTTCTATTCTTCAAAAGTAAAGTTTATGTTCAGAATTAGACTCAAGGGGAATGCATGAACATGTAAGCACACAAGCACAATCGTCATGCACACATATAGTGCATATAGTAACTCCCCCGATATGAGGCACGGGTTAACAAAAGAGCATGTGATTGAAATTCAAGAATGTAAGGCATAAAGCATAACTCAGAGATTTGTGCTTACACAACTAGGAGTACTACATAAACCATGAGTGTAGGCAAATTCATAAAATACATACATCACAAAAATGCCCATGTGAAATGTGAGGCAATGACTAATGAGCTTCAAAATATATGGATTTTTAGATTTTCTGAAGAACACTAGAAGGTAATCTCCTCTCTACACTTTCACTTTAGATTCTCGACTATCGGTAGCTTCGCACAACCCCTATTTTGTTTCTTTTAATAGACTTCACCTTTCGGCGCGAGTTTCCTCATATGTCTCAATGGGGATTCCCAGCTACTTGGATTCGTCACACATATAGATAGTTGTTTCTCCTTTCGACACGAGTTTCCTCCTTTGTTTCAGGGGGGATTCCCGGTTACTCGGATCCACATACCACTTATTGAATTTTTGCGGGGTAGGCAGTTTTTTCCTCACGATTACTCTTTAATGTCCATGTAGAGATTCAAGTTCCCTTTAAAGTGTTAGAAGGAATTTTTTAAATCCGTATGTATTAAAATCATTAAATTCATTATGTGCAAGAGTGTGAGGGTAAAATTCTATTTTACATGTATAAAATGAATTTGACAAGACACGGTTATGACTCCCCCTAAATGTATGCACGGTCGGAGTCAAATCATCCCCCTTAATATATGACATGTATCACATATGAATAAAGTCACTACATTATTGTTTAGCAAGGAGATAAGGCCTTAGAAAGATCAAGAAATGGTTTCATAGTGTAAATACTTACAAGCATGCAAGGTTTCATGAAACATTCATACAAACATTCATGAGTCAAGATAGATGATTATCATGAAATATATGCATATGCTCTATATGCATGAATATGCAATATGCATCTTTTTGTCATTTTGTATGCATAGTATGTGAATGATATGCAAAGATGCCAATGTAATGCAGAATGTCAGATTTTTATTTAAAAACTATAAATGCATTGCAAAATTCAATATGGGTGCAAGATGCAAGTTTTCAATTTTTCATATGAATGATCTAAATGCACCTTATAAAGTTTCTAATGCATGTAACTTATAAAAGCATGAGAATACAATGTAGGATGTAAAAAAAATTTTATTTTAGGACATCATGATAGATTGCACAAGGAGACATACATATTCAAATGATGAGCAGCAACTATTTTTCAAGACTTGTCCTTTTTGAACAAGGGTACACAAATGATCAAAATCAAGCAGTGCACCCAAATTGTTTTCAGAAATGTTCAAAACAGATTTTTAATAACATTTCAAAAGCTTAGAGGATTATCCACAAACCAAACAGATTTTACAGGTTCCGGTACGAGGTGGAGGTGAAGGTTCGAAAGCCCAACTCACACATAGTGAGAGCTTCTAGGTGGACATAATCCACCATTCCATTACACACCATTTGATATACCGGATACTCAATTACACTCAGATGCTCATGCATTTCAGATTAAAAAGTATTCAGTAGGCAAAGGCATCATGCTTATGCCTCAAAATTTTTTAAATTCATTCAACCAATGAGACATGTTCATCATAGTAAAGTACAAGAATAACAGATCAAGTTCAGAATCAATATCTGTCAAATGAACAATTCTGCATTACAAAAATTTTACCTTCATGAAGTAAGAATGAATTTCAGAATCAATTTGAACACACATGGTATTTTAGAATTTCAAGGTAAATTGATTTTCTTCAAAAGACATGTTTCCATATTAGCCAAACAATTCAATTTCTGAATTTTGGTACAAGGCGGAGAGCTTTGATCCGAAGATCACCTCACGCATGATGTTAGCTTCCTGACAGACTTAATACATCATTTTACATATCACCATTTGATATACCAAATATTCATTCAATAAAGACATGTATGGCTTGTAAAGAATTTAGAGCATAAGATGAGAACACACCAAAATCTCAATCCAAAATATCAAAACCATCAAGTTTGACAATGAAGGAGTAAAGTTGGGATTTTACCATATGAGTGTGCCTTGTTTCATTTTACTGGAACCCCTTTCATTCTTTATTTACCTCAAGGCACACCTTTATCACAACCGAGTCATTTGTCGGATTTTGGCACCCAAGCCTTCTTGGATCCTTGGATGTTAGAAGCATTTCTTCCAAAAGTTTTCTTTGACATTTTCATTGCCACATTGTCATCACTTTCCATGATCCTGCAATCCTCAATAACATGTCCATGGTTTTCACAATAAAGGCATTGAGGAGAAGCAGTTTTACCAAAAGACTTCCTTTTAAGAGTAAAGGAAATTTCAAATCCATTCCATCTTCTATTTTTAAAAGGTCTAGATTTAACAAAATTAAACCTAACATACATTCTAGAAGCATGGAAATTTTCTATTTTCAAAAATCAACACTCTTTTATAATATGCCCGTACTTGCCACAATGAAAACAACATGGAGATTCGATTCTATGGAATGACCTTCCATTGTTTGTATGAGTGTTCGTGAATGAATTTTTCTTATGGGATGCAAACCTTTTAGTATGGGAAGCATGCTCATTTCTGAATTTTCTTTGAAAGTTAAACTTAGCATTCATGGCACGATAATCATCATTCTATTTCACAAAGCAATCATCCATGACATGGCCAAGTTTGTGACAATAAAAGCATGAGACATTTTTCTTTCTTTTGAAGGAAGATTTATCTTTGCATGTATTTTGATCATCCATTTTCAAGACAGCACAATCATTCATTTCATGACCAAACATGCCACAATAGAAGCATTCAACATTCAACTTTGATTTTTGAGATCTATTTCACATGGAAGACTTTTTGTTGAGATTTTTCTTTTTATCAAAAATATTTTCAGAGATTTTCACTTGAGCAACGGGAGGAGGTGTTTTGGAGGTGCTAGGAATGTCGGAGGCATGAACAAAAGAGGTTTTCATTTTTGATTCAAAAGATTTTTTGTTGACCGAGATGTAACCAAGACCCTCTTTTTGAAAGTTCACTTTAACACCTAACAATGTGTCTAAGTTCTCCTTCCCTTTGACAAATTTAGACAAATCTAACTTCAAGTTATTGATCTCTTTTTTACATGCAAGGATTTTATCGTCAAGCAAATAATTCTTTGATGTCGGTTTTTCATTTTCTTGCATGAGATTTTTATTTTCTAAATTTGTGCAGTGAAGTTTTTCAGCAAACTTTTCAAGAACCTTTTCAGTTTCAACATGCTTTGAGATCTTAGCAAGCAACTGTTCATTCTCATGTTTCAACAATGAGATTTCTTTTTCAAGCTTATCAAAGCATCTCAATCTTCCATCTAGCAAGGAATTCTGAATTAACATAGCACCATTTTTCTTTTTAAGATCTTCATTTTCATCCATGATACTCTTGTTATCAATTTCAGAATCAAATAATTTCTCAAACAACTTATCATCATCAGACAAAGAAGTTAACCTGTTTCTTCGATATTTTTCTATTTCTTCAAGTAATGAAATCTTAGGCAACAAGTGTTTATTTTGATCAAGCAAATCATGGGAATCATTATCAATTTCAAGAGCAGTATTAGATTTTCTAATCATCTCAAGCTCTTCATTCATACAAGACATCTCACCTGAAAATAATTCAACTTTAGATTCTAGAAGTTCTTTTTCATATTCTAGGTTCTCAATCTTTGACTCCAAAATGTTATAATTTTCACAGGAAGGATTATCATGCACATTCTCATTGATCTTCCTTTTCAGGGTTTTATTTTCAGATTTGAGTTTCTTGCATTTATCATACAGTTCAACATATGCCATTTGCCATTCCTCAATAGAGAGTTCTTCGAATTCAGAATTTACCTCATCATAATTTTCTTTATTGAGTTGATCATTATTGTCGGCCATGAGATAATTTTGTCCTTCCATCTCTTGAGCTTCGATCAACTGATCCATAAGTTCCTTTGCCGTTCTACAAGAAGAAACAAATGGAAACATATGAGTATCAATGGCACTTTTCAATAAACTTAAGACAATGACGTTTTCATGGTTCTTCAATTTATCTTGACTAGATCACTTGGTCTCATCTGGAGGTAATATGTGAGGACCATCATAAATCAACATCCAAAGATTAGGATTAACTGAATTGATCAGTCCACATATTTTACATATCCATGAAGTAAAATCAGAACCATTAAGAATCGGAAGGCAATTCATCGACATATGCTCAACAGAAAATTTCATGATTGTAGAATGCACTATGATCACTCTGTAGATCATGAGATCTAGGGACAGCAGAGCCTCGCTCTGATACCAATTGTTGGGTCATGTAGTGTAGGAACACAGATCTAGAGGGGGGTGTGGACATCAAAAAAATGTCGATGAGGATCATACAGCATGCACATCTCGACATTCGAGAGCAAGCCGAAGATGGAAATGCCGAACAAACCTCATGCCTCGCCCGATCAGGACGAGAACTCACTTGGTGGTCCGCTACCCGCTAAGGAAGCCCCCTAAGCAGAAGATACAACTACAACGCTCCGACCGGCCACGCCGAGAGCTGAATCAGAGAAAAGTCAGGAACTCCGACACAGTCTCGGCATGCACCGGAAGTCACGCAAAGTCTGGGACCGAGTCCCGGAGGCTACGAGCAGAACATTACGGAGGCCATACGTCGCAACCGGAGCGTTCTCGGAATGCCGACATTCATATAAAGGGCCGCGACTTCGAAAGGAATCCATTTGGTGCTTAAAACGGCGATATATGCACTTAAAACAGCGCGCCATAAAATGACGCGCCCCCCTCTTAAAACGGCGCGCCCCTCGTTGTCTTTGGCTATCCGGTGCTCTCTAAAGGGATGCCTCCCATTTACATTGCCGTAAAATGGCGCCACCCCTTCAATACCTTAAAACGGCGCCACCCTTTATATGCTATTACGGCATGGCCATTTTGAAGGCCAAAAAACTTAATACGGCATGCCAATTACACTTGGGTTTAAACCGGCGTGGTCACTATTCCCCCGCGCCGTTTTAACCCCTCATTCTGTTCTCTGAAGCATTTCTGCGGCGCGCTACTTTTGGACAAGCCATCACCATATGCTCTTCTTAAAACGGCACGTCGAATGAAAATGAGTTTAACCTCATCCTGTCCCGTCTGCCGACCGATACTCTGTTCTGCATAAATGAGATGCACAGAGAACATTCAATGCCCCTGGTTCTGTCTCAGCCTCTGTTCGACAGCACATAAGTAGCAGCAGCAAGGCAAGCTCTGACAAATCTCTGAGCGTCCCATCCTCGGACGAGTAGCAGTGTACGAGACGAATCAACGGTGTCCAGCACAGCCAGTCAGCTCTGAGCTTCGTCGCGGACGAGGTGGAGGTGGTAGGAACCTCCCCAGGCTGGCCAATATATAAAATTGGGGCTACATTGCAAGAAAAAAAATGAACAGAGAGGAGAGGAGGCACCAGTAGGAGGGAACAGAAGAAGAAGAGAGAAGAGGCAAAAGGGAAGGCTTGCTGGTTCGGCTAGGGTCTCCGGCGTCTGAAGAGAAGAAGAAGCTCCATCCATTCCCACCTTTAAGGTGAAGAAAAAGAGTGAGAAGGAGAGAGGGGGAAGAGCTTGTGCTCTGTTCCTCCTTCTCCCCCTCCGATCTATCTTCTTTCCCCCACCTCAACATTTAGCTTTTCCCTTATCTTCTCCGTTGTACTCCCCCCGTGCTTTGGGAGTATATCTCCTTTCCCCTTGAGGATGAATAAAAGAGTGACTCTTGTGGGCGTAAATGGCATTCTATTGCTCTGATCCTTTCCCCTTTGCTTCCGTTTTCTTCCTTCCGGTTTCCAACGTCACCTGGGGTCCTCAGAAGCTTGCCCTTCTATGGCATGAACTCTGAGGGAACCCGTTCGAAGGGTGAACATTCATGGCCATCTATGGCCTACATCTGTCCCGTGCCACGAAATCATCACCCGTGAGCTGTGGTCGTTCTTGTAGGCTGGCCCTCGAACGTTCCATACTCACATTTGGGTTCGGACCGCCGTGAGGCTACTCCAATTTTTGAGGGTCCACCCCGGGGCAATCCGATTGGTGACTCTCCTTTATCTCTAGCAAGTCCCAGTCCGGGGGAGGTGCTGTCGGATTCTCGCCGTGGCCGAGAACGCTCAAGATCAAATGAAGAAGATGCCCTCCAGAGAACCAGTGAACAAACCACTTTTGAGAACGAGAACCACACACAGTAAAACATCTGTGAACTAAACCCCTTGAATGAAATGCTTAAAGTACATACTAAGTCACCCTAATGAACAGATAAACGCCTAAACTTCCTCCCTGCCCACTTAATCTATCAAATGGGTGAAGAGATGCATCATGAAAATCTTTCTACAGGTGAAATAAAAGAAACACAAAGTTAAAAGTGATGAACAAACCCTCGGGAGAGGTTAATCCGGCGCGGTTATGTTCCCCCCGCGCCATTTCAGTCCCTCTCACAAAAGCCCAATCTTCTTCGATGGAGCCCAATTCCGGCGCGCCGGTTCAACCTCTCAAAACCATTTCCTATATCCACCCGGCGTGCTCCTCTACTCTCACCTATCCTCGCAAATTGCTAAAACGGCGTGGTCAAACCGGCGCGCGCCCCCCCCCCCCAATTTGCCACCTTAACCGGCGCGCTTCCCCTTTGTTCCGGCGCGCCCCTCCTTTGAGGTCCTTAACCGGCGCGCTCCCCCCTTGGCATCCCTATTCCGGCGCGCCCTCTCCTTTGCCAACCTTAAAACGGCGCCCCTATACCCGGCGCGCCCTCCCCCCCTTGTCTACCTGTTAAGACCCTAAATCGGCGCCGTCATCTTCCTTCCCATATCCGGCGCGCCTCCTTAACAAAAAAAAGGGATAAATGGCTAGTAAAAAAGGGAGAGAAAGGTTCAAAAAAAAATACAAGAGATCAATGCCATTAATAAAAGAATGAATGAAAGGAGCTCCATCACCCATGACCATGTCGGGGGTTCCGAGGCTCCGCAAGGTCGATCCGCGTGCGAGGGTGCACGATGGCAAGTTCGGGCTCTGCACTTAACAATTCACTCCCTCGGACTCGGTGCAAAGAGAAAATCAATGATGCCTTGTGGTATCGGGCGTGGGCCTCGGAACCCCCGACATGGTCATGATCCGAACACAGTCTGGGCCAATAGTTCGTTAACTCGACCCGCTTCTCCCGGGATCTAATCCCGCAACGCCACATTAAACTTGTCGTGTCTACGGCAGACATTTGCACGGTTTTATCGTCGTCTTCGATGCTTCAAACGTGGACTCGCGTCCGAACAATGAATGGTCCGACCGTGACCGACATGCACGCATACCTTGGAACCTTCGTTTCCCCGGACTGTGTGTGAAGAGAAAAGCAATGACGCCCCATGGCATCGGACTTGGATCTCGGGAGCCCTCGCCTGGACGTGACCATGATCCGAACTTATCACGGGCCGATAGTTCGTTAGCTCGACCTGTCTTTATCGGGATCCGATCTCGCATCCACATTAAACTTGTCGTACCTACGGCAGACATCCGTACGGTTTTATCGTCATCCTTGATGCTACTAATACGGACCTCCGTTCGAATAAGGAATGGTCCGTTAGTGATCGACGTATATACCGGGATCCAATCCCGCACCCACAGGAAATGTGCCGTACCTCCCATATGTCTTTGTCGTGGTCTTCGATGTTTTGAATATGGGCTTACGTCCGAATACTGAATGGTCTGTTAGTGACCGACGTATTTGCATTAAAACTTGCCGTACTCACGGCAGACATTTGTACGGGTTTATTTCTGTTTACGTCTTCAATACGGATCTTTGTCCGAGCATAAAATGGTCCATGAATGACCAGCAAAATCTGAATGGAACGAGACGGCTCTCGCCTTCCCCGACCACGCGTGTGGGAATATCAATAAGACCTCCGTGAGTCACGTCTGGACCTCGGGTTCGCCCCAACCATGGTCATTACCTGACCCACATCTAGGCCTATAGCCAGCTATATCTGTATACGTCTTTGTTTTGGAATCTAGTCCCGGGACACTTTCCCGCCGCCCTTCAGCACCGGAGATATTAATGATGCCCACGCAAGCCTCGTTTGGACCGCGGGAGGCGCCCCCGAAATGGTCCTGACTCGATCTCGCACTGGGCCAATAAACTCGCTGATTTCTGACCGCTCTAACCGGGATTCAACCGAATGTCTTCTATCCCTTTAAACAATAAATTTGCCGTACCCTGGCATACATATGCTCCAGCTTTCCCCGTGATGATCACGATTCTTTGAAGCTGGACGCTCGTCCGAATATCAAAATGGTCCCTTGAGTGACCGACATATTTCGAATACTTGTTTCCCTAGACATAGGGCTTTCCAACTGATTCGAGACCGCTATCGGCTTGTTTCTCTCGATATATTTCCATGGCCATGAGGCCCCTTTTTCCGGTGATTAATCAAGGGTGTTCCCCTCTCCGAGGGGATGTAAATGACGCCGTGACCTTTATGGCGCGGCGGGTTCCAGTCCCGACACGAACCACACAATCATCTGATTAATCAGATCGAGCACACAATAAATCGTCACTTTGTGACTGGCACGCCCACGCACTTAATAAACGCCAATAAACAAATAAACAACGATTTTATTAAATAAAAAGTGCGTCCACAGGGGGGTGAATAGATCCTTCTACTAAAAATTATGTCTGATTAAAAACACAAACTGGCGCATAGCGGAATTAACAAGATTGGTAAGATAGAGGAATTTAATGCTACACAAGTTAACTAGATTCTCTCACTCTCTCCGTTCACATATGATCACACAAATGTTAGGGTGCAAGGCCCGGATACAGAGGGGGGTGAATGTATCCCTCTAAAAATTATGGCCTAAATTAAAAACTCTAAAGCTCGGATATGCGGAATAGGGACAATGAGCTTTCCGAGATAAGATAATAATCAACCAATTGATCAACCAGTTGGACTGCAACAATGCAGCCACCTGATCAAACTAGAAATGCAGACAGAACAGTGCAACCCAAACACACCTAGCAAAGTGCAATGCTCAAGGTAACGGCTGATAGGAACAATATAAATAATCCAAGATAACACAGCTAACCAGCATGCATGACCTGTGAATGGGAGGTAGGAGGCAAGGAGCTAACGCACAAAACAAACCACTGCATAGTAGATTTTTTAGGTGGTTCGGTCCAGCAGACCTACATCCACCCCACACTCAACCCGAGTGTGGCTTCCACTAGCTCACGCTAGAAACAGCAGACTCAGTCTGCAACAGGTGCTGCCACACAGCTTGACTAGGGGAACAACCTCCCCTCTTCCTCCCAACCGGAGGGAACCACTAGTGACACCAGTCACTAGCAAACCAGAGACACACGGTCTCTCTTCCTCCAGACCCGGAGGGAACCCCTGGACTTGAATCCACAAGCCCAGAACCGGAGACAAGTCTCCCTTCCTCCAAACCGGAGGGAACCACTGGACTTGAATCCACAAGTCCAGAACCGGAGACAAGTCTCCCTTCCTCCAAACCGGAGGGAACCACTAGTGACACCAGTCACTAGCAAACCAGAGACACACGGTCTCTCTTCCTCCAGACCCGGAGGGAACCCGACCTCAGACCAGAGGATCGGAAGTACACCAAACCAGAAAATAAAGGAGAACAATAAACGAAAATAACTTCAGCAAACAGAAAGTTACAAAAACGAAATGCACAATGTGGCTCTCAACGGAGCTGACTGGCCTGGATTTGATCCACGGTCCAGTGAAGACAGATCTTCAAGCAACTTCTTCCTTCTTCTTCACGAGCTCTCTCGCTCACTCTCTATCTCTCTTTCTTTCTCTTATGCTCTCCTAATCTTTTTACTCTCTCAATCTCTGCTCCTCTATTCTCTTCGGCTCACACTTCTATCTCTCTCTTTCTCTCTTCTCCTTCTGCTCTTCTTCTCTTTTTCTCCTTTTTCTTTTTCTGGATCGAAAGGATTTCTGCTCTTCAGGCTTCTACTTGGATCGTGGCTCTCTGTATGGACTCTTCTTCTCGCCAACTCGATCGACCTTCTTCTGTGGAAGAAGGCTCATATATATAGCAGCAGCAGCATCATCAGCATCAGTCCCGACGTGTGACCTCCACACTTTCAGCCCTAAATATTAGGACCACGTGGCAGTCTCTTAGCAGGCTTCATTCCAGCCTCGGATCACGTGCTGCCCAGGCACTGGGAAATGTTCTTCCTCGGACCTGCAAGGAGATGAAAAACCATTAAAACTAAGGGCCACAATAACTAAAGCTGCACGAAGTATGTAGTAGCAATTCTAGATGCACTGAGAACGACACGAGATACACACTGTAACAGAGATAACACAACAAAGAGAACGACACGAAGAAGATGAAAGCAACACGAGGTAAAAAGAAGAACGACACGAGATACATACGAAGATAAAACAGAAACCAACACGAAGTGTGGTTTCAACATACGAAAGACACGAGGTCTAGGAAGAACAACACGAAGACATAATACGGAAACGACACGAAGTGAAACAAGAACGACACGAAGTGAAACAAGAACGACACGAAGTGAAACAAGAACGACACGTAGTGAAACAAGCATATATAAGAGATGACACGAGATGCAACTGGAGGACAGAGAGAAGCGGCACAAGGTTCACACAGAAACGACACGAGGTGGCACAGAAAGCAACACGAGGTGCTGCAATGTTCTGCACGCAGTGGAACAAAAAATGACACGAAGACATGGAACAACACGGAGTGTGGTCAAAGCGAGAAAGACACGAAGTCTAAAGCGAAAAACCAACACGAAGATAGAATACAAAGAAACGACTCGAAGTTAGGACAACACTAGGAGAAGACTGTACGAAGTGAAAAGAACACGAAGACAGAAGATGCCACGGCTATCACGACACGTGATGAAGCAGTGGGACCAGAAAGAAACGACACGAGGAACAACAGTAAGTGACACGAAGTAAAAGAGAAAAACAGCACGAAGTGAAACGACACGGGGTTCACTGGGAAACGAGACACAAGAGAGAAAACGACACGAAGTCAGATCAACACGAAGACGTAAACACAACACGAAGACATAGACACTAAAACAACACGAAGACGATGGATGCTACAGTGCAATGTCTAGACATGAAGTCCAATGCTAACGGCTGTACAAACTTGAAGGATAAGCCAGAGTATAGACTTGAAGATTGAGGGCGATGTACAGACTTTGATGCCCAAAGACGATGAACAGTGAATCAGTGTATTGACTTCAAGGTTCATTGAAGAATGTACATACATCAAGAGATGCTTCAAGCCAATGTATAGACTTAGCTATGAGTGTGGGCTGTACAGACTTTAGGCTGAATGCGTGCAAACACTGAGAATGTATAGGCTTCATGAAATGCATGCTACAGTGATGTATAGACTTAGACGCAACATGCTATGCAATGTACACACTTGATGTAATGCATGCCGATGTACAGACTTCAGTTGAAGTCAACCGAAGAGTGTATATACTTTATGAATGCATATGCTAAGACCAATGTACAAACTTGATCAGAATGTCTAGACTTCGCATGAACAGTCGATGTGTATGTCTAGACAAAGCTGACAGAGTTTACACTTGAACAAGTAATGCATGTGAAAGCTTTATGCAGGAGATAAACAGTCTGAACTTCAAATGCAATGACTTACACAACAAAATGACTCACAGTGATTAACATCAAACACCAATCATCAAAACCAAATCAATCAACAAAACCACAGCAATGAATGCTTTATGCATCGGTTTAACATGTAGCATGACTGAACATCAAATATGTTAATCTAAACTGAGCAGCAAGATGACTGAACATTTGATTAACTCACATCAACAACCAATCATCAAAACCATCATCAAAACCACAGGGGCACACCAATCTCCCCCTTTTTGATGATGGCAACACTTTCAATACATTAAGTCATTCTGATGATGTGAGGCATTCTGAAGACTCAAATTATTCTCCCCCTTTGACTTCATCAAAAAGAAAATAATTTGAGAAATTAAATCCTGTATAAAAGTTCAGTCAAATTCTCCCCCTTGCAAGAACATGATTCAGCATGACAAGGAATGCTCCCCCTGAAGAGATGCTAATTGATATGCAAGTGATGCATGACATGGAAGCTCCCCCTCAATAAGTGGACTCTTATGAGATAAATGAGAAGGAGACCACAGGGGCAAACAAGGAGAAGTTCAGGTCATTGAGCCAAGGACATGAGCAGAAGAAATTCAGTGAACAGATTTTTCAAGGATGCTCCAAACATAAGAAATTCAGCCATATTTTCAAAGAGATATCAATCTCATAAATCTAAAGCATAAGTTTTCAAAGTCTTCTATCATAAGGGCTTATGAATGACATTTATTGAACAGCATGGTTTAAACATGATGTATGTAGAGTTTATCAATAAAATTCTGTATTGATATCTAAAACCATGGTTTAATAAAAATGAACTAAGCCCTCATAATTATCTTGATAAATCTCCCTTTCTCTTACACAATCAAAATTATTGACTTCTTTCACAATTACATGCATCTGCATTGAAATCAAGCATTTATGAAGTCATATGATTTTGTCTAGGGTTGTAGTAATTTGATTTTGGCATCAATATTCAGATATTTCAATTTATTCAACAATTTTCCTTGCTACAAATTTTACGTGCACTCTAGTTCAGTACACACCTTGTAACTAGAGGATATACCTTGATCAGAGGCCAATATCCCTAAGCCCTTAGTGTGACTAACTGTCATGCCTTATGTGAACAGAGTTAGCATTTACACATCATGACACACTACAACTCAATTTTTAATGAGTGAATTGTATTTCTCAGTGTGCATGCCATTGCTCTGCCTGATTTTCAATGAATTCTTACAGAGTTAACTAAGGCACCTCATGACACAATCCTTTGGACATGTGTTTCTCAGTGACCAAGGTCATTGCTCTGACAATTACTTTACCCTTTAGACAATTCAGAAACATTCATTTACTTCAAAATAATATTGATCTCATGTACTTAACCAAATAAAGTCATGTATTCAAAAGTGCAAATTTCAGAAGTTTTTGTAAGACATAGCATGAAACAGTTGGTTAAGATTTATTAAACATGATTCAGATATGTTAAGAGATTTTGAAGTTAAACTCCATTAATAGATTAAGCTTAAACCACATGAGTTATTTCAGACATTCATAAAAGCGTATAATAGAAGATTTCTAGTTCAAGATTTTTTAGATTTATGATCGAGATAGCCCATTGAAATCTTCATGAAGGACTGAAATAATTCTGATATCAAATGATACCAATTGTTACCAATTGATATGAGAGATTTTGAAGCTCAGTGTTTTCAAATAATGATCACGGTTTGGTCAAATAGAATCAATGAAAGGGATATGCACACAAGGCAAGATATCAGGAGGTCAGGCAAGTTCCAGGGAGATCGAAGTTAACATGCAATGAACTCTGACATAAATGTATGCACATGACTACCTTCATGCAATGTATTGACTCCTCCTGACACTATGCATTCAATTACCCTTTTTGGTATTTTCAATGCGGTAAAATGCAATGCAATTAACTATATGCATGCTACGACTCAACACTGAATGCTATGCATGGACATGCAATTAACTCCCCCTGAAAGCATGCAGTGTTTGCACTGAAAACTGAACATATGATTTTGATTCATGCATATTCAGACTATCCTAACCAGCAAAGTGACCCATGGTACTAGGCGGAGCACTTGGTCTAAAAGACCACCTCACACATAGTAAGAACCTCCAGACAGACTTCCCTGCGTTTTGGTACCTTACCATTTATATACCATTGAGGTCATGCATGATAATTCAACATGCAGTCATATATGCAATTCAGAATGTTCAGTGAGCTATTGCAACACACAAATTTCAAGCCACATACATAAGCAGTTCAGATTGTTCAGAATGCAATTTGTTTTCAGAGTTTATGCATTTCAACAGTTATCAAACAATTGCAATGAGCCTATGTATGCATCAGGTACAGACAACCCCTTTAAACTCAAATTTGCATAGAACACTCAGCAGGTGCATGATCAGAAAATAATGCAACTGGCAGATGATGAATGAATATGCAAGAACAGATTTAGCATGCATGCATTAGATGAAACTAAGAGCAGGATATGCAAGAATATATCAAACCAGATATGCAATAAGTTTCAAAATGGGACATGCAGAGAGATTACCTGAATAGTGTGAGAGTGGGGTTTTCATTCTTGAGTGCCTTGGATCATTACCCCTTTTATTCCAGTCCCAAGGCACACCTGCAAAACAAAGTTTATTTTGCACAAATAGGTACCCAAGAAGTCTTGGGTCCTGACATGACATTATTATTTCTAGCAGGTTTTCTCAGCACATTTTCAGGAGTAGTTTTCAGATCTGATTTATGCACATTCTTATTAGCATGAATTCTATGTGTATAAGCATGGAAATTTCTGTTATTCGCATGACCAAACTGTTTTCCATAAACAACACATTCAAAGTTTTTCTTTTTGAAAACAACTTTGTTCTTTCTGAGAGCATTAGTACTTGAAGGGAATTTAAAATTTCCAGAAATGAAATTTTTCCCTTGAGCATGCCAACAGTCTTTGACTGTGTGGCCATACTTCCCACAATTGAAGCACTCATTGTGCTTGCCTCTAAAAATATTTCTTCCAAAAATATTTCCATTTGCAGGGAATTTAACAGTTTTAGAATTGAATTGTCTATCCTGAGCATACCAACAATTAATGGCTCTGTGGCCATGCTTTCCACATTCAAAGCATGAAATAGAATTTCTTTTAAAAGAGCCTGACCAGCATTCAGAGGCCTTGTGACCAATTTTGTTGCAGTTAAAACAGATGATATGCTGGTTCATTGACACAGATTTGTTTTTATTAAAAACATGTTGGTTTGTAGGGAATTTAGCATGATATGAATAAGAGGTTTTCTTACCACTAGCAAACCAACAATGAGTAATAGAGTGTCCTAACTTTCCACAATTAGAGCATGTGACACTCCTTTTCTGAGGTGAAGGATTTTTATCATGAGATCTCCTAGCATTCTTATCATCCTTCTCCATCAACTTACACTCATGCATCAGATGTCCAACTTTATGACAGTAATGACAGATGATCTTCTTTTTAGATGCATGAAAGTGTGTGTGAGAACTGTGATCAGCATGCACTGATGAAGCCTTTTCATTTGTTTCCTGATTTACAGTCCTTTTCTGAGTTTTATCCTGTTTTCCTGATTTCTTAGCCTTGTACTGAATTGGAGATGAAGTAGAAGGCTTTTCCTGTTCAGAGGATTTTATGAAAACAGTTTTCAGTTTGCCTCCATCAACCTTCCTCATGACTGGACTGTAACCCAGTCCTTCCTTTTTAAAGTTATCCTTTGCTCCCAATATTTTCTGAGCAATGGGCTGTTTGTCTTTGGAGGTGGTGGCTACATCTGAACTACTTACAAAAGATGTCATAACTTTGTTCTGAAGTTCCTTCTTGTTTATCTTATTGTAGCCCAGCCCTTCCTTCCTAGAGTTGATTTTTATACCTAGTAGCTGGTCTAGGTTTTTCTGCCCATCAACAAATTTAGACAAAGAAACTTTCAAATCCTGAATTTCATCTTCCAAAGAGGAAATATGTAGCTCATAACTGGCAATCTCTTGTTCACTGCAATTCACACATTCAGTTAACACATTGTTAGCAGTTTTGTATTTTTCAATTTCCTGTTCCAGATTGCTCAGTTTATTAGAATCTTCGTTGCAAATAGTTTTCCCTCTTTCCAAAGTAAGAAGTCTTTCAGACATAGTGGAATTCAGTATTTTTAATTTTTCATTTTCTTCCTTAAGCTTGTCATTCTGAATTAACTCATTTATCAAGGTCTGATCTTCTGAGCTAATTTCAAGTTTTCTTCCAACCTTGAAATCCTTCAAATCTTTTTCCTTCTCTTCAATATTTTTCTGTAATTCCACATTCACAGATTTGATGGCTTCAAGTTTTTCAGCAAGCAAGTTTTTCTCCTGCTCAAGTTTCTCAAACTTGTTATCATTTTTATTAGCAGATGTTCTCAGGGAGTCATTTTCAGATCTCAGCTTGTTTAAATCTGCGTTTATACTTTCAAAGTTTTTCAGCAGTTTTTCATACTGGTCATGATAGTTACCAAAAGTCTGATTATCGTTATCTGAGTTGAATTTTTCTTTTAGTTCAGATATGACATTTATATGATCTTGATTTTCAATTTTCAATAACGAAACTTGTTTCTTCACTATTTGAAAATCAGACATACATGCATCATGAATATTTTTCAATTCAACATAATTTCTACAAGGAGAGCTTGAACTATCTAAACCAGTACCCTTCTTCAATTTTTTATACTGTTTTCTTAACAGTTCATGAGATTCAAATAATTCAGCATATGCATTCCCCCAATCTTCTAGAGAGAAATTCTCGAAGAGATTTACCTCATCATCATCATCTCCTTCAGTTTGATTGCTGCCTTGATCGCTGGCACTTTGATTTCTTCTGTTGGCCATCATGCAGCTGTCCACATTTATCTCCTGAGTTCGCTTCAGTGTATCCAAAATATCTTTAGCAGAACTGCAGTCAAAGAAACATGAATGAAAAGCTCTATCAGTAGCTGCCTTCATTAGATTTATTGCTATCTGATTTTCTTCGTGCATGGATTTGTGACTGTCAGTCCATTTGGACTTTTTCCTTGGTAGTTCATGAGGACCATGTGAAATTACTTTCCAGAGGTCTGGATTCACAGATTTAACACAATTCTTCAAACTAGCGAACCATGCATCAAAATGCGTACCACTGAAGATTGGTGGATGGGCCATGAGAACACACAGATTAACGCAACAAGAATATTGATGCACTAAAAACAAATAAGCACCTAAGATTGTAAGATCGATCTGCAGGTCGCTGGACCTTGAAGCAGATACCCGCTCTGATACCAACTGTTAGGGTGCAAGGCCCGGATACAGAGGGGGGTGAATGTATCCCTCTAAAAATTATGGCCTAAATTAAAAACTCTAAAGCTCGGATATGCGGAATAGGGACAATGAGCTTTCCGAGATAAGATAATAATCAACCAATTGATCAACCAGTTGGACTGCAACAATGCAGCCACCTGATCAAACTAGAAATGCAGACAGAACAGTGCAACCCAAACACACCTAGCAAAGTGCAATGCTCAAGGTAACGGCTGATAGGAACAATATAAATAATCCAAGATAACACAGCTAGCCAGCATGCATGACCTGTGAATGGGAGGTAGGAGGCAAGGAGCTAACGCACAAAACAAACCACTGCACAGTAGATTTTTTAGGTGGTTCGGTCCAGCAGACCTACATCCACCCCACACTCAACCCGAGTGTGGCTTCCACTAGCTCACGCTAGAAACAGCAGACTCAGTCTGCAACAGGTGCTGCCACACAGCTTGACCAGGGGAACAACCTCCCCTCTTCCTCCCAACCGAAGGGAACCACTAGTGACACCAGTCACTAGCAAACCAGAGACACACGGTCTCTCTTCCTCCAGACCCGGAGGCAACCCCTGGACTTGAATCCACAAGCCCAGAACCGGAGACAAGTCTCCCTTCCTCCAAACCGGAGGGAACCACTGGACTTGAATCCACAAGTCCAGAACCGGAGACAAGTCTCCCTTCCTCCAAACCGGAGGGAACCACTAGTGACACCAGTCACAAGCAAACCAGAGACACACGGTCTCTCTTCCTCCAGACCCGGAGGGAACCCGACCTCAGACCAGAGGATCGGAAGTACAGCAAACCAGAAAATAAAGGAGAACAATAAACGAAAATAACTTCAGCAAACAGAAAGCTGAAAAAATGAAATGCACAATGTGGCTCTCAACGGAGCTGACTGGCCTGGATTTGATCCACGGTCCAGTGAAGACAGATCTTCAAGCAACTTCTTCCTTCTTCTTCACGAGCTCTCTCGCTCACTCTCTATCTCTCTTTCTTTCTCTTATGCTCTCCTAATCTTTTTACTCTCTCAATCTCTGCTCCTCTATTCTCTTCGGCTCACACTTCTATCTCTCTCTTTCTCTTCTTCTCCTTCTGCTCTTCTTCTCTTTTTCTCCTTTTTCTTTTTCTGGATCGAAAGGATTTCTGCTCTTCGGGATTCTACTTGGATCGTGGCTCTCTGTATGGACTCTTCTTCTCGCCAACTCGATCGACCTTCTTCTGTGGAAGAAGGCTCATATATATAGCAGCAGCATCAGCATCAGCCCCGACGTGTGACCTCCACACTTTCAGCCCTAAATATTAGGACCACGTGGCAGTCTCTCAGCAGGCTTCATTCCAGCCTCGGATCACGTGCTGCCCAGGCACTGGGAAATGTTCTTCCTCGGAACTGCAAGGAGATGAAAAACCATTAAAACTGAGGGCCACAATAACTAAAGTTGCACGAAGTATGTAGTAGCAATTCTAGATGCACTGAGAACGACACGAGATACACACTGTAACAGAGATAACACAACAAAGAGAACGACACGAAGAAGATGAAAGCAACACGAGGTAAAAAGAAGAACGACACGAGATACATACGAAGACAAAACAGAAACCAACACGAAGTGTGGTTTCAACATACGAAAGACACGAGGTCTAGGAAGAACAACACGAAGACATAATACGGAAACGACACGGAGTGAAACAAGAACGACACGAAGTGAACGACACGAAGTGAAACAAGAACGACACGTAGTGAAACAAGCAGATATAAGAGATGACACGAGATGCAACTGGAGGACAGAGAGAAGCGACACAAGGTTCACACAGAAACAACACGAGGTGGCACAGAAAGCAACACGAGGTGCTGCAATGTTCTGCACGCAGTGGAACAAAAAACGACACGAAGACATGGAACAACACGGAGTGTGGTCAAAGCGAGAAAGACACGAAGTCTAAAGCGAAAAACCAACACGAAGACAGAATACAAAGGAACGACTCGAAGTTAGGACAACACTAGGAGAAGACTGTACGAAGTGAAAAGAACACGAAGACAGAAGATGCCACGGCTATCACGACACGTGATGAAGCAGTGGGACCAGAAAGAAACGACACGAGGAACAACAGTAAGTGACACGAAGTTAAAGAGAAAAATAGCACGAAGTGAAACGACACGGGGTTCACTGGGAAACGAGACACAAGAGAGAAAACGACACGAAGTCAGATCAACACGAAGATGTAAACACAACACGAAGACATAGACACTAAAACAACACGAAGACGATGGATGCTACAGTGCAATGTCTAGACATGAAGTCCAATGCTAACGGCTGTACAAACTTGAAGGATAAGCCAGAGTATAGACTTGAAGATTGAGGGCGATGTACAGACTTTGATGCCCAAAGACGATGAACAGTGAATCAGTGTATTGACTTCAAGGTTCATTGAAGAATGTACATACATCAAGAGATGCTTCAAGCCAATGTATAGACTTAGCTATGAGTGTGGGCTGTACAGACTTTAGGCTGAACGCGTGCAAACACTGAGAATGTATAGGCTTCATGAAATGCATGCTACAGTGATGTATAGACTTAGACGCAACATGCTATGCAATGTACACACTTGATGTAATGCATGCCGATGTACAGACTTCAGTTGAAGTCAACCGAAGAGTGTATATACTTTATGAATGCATATGCTAAGACCAATGTACAAACTTCATCAGAATGTCTAGACTTCGCATGAACAGTCGATGTGTATGTCCAGACAAAGTTGGCAGAGTTTACACTTGAACAAGTAATGCATGTGAAAGCTTTATGCAGGAGATAAACAGTCTGAACTTCAAATGCAATGACTTACACAACAAAATGACTCACAGTGATTAATATCAAACACCAATCATCAAAACCAAATCAATCAACAAAACCACAGCAATGAATGCTTTATGCATCGGTTTAACATGTAGCATGACTGAACATCAAATATGTTAATCTAAACTGAGCAGCAAGATGACTGAACATTTGATTAACTCACATCAACAACCAATCATCAAAACCATCATCAAAACCACAGGGGCACACCAACAAATAAGTATAACAAGCTGACCATACAATCACACAATTCAAACTACAGGAGGCGAGGATTTTTAAGGTGGTTCGGGACCACGACGGGTTCCCTACGTCCACCCCTTACCAAACCGATAAGGCTTTCTCCACACGCTGCAAATGCAGCAAACACGCGGATTTCTCCCCACACACACGGAATAAAAACCCCAACACAAACACGCTATAAAAGTAGCACACACACAGGACTTTCTCCCCACACACACGAGGCAAAAACCCCAACACACACGCGGATATGCTCCGCACCAAACGACGCACAAGCGTCAACACAAACCACTCGGAGAAACCGTTCTCCGAATCCACACACAAAAAATCGTTTATAGGTTTGTAACAAGCTAACAAATGAATGCTCTAAGCCCAAAACATGTGCTAAAGACTAAAACAAGAAAGATTCAACAAGCACAAGGCTCCCCCTTCAATTGAATCTCCGACTCTTCTTGGTTTGATGTCGGATGATGGCGATTTTGGCGTCCTCGCGTTCCTCTCTTCGAGATGCTTCTTTTCTTCTTCTACCACGAGCTCCAAATCTCCATGGAAGTAGATGAAAATCACCTTGCAAGAGCACCACCACGTTTTTCCCCTTTTCTTCACCTACAAGAATGAACTAATGAGCATTAGGGTTAATCCTCTCACAAAATCGTAACTCTTATAAATGCAACTCAAGGGGTGGGGAAAAGACTCATAAAACCTTCCCAACACATGTTAGAAACACCTTAATAACAATGGGAACTAATGGGGGGTAGTATGGTAATGTTTAAAGAGGTTTTCATAAGGTTTTAAACTCTTCCAAAAATCCCGTTCTGGAAGGGTCGACCCTTGAGGTCGACCCTCGGGCTTATAGAGGCGGACAGACAACAAAAAAATAACCCAGAATACAGGGGTCGACCCTTGCAGGGGGGTCGACCCCAGGGGTCGACCCCTGCAGGCAGGGTTCAAAAAAAGCTTTCTGTTCAGCCTAGAAACACTGAGGGTCGACCCCATGGGTCGACCCATGCAGGTAAATGATAGAAAAAACCCATTTTTAGCCCCTTTAAGCTATGCAAAATCAATGGAATAAATGTGACCAATGTCCCTTGATTTCGGATGATTGATTTGGATGGTTTGAACCTACAAAACCATATAAAAACCAAATTAGTATGGATTTGAAAATCAAACGAACTTCGCTCTTGAAACTAGCATTTCTAGAATGAATAAGCACAATATGGAACGCAAATCAACCCAGAACACCATATCTCAAATGCTATGATCTCAATAGTGAAAAGGTGAGTTCAAAACAAGAATGTATCAAGTTAGCATTTCAACCAAACCATGCACACCATCTCGTGTTGTCTAAAACAAGGATATGAAATTATCATGCTTCCATGAGGAACCCAAACATACTATTTTCACACAATCCATCTTCTTGAAATTCTTTCACTCATATCAAATGAAGCTCAATGAAATATACTAGCAACATGATGAGGCTCATATTCAACTCTCCACAACCCTGCAATCAAGTATTAACACTTAGAACTTGTTCTCATCAAAATAAATCATTGAACCCATTCAAGCATGTAATTGGCTTTCCATTCACAACCAACAAAAACACTTCCACCAAATGACAAGGTTTTGATATGATGAACATGAATCTATCAATCAACCAAATATAAAAATATGGGAGCTCAACCGTTTAATCACAAGGCAACCAAATCTTCAACAACAAAATGCTTCATCACACAAGTGTTAACACTTATGCCAAATGTAAAGCAGGCATAATATCATGGAACCACATTCATTCAAATGGTATTCTTGTTGATTAAAAACTAACAATCATGAAGTATTATCTCACGAGGAGCATTGATATAAACAAGGGATCTTTTTGAATCATCCATACATTAAAATCACAATAACTCTATGAATGATATGTCACTATCATTCAATTAGAAAGGTGTGTTCAGTGAACACAATCTCCTTGATTGAGACCCAAATGAAGCCATTTTCATGCAATTCTTTCACACAGTAAGTTATTAACTCAAGCTTTTAGTGCATAGTACACAAGACCAATCATTCATGCAATGCATGAGTAATATGGAACCAACTCTCATAAAGTCTTGTATGAATATTTCAAGCCCAAAAATCTTATGAGGAAAACGCATGAAAATATCCAACCAAGACTTTGAAAAGCTATTTGATGAAATGCATGAAATATAGAAGAGTCAACGTAATGCAATGAGTGAGTCAACTCCATTTTTCAATAAGATCTTCATTGATGCACTCCTTTGAGTTCCAAACATGAATCATGAATTTTTATCCTGCAAATCAAAATATTCAAAGCATGAGATCTTTAAATACAAATCATTCATATGACTTTCAAATATGAACAGAGTTAACTCCCTTTTAGAAGAAGAGTTTCATTGATGGACTCCTTTAGATTCCAAGTATGAGCCATGAATTTGTGTTCCTACAAATCAACATAAATATAACATTAGTTCCTTAAACACCAAGGGTTCACATGGCTTTCAAGAGTGAACATTGACTTCATCTTTCAACTCATCAAATCAAGATATAAAACATGTTACTCAATGAAACACATACACATACAAACACAATCGTTTTGATATCATTGAAACCAAACACGAACTAGGGGATGCAACACGTATGTATTACTTCTGTGTGTATTTATTGTGTGTATTTTACTATGGTGATATTTGTATTATTAAACCAACAAAGTCAAAGTATTTTATTTTATTTGGTCAAAGTCAAATGTTGGTAGTTGAGTTTTGTTCTATTAAGGTAGGACATAAATGCTATTAGGTGAAGATTAAGGGTATTATTGTTATAGCCTTTCCTATATAAAGGGGGTTAGATTGTGTTGTTTTCATATATGAAAGCTTATGAAAGAAAACCCACGTAGGTGCATTGATGCCCCTTTGTGCTTCCCTTCCCTCTTAGCTCTTTGTGAGATTTGAGTGTCGCCCGGTGTGAGACCATCCGGTGTGAGGTCGAACTGCACGAGGTAGTAGTTATCTAGTCATGTTCGCGTCCCGGAGTTACCGTGGATCCTTCCTCCGACGCCACCGCTTCAAATTTGGTATCAGAGTCCAACAATGGCGCATCCGTCAACCTCGACGTCCGCGTCATCTCCTCTCCTTTCTTTCGGTCGCCAAAAGTGAAAAAAAAGAAAAAAGAGAGAGAGAAACGAGGGAGGAGAAGCGCCCTTTCTCTCGGTTGAGAGGGGAAAAAAGGGAGAAAAAAATAACAGAAGTGTTACTTCTATCGGGAGAGAGAAAAGAAAACAAAGAAAAAAAAAGAAAAGAGATTCGCAAGGGGGGACCTCGTCACTCGTGCCGGGATTCAAAAGAATCCCGACCGCAACAGGTTACAGCGCACCGCCAGCAGCCGTCGCGCCCTGCCGCCTCCGCCCTACGGTCCCCGCCCAGCCGCCGCGACGCCGTGCGCCCGCCGTCGAGCATCCGTGCACCCGCACCCGGCCACACCAGCGCCTGCGTCGGACCGCACCCGCGCCCAGTTGCGCCTGCGCCCACTGCCGCGCCCGCCTACGCCACCCGCTACCGCGCCTACCTGTGTGGCCGCTCGCCCTGCGGCGCCCGCCCTCCATGTGGCCGAGCGCCTTGGCGACCGCGCCCACCCCCGTCAACGCGCCTGCCTACGCCCTGTCGCCCGCCCTGGCGCCACCTGTCGCGTGGCCTCCGCCCATGACCGCGTGGCTGGTCGCGCCTTGTGTGCGCTGACCGCCTGCCACCCGCCCTCTGCCTGCGTGGGTTACGCAGGAAAGTTTGAAAATTGTAAAAAAATATTAAATATATAATATATAATATATATATATCAAGGATATATATATCATATTATATATTTCTATTGATTAAATTAATAATTGTGACCCCCAAAAATTCACATCGACGGTTTGACCGGCGCCAGGATCGCCCGGTAGCCGACAGACGGTCCGTAAATTACGGAACGTAAGTGTCCGAAAGTCTTCCTGCGCGGAGAAAGTTTGAATTATTTGTTCCCCTGCGCGGAAAAAATTTAATTACACAGTTTTGTAATAATTGCACCCTCCCTGCGTGGAGTAAATTTTTGTAACCGCTCAAGCTTCGTCGACGCCGTGCGAGCACGCACGTCCCCGCTCGCCTTCGTCTCCGATCGGAGCTAGACTTTTCAATCTAGCTAGGTACGTGCTCCAATCACTTGCTTATTTAGTATCCTTATCAATTGTCGCGCGACGAAGTGAGAGAGAGCCTTATCCATGCTGCATGTCTTCTGAGTGCATCGCTGTGGACGGAGAGAGAGAGCTTGTATGTACCCATCCTTTAAGGCCTAGAATTGTCACATTAAGGCACCAGAATTGTCAGGATGTTGTTTCACAACTATTTCGCCTACGGGCGAGCAACTCTCCCTGATCGGTCCCTTCGCAAAAGGAATTGACCCTTTGCAATATTAGCCAACAAATTGGGTCTACACCTTGCTAATTTTCGGTCCCAAGATTGCATCATTTAAATCCGAGCTCGTGCATGCCACGTTAGTCTAGGAATTCATCAGGCCGTCTAGAGCGCAGTTTAACCTTACAACCACCCATGAATCAGGATAGCATAGATGCCATGTTAGCCCAACTCGAACAACATCTTATGGCCCAAATTGAAAGATCTATAGGCCAATTACGAGCGGAGCTAGGTGAGAGGATCCGAGCCTTAGAGGATCACGTGAGGAAAGAGAAAGGGACGTTGAATGGCCGCGGAGATCCCGTAGCCAACCCTAGGGAAGAGAGAGACCAAGCCCGCCAGAACCAGGCTCCTCAAGGTACAGAGCAAGAGGACCGTACGCCTCGAGGGAGAGACCACAATGATGTGGAGATCATCCTCCAAAACGTTAAAATAGACTCTCCCAGTTTTGATGGGTCCCTAAATCCCGCTACGTACCTTGATTGGGAAACAGGGATGGACCAATACTTTGACTGGCATCGCCGCATGACCCCTGCCACAAGGGTGAGGTTTGCCAAATTGAAGCTCCTAGGTCAAGCCAAGACCTACTGGTATAACATTGAAAATCTCTTAGCAAGGAGATGAGAGGAGCCCATAAACACATGGGAAAAAATGAAGGAGAAACTAAGGGAGAAGTATCTACCACCCTCCTACTATCAGCGTCTTTTAGGCCAATGGCAGAAACTCACCCAAGATGAAAAGTCTGTGGACAAGTACATCGCCAAATTTGATGAATTCTTCCTTCGGAGTCGAGTCATGGAGGATGCTTCTATCACCCTCTCACGATTTAGGGCTGGCCTACACGAGAGCATACAGCGGGAGCTGTTCCTATGAGAGGTTAACACCCTTGAGCATGGCTATCAGGTTGCTCGAGATGTCGAGTGGTTTCAAAGGGTGGTCCCACCTCGGGTTCCCACCTACCGCCAACCTGAACCACGAAACCCTATGGTCCGCCACTCTGAGAGGCTTGGCCCCTCCACTTCCTATGTCTCTACTGCTACCCCACTCCGGGCCGTTGCCCCAACTGTTCCTTTTATAAGGAACCCCTTACCTGCACCCACTGTTGTACCCAGGCTGGAGTACACTCCGCCAACTGATAGGAGGGATAACAAAGGAAAGGGGGTCATCCCGAGCACCTCCCAACCAGTCCCTATCTTGGGAATTCGTTGCTTTAGGTGCCATAACCTATGGCAAGTTGCCACCAATTGCCCCACCCGAGCCTTGGTCATCACCGACCCCCAGCCTGTGGAGCTTCCACCTCAGGAAGGAGAAGACACTGAGAGGTATATGGCCGATCTTGACCTCATCGCCTAATTTGAGGAAATAGATGTGGGATTTGGTGGCACGCATGTCGAGTACATGCAAGTGGGAGATATTACCGAGAGTTCTAGCCATGAAAGATTGGGTGTAGTTCGTTGCATCTTAGCACACCCCTAGGAGGATGACTAGCGTCGAACCTCCATCTTCCAAACCTACATCATAGTGAAAACTCAACCCTGCAAGGTGATCTTTGACAACGGGAGATGTATCAATGTAGTCTCTTCAGACTTTGTCTCCCGTCTAGGTCTACCTACGCACCCTCATCTTAGGCCATACAATGTGGCTTGGGTTGACGACACGTCTATCCCAGTCACCACTACATGTGTCATTCCCATCCAATTACAATCCTACCAAGGACAGATCCTACACGATGTAGTGCCTATAAAGGTCGGTAGCATCATCCTAGGACGACCGTGGATCTATGATGTAGACCTTACTACATTCGGTCGATCCAACCAATGCTCCTTCTCCCACAATGGGAAGAAGATTCAGTTGTACCCAACACCTCCAAAGGTAGCCTCGGGAAAGAGCTCCACCTCCACCCCCACTGGAACCCCCAAGGTTCAGGAGAGTCCTCGAACTCCCACTGAAGGGAAACTTTTCATTCCCTCTTCTCCTACATCTATCACACCCGTTCCCAAGGCCCCTAAGGTTGGTCACGACCTAGTTAGGCGCCTTAACTTCATCAGTGTCCGAGAGCTAAACAGAGAGGTTGTTGAGGGTGCCCCTGTTTGGGCTGTTGTCGTCACTATCACACCTGAGGAGTACCAAGTCTCAGTCCCACCTGAAGTCTAGGCAATCCTGCAGGACTTCCAAGACATCTTCCCTGAGGACTTGCCTTCTAGACTCTCTCCCATGCGTGATGTACAACACGCTATTGACCTTGTCCCCGGGTCCACCCTACCCAACCTTTCCCATTACCGATTAAACCCCAAGGAGTATGTTGAGCTCCAAAGGATTGTCGAGGACCTTATTCAAAAGGGTTTCCTCAGAGTGAGCAAGAGCCCATGTGCTGTCCCTGCCTTGCTCACACCCAAGAAAGATGGCACCTGACGGATGTATGTTGACAGCCGTGCCATCAACAAAATCACTGTCAAGTATAGGTTTCCGATTCCCCGTCTTGATGGCATGCTTGAAATGATTAGTGGAGCCACCATCTTTTTCAAGATTGACTTGAAAAGTGGCTATTACCAGGTCCGGATTCGACCAGGGGATGAGTGGAAGACAGCGTTCAAAATAAAAGAAGGACTGTATGAATGGCTCATCATGCCGTTTGAGCTATCTAATGCCCACAGCACTTTCATGAGACTTATGACGGAAGTCCTTCACCCTCTCATTAGTTGATTTATTGTCGTCTACTTTGACGACATTCTGATCTATAGTCACAACCCTGAGGACCACATCCAACATTTGAGGGAAGTCTGCGAGACTTTGAGGAGAGAAACAATGTATGTCAACCTTAAGAATTGTGAATTCATGACAGACCGGGTCACTTTCCTTGGATTTGTGATTTCAAGTCATGGAGTGTCTGTGGACCAATCCAAGGTCCAAGCCTTAGTCGACTGACCTGAGCCCCATAACGTCCATGACGTTCGCAGGTTCCATGGGCTAGCAACTTTTTATAGACGCTTCATTAAGAGCTTTATCACCATTATAGCACCCATTACGGATTGCATCTATAAAGGGAATTTTGAGTGGACCAAAGCGTCTCCTAGGCTTTTTCTGTCATAAAGGAGCTCATGACCAAAGCCCCCATCCTTCGACTATCAGACTTTTCCAAAGTCTTTGAGATATCCTGTGATGCATCTGGCGTAGGAATAGGAGCAATGCTTAGTCAGGAGAGTCACTCTGTGGCCTATTTCACTGAGAAGTTTTCTAATGCAAAGCTTCGTTACTCCACCTATGATAAGGAGTTTTATGCCGTGGTCCAAGTCCTCAAACACTGGAGACACTATCACTTACCATAAGAGTTTATCTTATACTCGGGCCACGAGACTCTGAAATTCCTTAACTCTCAGAAGGGCTTAAACCCAAGGCATGGTCGATGGGTGGAATTCCTCCAGTCTTTCACATTTGTCCTAAAACATAAGGCTGGAAAAGAGAATAAGGTAGCCGACGTCTTGAGTCGAAGGGTCTCCCTTCTTTCTACTATTCGGGTAGAGGTCACTGGATTTGACCGCATGAAGGAACTCTATAGAGAGTGTCCAGACTTTGGCCCTGCCTACTCTCCGCTGGAACCTCGACAGCATTTGCTGACTATCTACTCCAAGATGATTTTCTTTTTCGAGGACAGCAACTCTGTGTCCCGAGGACTTCTGTATGGGACTTCCTGATTTGGGAAATGCATGATGGAGGTCTTGCTGGTCACTTTAGACGTAACAAAACCATCCATTCTGTGGAGGAGCATCTTTACTGGCCTGGCCTGAAGAAAGATGTGGCCAAGATTGTAGCCTAGTGTAGGACGTGCACAATGGCCAAACAGGTCAAACAGAACACTGATCTCTACACTCCTCTCCCCATTCTTGATAGATTGTGGGTTGATGTGAGCATAGATTTTATCCTTAGATTATCTCGCACTGCTCACAAACATGACTCCATCTTTGTGGTAGTTGATCGGTTCTCTAAGATGGCCCACTTCATTGCATGTTCTAAAACATTTGATGCATCTAGAGTAGCCCACTTGTTCTTTGATGAAGTCGTGCGTCTACATGGTCTCCCCCAAACCATAGTGTCTGACCGAGATATCTGGTTCACTAGCTATTTTTGGAAGACACTTTGGCACCTAGTTGGCACTAAGCTAAAATTTTTCACTGCCTATCACCCCCAAACTAATGGACAAATCGAGGTCGTCAATAGGAGTTTAGGGAATTTACTAAGGTGTCTTGTAGGGGATCATTCTGGCACTTGGGATCTTCTTTTGCCTAGAGCCGAATTTGCATACAATAGCTCTGTCAATAGGTCCATAGGTATGAGTCCATTTGAGGTCGTGCATGGATACAAACCTAGGATGCATGTGGATCTCATTCCCTTCCCCTCGAGTCTAGAACATCCAAGTTAACTGACGAATTTACACAGCATGTCAAAAGTCTACATGAGTCAATTAGCAAGCAAATAAATCTCAGTAATGAGACCTATAAACGCTTGGCTGATTCGCATAGGTGTCACCATGAATTTCACGAAGGTGACATGGTTATGGTACGGGTTCGACCCGAACGACTCCCCTCGGGAGCCGTTAAAAAATTGCAAGCTCGTAGTGATGGTCCCTTCCCAATTCTGTAGAAGATTGGCTCCAATGCGTATGTTGTGGACTTATCTCCCGAATATGGGATTAGATCTACCTTTAATGTGGCAGACCTAGTGGCCTACAAGGAACCTACAGCGATTCCTAGTGACCCTTTCGAGCATTCTCCTCCCATTGAGAGTGAGCCCACCCCTGTGCGTCCCACAGCCTCGAGAGCACCGCGCGAACACATTGAGAGGATATTGGATGAGCAAGTGACAGCTACACGGAGCCGGGTGTACCAGCGCTACCTTGTCTATTGGCGGGACCGTTCACCATCTGATGATTCTTGGATCAGCCGGGAAGATCTCCAGCGCCTCGATCCAGATCTGCTGGAGCGCTACTAGAGCAGTGTCCCCCCTTACTCGACAGAGTCAAGTTCCAGCCGCCCCGGGAGGGTTGGTGGGGACACCGGGCCCACTACCGGATCCACTACTCGGAGCCGACGCCGCACCGCCCCGACCGCACTGAACTTGTGACTCGGAGACTCATTTGAAGACTCGGCGTCCTGAGAACGTATATATTACGTATGTGTGTATGTATTGTGTGTATTTTACTATGGTGGTATTTGTATTATTAAACCACCAAAGTCAAAGTATTTTATGTTATTTGGTCAAAGTCAAATGTTGGTAGTTGAATTTTATTCTATTAGGCTAGGACATAAATCCTATTAAGTGAAGATTAAGGGTATTGTTGTTATAGCATTTCCTATATAAAGTGGGCTAAAGTGTGTTGTTTTCATATATGAAAGCTTACGAAAGAAAACCCACGTAGGTGCATTGATGTCTCTTTGTGTTTCTCTTCCCTCCTCGCTCTTTGTGAGATTTGAGTGTCGTCCGGTATGAGACCGTCCGGTGTGAGGTCGAGCTGCGCGAGGTAGTAGTTATCCAGTCCTGTTCGCGTCCCAAAATTATCATCGATCATTCCTCCGACGTCGTCGCGTCACTTCCTCTCTTGACGTCTCTTTCTTCTCTTTCTCCTTATTAATTAGGCCTATCAGATCAATGAAGAGCCAACTATATATATATATGTGTGTGTGTGTGTGTTAACTCACCAATACATGAGACGCTAACAGTTATTTATACGTACAGGATATTTGTTCCTCGGATTGATATATGTATATATATATATATATATATATATATGGGGCCTGTGAGATCTGAAACGTACGCCCCCACAAAAGGCCAAAATCTAATTCATTTAGTTGATCCTGACTAGTCGTGAGCCTCAGTTGGAGGCGAGACAAATTAATGTTGTTGTTGTTGTTGAAAAATCAAACCCAAAGCGAGCTAGTTTTAATTAAAAAGAGGCGGAAAAAGACGAACATAAAACGTCCACCCCGGCCGGCCGGTCTATTTGTTCTGGTTGGTGATGCCAATTAATTTGCCAAGTGAGAGGGAGGCACCGCAAATAAGCCAAATGGGATGGGATCATTGCCCGCATATGATGTGCGGTGCGTCCGGCCGTCAAAGGGGCATCTCTTCTGCTGAGAGAGCTGTAATTTACTTCTTTAATCGTTTGGTTTCACATTGACTTGCGTAGATGATGCCAAATACCCCTACACACTAGAAATTTTATTAACCGTGATCAAAAAAACAAGAGTGAAGGCGGTTTTCTTATTAAAGTGACACCTGTACGTAGTTTATCATGGCTTCTAACCTAACTAAGGTAATTAATAAATAAAAAAACTTAAACTTCAACGTGATTGTTTATTATTCTGGTCAGCTAATTACTACGAGGCCCCCTTCAATAACTGGCTACATGCAGTGCAAGATACTAAATGGAAGCCGTTGACTATGATCATGAGAGTTTATGTCAAAGTGAAGAGCTCCACGACTTTCGATATAATAGAGATCAGAGAGAGAAAAAACACACATGCACGAGGTGGGGGGCCTACACAATCGCTCTCTCTCTCTCTCTCTCTCTCTCTCTCTCTCTCTCTCTCTCTCTCTATATATATATATATATATATATATATATATATATATATATATATCAGCATGCCGTAAAACTACATGTATGTTGGAACTTGTCTCAAGACAGGAGTTGTCTTATCATAAATTCATAGTCATCGACCACGCATTATTTTTAACCGCCTTCCAGTCTCTATTGCATTCACTTCTACGTATCTATATGCCGTTCTTCCTCTTGCAGCACATCAATGAGAAGGCAAATTACCTTAACTCGTGACACATGGATTATGGAATTAGTGCCTCCACAGCATAGCGTGTTTTATTAACATTACCATTGGCACGTGCGGACGATTATTAAAAATAGGACTATTAGATCGCATATCAGATATTATATATAAAGATAGACGTATGTTTATAACTAAGGCTCGAACCATCTTTTTATCTTTAAAAAAGTTAAAATCTTAGTCGTCCATGAGAATAAAGGAGGTAATATCTCAAAAGTGATATGATTTATACGTTGATAATACCTCAAAGGAGACATGATTTATAGAACCACGCCTCTGTGAAAAGTTACCCAAAAAATCTACAAGAAGAGGAATCACGTCTAAAGGAACCACATAAAAAAGTCTAGGTGTAGCAATAAATTAACCAATGAATGTGATTTGTATGACGGGAAAGAAGAAAATCACCCAAGAAACTTGCAAGCCATCCCTGAGTGTAGCACCAACTAAAGGAATCACATCAGAAGGAGTCCCGAGAGAAATCTCAAGAGAACACTCAGACGAAGAGACAGAGTGCTCGGAAAAGGGTGTGAAAGGAAGTGGAGATTGCTCAGAATGTAGCTGTGGGGACGACGACTCAGGATTGTTGTGGGGGCGAGGAGACAAGCAGTATGGAATTTTTGTTGAGTCTGAGAGATGTTAGAAGCATTATAAGCATATCCACTGGCCATATGGCCAGCGTCCTTTTATAGAGTCTTCCTCGAGTTCGTTTCATTCTCTCCATCTCCTGACTTAGTGGGGTCTGTTAGGTTTAATCTTAATATTATGGTCCACTTGTCATTGGGCCACACACACTTAAACACACCATTAAGTCCAGTTAATGGGATGAACCCATTCAGTGCCCATTAGGATCCTGTTATGGGTGGGATCCTGCTTAAGTCCAATTGGGACTGGTCCCTCCTCTCTACATTAGTGTGCAACTCCCCATTAGGTTAGACACACAAATACAGTATGTGAGATAGAGAGAGGAAACCAGAGGGAGAACATGGTTCTGTTGCTCTCTTCCCGTTGTTCGTGAGCGTGGATCGTCTTCCTCGACGTCTTCCTTCTCGTAGTGGGATGACTTCCGCTTCAGGTACACATCCCCAACATGTGGTATCAGAGCCCGAGTTCTGATCTCTCGGACTCCATTCGTCGTTCTCCGAACGACCCCGCACGCCCACGGACACGGTTGCCTCGGTCGTCGATGGGGTGGTTCCGTGTCTTTTCAGGGGTTTTCAGTCTTGGAGGGGTCCTGGGTGCCACCTGTAAGGTTTCGCACAGCACCTACGGGCGACGCAACGGATAAAAAAAAATTTCATTTGCCCGATCCCGGTGTTATGGAAAACTTAATGTGTGCTCTAATCGGTGTTTCTAAGACCCTAATTACGGGTTGCGTGTTTCACCTTGCGCGGAACGACGCTGTCCGCTAAGCACGATGCAGAGAAATCGAGCCGCACAACTGTACGGCCTCTAGAGCAGATCCACACGGACCCTTGCGCAGCGACGGTACCTCCCCGACGCAACTTCCCCCGACTCTATAACCTTCTAGAGAGAGAGAGAGAGCAAGGGGGAGAAAGGGGGGAGGCTAATCCTCCTCTTAAGCCTTAATGCTTGCTTAAGCTTAAGAGGTTGGAAGGAGAAGCCAAGAGTTCGAATGAACTCACGTAGGTTGGCTATATATAGAGTTTTGGCCCTTTTCAAAAGACCTCCAAAGGACCAAAATTGTATATATGACCTTTCCATTATTATACACATGTATTAAGCCCCATTTACACTCCTTTCCAAAAGGAATTAAAGGGAATTAATATATACACTTGTACAATAATATTCCGTCACCCAAGAATCCATTGTGTGTGATCCTCTAGGCCCTTAGTCACTCTAGTTTAAGGCCCATTAACTTCTAATTCCCAATTAGAAGTAAATTAAACGTATTCTTCGCTTCTACCAGAGCCGAAGAATAGTTTAATTTATTCCGAACCTTTAATCACGTTGGGTCAAGCAAATCCGCGTGATCCTAGAGGACGCCGGATTTAAACCAGCCTGTTTGGTACCTGTAAGTCCACAGTTACCGCATCGATATAATCCCTCACTCCTTCTATGAGTCTGGTACGATCGAGGGTACGGTATCTGTCAAACCCCATGATCGTGCCATTTGACTATGACCTCCTTAAAGTGTATGACGTCCGTTCTAAACGAACTCACACGACCCTGGCCAGGGATTTAACGGAGCGTCAATGTCATGACCCATTAACTGTCTGATATATACCCGACAGTGAGCAATCCCCTCTTAACCATTGATGATTTTCACACGTATCCTGGAGTGGTTAATGACTTGGCAACTAATGACTTATGGTTAAAGTCACTTAGCCAAGTGATTAAACCATTCCAATCCTCGTGTAAGATCCGATCAATGTCTCAGGTCAAAGGACCAACGATGCTACTGAGACAGTTGGATCTTCAGTTGACATTAGGTATAATCAACCATCTGAAGATCCAATAGCGGATCAGTTCAGTGTACATCCTCCAAGGGCATACACCTACACATATGTGTTGGTGCCCCGCACCAATGACCATGAGACTGGTCACTGACACATCATGTGTACTGGTTTAATAGGTAATCAAAGTCCCCGAGTGATTACCTTCCAACCAGCAACCGTTTAAGGTATGTGTACATGTAAAGTCAATCTCATGTTCGAGATCCCATCTCGAGCTGACTTTAGAACCACATATCTTAGGGACAACGTAAAGTAACACAATCATATATTTACGCTCAAACACCACTTTATTAATAATGAACAAGATCGTACAACTATTAGGCCTACCCGACCCGAAATTGGCATGTAGCACACCAACACTAACAATCTCCCACTTGAACTACAGCCAATTGCCCACAACTTTGAGGCCCATCTTATCCCAATGACGCTCAAACGCAGTCTGTGTCAAAGGCTTAGTCAGTGGATCTGCTATGTTATCTTCTGACGGTACACGCTCTACCGCCACATCTCCACGATCAACAATCTCCCGAATAAGGTGAAAGCGCCTGAGAACATGCTTTGACCTTTGGTGAGATCTCGGTTCCTTCGCCTGGGCGATGACCCCATTATTATCACAAAATAATGGAATGGGAGCTGTTATCTCGGGAACTACGCCAAGTTCCAAGATGAATTTCTTCATCCAGACGGCTTCTCCAACTGACTGCCCCTCCATTCAACATGAATACAAATTCAGACATGGATTTGCAGTTATCTGTACCTGACAGAAAATTAGAATATGTGTAAGCTCTAAGCTATAGGTCCTCTCCTCCATAAAGTAGAAAAAGATCTGTATCCCTTCGCAGGTACTTAAGGATGCCATTTACTGCCTTCCAATACTCTTCGCCTGGATTTTCCTGATATCTACTGACAATGCTTAAAGTATTGGCAACATCAGGCCGTGTGCATAGCATTGCATACATGATTGACCCTATCGCCGAAGCATAGGGTACTTTATTCATGTGTGCCACCTCCTAAGAAGTTTTAGGACTCATCCCCTTGGATAGGTAAATTCCATGTCTCATGGGAATGAGACCTCTCTTGGAATTTTCCATCCTAAACCTTTTGAGGATAGTGTCTATGTACATGGATTGAGATAGTCATAGCATCCTTTTAGATCTATCTCGATAGATCCTTATGCCCAGCACATAGGATGTTTCTCCCAAATCCTTCATGGAGAAAGTCTTGGACAACCAAGACTTAGTTGATGTCAACATCTCTCCATCATTCCCAATGAGTAAGATGTCATCAACATAAAGGACCAAGAAGGTCACAGAGCTCCCACTGACCTTCTTGTAAACACAAGGTTCATCTTCATTCCGAATGAAGTTGAAAGATTTGACAGCCTCGTCAAATCTTAAGTTCCAGCTTCTAGATGCCTGCTTTAATCCATAAATGGACGTTTGAAGTTTGCATACCTTATTAGGATGTAGCTTGGAGGTGAATCCTTCAGGCTGTACTATGTACACCTCTTCTGACAGATTTTCATTAAGAAAAGTTGTCTTCACATCCATTTGCCAGATCTCATAATCCAGGTATACAGCAATGACAAGAAGGATTCTGATTGACTTAACCATGGCTACCGGCGAAAACGTCTCGTCATAGTCAATGCCTTGCCTTTGATGATATCCTTTCGCCACTAGTCTAGCCTCGTATGTGTCAATCTGTCCATCTGCATCGATTTTCCTTTTAAAAATTCATTTGCAGTCGATAGGGACCTTCCCTTCGGGTACATCAACTAAGTTCCAAATTTTGTTGGTATACATGGACTGGATTTCTGAATCCATTGCCTCTTGCCATTTCTCGGAGTCTACACTTCGGATCACCTCTTGGTACGACTGAGGATCATCATCCTCATCGATACATACCTTAGAGGACCACTCTGAGACATGTCCAACATATCTCTCAGGTTCTCTCGGTAGTCTACCAGATCTCCGTAGTGTCAGTGTTTCACTTTGAATAGGATCAACCGATACAGTCTCATCTAATGAGTTTGTGTCTATGGGTTGTGGTTCTTGGACCTCGTCCAATTCTATCTGGCTCCCACTATTTTTCTGCAGTAGATATTCTCTTTCTAGAAATATAGCTCTCTTGGCCACTAAGACCCTTTGGTCAGAAGGGTGATAGAAATAATATCCAAACGTCTCCTTTGGATATCCCACAAACCTACACTTATCGATCCTCGACTCAAACTTATCACTCTCGTTCTTCTTTACATGAGCAGGACACCCCCAAATTTTAATGTGATTAAAATTTAGTTTCCTACTCTTCCATATCTCATATGATATAGAAGGAACTGATTTACTTGAGATCATATTCAATAAATATGCTGCAGTCTCTAATGCATAGCCCCAGAGAGACAAGGGTAGTCCTAACATAGACATCATGGATCGGACCATGCCTAACAAGGTCCTGTTTCTCCTCTCGGATACACCATTGTGCTGTGGTGTATACGGTGGAGTCCACTGAGAAACTATTCCATTGTCTTTAAGATGAGAAGTGAATTCATTGCTTAAGTATTCACCTCCTCGATCCGATCGAAGAGCCTTAATACTTTTGCCTGTCTGTTTCTCTACTTCATTCTTATATTCCTTAAACTTCTCAAAGGCTTGTGACTTATGTCTCATTAAATACACATAGCCATATCTAGAGAAGTCATCAATAAAAGAAATGAAATAGAGATAACCTCCTTTTACTTCTATGGACATGGGTCCACACACATCCGAGTGTATGAGCTCGAGAAGGTCAACAGCCCTCTCACCATGTCCACCAAAGGGAGTCTTGGTCATTTTCTCCATGAGACACGACTCACAGGTATCAAATGGCTTGTATTCGAATGAATTCAAATACCCATTTGAGTGTAATTGAGAGACTCTTTTCTCACCTACATGACCAAGTCTGCAATGCCATAGATATGCAGAATTCACTTCATCATCATTGAAAATTTGCATAACATTAGAACGTGTATCTAATACATAAAGAACATTGACTAATGAACCATTGACTATAATCAAACCATTATTCATTATATAGCACCCAGTGCTATTGAAGGTCAATGTATATCCAATGTTATACAAACCAGAGATTGAAATAATGTTCTTAATAATATTAGGAACATAATAACAGTCATTCAACTCCAGAATGACTCCTGAAGGTAAACTGAGGCGTGCAGTCCCAACAGCTTTGGCAGCAACTAAAG
The DNA here is from genome assembly GCA_022559845.1 of Amorphophallus konjac. Taxonomy (NCBI): domain Eukaryota; kingdom Viridiplantae; phylum Streptophyta; class Magnoliopsida; order Alismatales; family Araceae; genus Amorphophallus; species Amorphophallus konjac. Next base: position 324,257,186 of record CM040118.1, on the reverse strand, counting down.
CTCCATTGCCCATCCTCAGTTCAATCTCCTTTTTGCCCAATCGCCTTCTATTTGTCAGCACCTGCACAGAATTGTAGATATGAGATGCACATCCAGTATCCAATACCCATGATGTGGATTCCATATATGACAAATTAAGGTCTATGACAAAAATACCTTCATTTAGAATTGCCTTGCAATTCCTTTTCCAATGCCCAGTTTCTCCGCATTGAAAATATTTATCTTCCTTTTCATTCTTCTTGCCCTTCCCTTTGTCAACTTTGGCGAGTTGCTTACCCGTGACCTTTTTCTTTCTCTTCCCTTTGTTACTCGTGGTGGATATTTGAGAGGCCTTTCTTTTCTTGTTGGCCCGGCCAATAACCATTACAGACTAAGATGGTTTATCTTTCTGTATGGTTCCTTCAGCACTCTTTAACATATTGAGCAGCTCTGGGAGAGTTGCTTCAATCCTGTTCATGTTAAAGTTCATGATGAAGGAAGAAAAGGAATCGGGCAATGACTGGAGTATAAGATCAATGCATAGTTCAAGATCCAACTTGAACCCCAATGCATTGAGTCTTTCAATCCACTCCATCATTTTCAGTACATGGGCATGTACTGATGAACCCTCAGACATCCGTGTCCTGAAAAGCCTTTTTGAGATGTCATACCTCTCAATCCTACCCTGCTCCCCGAAGAGCTGACGTAGATTGAGAAGTATACTTCTACAATCAGTCTTTTCAGATTGCCTCTGTAGCTCGGGAGCCATAGAGGCCAACATGTAACATTGGGCAAGGGAGGAGTCCTCAGACCACTTGGCATAAGCCAGTAACTCGCCCTCGTCGGCATCAGGAGCTGGCTCAGAATGAACTGTGTCCAACACGTACGTAATCTTTTCGGCGGTAAGAACTATGCGTAGATTACGCAGCCAATCCGAGTAGTTCGGTCCGGTTAATCTATTTGCATCCAAGATGCCGCGGAGGGGGTTGGACGACGACATTGTAATCTGGATAAGAAATAAAAGATAACTTAGCATGTGTTCAAATTCTAACTTAGATATGATTTTCCATCTTAGTTAGTCCCACTATTTTTCGATCGGACTATATAACCCTCAGTATATAGAACGGGAGATCAGCGAGATCTACCTAGTGGGTCGGAATCCCAACGAGACTGATGTACGACCTTGTGGAAAGCACAACAAGCCATACACCATCTCAAGGGCAGTCAACAGGCACTTGCATCTAATGCAATATCCGATATTCGGCCCCCGAGAAATCATCCCCTTGTGGAAAGCACAACAAAGGATATTCTCGGTTAGATCTAACCATCATTACTACATAGCAATGAGTTCACGACCCGACCCTTGTGGAAAGCACAACAAAGTCGAGTTCAATTCCTCACCCCATTGAGGCCGAGCCTTGGAGTTTAATCCCGTCCCCAAACTCATGGACCTTGTGGAAAGCACAACAAATCCATGAAATGAAGACGTTCATTCACTCCATAATGATGGAGGGCCACGACGACTCCTAGAGCCACGCTTACCAGATCTAAAATTTAAACGCGAGGGAATTTAATTTTATCTTGACCTCACCCTAGGTGGTAATATAAATATATCCAATATATTTACCGTACCTAGTAGTTTGCACAAAATAAATGCATCCAATGCAAAAATAAACGCAAGTGATCATGGACTTTAACTCCTAATGTAACTAAGACATACGTCCCGCTTCCGAAGCAGTTGGATCGTCCTCGTCGGGTGTGCTCCGCACTTTCAAACTCCGACGCCGCATCAATTACAACTTTTAGACGGCACGCAGGCCGGAAAAATTAAATTACATGTGACTCAAATTCCAGTAGCCCTTAGGGCGAGTACAACAATGGAGGAAGATAGAAGTACATTGAAATTTTAACAGAGAGAGAAAGGAGGTTCGCAGACCCCAATTAATTACATTAATTCAAGTCCATGATCACTTGCCAACCCATTCAAATAAAATCAATCAAGGGTTATTTTCTGAAAATAATCCTTACTTTTGAATTTAAAAATGGGATGTGCAAACAAAAACAGGCTAGCTTTGTTTAATTTTAAAAATCAAAGCATGATTAACTAAAATTAAACATACAAGCAGGCCAATACAAGGTAAATAAAGTAAAGCACGTAAAGAACCATCATTTTCTACAGGGACATCTAATTGAGATAATTAATTAAATTTAAATTTAAATTTAATTATCCAATAATCAAATTTAAATTTAAAATTTAAACATGTCAATAATTTAAATTTAAATTCAAACTAATTATCCAATAATTTTTGTTTGAAATTAAATTTAAAATAATGCAATTATCCTCGATTAGTAATTTTCTAAAATTTAAAATTTGAATTTAACAATTATCTAATAATTAAAATTCAAATACTTGAATTTTTCACATTTAACTTCAATAAAATTTAAAATTTGAATTTTTTAATTATATAATAATTAAAAATTCAAAAATTTAAATTTTACTGAAGTAACTTCAATTATTATCATTTTATCTCAAGATAAATAGTAATTATCTCACTTCGGTAAACTCAAATTAGTTAAATAAAATTTACCATTCGACATTTACTATATAGATAACACTATTTAACATATGAAATAAAATTTTATTTAATTTACTGTGTATTTTCATATATATATCTTATATATATATATATTTATTTGAGCACAATAAATTAAAAAAGGGTAAAGGCGCAAATTTTTTTTATTTAAAAAAAAATTTCGGGTCCAACTCCTGCGCGAGGGGCCGCCCACGTGTCCCGCGCGCGGACGCCCGCTCGTGGGCGCCCGCGTGGCGGGCGGCGCCGCCCACGCGGAGCACGCAGCGGGCGCACCGCGCCCAAGGCGCAGTGTGCCCAAACCGGTCCAGCAAATTTTTTTAAAAAAAAAAAAAATTGTTCCAGGGATGCCCAGCATCCTGGAAGAACGGGGATGTCCAACATCCCCTTCTAGCATTAACAATTGAAGCATTTAATCCCCTTTCAAATATGGTTCTAAACGGCAATAAAAACACCGACCAGAGCGCGAACCTGACTCTGATACCACTGTAAGGTTTCGCACAGCACCTACGGGCGAAGCAGTGGATAACAAAAAATTTCATTTGCCCGATCCCGGTGTTATGGAAAGCTTAATGTGTGCTCTAATCGGTGTTTCTAAGACCCTAATTACGGGTTGCGTGTTTCACCTTGCGCGGAACGACGCTGTCCGCTAAGTCCGATGCAGAGAAACCGAGCCGCACAACTGTACGGCCTCTAGAGCAGATCCACACGGACCCTTGCGCAGCGACGGTACCTCCCCGGCGCAACTTCCCCCAACTCTATCACCTTCTAGAGACAGAGAGAGCAAGGGGGAGAAAGGGGGGAGGCTAATCCTCCTCTTAAGCCTTAATGCTTGCTTAAGCTTAAGAGGTTGGAAGGAGAAGCTAAGAGTTCGAATGAACTCACGTAGGTTGGCTATATATAGAGTTTTGGCCCTTTTCAAAAGACCTCCAAAGGACCAAAATTGTATATATGACCTTTCCATTATTATACACATGTATTAAGCCCCATTTACACTCCTTTCCAAAAGGAATTAAAGGGAATTAATACATACACGTGTACAATAATATTCCGTCACCCAAGAATCCATTGTGTGTGATCCTCTAGGCCCTTAGTCACTCTAGTTTAAGGCCCATTAACTTTTAGTTCCCAATTAGAAGTAAATTAAACGTATTCTTCGCTTCTACCAGAGCCGAAGAATAGTTTAATTTATTCTGAACCTTTGATCACGTTGGGTCAAGCAAATCCGCGTGATCCTAGAAGACGCCGGGTTTAAACCAACCTGTTTGGTACCTGTAAGTCTACAGTTACCGCATCGATATAATCCCTCACTCCTTCTATGAGTCTGGTACGATCGAGGGTACGGTATCTGTCAAATCCCATGATCATGCCATTTGACTATGACCTCCTTAAAGTGTATGACGTCCGTTCTAAAAGAACTCACACGACCCTGGCCAGGGATTTAGTGGAGCGTCAATGTTATGACCCATTAACTGTCTGATATATACCCGACAGTGAGCGATCCCCTCTTGACCATTGATGATCTTCACACGTATCCTGGAGTGGTTAATGACTCGGCAACTCATGACTTATGTTTAAAGTCACTCAGCCAAGTGATTAAACCATTCCAATCCTCGTGTAAGATCCGATCAATGTCTCAGGTCAAAGGGCCAACGATGCTACTGAGACAGTTGGATCTTCAGTTGACATTAGATATAATCAACCATCTGAAGATCCAATAGCGGATCAGTTCAGTGTACATCCTCCAAGGGCATACACCTACACATATGTGTTGGTGCCCCGCACCAATGACCATGAGATTGGTCACTGACACATCATGTGTACTGGTTTAATAGGTAATCAAAGTCCCCGAGTGATTACCCTCCAACCAGCAACCGTTTAAGGTATGTGTACATGTAAAGTCAATCTCATGTTTGAGATCCCATCTCGAGCTCACTTTAGAACCACATATCCTAGGGACAACGTAAAGTAACACAATCACATATTTACGCTCAAACACCACTTTATTAATAATGAACAAGATCGTACAACTATTGGGCCTACCCGACCCGAAATTGGCCTGTAGCACACCAACACTAACACCACCTCCTCACCAGACGACGCTGCCGGCACGGTCTTCAGGTCGTGGGGAGGCCTTTGATCACCGGGGACCTGCTCCACCCCGCGCAGGGGTGCACCGCCGCGGAGGCCACCTATGCCCGCGCAGGGGCGTCTCGCCGGCGGCCACCCCCGCCAAGGGATGCCGCTTTGGGGGGCCACCCGGGCAGAGGCGGTGGGGCCCACCGTCGCGGTGGCCACCTGCGCCCGCGCAGGGGCTCCGGTGCCGCGACCGCCGCAAGGGCGTGCCCTTCCCCGCCGGACGACGCTGCCGGCGTCGTCTCCGGCCGGCGGGGGTCCTGCGGTGGCCGCTCCCCGCCTCTTCCCCTCTCCCATGCGGCGGCGGCGGCGGCGGTTCACCTGCTGTTTAGGGTTTGGGGGCAAGGGTGTTACGAAGGGGGTGGGGAAGATGAAGGGTTTTGACCCTTTTACCCCATTAAATTAATATTTAAGTTCTTTAACTCAAAATAAAGATCCAATAAGGTTGTGGATCCGATTTTGAGCCTCCCATTAAGGCATTTGGGTTTAAGTTTGAGTTTGGATTGTGTATATATTTGGATCCGGGTTTAAGTTGTTTAATGGTTCTAGTTTCGGATTTTGGGTTTGAGATCCAAACGTATCTTATTTGGAACCCGAATCCGGATCCGTTTACATATCCGAATTTAATTAAAATCCGTTTTAAATATCTGTATCGATTATTACTTCTGTGTATCCTTTAAGTATAAACTGTTTATTCAAATTCATTTGATTATATCCTTATTCTTTAAATTCTGTTAATGGGTTTTCTATAAGATCCATTAAGTTCTGGATCTTGGGCCCATTCATCCTGGGTACATATTGAGCCCATTAACATTTTTTAAACGATATAGGGTCTATTTTGTAAACAGTTTGGATAAAGAAGTAATTTTTGTGGGTATGTTTGTAATTCAGTGGTTATTTCTGCAAACAGAAAGGGATATTTATGTAACAGCATGCTGAAACTTATGCTTTTAACCCCTTTTATTTTAGTTTTGGCATGATTAAGGCTTGTTAATGAACTAATAATTGTTGCAATAATATTAGGAGATATTTTTGTGATATTTTTGACCTCTCTACAGAAATTATTCATGCATTAATATCTCCATTTCAGTTTGCAATAATTATTGTGTTTATGTCCTTTTTACTCATATTAAGTGTTATTTGATGCTATTATACAGTTTTGTGTGAAATTTTTGATTTTTTTAAGTGGTTAGGTAGACCACCAAAATGGTACTAACTACGAGGAATGATAAAATTTTACACTCTTAAGTTATAAATAGTGTCATTTATGATCATTATGTTTTGTTTGTTATCATTTTTAATTGAGGGGAGGATATTTTAGCATTCAAAGTGTGTAAGTTGACCACTAAAGTGGCATTATGCATGGAGAATAATAGAGTATTCTTATTAAGGAATTAAAATGATATCAAACTTTTGTGTTCTTGATTTGAATGTAGAATTTAACTCCCAAAGGAGTGTTCTATTTTCATGCCACGAACAAGATAGAATAAAATTTATGTGCATAGCAACTCTTGAGAGTTTTGTACCCAAAGGTGTTCTCTCTTGACATCAAATTGTATATAAGTTTTAGTTCTATCACTTAAGTTATTTTGTGGGGAGTTTATCCATTAACATGTTAAAGTAATTTATTTCAGTTGTTAGAATTACTTAGCATTCATTTATATGCCTCATATTTGCTGCCATTTCATATTTTGATATATGTGAGTATTTGGTTGTCTTCAGGTGCTTCTCCTTTGTTTGCACCCTTCATTAGAACTGTCCCTTATCTGAATGGCACTAATTTCACTGAATGGAAACAAATGGTACTATTTGATTTAGGGTGTATGGATTTAGATTTATCTTTGCGTGAAGAAAAGCCAGCTCCACTTACAGTAGAAAGTACACAGGAACAGAAGACTCACTTTGAGAAATGGGAAAGATCCAACCATTTGTGCCTACTGTTCTTACAAGGACATGTAGGTCAAAACATTAAGGGATCTATCCCTGAGTAGGCCACAGCTAGTGGATTTTTAAAGGCTATTGAGGAACAGTTCATCAATTCTGATAAAGTAAAGGCTAGCACCTTAATGGCTAAGCTTTCCTCAATAAAATACACTGGCAGTGGTAGCATTAGAGAACACATTATGATGATGAGAGATATTGCATTTCAGCTTAATGCAATGGAGTTTACCATTTCAGATACATTCCTTGTCCACTTTATTCTCAACTCTCATCCAAATGAATATGAAGCCTTTAAGATCTCATACAACACACATCAGGCTAAATGGTCACCAAATGAATTGATGACCATGTGTGTTTAGGAGGAGGAGAGGTCGAGAGGGGAGAGAAATCAAGTTGCTAACTTCTCCTCTCATAAAGGAAGTGAAAGTTCAGGAAAGCACAAGAGTGTTCAGAAGAAGGGTAAGAAGAAGCACTACAAGAAAGAAAAGGGCAAAGGCAAAAAAAAAGAAAAGGAAAATGAAAAGAAATGCTTCTTCTGTCATGAACCTGGACACATTAAGAAAGAGTGCTTGAAATTCAAGGGAAGATTTGAAAAAAAAGGTAATCTCTCATCATATGTTTGCTATGAGTCTCATTTAGTAAATGTTCCTAATGATACATGGTGGATTGACTCAGGTTCTACTGTGCATGTTGCCATTTCTATGCAGGGATTCCTATTCCAAACGCCTATCAATAAGGGTGAGCAATGCATCTTTTCAGGAAATAGGACGCGCTCACATGTGAAAGCTATTAGAACTTATAGGATCATTTTGAGTTCAAGATTTGTTCTAGATTTGAAAGACACTTTTTATGTACCTTCTTTTAGTAGAAATTTGGTTTCAGTATCAAAACTTACTTCAGAAGATTTTTATGTTAGTTTTAGAAACTCTTTACTTGAATTAATGAAGGATTCTGTTGTTATTGGTACTGGTTCTATATCTGATGGTTTATATAAATTGTGTCTTAGTAATGAGAATGAACAATCCTTGAATACCCTGCATACTTCAGTTTCTATTGGCAACAAGCGTGGTAGAGTTAATGAAAATTCATATATGTTGTGGCATAAGAGATTAGGGCATATCTCCATTAAGAGGCTTAAGAGGTTAGTGGGAGAAGGAGTGTTGCACACTCTAGATTTCACTGACTTTGAGACTTGTGTTGATTGCATAAAGGGAAATCAAACACACACGCCTAATAAAGATGCCACCAGAAGTTCTGAACTTCTAGAAATAATTCACACTGATATCTGTGGTCCCTTTTCACCCTGTCTTACTGGTGAGCGATACTTTACCACATTCATTGATGACTACTGTAACGACCCGAGAATCCGATTACCGGGAAGGCCCGATAACCCGAGACTCGCACCGCCACCCACGAGCCCGAAGACTCGGAAGGGTTAAAAGGATGGTGTGGAGACTACACAAGTATCACAAATAATTGCAGAAATTAAACAGTTATAATAGAATAACATTTACATGGTCCACAACAGAAAATAACACAATAACAATAGTCCACGACTAGTACAGTGACAAGAAAGGAAAGTACAGCTACACGGGGCATCCCCCGGCTCTGACCTCCGGCACTACCGCTGGGCACCCGCACCACGCTGCGCTCCTGACGCGCTCCCCGAAGGTGGCGCCTCACCTGAAACACGGTGAAAACACGCAGGGAATGAGTCTCGGAACAAGACTCAGTAGGGATCACTCGAACCCTACCTCGAAAAACGAGAAACCACTACTCTAGCGGTAGAAAAGTATCTCGGAAAGGAAAGCCCTGTACTCTACAGAACTAGACCCTAACGGCACGTAAACCGAGACACGTGCCACGGTACGAGGAAACTGAAACTCAACGGTTGAACCGTCAAAAACCCGAAGGTCGGAAACACACGACTGACAGTCTGACACTCCGTACTCGACAGGAGTACCACCCACTAGAAGCACAGCCGGTAGCGTCCCCTGGCGTCTTACACCGCACCGCAGGTGCACCGCCTGACATGGTAGGTCCTACCCGAGGCGCAAACACCGTACAAGTAACCACAAACAAGTAACTAGTTGGGGTCACGCCCGTCGACGTGGGTCCAACCGCCCCCAACCACGTGTGCACACACAGACCTTGCGTCACTAGGTCTGGTCCTCTGACCGGTTTTCCCCCGTAGCCGGACTCTGGCTACCGACGAGGGGCCTACGGTAACCGGTCCACAAACCGTCTCGAAAGGTGGGTGCCCGTACACCACTCCCAGGTGAGACCAGCACCGCGCACTGGTGGGCTACGACTAGTGGAGGGTCGCTAAAGGAGTAGACTCTCGAGTCACGGAAAACAACACCCAAGCCCGACAACGTGTGGGAATCACCCCACGCACCAGTCCCGTCACACGGAGACCACGGTCGGAGAAAAGCGAGGTTGCCACCCTCATGGGGCAACACAGGAAGTGGCGGTCTACCCTCAGACCGTCACTGCCAAATGGCGGTCCACTCTAGGGCCGTCACTTGGAAATAGCGGTCTAAGGCGGACCGTCACACGGCCAGGGGGTAGGGGGAAGCGACGCGCCTACCCTAGTGCGTCGCTTGGAAGCGGCGCACCTAGGCCAGGGCGTCACATGGCACCCCACACCCACAAAAACCACAGGGAAAGTAACGCGCTTACCCTGGCGCGTCGCTTGCAAGCAACGCGTCGGGCTCAGTGCGTTACTCGCATGTGACGCGCCTAGACCAGCGCGTCGCATGGCCCTCACGCTCGGGATGGAAAGGGAAGTGACGCGCCTGCCCCAGCGCGTCGCTTGTAAGTAACGCGCTGGGCCCAGTGCGTCGCTTGGCCCATCCACATGGGGGACAACAGGAAGTAACGCTCCTGCCCCAGTGCGTTACACGCATGTAACGCGCCTATCTCGGTGCGTTACATGGCCTGACCCCCAACGGTCAAAACCCAACGGTCGAAAGCATGTGACGGCCCAGCCCAGGGGCGTCACTAGCAAACGGCGGCCAGTCGCAGGACCGTTACAGCCCTCGACCCCAAAGGCCAACACCCAGGGAAGTAACGCACCCCTCTAGGGGCGTTACAAGCATGTGACGGTCACTGGAGTGACCGTCGCTTGCCCCAGAGCACGCTACGGCGGGAGAACCCCAAAAACACCAACCACGCCCCCGTACCTCCACCGGAGAGGGGGAAAACAAGGGGGAAGACCCCTGGGGACCCCTAGCATGCATCTAAGCCACCAAAACATAGAATCATGGGCTAAAACCATAGATCGGGCGGCTCACCCCAAAACATGGAAAAATCCCAAAAACGCCCAAACATGCCTCTCTCGGCCTCCCCGCGGCCTACAAACCACGGAAAAGAACGGCGAAGAGCTAGGGAACGTCACCCTACCTCAATGGAGCGAATGCTCCGCCGGATCGTCCACGAATCGCGAAGAACGCTTGAAAACCCTCGTTCTTCCTTAAGCTTCCCACGCTTGCCGCACGCCCCCACGACCGCCTCGCCGCCGCCCACGTCGCCGCGCCGTCGCCCCGCCGCCGTCTGCAGCCGAAGGGGAGCTCGCCGTGGCCAACCGGGAGGAAGAGAGGGAGAGGGAGGGAGACACGGTGGAGGAGGAAGGAGGAAGAAGAAGATGGTGGGGGGAGAGAGAAAAGAAAAAGGGTTTTATAGAAAAACCCGGAAAATCCGTAAAATTCCAAAAAATAGGAAATCACACCCCCGCGATCCTCGGAACGCACCGATCGCAACGGTACCACTCGTGTCCGTGTGAACAGCCCGGTTCACCCGCAACGAGCGTCCGAAGGGAAAAGCCGAAACACACACCGGGAATCGGAAAACACACGCGGAAAAGCCGCGGAACGCCTCCGGGCCTCCGAAACAACTCCGGATCGCGCCGACCCGAACACGAAAGATATCCGAAACGAAATTTCGGACACAACGGAGCCGGACACTCCGAAAACCAGATCCGGGACCCACGAAGAAGGATCCGAAAGGTCCGGGATATTACAGCCCTCCCCCCTTAAGGAATTTCGTCCTCGAAATTGAGAACAACCCAAGGGGAAAGAAGAGGAAGACTCACTCAAACAGGTACGGGAACTGCTGACGCATCTCGTCCTCACGTTCCCACGAAGCCTCACCACCAGAGTGTCGTTGCCACACGACCTTCACCAAGGGAATAACCTTGTTCCGCAGGCGCTGCTCTCGCCTATCCTCCACGCGGATCGGAAACTCTGGGAGAGAAAGATCTGGAGTCACCTCAGGCCAAACGGAAAACTCGAGCACATGAGAGTCATCGGGCATATACTTCCGCAACATAGAGACGTGGAACACGTCATGCACCGACGCCAACTCAGAGGGTAACTGTAACCGGTAAGCAACCTCACCGATGCGCCCCACAATCGCGAAAGGACCGATATAGCGGGGACTCAGCTTCCCACGCCGTCCAAACCGCATCACCCCCTTCATCGGAGAAACTCTCAAGAACACATGATCGCCCACGGCGAACTCGAGGGGCTGCCGCCTACGGTCAGCATAGCTCTTCTGCCGACTCTGGGCCGCCAACATGTTCTGACGAACCAGGTGCACAACATCCACACATTGCTGCACCAATTCCGGTCCCGTCAAAACACGCTCACCCACCTCAAACCAATCGAGTGGAGTCCGACAAGGACGCCCATACAGAGCCTCATAGGGAGCCATGCCGATGCTCGAATGAAAGCTGTTGTTATAGGCAAACTCCACCAACGGTAGGTGATGAATCCAACTCCCCTGCCACTCCAGGCAGCAGGATCTCAGCATGTCCTCCAAAGTCTGAATGGTCCTCTCAGACTGACCATCCGACTGTGGATGATACGCCGAGCTAAATGCCAACTCCGTGCCAAGAGCTCGCTGGAAACTCCTCCAGAATCCAGAAGTGAAGCGCGGATCCCGATCCGACACGATCGAAATGGGAACCCCATGCAACGGAACGATCCGCTCCACATAAAGACGAGCCAACTTAGGCACGCTCCAGCTGACCTTGACCGGTAGCAACCGCGTCACCTTCGTCAGCCGATCCACCAGCAACCAAATACTGTCCTGCCCAGTCGGGGTTCTGGGCAACCCCACCACAAAATCCGTGGTCACATGGTCCCACTTCCAAGCAGGAACATCCAAGGGCTGGAGAGTACCGCCTGGTCGCTGATGCTCCGCCTTCACTTGCTGACAGATCAGGCACCTGGCCACAAACTCGGCCACATCTCTCTTCATTCCAGGCCACCAGAACTGCCTCCGCAAGTTCCGATACATCTTCGTCGCACCCGGGTGCCCAGTGTACCTGCTCCCATGAGCCTCGCGTAACACCGCACGACGAACCTGCTCCTCCCCTGGGACGTACAGCCTGCCACGAAACCTCGCAGCACCGTCCTCGCCAAGCTCCACATCAGCTATCGCCAAAATCCGGGGCAACTCAGGGTCCGCATGCTGAGCCTCTGTCACCTGACGACGGATAGCAGGAGTGACAGTCAGACTCGCAAGCACTGCCAACCCTGGCTTCTGGGGAATCTTGAGCCTGAAAGATACTTCGGGCACCTGTTCCCAGAGCCTCCACTTCCTCAACATCAAGGCACTGATCACGACCTTCCGACTCAAGGCATCGGCGACGACATTCATCCTGCCCGGCTGATAAGACAGGGTGAAGTCATAGTCCTTCATGAACTCCATCCAACGCCTCTGTCTGAGGTTCAGATCTCTCTGCGAGAACACATACCTCAAACTCTGATGGTCAGTGAACGCCTCGAACTTCTCACCGTACAGATAATGCCTCCAGATCTTCAACGCGAAGATCACTGCCGCCAACTCAAGGTCATGGGTAGGGTAGTTCTCCTCATGGGGCTTTAGCTGCCGAGATGCATAAGCCACCACTCTACCATGCTGCATCAGAACAGCACCCAATCCGACGCCGGAAGCATCTGTACACACCACAAAACCTCCCGATCCAGAAGGCAAAACCAACACCGGAGCCGAGGTGAGCAATCTCTTCAGTTCCCTAAAGCTCTGCTCACACTCCTCGGACCAGACGAAAGGCACATCCTTCCGCGTGAGCCTCGTCATCGGGGTCGCAATGCGGGAAAAATCCTGGATAAACCGGCGATAATAACCCGCAAGCCCCAAGAAACTCCGGATCTCCGTCACCGACCTCGGCCTCGGCCACTGCATCACGGCCTCGACCTTGGCGGGATCCACGGAAATGCCATCACCAGAAATCACGTGCCCCAGAAAGTGCACCTCGCTGAGCCAAAACTCGCACTTGCTGAGCTTCGCATACAACTGGTGATCTCGCAACGTCTGCAGCACCACACCCAAATGGTACGCATGCTCCTCGGCAGACTGCGAATAAACAAGGATGTCATCCACGAAGATGACCACGAACTGGTCCAAATACGGATGAAACACCCTCTGCATCAAGTCCATGAAGGCTGCTGGGGCATTGGTGAGCCCGAACGGCATCACCAGAAACTCATAATGCCCGTACCTCGTACTGAACGCAGTCTTCTCCACATCGGACTCGCGAATTCTCAGCTGATAGTAACCGGACCGCAAATCAACCCGCGAGAACACTCGCGCAGACTGCAGCTGGTCGAACAAATCATCAATCCGTGGCAACGGATACTTGTTCTTGACGGTCACTTCATTCAGCTGCCGATAGTCAATGCACAGCCGCAGACTACCGTCCTTCTTCTTCACAAACAGCACGGGCGCACCCCAAGGGGAAAAGCTCGGACGAATATACCCCTTGGCCAACAGCTCCTGCAACTGCGCCCTCAACTCCCTCAACTCAGCGGGGGCCATACGGTAGGGAGCCTTCGCCAAAGGTCCCGTACCAGGCACAACCTCGATCACGAAATCGATCTCCCGCTGGGGAGGTAATCCAGGCAACTCCTCAGGAAAAACATCGGGAAACTCGCACACCACCGCAATGTCCTCGACATTCGGCTCCATCCGGTCAGACACAACCACTGACGCGAGAAAACCCTGGCAACCTGAATCAAGCAATCGACGGGCTCGAATAGCAGAGATAAGAAATCGAGAAGAGGTGGAACGGATACCTTGGAAATAGAAGGTCCTCTTGCTCGGATGCTGGAAGTAGACCCTCTTCATTCCACAATCCACCACCGCTCTATGAGTCTCGAGCCAATCCATGCCTAGAATCACATCATAATCCCGAAGCTGCAACGCATACAACCTGCCTGGCATACTCCGTCCATCGATCCACACCGGAACCTGGTCGAAGCAATACGGAGTGACCATAAAGTCACCCGAAGGCAACTCCACAGCCAAATCACAGGACAACTGGGTCACCGGCTCCTCGACGCTCGACGCGAAATCCTCCGAAATAAACGAATGAGACGCGCCAGAATCAAATAAAACCCGAGCCGCACAACCCAAAATCTGAACGGTACCTTCCACGAGCTGCGACGCTACTGCCTCTGCCCTGGTCAAGTGCGTGATCTGGCCACGAGCTCTCTGCCTGCCTCCCACACTAGCTGACCTGGGTAGCGGCGGATACTGTCCCTGCTGCTGCTGCTGCTGGGGAACCTGCTGCTGCAGCGGCCTCTGAGGACAGTCGCGCGCCATATGCCCTGGCTGGTCACACCGAAAACAGATGATCGGCGCCGTGCACTGCCTGCCTGGGTGGGTCCCACTACACCGTGGACAAGGTCCTCGCGATCCACCCACCGATCCCTGACGCTGCAAAGAGAACGGCTGCTGTACACTGCCCGATGAAGCCTGCCCCTGATCCTTGTGCTTCTTACGGAGACTCTTCTTCAAGAACTTCTTGACCTTCGAGCCGAAGGACGCAGATCCTGTCACCGAAGCTGCCGATGCCGGTACTCCTGAACCACCCGACACACGCTGGAAGGAACCCTGCTGCTGGGTAGCCGACTGCTGGCTGCGACCTGACACAGACTGCCCCTGGCTGATCGGTCCTCGAGTCCTCTGCATATCCATCTCCAAGGAAATCGCAACACGAGACGCCGTCTCCAGATCAGTGGCCCCATTCGCGATCAAATGGTGCCTCAGCTCCAACCTCAAGCCCTGCACAAACTGCGTGGTCCTCACCCTCTCATGCTCCATGATATGAGGTGCATACCGACCCAGCTCGACAAATCGGGCCCTGTACTGCAGCACGGACATGTCACCCTGCACCAGCTCCAGAAACTCCCGCATCCGCTGCGTAGTAACAACGTCTGGACAGTACGTACGCTCGAAAGCACTGACAAAGTCATCCCACTCGATCTGCTCAAGTGGACGAAGCTGAAAGGACGTCTTCCACTCGGAAGACCACCACCTACGAGCCGTACCCTGCAACTGGTTGTAGGCCAACACCACTCTATCCTCGGCAGCACTCTTCGCTGAACTGAACACCCGCTCCATCTCATCAAGCCAATCTCGAGCCGCATCAGGGTCTGCCTGGCCGTTAAAGTAAGGTGGATGGAACTGCATGAAATCCCTCACTGCTCGGCCTGGCCCACCCCTGACTGACGAGCCCTCACCGGCCTCTCTGCCGAACTGTTGAGCCATGAGATGGTACATGCCACGGAGAAAACCCTCGGCCCCCGGAACTCTCGCAGCATCCTCGGCCTCGGTAGCCCCCCGTGGTGCTCTGCTATGCTCCTCCTGGTCCCTCTGCTGGACCTCCTGCTGGATCTCCTGGCCTCCAGCCGACTGCCCCTGCTGAGAGCGAGAACTCCTCCTCGGCGCCATTGTCACGCCCCGAGCGCGGAAGATACCCGGAGATGCGCGACGTGTCTATATCAATCATGTCAATCAGAGTGGTCGTGTATTCGACACAAAGACAGAGATGCGCAAAATAGCAAGATAACCCAATCCTTTATTCCATAATGGATAGACTATTACAAATCCAATACTCTGTTAAATAAAAAGGAAAAGAATACATAGTTGACTCAAGAAACTATGGAAAAGACTAGACGACACTTGTAGAAGCTCTATCTCTTCACTCTTGACAATTCCCATCCGATTGACTTCCATCGTCGTCGGACTTACCTGAAAAGTAAAAAGGGACAAACGGGATGAGCGAACGCTCAGTAGGAAATTATATCTCAAGTACTAGCAAGTGGTTTAAGTAATTACATTTTCATGGATGCAATAAAGCTATGCATGCTCGCATGAAACGACAAGATAGAGAGAATGTAATATCAAAGAAATAAGATGAACTTTCATGAACAAGATACAAGTTATTCAAGATATTCAAGCAAGTACCATTATCGAGTCATGTCAAGAACTTTGGCTATCATGTATCAAGCAAGTAAATTACCCTTTTTCGGGCCACGCATATCATTTCATGTCAAGTACGAGTCAAGTACAAGATGTGTGTGGAATGTCCAATCAAGCAAGTCAAGTACTCGGTATAATGCCAGATACCTTATCATTTTAACTCCCATGGGCACAAGTACTTTCGGGTGCTCCTCCCAGGACCAGATCGGGCCCTATATGCGCAGGCATTTATCATGTGTTTTGACATCCACTCTTGTTTATAGCCAACATAGAATTTCAATAATCAAGCTTGTAGACACGTATGACAACTTTGATAGAATAGAGTCCAAAATATGACAAAGGACATAGAATGGCGATAATAACGGTATAATCACGATATCGATAAAACTAGGTAGAATATGGTTCCCTTAACTTAGGTACCATGACAAATCAATATGGACATTCTTTATATAGAATTGAGGTCCACATGAACAGCATATCAAAGTAAGATACCCTCATTCTTATCATAGAATTGGGGTTTACAAGAATGACACGATATGGCATGATATCATCATCCCATCAAGAATTTCTTATGATATACTCTTTGTATAATCATAAGAGCCGGTATACCATGTTTCTTTAGAGTGACATGGCATCAATAGTGTAATGGGTTTTTAGGGTACAACCAGCTCAGTCGGCCTTGAGGGAATCCAAGGCTACGAGGAGTCTTACGGAGGTCTCTATGACTAACTCGCTAGTCCAAAGGAACGGAATGTCCAATGGAGAGCTTGTATGTCAATGAGAATTGAGTGTGATCGATAAAACACCGTGAAAAGTGGGACTATACTCACGGAGTGGAGAATAGTGCCGATATATATATATATTATGATATATAAAACCATCGGTTAGCAAATCAGAGGAAAAATCAGTTTACAGTAAAATAACGACTTAGGTCAAGTCGTTTCTCAAGTAATTAACGCCTAACAGAAGGGCGTTTACATATGGTCCGTTTTTGCAGAATTTTCAATAATTTCAATAATTTATCTAAAACGCGCCTTCGTCAGGGGCGTTTCTTCAAGAGTTGACGACTACTGTAGCAGGCGTCTTTTATTTACAATAATTTTCAGAACATATTTATTTTCAGAAATTATCAAAAACGCGCCCTTGGCAGGGGCGTTAATCATTAAATTCTTATTTTCTCAGAATATATATTCCAGGATTTTATCAGATACGCGCCCTAGTAAGGGGCGTTTATTTTTAATTCACGCCCTGTGATGGGGCGTTACCACAGGGAAAAACGACCTAGTCTAGGTCGTGAATTCAAGAAATATCAGGAATTAGCAAGATTTGCACGATAATCAAGGATAACAATCATATAGTCATGACAGGAAAATTGGCAGTAATTCAGATGCAGTATATTGGATTTGATGTTTCATGCTTATTGACTTTTAACCGTTAACAATTATTGATTGATTTCATGTAATTGCATGGATAATCCGTTCCGAAGATTTACATGAAATTAACGCCTGTGTACAGGGCGTTAAATATGAAATTGACGACTTGGACATGGTCGTGTCTTGTAAATTAGCGCCCTGGACAGGGGCGTCTCTTTCAAAATATTGCAGAAACATAATAAAACCATATTAAACCGTATGCATGTCATGTCAATACGTATATAAGTCTTGTCTTAAATTATTTGGGCTACAGTAACTTGAGAAAATCCTACCTTATGATCTGGATGAAGGAGATGAAAGGGCTTTGAAGCTTCAACTGCAACTTAATAGAAGAAGAACAATCGTTCTTCCGTCAACCTGGAGAGGAAACGAAGAATATTAATTCTTCTCATGCTACGTTCATAAAAAAAAAAGAACAGAAGAAGAAAATAGAAGAACATATGTTCTTCACGTACCTAGCAGCAGACGTTCGATCAAATGGGTTTTAGGGTTCGATCGAACATGTTATTTATAGGATTTTGAAGTCCTAACAAGAGTAGTGTTTGATTGAGGGTAATATATCCTTAATAGAGTCCTTACTCTAATAGACACTTACTAGATTAGGTTAATCTTTCCTTGGATAAGTTCTGGGTTCGATCGGTTCACGAACTGAATTAACGCCTTAGGTCAGGGCGTGTATTCTTTAATTGACGCCTTGCATAAGGGCGTTTCTTAAAAAGCGCCTTGAAAAAGGGCGTTTCTTGTTTTAAAACACGCCCAAGATAGAGGCGTTTCTTTTACTTACCCATTTGGTCGCGTGAGTTGACGACCGCACGTGTGGGCGTCCTTTCTTTAGTCACGCCTTTGATAGAGGCGTTTCTTTTTGAATTAACGCCCTAATAAGAGGCGTTATTTTTAATTTGTTTTATTTCGTCAAATTAACCCTATTCCTTTTATATATATTACTTCTGTAATATATATGTTTTAATTCATTTCAATTATTCATTTATTAGGGTTGCTACACCCTCCCCCACTTAAAAAGAATTTGGTCCCCAAATTCAATATATATATAATTATACACGCGGAGAGTGTAGGACATATACCTCTTAGAATAACTCGGGAAATCGTTTCTTCATAGATTCCTCGGTCTCCCATGTCGCTTCGCGTTCAGGATTCTTATTCCATTGCACCTTGATCATGGGAATAACCTTATTCCTTAGAGCTCGTATTTCTCGCTCTAATATCTTTAAAGGCCTTTGTTCATATGTGAGATCTTTCTGGATCACCAGATCTCCATGCTCAATAATATGTGACGGATCGTGCACATACTTCTTCAACATAGATATGTGAAATACATTGTGTACCTCGGACAACTGAGGAGGCAACGCGATGCGATAAGCAACCTCGCCAACTCTTTCGAGTACCTCAAATGGTCCGATGAATCTTGGCGTAAGCTTGCCCTTAACACCAAATCTTCGTATGCCACGTCCAGGGGATATTTTAAGAAATACATGATCTCCAACCTGGAATTCAAGATCTCTTCTCCTGGTATCAGCATAAGCCTTTTGCCTTGTCTGAGCAACTTGTAATCTTTCTCTGATTACTTGTATCTTCTCGGTTGTATCCCTTACCATGTCTGGACCTAATAGTTGTTTTTCTCCAACTTCGTTCCAACATATGGGAGATCGGCAACTCCTTCCGTATAAGGCTTCGAAAGGTGCCATTTGGATACTAGCTTGGTAGCTATTATTATATGCAAATTCAACTAAAGGTAAGTGGTCATGCCAGCTTCCTCCAAAGTCAATAATGCATGCTCTCAGCATATCTTCAACAACTTGATTAGTTCGCTCGGTCTGACCATCCGTTTGTGGGTGGAAAGCAGTACTAAAGTTGAGCCTTGTCCCCAACGAATGTTGTAATCCCTTCCAAAAATGAGAAGTAAAACGGGGATCCCTATCAGACACGATTGAGACAGGAATTCCATGTATCCTGACTATTTCTTTAATGTATAGTGCAGCTAGCACATCAATCGACCATCGGCTTTTGATTGGCAAGAAATGTGCCGATTTAGTCAATCGATCAATGATAACCCAGATTCCATCATGTCCTCCTTTAGATTTAGACAAACCCATGATGAAGTCCATACCAATATCCTCCCATTTCCACTTAGGAATATCTAGAGGATGTAGTTTTCCCGCAGGCTTTTGGTGTTCCGCCTTGACCTGTTGGCATGTGAGACAGCGTGATACATAGTCCGCTATTTCTCTTTTCATATTGGGCCACCAAAAGTTCCTCTTTACATCTTGGTACATTTTAGTTGATCCAGGATGAATAGTGTATCTTGATCGGTGAGCTTCATCTAAGATCTTCTTCTTTAATTCCGGACAATCGGGTATACAAGTTCTATCTTTGAACGATAACCTTCCATCAGAAGTTAGTTGAAAATCAGATTGTCCTTCTAATCTGCCTTTGATTTCTACTAACATAGGATCATTATCCTGAAGTGTTTGTATCTCAGATAACAAATCTGACTGTATGCTTACATGAGATAGTGTGACAAATTTGGATTCCGTGTCCAAGCTTATATTGAGCTCGGAGAATTGTTCAAGTAACCTCCATTCTTGTATCATACAATTGGCTATCCTTGCTCTCGGCTTTCGACTAAGGGCATCAGCCACATAATTACCCTTTCCGGGATGGTATTGTATACTGAAGTCGAAGTCCTTGAGATATTCTAGCCAGCGTCTTTGTCTCATGTTCAGCTCCTTTTGTGAAAATAGATATTTGAGACTTTTGTGATCGGAGTATACAGTAAACTGTATCCCATAGAGATAGTGTCTCCATATCTTTAGGGCAAATACTACCGCGGCCAATTCCAAGTCATGGACGGGGTAATTCTCCTCATGCTTCTTCAGTTGACGAGAAGAGTATGCTATGACCTTCCCATGTTGCATTAGAACACATCCGAGGCCAATGCCAGAAGCATCAGTGTAGACCTCGAATTTCTCTCCTTCAATTGGTAGGGCTAAGACCGGAGCTGTGGTGAGATGATCCTTGAGAGTTTGGAAACTGCTTTCACATTCCTCACTCCATTCATATCGGATCTCCTTACGAGTTAATCTTGTAAGTGGTACGGCGATCTTAGAGAAATCTTTGATAAATCGCCGATAATAGCCTGCAAGACCTAAGAAACTTCTGATCTCGCTTGCATTAGTGGGTCTCTCCCAGTTTCTCACAGCTTCAACTTTTGACGGATCCACAGATAAACCGTCCTTGGATATGACATGTCCGAGAAAAGCCACTTCTTCAAGCCAGAACTCGCATTTGCTGAGTTTAGCATATAATTGATTTGTCCTCAAGACTTGCAATGCAATCCTCAAATGCTCTTCATGTTCTTCCTTAGTCTTAGAATATATCAATATATCATCGATGAAGACTACTATGAATTGATCCAAGTAAGGCCTGAATATGCTATTCATTAACTGCATAAAGGCAGCAGGGGCATTTGTTAGTCCAAAAGGCATAACAACAAATTCGTAATGGCCATACCTGCTTCTGAATGCGGTCTTGTGAATGTCATCATCCTTGATCCTTAATTGATGATATCCCGACCGGAGATCAATCTTGGAGAAATATTTGGATCCTGAAATCTGATCAAACAATTCATCGATTCTCGGCAGTGGATACTTGTTCTTGATAGTAAGATGATTCAACTGTCGATAGTCAATACACAATCTCATGGATCCATCCTTCTTCTTTACAAATAAGACTGGTGCTCCCCACGGGGAAGTACTTGGTCTAATAAACCCTTTTCGGATTAGTTCCATCAACTGCTCCTTCAACTCCTTGAGTTCAGCAGGGGACATTCTATATGGTGCCTTTGAAACCGGACCAGCACCAGGGACTAAGTCGATGGTAAAGGCCACATCTCTTTGCGGGGGTAATCCCGGCAGTTCTTCCGGAAATACGTCTGGGAATTCTCGTACTACTTGAACGTCTTCTATCTTGGTTTCCTTAGCTTCTTTATTAGTGACAAAAGCAAGGAAGGATACACATCCTTTCCTGACGAGCTTGCTTGCTCGAAGAGCCGAAATAAGAGGGGATTTGCTTCGACTCTTAGGACTAGTATAAGTCAGATCTGGAAATTCTTTGAAAACAATCTTGCTATTACGGCAATCAACCGTTGCCTGGTACTTAGATAACCAATCTGCTCCTAGTATAACATCATATTCTTTTAGATCTAAGCAGATAAGATCAATAGGAAAATTCTTTCCTCGAACCAACACCTCACAGTTTTGGTAATGATGCGTGATATCCGTCTCGTTTCCGAGAGGAGTAGACAATATTATCTTCATCCATTCTGGTTCTAGAGGTAATGGGTCAGCAAACTTCTTGGAAATAATGGAATGCGATGCACCCGTATCAAATAAGACATGTGCATATTTGGAACAAATTTTTAATGTACCTTCCACCAATCCGCCTTCTTCTTCTGGTTCGGTCTCTTGGATTGCATGAAGACGCGCGTTCCTTGTCACTGGGCGTTTACCCTCACCGTCTTGGTCATTCATTAATGGACAATCGGGAATCCGATGTTCACGACTCCCACAACGGAGACATGCTCCTAGTTTCCTCCAGCATTCTTCTGTTTTGTGACCAGCCTTGTCACAATGCTTGCATACTACGTTTGAAGGGGTAGTGGTGATAGAGAAAGGCTTGGATTTCTTGAACTTCTGATCTTGAGAGGAAGAACCTCCATTATTGGGCCTCTTCTTAAAGTTGGGTTTAAAAGAACCCGAACTTGTGACTTGCTCCTTTCTGTCTTTCCCACGGATCCTATCAGATAGTTCCGTGGCATCTTCAAGCAACTGAGCTCGGCGCACTATTTCAGTATAAACTTGAATATCCATAGGCGCCAGTTGAGTAATGTAGTGGGGCCTAAGCCCATTAAGAAATCTACGGGCTTTCATCTTTTCCGTGCCAATTAAATGCTTAGCATATCTAGACAGTCTAGAGAACTGTGCTTCATAATCAGCCACCGATAAAGATCTTTGCTTTAATGCGGCAAATTCGGCGGCCTTCCTTTCCTGGACCCTATCAGAGAAATATTTGGCGTTGAGATACTCAACGAATTCACCCCATGTAACTTGAGTTGGGTCAATAGTAGCTTCAATCGACTCCCACCAGCATCTAGCATCCTTTTCTAACTGGAAAGTAGCTAATAAGACTTTGTCCTGATCCGTGCATTGCATGACACGGAATATACGTTCAATCTCCCGAACCCAATGCTCGGCATCGTCTGGATCGGTCGATCCCATGAACTTCGGGGGACTCATATTCTTGAATGCTTGGTGTAAGCTTCCAGCTCGTGGAGCACCACCTTGTGCTACCTGTTGTAGCACTTGGGTCATCCCTTGAAGGGTACGCTGCATGTTGCGCCATTGAGCACGTTCGGCAGCCATTATCCTACAATTACAATAGCTATGTTAGTATTATATCACTATGATCTTATAAAGGACTCATTGATCATTTAACCCTTGGTTCTACCCACTCTCACTTGGTTAAAGGTTTTGAAACCTATCCTTGGACTTGGGTTTCCTAGGAATTGAATACCTTAGGCTCTGATACCACAAAGACTGTCACGCCCCGAGCGCGGAAGATACCCGGAGATGCGCGACGTGTCTATATCAATCATGTCAATCAGAGTGGTCGTGTATTCGACACAAAGACAGAGATGCGCAAAATAGCAAGATAACCCAATCCTTTATTCCATAATGGATAGACTATTACAAATCCAATACTCTGTTAAATAAAAAGGAAAAGAATACATAGTTGACTCAAGAAACTATGGAAAAGACTAGACGACACTTGTAGAAGCTCTATCTCTTCACTCTTGACAATTCCCATCCGATTGACTTCCATCGTCGTCGGACTTACCTGAAAAGTAAAAAGGGACAAACGGGATGAGCGAACGCTCAGTAGGAAATTATATCTCAAGTACTAGCAAGTGGTTTAAGTAATTACATTTTCATGGATGCAATAAAACTATGCATGCTCGCATGAAACGACAAGATAGAGAGAATGTAATATCAAAGAAATAAGATGAACTTTCATGAACAAGATACAAGTTATTCAAGATATTCAAGCAAGTACCATTATCGAGTCATGTCAAGAACTTTGGCTATCATGTATCAAGCAAGTAAATTACCCTTTTTCGGGCCACGCATATCATTTCATGTCAAGTACGAGTCAAGTACAAGATGTGTGTGGAATGTCCAATCAAGCAAGTCAAGTACTCGGTATAATGCCAGATACCTTATCATTTTAACTCCCATGGGCACAAGTACTTTCGGGTGCTCCTCCCAGGACCAGATCGGGCCCTATATGCGCAGGCATTTATCATGTGTTTTGACATCCACTCTTGTTTATAGCCAACATAGAATTTCAATAATCAAGCTTGTAGACACGTATGACAACTTTGATAGAATAGAGTCCAAAATATGACAAAGGACATAGAATGGCGATAATAACGGTATAATCACGATATCGATAAAACTAGGTAGAATATGGTTCCCTTAACTTAGGTACCATGACAAATCAATATGGACATTCTTTATATAGAATTGAGGTCCACATGAACAGCATATCAAAGTAAGATACCCTCATTCTTATCATAGAATTGGGGTTTACAAGAATGACACGATATGGCATGATATCATCATCCCATCAAGAATTTCTTATGATATACTCTTTGTATAATCATAAGAGCCGGTATACCATGTTTCTTTAGAGTGACATGGCATCAATAGTGTAATGGGTTTTTAGGGTACAACCAGCTCAGTCGGCCTTGAGGGAATCCAAGGCTACGAGGAGTCTTACGGAGGTCTCTATGACTAACTCGCTAGTCCAAAGGAACGGAATGTCCAATGGAGAGCTTGTATGTCAATGAGAATTGAGTGTGATCGATAAAACACCGTGAAAAGTGGGACTATACTCACGGAGTGGAGAATAGTGCCGATATATATATATATATTATGATATATAAAATCATCGGTTAGCAAATCAGAGGAAAAATCAGTTTACCGTAAAATAACGACTTAGGTCAAGTCGTTTCTCAAGTAATTAACGCCTAACAGAAGGGCGTTTACATATGGTCCGTTTTTGCAGAATTTTCAATAATTTCAATAATTTATCTAAAACGCGCCTTCGTCAGGGGCGTTTCTTCAAGAGTTGACGACTACTGTAGCAGGCGTCTTTTATTTACAATAATTTTCAGAACATATTTATTTTCAGAAATTATCAAAAACGCGCCCTTGGCAGGGGCGTTAATCATTAAATTCTTATTTTCTCAGAATATATATTCCAGGATTTTATTAGATACGCGCCCTAGTAAGGGGCGTTTATTTTTAATTCACGCCCTGTGATGGGGCGTTACCACAGGGAAAAACGACCTAGTCTAGGTCGTGAATTCAAGAAATATCAGGAATTAGCAAGATTTGCACGATAATCAAGGATAACAATCATATAGTCATGACAGGAAAATTGGCAGTAATTCAGATGCAGTATATTGGATTTGATGTTTCATGCTTATTGACTTTTAACCGTTAACAATTATTGATTGATTTCATGTAATTGCATGGATAATCCGTTCCGAAGATTTACATGAAATTAACGCCTGTGTACAGGGCGTTAAATATGAAATTGACGACTTGGACATGGTCGTGTCTTGTAAATTAGCGCCCTGGACAGGGGCGTCTCTTTCAAAATATTGCAGAAACATAATAAAACCATATTAAACCGTATGCATGTCATGTCAATACGTATATAAGTCTTGTCTTAAATTATTTGGGCTACAGTAACTTGAGAAAATCCTACCTTATGATCTGGATGAAGGAGATGAAAGGGCTTTGAAGCTTCAACTGCAACTTAATAGAAGAAGAACAATCGTTCTTCCGTCAACCTGGAGAGGAAACGAAGAATATTAATTCTTCTCATGCTACGTTCATAAAAAAAAAAGAACAGAAGAAGAAAATAGAAGAACATATGTTCTTCACGTACCTAGCAGCAGACGTTCGATCAAATGGGTTTTAGGGTTCGATCGAACATGTTATTTATAGGATTTTGAAGTCCTAACAAGAGTAGTGTTTGATTGAGGGTAATATATCCTTAATAGAGTCCTTACTCTAATAGACACTTACTAGATTAGGTTAATCTTTCCTTGGATAAGTTCTGGGTTCGATCGGTTCACGAACTGAATTAACGCCTTAGGTCAGGGCGTGTATTCTTTAATTGACGCCTTGCATAAGGGCGTTTCTTAAAAAGCACCTTGAAAAAGGGCGTTTCTTGTTTTAAAACACGCCCAAGATAGAGGCGTTTCTTTTACTTACCCATTTGGTCGCGTGAGTTGACGACCGCACGTGTGGGCGTCCTTTCTTTAGTCACGCCTTTGATAGAGGCGTTTCTTTTTGAATTAACGCCCTAATAAGAGGCGTTATTTTTAATTTGTTTTATTTCGTCAAATTAACCCTATTCCTTTTATATATATTACTTCTGTAATATATATGTTTTAATTCATTTCAACTATTCATTTATTAGGGTTGCTACAGCCATCCTCGCTCCTGAAGCAAAAGACAGAAGACACAAAAACGGCAAGGTCAGAATAAACACGCGGTGCCCAATGCCAACGTCACCTGTACATCATCGTCATGGACTAGTGGACCACTACAATTACCTATGATTCTCATGTAATTCCACAACCGCGCTCTGATACCAGCTGTAACGACCCGAGAATCCGATTACCGGGAAGGCCCGATAACCCGAGACTCGCACCGCCACCCACGAGCCCGAAGACTCGGAAGGGTTAAAAGGATGGTGTGGAGACTACACAAGTATCACAAATAATTGCAGAAATTAAACAGTTATAATAGAATAACATTTACATGGTCCACAACAGAAAATAACACAATAACAATAGTCCACGACTAGTACAGTGACAAGAAAGGAAAGTACAGCTACACGGGGCATCCCCCGGCTCTGACCTCCGGCACTACCGCTGGGCACCCGCACCACGCTGCGCTCCTGACGCGCTCCCCGAAGGTGGCGCCTCACCTGAAACACGGTGAAAACACGCAGGGAATGAGTCTCGGAACAAGACTCAGTAGGGATCACTCGAACCCTACCTCGAAAAACGAGAAACCACTACTCTAGCGGTAGAAAAGTATCTCGGAAAGGAAAGCCCTGTACTCTACAGAACTAGACCCTAACGGCACGTAAACCGAGACACGTGCCACGGTACGAGGAAACTGAAACTCAACGGTTGAACCGTCAAAAACCCGAAGGTCGGAAACACACGACTGACAGTCTGACACTCCGTACTCGACAGGAGTACCACCCACTAGAAGCACAGCCGGTAGCGTCCCCTGGCGTCTTACACCGCACCGCAGGTGCACCGCCTGACATGGTAGGTCCTACCCGAGGCGCAAACACCGTACAAGTAACCACAAACAAGTAACTAGTTGGGGTCACGCCCGTCGACGTGGGTCCAACCGCCCCCAACCACGTGTGCACACACAGACCTTGCGTCACTAGGTCTGGTCCTCTGACCGGTTTTCCCCCGTAGCCGGACTCTGGCTACCGACGAGGGGCCTACGGTAACCGGTCCACAAACCGTCTCGAAAGGTGGGTGCCCGTACACCACTCCCAGGTGAGACCAGCACCGCGCACTGGTGGGCTACGACTAGTGGAGGGTCGCTAAAGGAGTAGACTCTCGAGTCACGGAAAACAACACCCAAGCCCGACAACGTGTGGGAATCACCCCACGCACCAGTCCCGTCACACGGAGACCACGGTCGGAGAAAAGCGAGGTTGCCACCCTCATGGGGCAACACAGGAAGTGGCGGTCTACCCTCAGACCGTCACTGCCAAATGGCGGTCCACTCTAGGGCCGTCACTTGGAAATAGCGGTCTAAGGCGGACCGTCACACGGCCAGGGGGTAGGGGGAAGCGACGCGCCTACCCTAGTGCGTCGCTTGGAAGCGGCGCACCTAGGCCAGGGCGTCACATGGCACCCCACACCCACGAAAACCACAGGGAAAGTAACGCGCTTACCCTGGCGCGTCGCTTGCAAGCAACGCGTCGGGCTCAGTGCGTTACTCGCATGTGACGCGCCTAGACCAGCGCGTCGCATGGCCCTCACGCTCGGGATGGAAAGGGAAGTGACGCGCCTGCCCCAGCGCGTCGCTTGTAAGTAACGCGCTGGGCCCAGTGCGTCGCTTGGCCCATCCACATGGGGGACAACAGGAAGTAACGCTCCTGCCCCAGTGCGTTACACGCATGTAACGCGCCTATCTCGGTGCGTTACATGGCCTGACCCCCAACGGTCAAAACCCAACGGTCGAAAGCATGTGACGGCCCAGCCCAGGGGCGTCACTAGCAAACGGCGGCCAGTCGCAGGACCGTTACAGCCCTCGACCCCAAAGGCCAACACCCAGGGAAGTAACGCACCCCTCTAGGGGCGTTACAAGCATGTGACGGTCACTGGAGTGACCGTCGCTTGCCCCAGAGCACGCTACGGCGGGAGAACCCCAAAAACACCAACCACGCCCCCGTACCTCCACCGGAGAGGGGGAAAACAAGGGGGAAGACCCCTGGGGACCCCTAGCATGCATCTAAGCCACCAAAACATAGAATCATGGGCTAAAACCATAGATCGGGCGGCTCACCCCAAAACATGGAAAAACCCCAAAAACGCCCAAACATGCCTCTCTCGGCCTCCCCGCGGCCTACAAACCACGGAAAAGAACGGCGAAGAGCTAGGGAACGTCACCCTACCTCAATGGAGCGAATGCTCCGCCGGATCGTCCACGAATCGCGAAGAACGCTTGAAAACCCTCGTTCTTCCTTAAGCTTCCCACGCTTGCCGCACGCCCCCACGACCGCCTCGCCGCCGCCCACGTCGCCGCGCCGTCGCCCCGCCGCCGTCTGCAGCCGAAGGGGAGCTCGCCGTGGCCAACCGGGAGGAAGAGAGGGAGAGGGAGGGAGACACGGTGGAGGAGGAAGGAGGAAGAAGAAGATGGTGGGGGGAGAGAGAAAAGAAAAAGGGTTTTATAGAAAAACCCGGAAAATCCGTAAAATTCCAAAAAATAGGAAATCACACCCCCGCGATCCTCGGAACGCACCGATCGCAACGGTACCACTCGTGTCCGTGTGAACAGCCCGGTTCACCCGCAACGAGCGTCCGAAGGGAAAAGCCGAAACACACACCGGGAATCGGAAAACACACGCGGAAAAGCCGCGGAACGCCTCCGGGCCTCCGAAACAACTCCGGATCGCGCCGACCCGAACACGAAAGATATCCGAAACGAAATTTCGGACACAACGGAGCCGGACACTCCGAAAACCAGATCCGGGACCCACGAAGAAGGATCCGAAAGGTCCGGGATATTACAGCTACTCTAGATATATGTATCTCTATCTACTTCTTGAAAAGGCAGATATTTTCAATACCTTTAAAGATTTTAAGAATGAGGTAGAGAAACAATCTGGAAAATCTATTAAGGTAGTCAGATCTGATAGGGGTGGTGAGTATTATAGTAGGTATACAGAGATGAGACAGAGGCCTCGACCATTAGCTAGGTTCCTTAAAGAAGAGGGTATTGTACCTCAGTACACTACAACTGGTAGTCCATATCAGAATGAGGTTGCAGAAAGAAGGAACCGAACGCTTAAAGAAATGGTTAGGACAATGTTAAGTCACTCTACCCTTCCTTTGTCTTTGTGGGGGGAGGCCTTAAAGACAGCTGTATACATTTTGAATAAGGTTCCTACTAAAACTGCTCCTAAAATTCCCTATGAGTTGTGGAGTGGTAGGAAACCTTCTGTGAGCTATATGCGCACTTGGGGATGTCCAGCTGAGGCCAGACCATATAACCCACAAGAAAAGGCTTTTGATCCTAGGATAACTAGTGGGTTCTTCATTGGTTATCCGGAAAGATCAAAAGGGTACAGATTTTATTGTCCATCACATGTTCCCATCATTATAGAAACAGATAAGGCAAGGTTTCTTGAGGATGACGGAGTCAGTGGGAGTGGACCTTCTTGAGAGATTTCTTTTGAGGAGTTATAGGATCCGGTTGAAATACCTGTAACAACTGACAGCTTTGTTCCCATATTCATTCCTCAGAATGATATTCAGAGGGAACAAGAAGTTGTAATTGGTCTACCTCAAGTGGCTCCAGAGCCAGAAGATGCTGCAATTGTTGACCAATCACCTTCTCGGGTGGATCAGGGGCTAGCACTACGCAGATCTGAGAGAAT
This sequence comes from Amorphophallus konjac, assembly GCA_022559845.1. Taxonomy (NCBI): domain Eukaryota; kingdom Viridiplantae; phylum Streptophyta; class Magnoliopsida; order Alismatales; family Araceae; genus Amorphophallus; species Amorphophallus konjac. Next base: position 324,227,524 of record CM040118.1, on the reverse strand, counting down.
TAGGAGACGTGCCATATCTGATGAGTTTTTGGTATACCTACAGGAGGATAATGTAGACAGGGGTGACATTGATGATCCAGTGACATTTTTACAAGCCATGAAAAGTGAAAAGTCCACCTATTGGTTTGAAGCCATGAAGGAAGAGCTTGACTCAATGGCTAAAAATCAAGTCTGGGATCTCGTTGACTTGCCTAAAGGGTCCAAACTTATTGGATGCAAATGGGTATTCAAAACTAAAGTGGACTCTAAAGGTAAAGTTGAGAGACATAAGGCCAGATTGGTGGCTAAATATTTCACTCAGAGGGAGGGCATTGACTATGATGAGACCTTCTCTCCAGTTTCTAAGAAGCTCTCATTCAGGTTAGTCATGGCCTTAGTAGCTCATTTTGATTTAGAGTTACACCAAATGGATGTGAAAACGACATTTCTCAATGGGGACTTAGATAAAGAAGTGTATATGGAGCAACCTCAGGAGTTTCATGCTAAGGGAAAAGAATACTTGATATGTAAATTAAAGAAATCTATTTATGGACTTAAGCAAGCCTCCCGTCAATGGTTCATAAAGTTTAGTGAAATCATTTTATCCTTTGGGTTTAAGGAAAACATCATTGATGAATGTTTATACCTAAAGGTCAGTGGGAGTAAATTTATTATCTTACTTTTATATGTAGATGACATCTTGCTTGCCAGTAGTGAACTTGGTTTGTTGCATGAAACTAAGACTTTTCTTTCTAAGAACTTTGAGATGAAGGATATGGGTGATGCATGTTATGTCTTAGGCATTGAGATCACCAGAGATAGACCTTCAGGTACACTTGATCTTTCTCAGAAAGCTTACATCTCAAAGATCTTGGAAAGGTTCAACATGTAATTCTGTGCACCCGATAAAGTACCTATTATGAAAGGAGATAAATTCAGTGATTTGCAGTGTCCTAAGAATGACTTAGAAAGGAAGCAGATGGAGCTTATTCCTTATGCTTCAGCAGTTGGGAGCCTGATGTACCTTCAGACTTGTACACGTCCAGATATTACTTTTGTTGTGGGTATGCTTAGCAGGTACCAAAGTAACCCAGGTTTGGATCATTGGAAGGCTGCCATGAAAGTCATGCGCTATTTGAAAGGGACTAGGATTATTTGCTCACATACAGGAGGTCAGATAAGTTGGAGGTCATTGTATATTCTGATGCTGATTTTGGTGGCTGCCTTGACACGAGAAAGTCTACTACATGCTATATCTTCCTCTTGGCAGGGAGAGCCATTACTTGGTGTAGTGAGAAACAGAGTATTACAGTGACTTCCACTATGGCAGCTGAGTTCATTGCTTGTTTTGAGGCTAGTGGACATGCCATTCAGTTGTGGAACTTGCTCACATGTCTACCATTTATTGATTTCATCTCAAGATCTATCAAGATTTACTGTGACAATTCCGATGCAGTCTTCTTCTCTAAGAATAATAAGGCATCCAAGGGTGGTAGAACCTTGGATATTAAGTATTTTGCTCATAGAGATAGAGTGAAGAATCATGAAGTGTCTATAGAACATATTGGGACAGATCTTATGATTGCTTACCCACTCACTAAGGGACTACCTGCTAGCACCTTTTGTAGTCATGTGATTAAGATGGGTCTTGTTAGTTCTCTTGATATGTTATGACACTTACAGTTATCTGTGATCACATTTATATCATGATTCTTCTTTTGTTTTCTGTCTATTCCATTTGTTGTATATACATGTTGGTTATGGATTATGGTTGGCAGAATGTATGCTTAAGTGGTGACCAGTAGATAAACATTAAGTTTGAGTTTATCTATTAATTCAGTTTCAGTGTTCAGTTGTAGTAAGTTGGTGGCATTGTGGTACATGGAAGGTGGTGTGTGATTAGAATACATTTACCGCCATGACTCGTGTCATTTGATTTACTATACTTGAATTTCTTCAGATTCTATTAGCTGGAATGGTGTGTGATTTTATTTTAATCATGCGCGTATGTATCGTGTTTTTCCCTTCAGGTGTAGGCCCACTATCAAATCCTCAAGTGTCTTTTAAACTATATGTATGTCTATGTTATATGTATGTTTTCAAAAGGAAGATTTGGTATGTTTGTGACAAGATGGATCAAGTGGGAGAATGTTGGGTTTAATCCTAATATTGTGGTCCACTTGTCATTGGGCCACACACACTTAAACACACCATTAAGTCCAGTTAAAGGAATATGTTAATGGGTTGAACCCATTCAGTGCCCATTAGGATCCTGTTATGGGTGGGATCCTGCTTAAGCCCAATTGGGACTGGTCCCTCCTCTCTACATTAGTGTGCAAATCCCCATTAGGTTAGACACACACATACAGTACGTGAGATAGAGAGAGAAAACCAGAGGGAGAACGTGATTCCGTTGCTCTCTTCTCGGTGTTCGTGACCGTGGATCGTCTTCCTCGACGTCTTCCTTCTCGTAGTGGGATGGCTTCCGCTTCAGATACACATCCCCAACAGGGTCGTGATAGGGGAGTTATGAGTTGCCCTGATTGTGGAGTCGTCAGTTACCTATCTATTCGTCTTACAAGAAGTGAGGGGACAGAGTCATCCTGGATTCTCGCCCTGCAAGTAACTAGGGGACGTAGATGTTAACCCATTGCCTATTAATCTTTGGAATAACTCCTACCATTATTGCGGTAATAGTCACTTGATAGTGTGTCACGTGGACCATGGGGGTAAGTACGTGCGCGAAGCACGGGCCTCGACTTTCGGGTCAATTCTTGTTGGGTCTTGACATGCAATATTATGAACTGTAGGTCAATCCTTGTTGAACCTTATTTGATTCTTGGGAGTCCCCGCCCCTCTCCTCGGTCGATATGACATTTAAATGGGTAGAAAGTTTAATCTTGAAGAGGAGTACGTATATATGGTGAACGTTTAGCTTAGCTTTGGAAAGGGGTTATCTTTTTTGGGGGTTAAGTAAACCCGATTAACTTAGTCCTGGATTAATCTGATTTTAATTTGATAGAAGGATAGTTAACTTGGAAATAAAGAAGTCGGCTAACATACTTTTATTCCAGTGTAATTTGATAATAATTGAGTTAACTCTATAATCATGACAACGAAAATACCATAATTACCCCTTGTTTATGATTTTTTTATTAAATGTTACTATTCTCACTCATTCTCTCTCTCCCTCCCCTCACTCTCACGCCGCTGCTAGGGATCGTGTTGTTCTTCTCGATCGCACCGGAGATGGTTCCAATGCGGAACCCTAGCAGCGGCAGTTGACGGATCGCGTCCGACGGGGGGCGGGGGGAGTCGGGGAAGGCGACGCAGTGGCGGCAGCGGCGGCCGGGATCGCGTTCTTCTCAAGCTCGCCGATGGATGCAAGGGCGGCAGCAGTCAGGTCTACGTCCTAAACCCCTCCTCCGTCGGGCACGACAAGCTCCCACGGGCTCCCCTCCCCCAACCTCATCGACCCCCCGATCTACCCCTTCATCCGGGACGTCGATCTGGTGTCCGCTCTCGCGTCCTCCTTCCGCCGCCTCGCCGGCGTCGCGGAGCCGAGCGACCGTTGCGCGCTGCACCTGAAGCGGTGGTCCCTGTTCCGGTCCTTCTCTGCGACCCCAAGCTCCTCCGCCCCTCCCTCCGTTTCCCTTCCCCGAAGCGACATACGACAGGCGACAGGGGCAGGAAGGTAAAGGCCAACCCGGGACAGACGGAACCCACCTCACGAGGTGGGATTCGAAACCCAGGATTATCCCGTGGTTAGCCCACCTCATCCAAGGATTAGCCTTGGCCTGTAATCAAAGCACAATCGGATACATACCCAGGGTTAAACAGTGGTTAACCACGGTGTAACCCCTTTCCAAAGTGGAGCTTATAGCTCCGCTTTGTTTGAAGATTAAAGATGATCGGGTTAAATTTAAGTAGTTTAAATAATCTCATACTTATTACTTTTTGCTTTGACATGGTATAGGATTAAACTATCCCACCTGTAGAGGTGGGATGAGTTAATATGACTTAAGTTATGTTAAGTCATTTTTAAGTGGATTACTAAAATTTGCTCCCGCCAAATCAAAAGGACTTAAACTTAGACTAAAAAGTGAATAACAATAGGATAAGTGGCAAACAAAGCGGACCATAGGGTTTCTAGCACTTAAAAAAATTTAACATAATATATTCTAAACACAGACATGGCAGGATGGATCCTACCAAGCAATTATTCCCGCGACGGCAGTACTGCCGTTGAAATCTCCGGACAAGTTCTCACGACAGTTGTGCGAGCACCCATATGCTCGATACCACCGCTTCCACCCAAACATGCCGCAGAATGCAGGCATATTTAATGTTGGTACGTAAGAGACTAGAAATAGGAATCTTTATAAATATATTTATTTAATTTATTCCTTTTGTATCATCTCTGAACTTTAACATGTGTCAAAAATATTCTTGAATACGTACGTGTAAATGGTTGTAATTACCTACCTTCGATTCTCAGGCCATCAAATGATCGGGAGAAATGTAAATAATAGAAGACATCGATCTCGATGACTCATGCATGTGAACTCAATTGTGACACAACACAACGATATCTCACGTTCTCCTGTAGAACTCAACCACAGTGTAGGGTCATTAATATTTCAGTATTTAACTCACGTAATTATATATATATATATACATGATAAATTATGATTATCCAAATCACGTTAAATTTTAAAATTCTAAATAGAGTACTAATTAATCAAACAGTTGAATGTTAACACTCGAACAGGGGGGACGGGACAACTAATGCCTCCCCGTAGCACCTCTTGAGAGGCGATGGGAGGCAGGCATTGGGGATCCAAAAAATCGAGGACCTTGTATTCTCGCAGGGAGATAATAATTATCGAGCTTTGGAGTCTCCCACTGGGAAAGCAACGGAGGTACGTATGTCACCATCGTGCTATATATATATATATATATATATATATATATATATATATATATATATATATATATATATATATATATATATATTGCGTCCGGGACACCCTCTGATATAAATAAACGCTAATCAATGATCCAACCAACAAGTACTTATAAATTCAGCGACCTATATATATATATATATATATATATATCTGGGATGAAGGGGGTTTCGAGTTTGTGAATCACCAAGTTGATTTTAATTAATATGTATGTCTCGATCGATCTCTCCCATACATGGAAAACGTCAAACGTTATCCGTTTCATCCCCTATCCGGTGACGTGCACCAAAAGGTGTGGACGAGAGATGCTCAAGAGGATCAAGGGAGGAGGAAATTAAATCAATAGAGTCCCCATCCCCCCCCCCCCAACCGTGTCGACCTCTCGGCCTCCGTCAGACTCCCTGTCAAGAAAATAGTGGAGTGGAATATATACGATAGGTGATCATTATTGGTTGGACCTTATTGTACCGGTCCAATAAATTAAAAGAGGAAATGGAAATTTGGGATCTTGACCTTTCCTGTCTCGTTCATCGGTAGATCAACTTTTTGTAAAAGATCTAGGATATAATTAGAAGCATATAACTATTAATATTTTCTTCTTGATAAATCATTTCTCAGTGTTATATATATATATATAAGACGTACGTTTCTCACTTCAAGAGCGTCATTGCGAGATTAATAATCCGCGGGCTAGATGATCCGGATGCATGCATAAGACGATGCCAAAAAATCCTCCAACCGGCCATAAAATCTTCCCCGGCCGTTTAATTAAGAAGTGCATGATGTACAAATGGAGCCACGCTTAACCGGTGATGTTCAGGTCATTTAAATTTGGAAATTTAAGGGGGGCGCTTGGTTGTAATTATAAACACCTCTATTAATATACATACATATATATATATATTAGTTTTGATATTCCTATTGATAACACGTGTTTAATTATGTTTTATCAAGGTTAATACTATAGCGCAGTTTTAAAAAAGACACTGTCCCAATTATAAGAGTTCAAAATAGCATTCCCTCCTTTTTCTCCACTTTTAATTTTATGACTCCGCCTCAATTGCCATCGTTCATATTTCCTCTATATAAACATCAATACTACTATATATTCTATATTCTAAAAATATTAACATCAAAATTAACATTATATCACAATTAATATTCCAACTAAAAAGGACATAATACTTTTAAATTTTTAGTCTCTATAAATAAATATAACTTTATTTTAACTCCTCAGACACAACTATTTCTTTAAAAATCCCTACAATCTTCTAACGCTCATTAAAAAATTCATGCGATTTGCGAACGTTAGAAAAAGATAATATGCCAGAGAATATTCTATCACTAGAGTACGTAACAAGACATAGAAAATCTCAAAAATACATTCTCTCTCCTCTCTTTCTCTCTCTCTTTCCCCCTCCCCTAGGCCATTTGGTCGGGTCCCCTACTCTCACTCGCTCTCTTTCTCTCTCTCTCTCTCTCTGTCTCTCTAAACACCTAGTAGTCGGAGGACCTAGCTAGGTAAGATCGCGTGGGATTTGGCTGCCTATGCATAGGTGACGTCGGCGTTCGTTGAGGAGGTAATGGAGGGGATCCGATGGGGGGAGGTCAACAAGTGCCCCATTTGCTTTGAGTCTGCCTTTGATGACCTCGTTCTTACCCCCTACATGCATCGGATGTACCGAGGGTGCCTGCTCTCAAGCTAGTGGGCCCTTGCCCCATCTGTTGCCTATCCCACAAGGACCTCCAGGTGGTGCCATGGGTGGGCAAGCTCTGAGCTGACATGGAGGGCAACTGGAAGGAGTCCTCCAAGATGGAAGGAGTTCTCCAAGATGGCGATCCAAGGCTCAAGAAGAAGAAGAAGGTCCTCTACCTCTTAATCCCTTCCACCATCGAAGGCCTCCCTTTGCACGCCTTGCTCATTGGCTGCTCCTTGCTCTTGTTAGTGGGGCAGTGAACAAGAAGGCCACTGTTGGAAAGGAAGGAGAGGGCGAGGGGGTCCTGGTCCCCTTCTGGGAAAGTCTGTCACCACCATAAATTACCTTCAACGAGATCAGGTCCGCAACAAACAACGTAATTTGATGAAGGGTTCGTCATTGGCTCTAGCAGGTTCAACAGGGTGTACAGGGGGATGCTCAGGGACGATACCAAGGTCACTATGAAGCGGGCCATGCCAAGGTCGACACAACGGTACCCAGAGTTCTAGAGGGAGGTGACGATGCTGTCTATGATTCGGCACTGGCACCTGGTCTCCCTCATCGGCTACTGTAAGGAGTAGGGGTAGATAATCTTGGTGTATGAGTTCATGAAGAAGGGCACCCTCCGGGGCTTCCTCTACGACGATGGATGGGCCTTGGATGGGGCAACAAATGTGTGCCTTTTGTGGAAGAGTATGGAAGAGTATAGTGCTATACCACCACTTCACTTCCAGTGGTGTTGGGCCACAGTGGTGAGTGCTAGCCAAAAACCTATAGTACCTAGGGCTGGCTGCATAAGAACTTCTGTATGGGGTTCTGAGAGGACCTCGTTAGAGTTTTTCAATGGGCCATCCCAGGTGGCCCCACCTTTGAGAGGATCTCACCAAACTTCTTCCTACAAGGAAAGTTCTCACCTGCGTGGTGGTGCCCTGAGAGAACCCTCTAACGCTCAAATCAATGAGCGTGTTGGTGGAAAAGGGGAGGGGTTCTCAGGAGAGGGGGGCATCCCTGTTCTATCGGAGCAGCCGAGTGGAGGTGAGGGAAAAGAGGAGGAGCTCTTGTTGGAGTGGCTTTGTTCCTGAGTGGCTTCATGGGGAGAGGACTTTTGCATACCGAATACCCTCTGGTTCCTTCCCGCTTTCCATGGTGTTTTTGTGGTTTAGAGCTCATACTTTGAGGAGGTCATGGAGGACTCCTTATTTAGATGTTTGGGGTGTTGATGTCGAGGAGGTTTGCAGATCTTAAAAAGACTCCACGGAGCAGCTCGCCTTCCACAGCGATGTGGGTTACGAGGATACATGGTGTATTACGGCATCAGAAAGGATAATGGTGCTTTGACTCCTCGTAACCTAGCAGTTTGGTTTGGATTAATTTGGTGTGATGGAGGCCATGTGGCTGTCATTGGTGTGGTGTTTGTATCTCCATGCACTTTGGGTTGTGGGCATTGATACGTAGGGCGGCGACTGCGCTTCTCAAGGGATACACGTCTGTCAGGGCTCCTGCTTTCAATGTGATGCTTTGTAACCCTTCAAAGGGGCTTTGACTGCACGGGCTCGATCCCCACAACTTGTGGCCTTCACTGCAATTGCCTTGCGGATTTTGCGTCATCTAGTGTGTCGCCTAGGCTAATGCTTCTGTGCTAGAGCCATGACACTAGGAGTCGGGTGGGAAGGTTGCCAATCAAGTTGTGCCGAGCTATAAGATGGTGGGTCGAGATAAGGCTCTCCCTTTGCTCGAGATCGAGCTATGGCTCTTTGATGGCTCGCTGAGATTAAGGCCTTCTCTCATCTTGGTGGTCAAGTTAAGGCTGCTCGAGATCGAGTTAGTACTCCCACTTGGCCTGGAGTCAAGTAGGGCACCTTTATGTTTCAAGACCGAGCTTGGACTTCTCGATGGCTTGACTGTGGAACCGTGGTTCTGAGGGCTTCCCAGCCTGGAACTTGGTAGAGGGGCCCATTAGGCATGTGCTAGGCTTGGCAGGTTGCTGTGTTTTTAATTAAGACGCTCCGAATGGGGTGGGTGGCCTTAATGGGCCGACATCATGCCTAATGGGCTAAGCTGTGTTGGGCTTTTCTAGTAAGGGGGGAAAACCCCTCTGCAGTATAGTTAGATTTTCCCATAAAATATCATATCTTCAAAAAAAGCACACATTCTTCATTGATCAAAGGTAATGCCGGATTGCATAGTCTTAATCATTTTTTAGGTCAGTTGTCAATGGTTCAATAGTAACACATTCAAAGATCTTTATGTTGTGTCCCTGTGATTTTGATGATGTCAGACACTATAAGTAATCTTGTTTGCATGAGAACTGAATTGTTTGTTATGAGGTTAGTGCACTGTGCATTGCATTAGATTGTTGCAATTATCTTCTGTGATTTTGTGAAGCAGAATGTGCAGTTTGACCACACTAAGACACAGTCAACTAAGTCAAAGACTCTAAGTCAAAGTTAATTGAGCAAGGGTCACAGATTCAGTCAAGTCATGAAAAAATCAGTGAAGTTGAAAAAGGTAGGTTGACTAATCTGACGGAGCATAGACATCAGGTCTGTACATGTTTTGCCATCACTGCCACAAGTCGATGATAGTCCTGCACTCCAGCAAACAAAGGTCGATGCTAGTCCTGTTGCCAGAGGAATGAAGGTCGATGCTAGTTTACTGGGGACTAAAGAAGGTCGATGCAGTTACTGTACAAGTCGATGCACATTTCGGCATGACAAACTAAGGTTGATGCTACCTTGCCAACAAAGTCCGAGCACATTCTTGTTGGCATCATGAAGGTCGGTGCATATTGCTGAAAGTCTGTGCATATATGGAAATCAAGGTCCGAGCACATATGAAAGGCACGGCACAAGGTCGGTGCACATTTGGTTCGAATACAACAAGGTCGGTGCACGTTTGGTTTGAATAATGCAAGGTCAGTGCAATCCTTCTTGTAACGACCCGAGAATCTGATTACCGGGAAGGCCCGATAACCCGAGACTCGAACCGCCGCCCACGAGCGAGAAGGGCTCTGAAGGGCTAAAAGGAGTGTGGAGGCACAAAGAAATAGGAAACAAAGTAGGACAATTCAACAATTAACAAAAATAAATAAACAACTACAGTTACAACTGAGTCCAGTCCAACAGAAAGTACAGTCTAAAGTAGTAAAAACGTACCACATGCCAAGTGAACACTCGGCCCGACGAGCTGGCAACTGAGAACCTTCGCACCGCGCCCTCGAACCTCGAGGAAGAACTGCCACACCTGAAAAGTAGGGAATGAGTCTCCAAAACAGAGACTCAGCAGGGATTCCGCGGAACCCCAATCGGAAACGACGGCGGTAGCGGAAAGGAAAGCTACAACTACAGCAGGAACAGCGAACCGGTGGCCGGTCAAAACTCGGAACTATACTAGTACCGCTTACCGAAGTAAAAACCCACGGCAACCACGCCGTAGAGGCCTATCTCCCAGGACACGGTCAACCTGGACACGCTGTCCAAGGTGCAACCCTGACCACCTGGTCACGGGTACCGCACAACAAGACGCAACCTCGGTAAAGCTACTAGCACCAGTCTCGCGGCACGAAACCCGACACACGTGCCACGGCGAGACAACCGAAACTCAACTACCAACACGACCGAAAACCCGAAGGTCGAAGTCACGGAAACTGACAGTCTGTCACTCTCTGTCCAGAACAGGAGTACCTCTCACTAGAAGCAAGGCCAGATGCGTCCACAGACGTCTTAGTCCGCGCCTCAGGTGTCTCCCTCCGGCCCAGGGGGAACTGAGACACCGTACAAATAACCACAAATAAGTGACTAGCTGGGGTCACGCCCCTCGACGTGGGTCCAACCGCCCCCAACCACATGTGCACACACAGAGCGTGCGTCCCTGGTCTGGCCCTCTGACCGATTTTCCCCTCAGCCGGACTCTGGCTGCAAGACGTGGGTCCCGACGAAAACCAGTCTAAAACCGTCTCTAAGGGTGTGTCCGTACACCTACTCCCCAGGTGAGGCCAGCACACGCGTACTGGTGGGCTACGACTAGTGGAGGGTCACTGAGAGAGTAGACCCTCAAGTCAACGGAAAATAACGTCCGAACCCGATGAAGTACGGGGACCGTCCCACGTACCAGCACCGTCGCACGGTGACCACAGTCAGAGAAGAAACGGGACTCACAATCCACGGGCCGCACACCCGACCACGCAGAAACGTAGAAACACGGTTCCCAAAGCAGCTCACAGGCCGCCAAATCAAATCCCACTCTCAGGGAAAGGCGGGAACCCTCCAGCTCCAGGCTGGCAACTGGACTTGCAATCCAAGGCCACACGCATGGCCCATGCGGAAAGCACAGAAGCATGATTCCTAGGGCAACGAATGAGCTGCCACGCCGATAACTGGACTCACAGTCCAAGGCCAAACACATGGCTCACTCGGGAATCATCTTCCAGGAAAACTCACGGCATGCGGGGGAGACCCCACCGCACCCCCACCGATACACGGTGACTCGGTCTAGCGTAACACAAAAGCCCGACACACGAGAAGTCACCCGGGCTCTCAAACCCATAGGCACGCTAAACGAGGTAACACGATCCTCTCGACACCCTCAAAATAGGACACAGAATCCCACGGGTGTCTGGGGCATTCACAAGACCGCAAGTCGACCACTGGGTCACGATCGGGTCGACTAGGGACCGACACAACGCAAAACGATCGCGGAGAACATGCAAACTCACCTCGGCACCACACAGAGCCTGACGGTCCAAGCCTCGACCGTCACAACCACTCTGACGCACCAACAAAGGGCCGTCAGACGCTCGGTGTAACCCGGCTGTGACGCACTAGTCCTGGTGCGTCACGGTCTGTGACGCGCCAGCCCTGGTGCGTCACCGTCTCTGATGCACCCAACCCAGTGCGTTAGAAGACGAGAGAAAACAGGCTGTGACGCACACCTCTAGGGGCGTCATAGTCTCTGACGGTCCTATCCAGGCGCGTCAAAAAATGGGTTGCGTCAACTCTGACGGTCCTACCTAGGCGCGTTAGGGACTCGTGATCCCAACGGTCCGAAAACACGAAAACGGACATAGCGATCGAGCCCAGGCGCGTCACACCCTCTGGCGGTTCATCGTAAGAGCGCCAGAGCGACCGACGCCTACCGACACTACATGACCCTGTGACGCACCTACCCTGGGGTGTCACAGCATGTGACGGTCACTGGAAGGACCGTCACACCCGTCCGAGAGCGAAACGACGGGAAACGACCCAAAAATCCGATCCACGCCCCGATCAACCCCGGGTGATGGGGAAACAAAGGGGAATCCATCCCCAAGCCCCTAGGCATGCATCTAAACCCCTGGATCGGCCAAAAATGCCGTAAAACGAGAGATCTGGCTCACTCCCCAAAAACATGGATTTTCCCCAAAATGCAGAAATAAACCCGCTCGGCTCACCACGGCCTACAAAACTCGCGGGAAAGGGAAAGCACGAGCTGGGGGTCCATCTCCCTACCTCCACCAAAGATTTCGCGCCCCGAGCTCGCCGATCCGCGAAGAAACGCCATTGAAGCCTTGCCGGCTCACGACCGTGCCACGAGCTCCCACGCGCCTCCTCCGCCTCGATCCTCGCCCATCCTCGCCCGTGTCCTCGCCCGCGCCGCCTCCGTCTCACCCCGCCTCGCCCCGTCGGCCGCCGAAGAAGAAAGGGGAGAAAGTGGGCGTGAGAGAAGAGAGAGGGTGAGAGGGTGAGAAAGAGAGAATGAGAGGGGGAGAGAGAAAAGGGTTAATATATATAGAAAAACCCAAAAATTGCAGAAATTCAGAAAATTATGAAAAATTACCTCCGTGATCCTCGGAAGGAACACAACGCAGTGGTACTGTCCCGGAGTCAGAGAACGCCACGGTTCGCCCTGCACAGAGCTCCGAAGGCACATCAGGGAAAAATACATGTAAAGCATAAAATACACTCCGAGACCCACTAAAAGATACGAAAAAAAACCTAGGGCATTACAGTCCTCCCCCCTTAAAGGAATTTCATCCACGAAATTTGGGACTAGCACCAAGACACAGGGGAAGAACACTGAACCAACTGACAACGTCGTCAGAGCCCCAGCACATAAAATCTCGATTCGCACGAGAAGCTCCGGACCTGAGGGACGCAGCGAGACTTACAATCACAAACAACACCTCGCTCCATGCGCCGTGCACACCGGCCATCAGAGTAGGAAGATACCAGAGGACACAGTCCGACATCACCTGAAACAACACGAAAACCAATCACGGCACCGCAGCTACAATCTTGCTCACCGAGGAGACACAGCCCTCGTACGAGAAACAGCTACCGATGCAACCCATCGTCGGTAGACGACCCAGACGCTAGTTTCACAAACCCACCGACTGGTCTCACGCCCGACACAATGGAACAGCCAAAACCGAGCTCCCACCAGCTCACGCAGCCATCTCAACAGACCGCAACCAGAACATCAGCTCAGCACCAAGAAACACCCCATACATGGCAAGCTGAAAGCCAGACATATCACTATGCCAACTCTTGTCAGAAGATAAACTTCGACAAAGCCCAGATCCCATCCGGAAAGGCACATCATAGAAACGACCACCAAAGGTCTCGCTGGCACACGGCTCTCGCCACGCTCGAGCCCCAACAACCAGCATCTTCTGTCTGTGAAAAGACCATCCACTGGTCACCAGATACAAGTCAACGGGGAACCTCCACCGGCCCAACAGGCACGATCCAACTCACAGCAGGCCATCCGCTGACTCACACACAGACCGATGCCACATCTCGAGCTGCAGTCCTCTCGGACACCGCATCCGAACTCGATCATCGCACCAACTCGACCCTCTCGGGAAGCACGATGAAACCAAATGATAAGATCCTGGCGTCTTCAGTCATCACCTCACTCGACTCAGACTCACAGGGGAACCATCCCATGCTGGTCACCAAGCCAGGGATAACCATTGCGACACCAACGTCCCATCAAGGACCACCAAGCCGACACCAATCTCACTGCAACTTGGTCGCCAACGCTACGGCCAATACACACGGGTCCCTAAGCAATACACATCTTACCGTGGTCGACTACGAGACTAGCCTTACCAGTCACTCGTAGCTACCAATCGGAACCCAAAATCTCTCAGAGATCACTTCTTCAAAACATGATCTCAACCGAGGACACAGCCTCCAATACAAGTCGAGCACCGAGCCACCGACTCTGACCAACACGTCCTTGACCTCCGTCAGGCGACATCCTCAACAACCCCATCCGGGTCTAATACCGACGCCTAACACGGCTTCCATCACATGAACAGGGTACTCATGCGGCGCACTAGCCAGCACATTCCCTAATACTCTGCCTGACAGTGCCAAGAACCACGATATCTCGAGCAACGGCACGGCAACAACACGTCTCACACTGAGGAACCAATCCTCCGATGCTCAACGCAAACTCAAGAATCCACCCGTAGCAACCAACGCCACGATCCTGAACTAGTGGGTCACAAGCCCACCAGGCTTCCGCTGCGCACTCTGATCCACGCGCACAGTCACAAATTCTTGGAAACACCGCCCAACCGGCACTCGTCCTTCCGAAAAAGTGCCAACACACCCTCGCACGACAAGGGAGTGGGCACAGCTTCTCACAGACAACCACCTGGCCAACACAAGGAGCACGTCTCGCACGGACTTCATGGCACACAAGGCCAACCAATCCGGACACATGATGCAAGACGGCAATCTTAGCCAAACACAATACTCTCTAGCCAAAGGAGAAACCAAACGCACTTCTAACCAATGGAAAACTCCGCTCTCGACCCGATCTCAAACCCTACGCACGCTGGAAATAGCACCATCTAGCACCAAGGAAACCATCACCACGTCAGGTCAGCGCCTCCGACTCACTCGATGAGTGTCACGTCAGACCACAATCACAGCATCTTTCGATGCACCACCACTGTAATTGCTTGAACTATAGCGCACCGCGCCAAGAGCCGCTACACGAGCCATAACGATAACCGCCGACGCTCATCCTCAAGTCCCGAACTCACCGTGGAGCCTTCACATCTCAACCAAATCCAAGGCGAACATAACCCATTCGCACGCAAGAGCGCAGGAGCAAGACTTACAGGGACACCACAGCCCATTCTTGTCTCGAAATCTGCAAAACAATCGGGACCGTTACGTCATTTCTGACGCCACAGATCACGACAGGAACATCAGCCTTGACGAAATAGCAGCTCACCGAGAAGGTATTCCGCTCACCCCGAGCACACTTCTCGATCAGAACACCTCAGGAGCTGGACAAACCTCAAGCTGGAGTGGCCAAAATCGACAGCAGCTCCCTCAGAGCACGCTCACGGACACTTAACCACAAACAATCCTTGCCAGCCACCTGACCACACTGTGGACCCCTCGAACGCAGCACCACAGCGAAACACCTACCGGCAACCTCTGCCCAATGCAGCACAACCAGGGCCACCACCGATGAGGGAGAAAGCTCTCGACCTCGATCCTTAGACCCCATGCTGGCACGAAAGCCGCGAACAACAACCGCCTTCATAGCGCCACGCAGCGCACTCAAGCTCTCAAGCAAAAAATCAAGCGGAAAACAAACACAAAACCCTAAGCCAGCTTCCGACTGTACTGGACCTTATGGACTCTGATCACTGTAATATTTTGAATTCCTATGTACGTCCACAACCACCGCTCTGATACCAGCTGTAACGACCCGATAATCTAATTACCGGGAAGGCCCGATAACCCGAGACTCGAACCACCGCCCACGAGCTGGGAGGGCTCGGAAGGGCTAAAAGGAGTGTGGAGACACAAAGAAATGGGAAATAAAATAGGATAATTCAACAATTAACAGAAATAAATAAACAACTACAGCTACAACAGAGTCCAGTCTAACAAAAAGTACAGTCTAAAGCAGTAAAAATGTACCACATGCCAAGTGAACACTCGGCCCGACGAGCTGGCAACTGAAAACCTCCGCACCACGCCCTCGAACCTCGAGGAAGAACCGCCACACCTGAAAAGTAGGGAATGAGTCTCCAAAATAGAGACTCAGCAGGGATCCCGTGGAACCCCAACCGGAAACGACGGCGATAGCGGAAAGGAAAGATACAACTACAGCAGGAACAGCGAACCGGTGGCCAGTCAAAACTCGGCACTACAGCTACTCCTACTGTACCAGAAACACACCCCGATCTCATGGTCGGGGGCTACCGAACTATACTAGTACCGCTTACCAAAGTAAAAACCCACGACAACCACGCCATAGAGGCCTGTCTCCCAGGACACGGCCAACCTGGACACACTGTCCAAGGTGCAACCCTGACCACCTGGTCACGAGTACCGCACAACAAGATGCAACCTTGGTAAAGCTACTAGCACCAGCCTCATGGCACGAAACCCGACACACATGCTACGGCGAGATAACCCAAACTCAACTACCAACACGACCGAAAACCCGAAGGTTGAAGTCACGAAAACTGATAGTCTGTCACTCTTTGTCCAGAACAGGAGTACCTCCCACTAGAAGCAAGGCCGGATGCGTCCACTGACGTCTTAGTCCGCGCCTCAAGTGTCTCCCTCTGGCCCAGCGGGAACTGAGACACCGTACAAGTAACCACGAACAAGTGACTAGTTGGGGTCACGCTCGTCGACGTGGGTCCAACCGCCCCCAACCACATGTGCACACACAGACCGTGGGTCCCTGGTCTGGCCCTCTGACCGGTTTTCCCCTCAGTCGGACTCTGGGTGCAAGACGTGGGGCCCGACGGAAACCAGTCTAAAATCGTCTCTAAGGGTGTGCCCGTACACCTACTCCCCAGGTGAGACCAGCACACGCGTACTGGTGGGCTACGACTAGTGGAGGGTCACTGAGAGAGTAGACTCTCAAGTCAACGAAAAATAACGTCCGAACCTGACGAAGTGCGGGGACTGTCCCACGTACCAGCACTGTCGCACGGTGAGCACAGTCGGAGAAGAAACAAGACGCACAGTCCACGGGCCGCACACCCGGCCATGCAGAAACGTAGAAACACGGTTCCCAAAGTAGTTCATAGGCCGCCAAACCAAATCCCACTCTCAAGGAAAGGCGGGAACCCTCCAGCTCCAGGTTGGCAACTGGACTCACAGTCCAAGGCCACACGCATAGCCCACGCGGAAAGCACAGAAGCATGATTCTCAGGGCAACAAACGAGCTACCACGCCGATAACTGGACTCACAGTCCAAGGCCAAACACATGGCTCACTCGAGAATCATCTTCCAGGAAAACTCACGGCATGCGGGGGGAGACCCCACCGCACCCCCACCGATACACGGTGACTCAGTCTAGCGTAACACGAAAGCTCGACACGTGAGAAATCACCCGAGCTCTCAAACCCATGGGCACGCTAAATGAGGTAACATGGCCCTCCCGACACCCTCAAAACACGGACACAGAATCCCACGGGTGTCTGGGGCATTCACAAGACCGCAAGTCGACCACTGGGTCACGACCGGGTCGACTAGGGACCGACACAACGCGAAACGATCGCGGAGAACACGCAAACTCACTCCGGCACCGCACAGAGCCTGACGGTGTAGTGCCCCAAACTTTTATATAAAAAATTTTCTAGAATTTATAAAGGCCTAAATATATTAATAAAAGAATTCTGAGACTAATAAGTCATCATAGGCCCAATTAGGTTGAATAATTAACCAAGCTTATTTACACATCATCTAAAAGGGTTTAAGGCCCAAAACCATTAAGTTTGGCCCATATTCTAGAAGGTTACTTAGCTTATTTAAGGATAAAAATGAATTATATAATTAATGAATAAAAGAGTTTTATTTATTTGAAACTCTATATATGTTGAATGTAACGGTCTATCGTGCGATCGTCACATGCTTGTAACGCATGGGTCTACGACCGTTACACTCTGTGAATTCCGTAAGCTGAAGAGTTTGATTCATGTTGAACTCTGGGAACAATAAATGTAACGGTCTATCGTGAGACCGTTACATGCCTCTAACGCACCTGTATTAGACTGTTACATCCTGTTAGTTCCGTGAAGGAAAGAACAAGTACAAAGATCAAAACTTTGGACTCTTATCCACTAGAGATCAACGTAGGAAAAGTTATAACATTACTAAGGACTCTTAGAGATCAGGTTTTAGCAAATTAAGGACTCTAGAATCGATCTAATCTTCAAAACTCTATAAATAGGACCTAGTTCTGAACTGTGCGACCCTTACTTTTGACTCGCAAGGAATCAAGGTAAGGAGGTGTAATCTTTGGTAAGTTCTTTAGAAGTATTTGTTTACAATACTTTAGACTAACTCCTCTCCAAATTTCACGTCTTTAGGTCAAGAGGTCGTGGAGTTAGAGCCCAAAGAGGTTACTGAAAAATCACAGGAAGAAGGGAACTAGGGTTCGATGTTCAGACCATAATTGGAAGTTTGAAGCCTAGACAAGAGGTAGGTTATCTCATGAACAGTAAAAATAACTTGATAGGACTATAAGCCCTCTGATTTGATTGAATTTCATGCATAGTAGAGCATCAATTTCATGTTTTACTAAGTTCTATACATTACATGCATCTCTTAGCCTAATTGGAAAATTAAAAAGATGTATCTTGTCTATCTCACGGGTACCCACGCATATAGATAGCATATACTTCGGTATCATGCCTAGAATAGACATGGTATTTGATTTACAGACATGATATGAGTTGATACCTTAGGTTTTATATAACTTTCTGTTAGCAGACCCTCTGACGCATCAGCGTAGGACCGTCACACTCATGTAACGGCCATACGATGGACCGTCACAGTCCCTGATTGCCTATTGATTTCTCTGTTGACTCTGACGCATCTATGCAGGGGCGTTACGTTACTGTAACGGCTGTTTGATAGACCGTCACACTACTGTGACGCACCACTTATAGACCGTCAGAAGCCCTGTGTTCTGTCAACCCTAGACAGAATAAGATTCGTCAATCTTACTTATTATTAAGCCTAGTTGATTAGAGTTTTCACCTGATTATGTGAATTTAAGGTTGTTTTAATTATTCATAATAGGGGTTGCATGATTTCAGGAACTTAATGGTATTTTAAGTTATGTTAGTTTCATAAGCCAAAAATTCTATAGTCTTGTATTCTAAATCATGATTCTTTTAACTATTGTATTGTCGGAGTTTTCATCATGATTTTCACGTTGATACTTGTATCTCTCTATCAATAGAGTCATTTCTATAAGTACATGGCACATACTCCAGTATGTTGACCATTAGTTCACACTTTGCACTATAGGAACACAATCTTGGACTTGAGGACCTCTCTATTGGATATTCCTTCCAATGGACTAGGAAATCTTGTTACAAGGCC
Source organism: Amorphophallus konjac (assembly GCA_022559845.1). NCBI lineage: Eukaryota > Viridiplantae > Streptophyta > Magnoliopsida > Alismatales > Araceae > Amorphophallus > Amorphophallus konjac. Next base: position 324,208,515 of record CM040118.1, on the reverse strand, counting down.
TCCGTAATTCTCCGCGAGCCTGGGATTCCCACTAGGACGCCGAGTTGGTTGTACCATTAAAACCCATTAACTAGAATACACTATCGTTATTTTCTGATTCTAGTAATGTAACGGCCTTGTATTGGACCGTCAGGCTCATGTAACGGCCCAATATACGACCGTCACATTCATCTGAGGTTGAATTCTTGATTCTGGATTCAGACAAATGTAACGGTCCTATACTAGACCGTCACACAATGTAACGGCCCAGTGAATGACCGTCACATGACTTGAATATCTCAACCCAAGGTTTGACCAAGGGTTGACATTTCAATGTTTCTAGATAAACCTTGATGATCTAGAACCTATCATATTGCTTAATAGACTTAATATAATGAATGAAAGTTAAGAGAATATACTGTTATGCTGTCGATTTATTTCCATAAGCATAGCGTAGTCTAAGTCATTCTTGATCTCATATATTCAAATTGAAGCGTTCATTCAATGATTTTCATTATTTGGAATTGTTATATTCTTGGCCATACGTTACTGTTACATGCGTGGAAGTAGCTTAATTTATACCTGAAGATGCGATCGAGCACTGATTGTGTTCAAGGGCTCTATGCTAGTCCTCTCGGCTGATTGCCGGAAACATACTATTTTATAAACCATGGGGTATGATGCTACTGGCATCGCATTGCGCTGGGAGTACTATTTCTATAAATAAGTGAAGATCCACGACACGACATGACATTCTTGCTTGATATTCCACAGAAAGTCACGAAGCACTTGCTCATAAGCATAAGATGCTAAAGTGATGAATATGTGACTTGCTAGTACATTCTCGATATATTCTTGTTCATAAAAGGCCAATATCATGTTCTTGTTCTATTCTTGCTAGTTCATTCTTATTCTCATTCCATCTTATATGATTGTCTTGTTACTTTGATTTAATCGCGTGATCATCGCATTGCATGATTTTAACTTATTTCTTTAGAGCAAAAATATTAATCACTTTAATAGTGCCTTCATGTTGATGCGAAGATACCTACTGGGCAAGTGTGCTCATTACCTATTTCCAATCTTTTTCAGGAAATGAAAGTGAGTCGGGTTCGGATTCGAATTATTCAAGTAGCGAATCCGAGAGTGATTAAAGATGAGCGAAGACTTAGGAAGTCTATAATGTCTAGATTGAGTCAATGTAATTTTCCTATTTCTTGAGTCTAGTAGAATGAAAGATGATGGAAAGTGGTTGTATTTCGAGTATTGATCATTTATGAAACAAAGTTGGAGTTTGATTAAATTCTGTGCAATTGCATTTATGTGTGTGATTGTATTACGCACTGGTCGTTCTTACTTGCAAGAGGCTTACCATACCGACTGTTCGTGCTCCCCGAGCGAGTCTTCCGCTGTAATAAAGGCTCGGGGCGTGACAGACGGTCTAAGCTTGGGCCGTCACAGTCTGTAACTGTCCAAGCCTTGACCGTCACAACCACTCTGACGCACCAACAAAGGGCCGTCAGACGCTCGGTGTAACCCGGCTGTGACGCGCGAGTCCTGGTGCGTCACGGTCTGTGACGCGTCAGCCCTGGTGCGTCACCGTCTATGACGCACCCAACCCAGTGCGTTAGAAGACGAGAGAAAACATGCTGTGACGCACACCTCTAGGGGCATCACAGTCTCTTACGGTCCTATCCAGGCACGTCAGAAAATGGGCTGCGTCAACTCTGACGGTCCCAGGAAGGGGCGTCACAAGGCTCTGACGGTCCTACCTAGGCGCATCAGGGACTCGTGATCCCAACGGTTCGAAAACACGAAAACGGACGTAGCGGTCGAGCCCAGGCACATCACACCCTCTGGCGGTTCATCATAAGACCGCCAGAGCGACCGACGCCTGCCAACACTACAGGACCCTATGACGCACCCACCTTGGGGCGTCACAGCATGTGACGGTCACTGGAAGGATCGTCAGACCCGTCCGAGAGCGAAACGACGGGAAACGACTGTGGACACCAAAAAATGCATACTTGGATATCCTGCTCGGCCTCGCGTCAGCAACGGCACCGAGTGAAGAAACCCCGGAGAAATCAAGCACAAAAGGCCCCACAGCCCATGGGCCCCAAAGAAAATCAAACGGGCCATGACTCGTGCTTGCAACGGGCTCAGAATGGGCCCCAAATACACACCCCGTGGGGAGCCCTTCAGCGGCACGCCCAGCCCCCAAGGGGCCTCAACGGCACGCCCTGATGGAGCTCCAGCGGCACGCCCCTTCAGGGTCCCAGCGGCACACCCCATGGGGTGTTCAGCGGCACGCCCCCTGGGGTGCTCAGCGGCACACCCCTTTGGGTGTTCAGCGGCACGCCCTCAGGGCTGTTCAGCGGCACGCCCCTCAGGGCTGTTCAGCGGCACGCCCCTCAGGGCTCTTCAGCGGCACACCCCTTTGGGTGTTCAGCGGCATGCCCTCAGGGCTGTTCAGCGGCACGCCCTCAGGGCTGTTCAGCGGCACGCCCCTCAGGGCTCTTCAGCGGCACACCCCTTTGGGTGTTCAGCGGCACGCCCTCAGGGCTGTTCAGCGCCACGGCTGTTTTGTGCTCCAGTGGCACGCACTTTTGGCTCCCCCACGGCACGCTTGTTCAGCCCGCCAGCGGCACAGCGTGAAGCTTTTCAACGGCAAGACGATGTGCAGCCCATACCCTACGCATCCTTGGCGCGCAGTGGAGCCGTCTGAGGTGGCGGCCGATCGTTGGGCCACGTAGCCTACCCCACTGACACCCAGAACGGGGCAGGTCAACCGCCATGATCGCAAGCCGCTTCCCGCCCTCAGGGTCGTCTTCCAAGGGCTCTGGCGGCCCGGGGTATAAAAAGACCCTCTACTTTCGATAGAAAAAAATAGAGGAGAAGACAGATAGAAAGAGAGAGCTCGGGCAGAAGAAGAGAGACATAGGAGAAAGAGGAGAGGCCCTCCCGGCGTGAGCCCCCTCCGACGACCACCGGAAAGAAGCCAGAGTAAGGGAGAGATAGCTTGATGTAATAGGGGAGAGAGTTGGGGGCAATGGCCGGCGTCCAAGCCCCTAACGCTTCCTGCCGTCTTGTATTCCGTCTCCCCCTTTCATGTTCTATTTTTCTTTGGGTTTTTCCCCTTGTCCACGGCCTCATCCTGGGCATTCCTGTTTGCTTTTGTAATATGCATATAGGGCCATGGCCTTTGGCCCCCCCCCCCATGAATGAAAAACCACCCTTCTTGGGCCTCTCCTGTCTTTTCTATTGGTTTGCTCCCACCTTCATAATGCATGGTGTTTTGTTCATTTTCTCTTCTGCGGCATTTTTGGAGTCTTCGTGGTGATGTGATCCTTCCCCTATGATCCTTAGTCTCCCGGGTTCTTTGCCCCCTCACGGGAGGGAGAGACCCTTACTTTCTTCCCGATTACCCAGTTACCAGTAAACCACTCCCGGCCTTGAAGCCCCCCTCTTTTCTTCTTCTTCTCCTGAACAGCCATTAAGTCTCCCAGCCTATACATTCAGCTCTTTCAAGCCCTCAGCGGCACACCCTTCTGGGCCCTCAGCGGCACACTCTATTCAGCCCTCAGCGGCACACCCTGTTCAGCCCTCAGCGGCACACCCTTCTGGGCCCTCAGCGACACACCCTGTTCAGCCCTCAGCGGCACACCCTTCTGGGCCCTCAGCGGCACACTCTGTTCAGCCCTCAGCGGCACACCCTGTTCAGCCCTCAACGGCACACCCCATGTTCATCCCTCAGCGGCACACCCTTCAATCCCTCAGCAGCTCACTCCTTGGCCTCGCCCCCCCGAACCCTCTCCTTCACATTTTCCGAGGCTCTATAAAGGTGTTGCTCCCCCGAGGGTCCACCTCCAGTTGTCGGGTTCCGCCACTCCTTGTGGGCGCGTTCCCTTTATCTCCCTTACGCCCCGGGTTAAGGGGAGATGCCGCCGAATTTTTGTAAGAGAATAACAAGACATTAAAAGAGGCAAAAGGAAGCAACAAACGAGTGGGATAATTAATGGAACCTTCCAACTCATCAAACCACTGCCGGCACCACAACGAGAACTGAACCGAACTAATTAACCACCCGGCAGCCTGAACGTCCAACCCGCTAGAAAAGAGACCGAACCGAACAAAGAGAACGGACAAAGGGAGGAATTTTGTAAAAAACTACACGAAAATTAAGATAAGAAGAAAAGAAAAGCCTTAAAACAAATAATCGAAAACTGATCGAACCTCCACCATCACGCCCCAGATTGGCCTTCAGCGGCACGCTTCTATTGGCCCTCAGCGGCACGCTCCCATTGTCCTTCAGCGGCACACTTTCCTTGACCCTTTCAGCGCCACGCTCCCTCCCTTCGCCGGTACACCTTCAACCACCGCCTCAACGGGATCCAATGTATAGACTTTGGGCCAGCCAATGTACAGACTTCACGTTACAACGTACAGACTTTGGGATTAGCAACGTATAGACTTCGAGCTGCGATCAAAGGGGCAGTGTACAGACTTCACGTTGCAGCGTATAGACTTGGGGTTGGCTGATGTATAGACTTGGCCGATGTATAGACTTTGGGCCAGCCAACGTATAGACTTCACGTTGCAGCGTATAGACTTGGGGTTGGCCGATGTATAGACTTGGCCGATGTATAGACTTTGGGCCAGCCAACGTACAGACTTCACGTTGCAGCGTATAGACTTGGCCGATGTATAGACTTTGGGCCAGCCAACGTACAGACTTCATGTTGCAGCGTATAGACTTGGCCGATGTATAGACTTTGGGCCAGCCAACGTACAGACTTCACGTTACAACGTACAGACTTTGGGCTTGGCAACGTATAGACTTCGAGCTACAGTCAGAGGGTCAATGTACAGACTTCACGTTCCAACGTATGGACTTTGGGCCAGCCAATGTATAGACTTCATGGCGGCCAGTGTACAGACTTCGGGCCAGTCGACGTATAGACTTCATATTGCAACGTGCAGACTTTGCTCCACTCTGCTCCTACGTACAGACTTTTGGGCTTGGCAACGTATAGACTTCGAGCCTGGGGAACGTACAGACTTCATACCCACCCCCACGTTCTGATTGGCTCCTTAGCCGGCACGTTTCTCTTACCTTTCAGCGGCACACTCACCTAACTCCTTCGCCAGCACACTGCTTGAACCTTCAGTGGTACACCCTTTTAAACCCTCAGCGGTACGCCCTTCAAACCCCCAGCGGTACACTCTTAATTGCCCCAGCGGCACGCCCCTTGAACCTTCAGCGGTACACTCCCTTGAGCCCCAGCGGTACACTCCTTTGGCCTCCAGCGGTACGCCCCTTTTGGCCTCCCAGCGGCACGCTCTCTGCCCTCAGCGGTACACTCCCGTTTTCCCCTTCGCCGGCACACCACACATATACATATATACAACCTGATGAGAGCATTAACAATGGCAAATAAATTAATAAAAATCACACTAATCAAAGGACCCCGAATGCGCAATGTTAATCACAGTAAAAGAGGCGGGAGGGGTAATAAAAAAATATAAATAACAAACCAATGATAACAATAAGAATAATCATGGGTAAAGAAAAAAAATCATCCCGGACAAAGGCACGAACAAACAGTAAACATCGAATCAGAAATCCCAGAAGGTATAACTAAGAAAACCCCAGATAAAAGACGCTAAGGCCTACACCGCAGCCTCCCCATCTCTCCCCGTGACCCGGGGCAAAAGGGAATAACGACGCCGCCCTTTCAGGTCGAGCCCGAGTCTCGGGAATTACCCCGGTATGGCTAGGCTTTGATCCAACCTCGGGCCGACATCCTAACCATACCGGATTTGTTTTCTCGTTCGGATACCTTCCGAATCTTCATTAAAATTGCCGCATGCTCGGCAGACATTTGGAGGGATCTACCTCGGTTTTCTCATCGTGACTCTGCCACAGACCTGTGTCCGAATACGAAAAGGTCTACGAGTGGCCGACACGGCCGACAGTGTATGGCCTTAATACAACTTTCAGTGTGATCTATTCCTATCTCTCTCGCATAATTAGTATTACTCTTTTCGGCCGCGGGGCCTCTAATTTCGGTAATCAATCAAGGGTATTCCCTCGTATGGGGGATGTAAATGACATCGTGATCTTCATGGTGCGACGGGATTCGGTCCCGACACGACCCACACAATCGTCTGACGAAGTCAGATCGAGCGCACCTTGGGCTCTTCGGAGCCCGAATAAATCATCACTCCGGTGACTGGCACGCCCACGCACTCAATAAACGAATAAACAAACGGGAGAAGTCCCAAGTGAAAAAAGTGCGTCCACAACTCTGGCACGCTCGGTGGGACCTCTCCACCATTCATCTTTTTACCGAAATAAGGGGTCCCGCGGCCCCCTTCTTGTAATACTAATTGTGCTACTTTCTTAAATGCAGAAGAGAGAGACATCATGGGACCAACCATGGCGGTCGTCTGCGGCCCTCGGCCCGTCCAGAACCACGTTCGAGGCGGCTACCTGGCGGTGCCCCTCACCTTTGGGAGCTTCCCTCCCACTGTGGGCTTCCCCAACTTCTTGGGGGTGGCCTTCGCCGAGATCCTCGACGTGGAGACGCCCGAGGACGCCCAGATCAACGCTCCCGCCCCGGGGGCCATGAGAGCTGCTGTCGGCCGAGCTGTGGCCGAAGACAACAATAGCGTCCCACAGCGACGCTCAGTTGCAACGTGCACCACGTGCACCACACTACCGGCCCCTCCACCAGGGGTCGACATCCCATCGAGGAGGCTCGGAGGAACAGCACCGGCACCGGCTCAGGGCGCCGCACCTCCAACTCCGGAAGTCAATGACTGTTGGAGCCTCCGAGTCCGCCTAGACGGACAGAAGTCCCAACCGGCGCCGGACCGCGTCGTCTCGACCGTCCAGTCCGTAACTCTTTCCAGGGACTGGAGAAGCTAAAAGAGAGGCAGCGCCCGCGACCCCAGCCGTGGCACCAGAGAGGACGCCGGCTCACAGGCCGGCTAAACTGAAGCAAGTCTGGGTACCTAAGGAGACCCAGCCCACTGCACCCGCCCAGGCAGGGCCCAGCACTTTCCGCCCCAGGAGGGCCCGACGCGATGACAGGATCGAGGTAGTGACCCCCACTCTCCGACCGGCACCTGTCATCCCAGTGCCGTCCGAGAATGTTCATCGCCGTCGCCGAGGGCGCCGGCACAATGCCGCCCGCCCGACTCTCACGGCCTACTCCCCTCCTGCCGCTGTCATCGACGCGCAACCCCAGGCCGCTCTCCCTGACCAGGAGTGGGAAGGGATCGAGCAGACCATGAGGAACTACCTCCGAGGCCCGGGTAGCACCCCCGCCGGCCGCCAGAGGCTACTGGGGGCAATGTCCTCTGCCTTCCAGGAAGAAAGGGGGGGACCTGCGCCCAGCATGGAGTCGAGGACCCGCTCGGAGGACCCGCGCCAGTCCCCTGTACGTGAAGAAGCGCCGCCCCGACGATCGGTCTTCGACAGGCTGACATTCCCAGGAAGATCGTCCAGGAGGGCGTCAAGAAGAAATTAGAATAAGAAGTGGCAGTCACTCACCTGCAATATGGCAGGAGTTCATGGTCGGTATGGGGCCTTACCCACCGACCCGGAAGAATTGGCCAGAATAGCCGTCAGGCCGGGACCCCTCACTAGAAGAGGAGAGCGGCAGGCGGCGCGACATCCACAGGCTGCCGAAGGGGACCGTACCTGAAGAGCCCTTGCGGCCCTCACGGCCAATGTGGTCACCACCGGCGACACGAGTGGCGGACCCTCGACATCATCCGAGGACGCCCCGGCCGAAGAGACAGGGGGCATGCCCAGTCTTCCCACAGCTGACCCAGCAATGCTGCTTATGATACAACGATTCCAGCAGGAAATCGAATCACTTAAAAAGCAGCTCAATGAGCGACCACCCCGCCCCCAATGTCCTGGCAGACCGAGGTCTTACCCGAGGTACCCAGGGACAGGGGGCAGTCTTCAGGAGGCAGCTCTCCAGCGACTCCCGATCCTCTCGGGGGCGCGCCCCCGCAGCAAGCACATTACACAGCAGTGACCCCGCCACAGGCTCCGCTCTCACAAGGGTCCCCCATGGCCCCCCGAGCGACCGTGGTAGCCACTCCGAGCGCGCAGCCTGCTCATTTCTACCCGAGCCCAGTCGACCCGGCGACAGTCAGCCGGTTGATGCTCGAGCAGATGATAGAGATGAAGCTGGCTGAGAGGGGCGATGGGGATCAGACGCCTTTCGACGTCTACCGGGTACCCTACCCGGCTCATTATGCTGCCAGGAAGTTGCCGGCTGGCGTCACCAAGCTGCCGAAATTTGAAAAGTTCAACAGGTAAGGGTCTCCCAGAGAGCACATTGCCTACTATGTGAACGTCATGGGAGACTTGGCTGCTGATGAGGCCTACCTCCTGAAGTTCTTCGGCTCAACACTTACCGGACTTGCCTTTGAATAGTACTCCGGCTTGTCACCCGGGTCGGTGGCCGATTGGCCCGACATGCAGAAGAAGTTCAAGGAAAGGTTCTACGTTGCCGAGAGAGAAGTTACCATGGCTGAACTCTATGCCACAAGGTAGAAGAATGATGAGTCGGCCCTCGACTATATCAAAAGATGGAGGAACCTTAGTATGAGGTGCAAACGCCCCCCGCATCAGGAGGACGCAGTGCAGATCTGCAAGCAAAACTTAAAGAAAGAAATCCTAGAAAGGATGATCGGCACTGAGGTCAAGACATTTGACCGCCTGAACAATGTGGTAGCGGAGATCGAGGCATTCCTGGCCCGATACTCCTCCACTCCAGGCATGTCAAGCCAGAGAGCCAGGCAGGCAGAGAAGAAGCCGGCTCCCCCGGAGGTGCATGCACTAGACTTCCAGGCTTTTGAAAAGCAAAAGGAGAAAGCCAAGGGAGCGGCCAACACTCCGCCGCCCAGAACCACGGAGCGGCGAGAAGGCCCCTCGCTAAGGGAGAAGATGAGAAACAAGTTATATTCCTTCTCCTGGGACAAGTCCAAGCTCCTGTTTGAATGGGCAACCAGCTACAATAAGATCACACTACCAGAGCCGAAAAGGCTTGGCGACTTGAAGAAGAAGGATGACCCGCGCTTCTGCATGTACCACCGGGTGCTCGGGCATACTATTGAAGACTGCTACGTTTTCAAGGACGTTATCGAGTCCTTGATCAAGGACGGGGAGCTGGACATGGGGGAGCATAAAGTAGACCCCCCACAGCCACACGAGCTGCCCAGCATAGCCTCCTCCGTCAATATGATCTCACTATATCAGGAGTTGCCAGAAGAGTGGGCGGAAGCCTGTGCCCGCGCCACCTATGAGGCTTTTGTCCTGGCCCCGGCCCAAGATCAAGAGGGTTGGCAGACGGTGCCCGGAAGAAATAGAAAGGCACGCATCCCTCGGTCCGCCCCAGGGATTCATCCAAGGGACGCGACACCTTTGCCGGCACCACTACCGACCAGTCCGGTTCGCCATGACACGGCCCCCAGGCTGGTCATGAGGCGGCCTACCCACAACAAGAAGAGCTCCGTCCCGCTGCGAATACCCCAGAAAGCCAGCCCGGCGGTCGAGAAACTACAGGCTATTATTGACGGGCTTGAAGATTATGAACAGCCCAAAATCAAGCCCGTGGAACTAAAAGAATATGTCCCCTGGGAGGAGTTCGAATCACTCGAGCTGGCTCCAGGAACAAAAGCTGAAACAGAAAAAGAGCCTCCCCTGTGGGGTGAGCTTCCTCAGGAGCAGCCATTGGCCACGGCAGGGAAGAAGAAGAAGAAGAGAAGACCCAGGGGCAAGAAGAAGAAGGAGGTCGTCCTCGCCTGCAACACCCTCTCGGCGCTGTTCGACACCGCTCTCTCCCTGGAAGAAAAAGAAGAAGACCCACCCCATGAACCAGCAGAGGTGAGTCAAGCTGAAGCATCCACCTCCCAGCACGCCACCAGGTCAGGGAGGAAGTGGGGGCGCCCTCCCCAGGGCAGCCTCAACATCATGCTCAGGGGGGAACAACCATACCAGGCTCCCGAGCCCGAGGTCCGAGGCACCGAGATCCCTCCCCCATCAGGTCTCTACCCCGGAGGCACCAAGAGTCAAGGCGCCCCGTCATTCGCCGAGTTCCTGTCAGCTCGAGCAGGAAGGCGGGCGCACCCCCAGGGGTCCTCTGCGACCAGTAAAGTAAGCATCCCCCAAGCTCTACCAGCTGCAACTCCTGCCCAGCCAGAGGAAGAATTCAGCGGCACCCCAAACCTCGCCGAATTCATGCGAGCAGCGGAGGAGGCCCAACAGGCCCCGCCCGCTCAACAGGCTACAACAGATCCCGCAAAGGAGGCGTCCCCTGATCAGACACCCCAGCCTCAGGAGGGGAGCAGGCGCGGCAAGCCTGAAGAAATGAAGTTGCTCAAGGTGCGGGCTGCCGAGCGGATAGTCAGACACCTCAAGAAGATCCCGACCCGGTTCACTGTGTGGGAGATGCTGTCTTTAGGTGAAGAAACACGGCAAGCCATCATCGCCGCACTCCAGATGCCAGCCCACCTTGAAGCTAGTTTGGCAGAAATAGCACCCGAAGTAGCTGTGGCTTTTGCAGAAGAGGACATGCTCCTGCCGACCTGCAGTCACAACAGACCCCTTACATGAAAGGGCAGTTGAATGGCCAGCCTATTAATAGGGTCTTGATCGACCCAGGGGCGGCGGTGAATATACTGCCTTACCGGGTGTACCAGAAGCACTACTTTGATGTACACTTGGTTGAGGTCAAAAATGTCAAGATTGCTGGCTTTAACCAGAAATGTGAAGTGCCCATGGGGGTTGCGGAGTTCAACTTGACCTTTGATGACTTCACCACCAAGGTCCAGTTTCACGTCATCAACTCCAACACTTCCTACAAGGCGTTGCTTGGCCGGCCTTGGCTACACCAGAACAGAGTGGTGCCCTCCACCCTGCATCAATGCATCAAGTACCCCTGCGAGGGAAAGGAAGTCAGAATCTTCGCCGACCTCCACCCGTTCGAGGTGTTCGAGTGTCACTTGTCAGATGCTAATCTGTACTTAGAGAAAGTGAAGCAAACTCCTCAAGTCATCCAAGACAAGGGAAAGAAGAAAATGGAATCAGGAGGCTGGTTTCCTCCGCCGCCCCCAGGCTATGTGGCTCCCCCACATGTACCATTTATTGCACAAGAAGAAGGGGTATTTAGGGCAGCCCCTCTCGCCATCTACCCCACATCGAGGGCACCCTGCCTCGAAGACCTGCTAGAAGATGTCAGGGTCCCGCCAGGGATCGTCAAGCCGATAGCAGAAATTGAATGCCAAGCAGCTGAACAACTGAGAACCTTCGAGGTGCCTAACCCTGAAGGGCCGCCCACTATCTTCTATGTGGCCGGGGAGAAGCCAGTCAGGGAAGACGATGATTGCCGGTTCCCTGACGAGCTGCATGACCCGCACGTCCCCATTACGGGACTTCCCCACATGACTGACCGAGCAACCAGAATGGTCAGAAAGCAAAGGATTCCTCCCTACCTGCCCTCCAGCCGGAAGGAAATGTTTGAAAGAATGTGGAACCCACCAAACCTGGATCGACGGTTGCTGAAAATCACCAAGCACCCCGGTCTGGGCTTTTCACTAGAGGAATATTACGAGACTGACGTCATATCAGTCTCGACATGGTCTGGTGACGACCCCGCAGAAGCTACGGATTCGCGGGAAGCCTGTCAAGAGGCATATCCTGGGCCTCCGGTTCAGGAGGCACAAGACGAAGAGGTCTTCCTTTGGAAACCTCCCCGCCGCCGCTGCCTGGAGAAGACCCCCTCCTCCTCCGAAGTGTCGACCTCGAGAGGGCACACCAGCGAGGCACCTCCACCCCGGCCGGCCGGCGAAACAAGGAGCAGAAGCATGGGCCAGGCTCCGAAGTCCCCTCGATACGACCCCGTCATGTACGCCCTGTACCATAGGCAGCAACGGGAGATCGAGATGCTGAAAGCACGACTGGCCGAGTTGACCTCGCTAGTCACCGACCTGATCCAGGGTTCTCTCCCCCCGCTGGGTGGCCACATGCCTCGGCCCCGAGATGCCAGTCCTGACACCCCCGTCTGGTCAAGAAGGGAATTGAGAGACACGGCAAGCCTGTTGATCGAGCGGCCAACCAGGCAAGGCCTAACACTCCAAGAGAAGCTGCAGAAGCCCTACTCCTTCCCGAGAGAGAAGACCCGGGGCATCTTCGACTGGGCCCGCCATTACGGCAAGGTCTCCCTCCCACGGTCCAAGAGGCCGCAAGACATCCGAAGAAGCGGGGACCCACGATTTTGCCCTTACCACCAGATGCTGGGCCACGCCATCGAAGACTGCTACGTCTTCAAAGATATTATCCAAGACCTCATTGAAAGGGACGAGCTCAGGATGGGGGACTATGTGGTAGCCCCGCCACGCCCCCACGTGGCGGACAGCCCCAGAGCAGGAGCCTACACCGTGTCCATCCACTACCAGGCCCCTGAAGATGCGGCTGCCCAGGCCCCCGTCCGAGCTGTCTACGATGAGTACACAGAAGACCCCGAGGTGGTCCCGTGCCTTTCTGCACCAGCTGACCTCGCCGACCCGGCGGCTACGGCCCAGGAGGACTGCGGGGTGAATGCAGCCTCCATGCCCAGTCGTGATGAACAAGAAGACGAGGATGCCATCCTCGAGCCCGAAGACAATGAAGACCAAGACTTCGTCGATTTGTCGCCAGCCCCGCCGGAAATTGAAAATGGCGGCCAGGCCACAGTTGACGAATTGATTGGGATCAACCTCGGCACGGAAGGCGACCCCAGGCCGACCTTTCTGAGTGCTCTCGTACCCCCTCGTGAGAGAGAACAATACATAAAGCTGCTGCAAGAATTCCAGGATTGCTTTGCCTGGAACTACAAAGAAATGCCCGGACTCAGCCCCGAGGTGACTCAGCACATCTTGTCCATCGATCCCAAGGTGGAACCAGTGAAGCAACCTCCCCGGCGCATGAGGCCGGAGCTAACCAGCCAGATCTGCAAAGAGGTCGACAAGCTCATAAGTGTCAGCTTCGTGGCGGAAAATCAATACACCACATGGCTGGCCAATATTGTACCAGTGAAAAAGAAGAATGGACAGATCAGGATTTGCGTGGACTTCCGCGACCTGAATAAAGCCTGCCCGAAAGATGACTTCCTGGTGCCTATCACCGAAGTGATGATTGACGCAACCACTGGCCACGAGGCCCTGTCCTTCATGGATGGGTCGTCCGGCTATAACCAAATCTGGATAGCCGACCACGACCGGGTCCATACAGCTTTCCGGTCACCCAAAGGGATATTTCACTACAAGAGGATGCCCTTCGGCCTCAAGAATGCCGGTGCCACATATCAGCGGGCGATGACCAAGATCTTCGATGAGCTGCTGTACGGCAAGGTCGAGTGCTACATTGATGATCTGGTCGTCAAGACGAAGAAAAGAGACGAGCACCTGAGTGACCTCAGGGTCATCTTCCAAAGGCTCTGGCAGTACGGGCTGAAGATGAATCCCATGAAGTGCGCCTTCGGCGTGTCCAGTGGGAAATTCCTCGGCTTTATTGTCCGGCACAGAGGGATCGAGATCGACCCCCTAAAGATAAAGGCCATCCAGGAGCTGCCTCCTCCGAAGAGTCTGGGAGAGCTGAGGTCCCTGCAGGGGCGTTTAGCTTACATCCGCAGGTTCATCTCCAACCTGTCAGGGTGCTGCCAACCCTTCCACAGGCTGAGGATGAAGAATGCACCCTTCAGCTGGGGCCACGAATGCCAGCACGCGTTCCTACCAGCTAAAGGAGTACCTGAAGACCCCGCCTGTCCTGGGGGCACCTGTCAAAGGCAGACCGCTGATTCTGTACATAGCGGCCACCGAATATTCACTGGGGGCAATGCTCGCCCAGAACAATGATGAGGGGAAAGAGCAGGCCCTCTACTATCTCAGTCGAAGATTGGTGGGTGCAAAGGCTAAGTACACCCCGATTGAGAAGGTCTGCCTTGCCTTGGTCTTCGCAGTCAAGAAGATGAGGCACTACATGCTGTCCCATGAAGTCAGCTTAATATCCAGGGCCGACCCCATTAAGCACATCCTCTTCCAGCCAGTCCTAAAGGGGCGCCTTGGCAAGTGGGCCGTGCTACTCATGGAATTTGACATCACCTACGTGCCGCAGAAGGCCGTTAAGGGACAAGCCGTCACGGATTTCTTCGCAGCACACCCCGTGCCCGAAGACTCCCCTTTGGCTACCGAACTACCTGAAGACGAAACACTAGAGGTAGACCAAGTACAACGAGCCCTCTGGCAGCTATACTTCGACGGGGCCTCGAGAACAGAAGCGACCTCGTCCGGGCATGCCAAGGTGCGGGCCGAGGCTGGCATCGTCCTCAAATCCCCAGACGGAGAGGTCATGCATACTTCCTGCTGCATTAGCAAACCCTGCACCAACAATGAAGCAGAATATGAAGCTCTGATCATCGGCCTCCAGGTCGCCCTTCAAATGGAGATCAAAATGCTCCAAGTGTTTGGCGATTCGCTGCTGGTCGTCAAGCAAGTCCAGGGACAGTTTGATGTCCGAAAACCTGGGCTGCTCCCTTATCACACTAAGGCGAAGCGGCTCATGGAGCGGTTCTACCTCCTCGAGATAGCCATGTCGCTAGAGGGGAGAACGCACAAGCCGACGCATTGGCAAAATTGGCAAGCTCACTGGCAGTGCCTCCAGATGGATCTCTCCATATCCAAGTAATAAACCAGCGCCAGATGCCCAGCATGATAGAAGAGGAGCCAGAAGAAGAAGAACTAGAGGTCACTGTAGCAGAAGCCGTCGGCTTACCTGACTGGAGAGCCTCCCTGATGCAGTGGTTCAAACACCAGCAATTACCTGACCGAAGAGAAGAAAGGGTCAAGCTAGTCAGAACCAAAGACTCCTATGAGCTCCGAAACGGAGTACTGTTCCGAATTCTGGCGGATGCCAAGCAGAAGCTACTCCTCCGATGCTTGTCTATTGAAGAAGCTTGGAGAGTTATGAAGGAGGTCCATGCCGGGACAGCTGGTGCACACCAGGCGGGGCCGAAAATGAAAATTGAAATCAAGAAACTTGGCTATTACTGGCCTGCAATGTTCAACGACTGCTGCGAGTACGCTAAGTCGTGTCAGAGATGCCAGGAGCATGCCACTATACCCAGGAGGCCTCCCGTGCAACTGCACCCAACCGCGCCCAGTTGGCCGTTTGCCCAATGGGGAACAGATGTTGTGGGCCCCTTACCCGCATCTTCCACAGGCTACAAATACATTCTGACGGCGACCGACTACTTCTCCCGCTGGGCAGAGGCTGTTGCCTTACGGGAGGTCACCGGAGAAATCATGGTCAGGTTTGTCCGCCGCAACATTATATTCCGATTTGGCATGCCCGACCGGATTGTGTCAGACAACGGCAACCACTTCTGCAACCAGAAAGTTTACCGGCTAGCAGAAAAATACAAAATTGACTGGAGGACATCGACTCCTTACAATCCACAAGCCAATGGGCTGGCCGAGGCTTTCAATAAGACACTTTGCACTCTCCTGGCCAAGACTGTTAGCTCTAACAAAAGGGACTGGGAAGAAAGAATGTATGAAGCGCTTTGGGCGTACCGAACCGTATATAAGACCCCAACGGGCTGCTCGCCCTTCTCTCTCGTATATGGCTCGGAAGCAATCGTCCCCGTCGAACTGGAGATACCGTCCCTCAGGGTCGCCATTCAGCATGGGCTTGTCCCCGAAGGGCAGACCAACACCGAGCGAAGGCTCGACAAACTCTCCAGTCTGGAAGGAAAGCGGCTTCAAGCCCAACAGAATATCCAGGTCTACCAGGCCCGGATTGCACGCGCCTTTGACAAGCTCGTCAAGGAATGCGAATTCAAGAAGGGCAACCTTGTCATGGTTAAGAGAAGAGATCTCATGGCGGCCAACCCCAAGGGTAAGCTAAACGAGAACTGGCTCAGACCCTACGTAGTCCAAAAAGTCTACGAAGGTGGAGCCTATGTAATTGTCAACCACCGCGGGGAGGTTCAATTCCCGCCTCTTAATGGAGGTACTTGCGACTGTACCACGCTCCGGCGCCCCCATTCAGGTAATAATATTACTCTTCGCCCCATTTTGGGTCGGATTTGCGTAATTAATGTCCAAATGATTTGACCACCAGCCGGGTTTCAAAAAAAAGAAGAAAAGAATAATAGGAGGAGAAGAGAAAAGAAAAGGCTAAAAAAAAGAGAGAAAAGAAGCAAAAAAGGAGAATAGAAGGAGAAAGAAGGAAGAAGTAAAAAGAAAAAAAAGAGAAGAAGAAAAAAAAAGAAAAAAAAAGAGAAAAAAAAAGAAGAGAAAAAAAAGAAAAAAAGAGAAGAGAAAAAAAAAGAAGCCAGAAAAGGGGAACGCCCCCCATTTCCAGTCACCGCCCCGCATCAGCGGGGGTACCAAAAATTGATTTAAAAAGAAAGAAACACACTCTTCTCTCCGTCCTTCCCAGGCGGTGAGTACCCCTTTGGCTCGGACCTCCCGTCCGGGTCATTGACTAAACAAACTCTTCTCTCCGTCCTTCCCGGGCGGTGAGTACCCCTTTGGCTCGGACCTCCCGTCCGGGTCATTGACTAAACAAACTCTTCTCTCCGTCCTTCTCGGGCGGTGGGTACCCCTTTGGCTCGGACCTCACGTCCGGGTCATTGACTAGACAAACTCTTCTCTCCGTCCTCCCCGGGCGGTGAGTACCCCTTTGGCTCGGACCTCCCGTCCGGGTCATTGACTAAACAAACTCTTCTCTCCGTCCTTCCCGGGCGGTGAGTACCCCTTTGGCTCGGACCTCCCGTCTGGGTCATTGACTAAACAAACTCTTCTCTCCGTCCTTCCCAGGCGGTGGGTACCCCTTTGGCTCGGACCTCACGTCTGGGTTATTGACTAAACAAACTCTTCTCTCCGTCCTTCCCGGGCGGTGAGTACCCCTTTGGCTCAGACCTCCCGTCCGGGTCATTGACTAAACAAACTCTTCTCTCCGTCCTTCCCGGGCGGTGGGTACCCCTTTGGCTCGGACCTCACGTCCGGGTCATTGACTAAACAAACTCTTCTCTCCGTCCTCCCCGGGCAGTGAGTACCCCTTTGGCTCGGACCTCACGTCCGGGTCATTGACTAGACAAACTCTTCTCTCCGTCCTCCCCGGGCGGCGAGCACCCCTTTGGATCGGACCTCCCGTCTGAGTCACTGACTAAACAGACCTTTCTATCCACCACCTCTGAATGGCGAAAGGGGTCTCTGGCCAAGCACCCCTCACTCGAGACCAGCACGCGCTTCCAATATTGCGGCAAAACCAGGGAGTTGCCCGCTCGGTATGGTGGAGTGGTCCCCTCGTTCTCCCCCTGGGAAGGCGAGCACTCTCCTGTACCCTGACATGGGTCCCTGCCTGGTCCTCTCAAAGCGAATCCCCGCAAAGACTCATACCCTGTCAATGGGTCTCTACACAAAAAGGGGGGAAAGATACAAGAGCAAGGGAAGAGGAAGAAGAAAACAATATGCACGGAAGAGAAAGAAGGGTAAGAGAGCCTCCTCTGGGACAAATGCATACACAAAGAACGTGTGAAATCATAAATGCTTTGTTCTATTCAAAAGAGGATCAGACTACATATGCTGCGGGGCATACCCCTGTGTTACAAAATATGGGGAAGAAATGCCTAGTCAATGCCCCTGAAGATGTCCTCAAGGGGGAAGATCCCGACGCAAGGGAAGTTTATCCTGTCATGCAGTCGGCCCCTTAATCCCTCGAGACGGGCAAGTTCCGCTTCCACGGACGCCATTTCAACTTCGGCGACGCCGAGAGCTTCCCTTTCCTCCGCAACTGCCCTGCCCGCCTCGGCGAGGTCAAACTTGGCCGCTGCGAGGTAGCCTTCCAACTCCTCGATCCGGCTCTCGAGGGAGCGAACGCTGCCTTCGCCCTCCTCTAAGGCCTTCTCGTGGCGTTCCTTGTTACGGCGCCGGGCCTCCAAGGCCTGCAGATACTCGTCCGCCTGGGCATCTAGAGCGGTGCGCTCGTCAGGAGCCTGGGTCTCCAGGAAT
This sequence comes from Amorphophallus konjac, assembly GCA_022559845.1. Taxonomy (NCBI): domain Eukaryota; kingdom Viridiplantae; phylum Streptophyta; class Magnoliopsida; order Alismatales; family Araceae; genus Amorphophallus; species Amorphophallus konjac. The sequence continues at coordinate 324,190,455 of CM040118.1, read as the reverse complement.
TCACGGCGTCTGACGTACTTCAATAATAGCAAGACCCGCCGTGACCATTCCCCCAGCGGACAACCAAGCACTTGCAACGCCCCAGTTAACTGCGTCACTATGGTATGCACCTCCCGATACGACAGAGAAGCATCGGCGAGGAGCATCGTCTGTAAAGTGATCAGCATCTGACGGACTGGCGCCTCTGAGGACGTGTGACTGACTGAGGGCACGACCGGGGGGGGGGGCGAATTCCACGGCGCTGTCCACCTCCGCCCGCAGATCGGCATCCACGGCGGCTGAAGAAGATGGGAGAGCAAGGGTTAAGTCACCCGGCCGGCGTGGCTCGACTAAAGACCCCTGGCCGCCTATTGTTGAGGAGGTGGCTGAGATCATTGCCGAAGCATCCAACGCCGCTATCATCAGCTGTTCTCCTACCTCCTCCACCTCCTCCCGGTGTGCTGCCGGCACTGCTTTAAGGGGCAGGGGTGTAGCTGCCTCTGCTCCGATCAAAGGAGGGGCCTCAAGCAAGGCTAGGCCCGCTGCCATCAGTGGCCGACTCCACCTCCGCGGCTCCGATCCCTCCAGATGTGCACGGAGCTCCACGAATATTTGCTTCACTAAGGGGTCCTCCATCTGGGCCGGAAGCTTTGGAAGGGGCGGAAGCGGAACCGTTAGCCGGGTTAGACGTCCCGCCTCCACGAGCGCCGTAAGGCCCTCCGCTCTCAAGCCCGCGACCGGAGCCAGTCCCGCCACCGCTAGTGGACCAATAGTTGGCCGCCGCTTGGCAACGGCCTTCCGGGCACGGCCCGACGACCTCCCGGGCGTCGGCACCGCCTGACCACAAAAAGCATGATTACTCACTTGCCAGCAGGAGTGAACCTCACGAGGCCCAAAAGGCAAGAAGGGTTATGAGACCCGTGTCCTTACCTCAGCCACCGGGGCGGTACCACTCTCGGGCGCGATCTCCCCCTCCTCCAGAGGCTCGCCCGCCAAAGGCTCCTCCGACGCCTCCTCCCGAAGAGCTTCAAATAAAAGGGCTAGCTTGCCCATGCCGACATCGACCCCCGATGGGCGGTCAACCGACGCAGCCGGAGCAGCCTCTTCCGCAGCCTCCGGCTCAGCTGATTCCTGAAAAGGTCGGGCGCAAGGAGGACGATATCAGTAGGCGACCACAGAAGCAGCCCCACGCAAATGGAATCACGCTTACAACTGCCTCCTTCGTCAAGCCTAGCAAGCTAGCAAATGAAGAGGCCTTAGGGGCCAGCTCGGGCAGCCCTGATGCCCCAGACGTTGCATCCCCAGGAGCCGCCTCGTCGGAAGAATAGTTGTAATCTACCTCTTCCCCAGACGGAGACTCGACCGCCGCCGGCTCGGCCTGGGCCGGCAGAGGGGCTTCCACTTCAGAGTCTCTGTCCAGCACATCCTCCCTCGGGCTAGGCGAGGCTCGCACTCCGACCTTTTTCCTCCTCACATTTGTCAGCACCGTCGAGAGGTCGGGATCAGGCCCCAATGACTCGGTGGCCGCTGCGGCAACGCCTGTCACGCAAAAGAAGATCAGTCATGTTGAACCTACTAGCCCCCAGGACAAAAAAAAGGGGGAGCTAGCCGAATGGACGAAAATATTTACCCCCTTCGGCCCGTACGGTCCGGGATGACTCGCCGGCCTCGTCGACGAACAGAGCCTTCATGGGAGCCGCAGCCCCGCTCTCGCCCGGGAGCAACACGGGCGCCGGTTCCTCCGTGCCGCCCGTCAAATAGAAGCGCATCATCGCCGTGCGCGAATCCGAGGCCAACTCGGGAGGCCAGTCGACCGCAGAGGATGTAGGCGGCCGATGAACCTCACCAGCTTCGTGGCTCGGTTCGGTCCGCGTGGCTTCAAATTCCTCGAAGGACAGGACAGGGGCCACCGACGAGGCTACCGTCGGAGCCGGGGATGCCTCGGTCCGCCCCCGTTTTGCCGCCTGTTGCCCGGTCACCTTGGCAGCAGCCAACACCTTCTTAACGGGCGACTATGCTCGGGGCCTTCCCGTTGCCTGCGGCAAGGGAGCCGGAGCCGCCGCCGAGGTCGCCTTTGCTGGGACCACGACTTCACCCATGTCGAACGTGGGCACGGGCTCCCCCACAGAAGCTGAGACCAAAAAGTATCCAGGTGTTAGGGCTCCACTCCAAAATAAAAGGGGGGGGGAGATTCAAGAGACACACTAATGATCGGGAACACTGACCGGCAGGTTGACCTGGCTCGGGACGGGCATCTTCAAATTCCTCGAAAGATGGGACTTGTGGTGCCGGAGGGACAGCCGTCGGAGCCTTAGCCGATTCCGTCTTCCTCCGCTTTGTGTCCCGCTGCTTAGCCGCCTTGGCGGCATCCACCGCCTTCTTCACGGGCGATTTAGCCCGGGGCCTCTTCGCAGCCTTGGGCAAAGGAGCCGTGGTCGGGGCCAGCGGCGCAGCTTCAAAATACGTAGGCTTCTTCACCAGCAGGAGGAGGTTCCGGTACGTGGCCATCTGCGTGCTGTCGGGATGATCTGCAAAGAAAAGAGGGGAAAGAACGAACATGCATTTACGATTAGTACCCAACTCACCGCGAAGGCCGCAGTGCTAAGAGACAAAATCGAAAAGCAAGAAGAGACTGAATACCATGAGGGCCAGTGTACAGCCGCAGCGTGATCGGCCAGTAGCTCAGGGACGTCTCCTTGTCCCGACGCGCCGCCTCCCGGACTAGCCAGCAAACGTCTTCAATCGTTTGGCACCGGTCCGTAAGGTTGGCTAGATCCGCATGCTTCTTTGAGGAGAGGTGACAGAAAAGGTTAAAGTGGTCCATGCCCCACCCGTCAGCATAATAATAAGGGATGTGCAGGCGCTTGCCCAGGAGGGAGGCCGTCAGATCTTCGATCTTCATCCCATTCACCCGGAGAAGGACGTATAGCCACGTGGTATCCTTATAGTTCTCGGGCTGCCTCTCCTCCTGCCTCATAAACGTGCGGTACGGGCAAGCCGAATCCCTCTCTGGACGCCAGCTCCTGGCAGGAGTCCCCTCTTCCTCTATAGGGAATGGATAATTGATAAGGTCCAGGCGGTCGCTGCCCACTTGGCACAGGTCCCTCAGCGTCTTCTGATAATGATCCTTAGCCACCGGGGGTAGCTCCACCTTCGGCGTCGACCTCTTATCCCGGGCTTCCCGGCGAGCCACCAGATATGCTGCCACCTCCTTTTCCTGTCTATTCCTGAGCTGAAGAAGATGGTCTGGCTCAATGTCAAGGACCGGCACCGGCTACCGACTAAGGAACTTCCTCTCGGCCCCATCCCAGCAATCGGTCTTGTGTAGCCGATAGAAGGCCGTCCGGCTATTCCACCACTTGATATAATCTTGGGTCACTCGGGGAACACGACCCGGGGTCGGTACTCTGAAGGAGGCAGAGTCCGCCCGGTGGAAGAAGTCCCACCAGCTCCTGGCGTGTTCAGCAACTGAGCTCCCCCGGACACTCCGCAAGGGCAGGCCGAACTGTGCATGATAAACAGGGATATGCTGGTCATACCCAAAATTACGACCGAACCGGAAGGGGTAATACGGCTCCAGCAACACGTTCTCCCCTTTCCTGAACACCAGCACGCTCGGGCGAATCGACAGCGCCCAGTCCCTCAGCTCCGGCTCCAGCAGTGGACGGATCACATTCTCCTGGCTAATAGGGTGGACGTACCTCTCCACCTGGTCGTCTTTGCACTCCCTCTTGTTGTTCACCAGGGGGCTCGAATGTGCCGCCAGAGTCCAGAAATGAATAGTCCTGACCACATCCCGGGGGACCGTTGTCAACCGGCCCCGATATCATACATCCACATGGAGGTGGAGCCCGGCTCAGCACTGGCAAATTCTAACATCCTCGGCATCAGCCCCCAGTCCTGGAGAACGCGCGGCGCAAACTCCGGGAACAGCGAGCAGACCCACGCGTTGAAGAAGTGCAGTGGGCACACATACCGGGCCTGCCGCGGGAACTGGTGCGTGCTGATATCCCCCAGGGCCTTGTAAATTAAGCAAAGGGTCGCCGGGCACAGCAACAGCCTGATACCCCATGCCATTTGACATGCCGGGTAGATGGCATCCGGCCGAATCACCGTCTCATCACCGTACGGCATGGCGAATGAGCATAGCCAGTACGTGAGATAGGCGGTGCAGTGGGTCTGGGGATCCAAGCCCATCGGGTTAGGCCCGCTTCGACGCCCTCTAGATGGGATCTTCACATCGAGCTTGGGCTTTGCACGCTTCTTGGGGGCGACAGCGGTACCGACACAGGGGAATTCCTCATACCGCTTCGGCCCGTCATAGAAATACTCCAGCCACAAGGGCATGCGTACCCTCTTCCTGTCCCCACGAGCGGGCTGCTTTCCCTTGTGCGAGCACTGGTACAGCTCCCGGTACGCCTTCATGAGGTACCGATATGAATACCCCAGAGAATAATAACCATCCCCGTTGGTCTCATCTTTGATCAAGTCGGGGAGGCATACTTCTTCATAAGGCTCCCCGTCAATGGGCAAGCCACTCAGCTGACTGAGACTCCACAAATCAAGTGAAGTCTCGCCCTCCGCCGTGTAGAAGGTGTTGGTCTCCGCGCTGAATACCTCTATCATGCCGCAGTAGAGACCCTTGGAGATGGGGTAGCCATACCGGGAAGCGTACACGCTATGATAAACACCGACCCGAACCAGCAGCGGAGCATAGTTGAACAGCACGTGCTCCGTAAACTCCACCGCCCTCTCCCGGAAGCTGTGTGCATCCTGAAGCTTCAGCTCCCCAAACCAGCCCAGTGACAGCTCGTACTTGAATCTGATGGCCAAGCAGTCCAAGATGAACGGCTCTTCTCTATAGCCCCACTTCAAGGGAGCCAAGAATAGGCCGAATCGGGGCGACTCGCCATGCACCTTTCCGGCAGACAGGTCCCATCTTGCCCGAGTAAACTGAGGCGCCCGTACCAGCTTGTCTTCGGTCGGCAGCACCCCCTCGATCCCCAGAACTGGCTTCCACTCCCGGGCTTCTCCCACCAGGTACATCGGAATACTCCGGGGGACGCTGTACAACAAGCTATCCCGGGCCTGCAGTATAGCTTGCTCGGCCTTCTTCACGACCCAGAAGTCTCGCCCTTCCCGCGAGCGAAAATGCTTCAGAAATCGAACCAGGTGTCTGCCCTTCGGGAAGTCCTTCCTGTACTCCCCGGTGACCCGTTCAAATGTGAAGCCGCTGTCGACTCTGGCAAGTCTCTGGAAATCCATGGTCTCCCCATCAGACTCAGATGACTCTGCCAAAGCGGCTATTTCTGCATGCTCCCAATCCAAGTCCTCTACATTTAACCAGGTAACTGCTGGCACCGGACCCCGTGGGATAAGGTCAGCGCCGATAGCAGCAGTAGGAGCAGAGGAACCACTTGAGGCAGCCATTTATCTGCAAAGATACATAAACAGAAGATCAGAATAAGCCACATGCAAAAGGAAATGAAAGACTGCAAAGAGGCTTTACTACAAGTCAAATGAATAAAATATTGCCAATTTCTGACGAAATTTCGGCAGAGTTTCCCCTAGGCCAGAGGCGTAAGGGAAAACACGGGTGCGCGTCCACAAGGAGTGACGGCCCCAACAAAGCATGGCGGGCCCCGAGAGGCAACACCAGAAGTCCACCGAGCAAAAGTCTTCTTCCCTTGGCTTAAAGCCTCTTCACCGGTACGCTGCTCAGTGCCTTCCCCGGCACACCCTGCAGCAGCCCTCACCGGCACACCCTGGTGCCCCCCCCCCCTTCGCCGGCATAGCCCATTAAGGCTTCCCCGGCACACCGCCCAGTGCCTTCCCCGGCACACCTCCTGGACGCCTTCCCCGGCGCACCAGCTGAAGTCGCCTTCCCCGGCACGGCCCTGCTGACGCTTCGCCGGCACACCCTGCGGGGGGCTTCCCCGGCACGCCTCAGCGCCTTCCCCGGCGCGCCCTAGTGCCTCTTCCCCGGCACGGCCGAGTGGCCCTTACCCGGCACGCTTTGAAGCGGCTTCGCCGACACACTCCACAGACGCCTTCACCGGCACGCATATGGAAGCCTTCCCCAATACGCCCTTGGCACCCGTTCGCCGGCACAGCCCATTAAGGCTTCCCCGGCACACCGCCCAGTGCCTTCCCCGGCACACACCGCGTGGGGCTTCACCGGCACTCTGCTCATGCCCCTCCCCGGCACGAGTCCCTGCGGCTTCCTCGGCACGTCCAAACCCGTTCTCAACGGCACGGCCCCGCGCTTGCCCGACGCGACCAGCGGCCGTCCACGATGCCGGAGGTGGAGAAGAAAAGGGAGAAAGGGAGACGAGGAAGGAGAAGAAAAAGTGAAAGAAAGGGGGGAAGCCTAGGGCTCCGCCGAGCCCGAACGAGGAGGAAGACGAAGGAGTTGAAGGGGAATAAAGAAGAGGAAGAAAAAGGAGGCGAAGAGGGGAGAAGGAAGAAAAAGGGGAAAGGGGGAGGGGAGGCCCCTCCACGGTGACGTCCTCACCCTGATGAGGACGACGGCGGGAACGGTGGCAACGACGACGACGGTGACGCCCGGTGACAAGGGAGAAAGAGAAAGGGAAGAGGAGAGAACGGAGAAAAGGGGGGGTTCGTCTGCCTCGGGAAGAAGAGAGGGGGAGTTCAAACGAGGGGGGGTGGCTCGCCACGCCACCCTCGCCCCTTTATATACAAAAAAAAAAAGAAAAGAGAAAGAGAAAGGAGAAAATAAGGGAAGAGAAAAGAAAAAAGGGGGGCGAAGAAGAAAGGGGAAAATAGAAAAAGGAGAAAAAAGGGGGGGAATAAAAAAAAGAGAGGAGAAGAGAGGGACGGGGAAACAAAAAAGGAGGAAAAGAAAAAATATGTATATATATATATAAGAGAGATGAAAGGGGTAAAAGGGGGAGAGAGAAAAAGAAGAAGAAGAAGAAAAAGGGAGAGAAGAAAAAAAAAGAGAAAAAAGAGGAGGGGGTAAAAGAAGAAAAATGAATAAAAAGAGAAAATAAAAGAGGGGAAGCAAAAAAATATATGTAAGATATTAAATAAATATATATATATATATATGTATATATATATCCATATATGTGCGCTCATTTACATACTCATCCACTCACATACGGGGAGGAGTAAGTCGATAACATATAGTAATAAACGTCCCCGGGGAAACATGCCATCCCCGCAATCCTGGGCGGACGGGCGTTCGTACAAGCGAGGACGACTTTACCCCGGCAATGGCGCCACTACCATGCCAACAAACAGGTCCGTCATTGGGGCGTGGCCCTGTGCCTCAGCCACCTCCCATCACACAATAGTGCCATTACGGACCCTACGTCCGAATCGGCACAAATTCCCTCCTTGCGCTGGCATTAGTCCCTTGCCAACGAATAAGTCCCTTTCCGGCGCAAGGCCCCGTGCCCTAGCCACCCACTCCGCACAATATGGCCATTATGGACCTTACGTCCGAATCGGCACAGATTCTCCCGTTGCGCTGGCATTCTATTCCTGCCAACGAGTGAACCTTATCTTCCGGCGCAAGGCTTCGTGCCCCAGCCTACACTCGCATATCGCCCAATTTCAAAAAAAAAAAGAGAGAAAATAAAATGGGGTTAAAAATAGAGATACCCCGCCGGACTTACCCCTACACAGGGGCAAGGATAAAAATGGCAACAACCCGACTGTGGCGAGAACCCGAAAGGGCGCTACAGGCAAAATTGGGTACCCCGCCGCGTGAAAACCCGAAAGGGCGCGTGGGCAAAAGCAAGAGGGGGCCGGTACCGGTGAAAACCCGAAAGGGCGCTTGTATCGGTAATGTGGTTCAAAAAAGGGAGAGAAAGAAAAAGGAACAAACTGCTTCAGTCTCCGACACCCCGTCGGCACTGATGAAGAGACAAAGAGACAACATATGCTGCTTCAGCTCCCGACACCCCGTCGGCGCTGATGAAGAGACAAAGAGACAACAAACTGCTTCAGTCCCCGGCACCCCGTCGGCACTGATGAAGAGACAAAGAGACAACATGCTGCTTCAGCTCCCGACACCCCGTCGGCGCTGATGAAGAGACAAAAGATAACAAACTGCTCCAGTTCCCGACACCTCGTCGGCACTGATGAAGAAACCAACAAATTGCTTCAGTCCCCGACACCCCGTCTGCACTGATGAAGAGACAACAAACTGCTTCAGTCCCCGGCACCCCGTCGGCACTGATGAAGAGACAAAGAGACAACATGCTGCTTCAGTCCCCGACACCCCGTCGGCACTGATGAAGAGACCTACATTCTCCCGTTGCGCAGGCATTTTGTTCTTGGCAACGAAAGAACCTTATTTTCCGGCGCGAGGCTTCGTGCCCTAGCCTACACTCGCATATCACTCAACGTCAAAAAAAAAAAAGAGAAGAAAGAAAATAAAATGGGGTTAAAAATAGAGATACCCCGCCGGACTTGTCCCTACACGGGGACAAGGGTAAAAATGGCAACAACCCGACTGTGGCGAAAACCCGAAAGGGCGCTATGGGCAAAATCGGGTACCCCGCCACGTGAAAACCCGAAAGGGCGCGTGGGCAAAAGCAAGAGGGGGCCAATACCGGCGAAAACCTGAAAGGGCGCTTGTATCGGTAATGTGGTTCAAAAAAAGGGGAAAGAAAAGAACTAAGAGATCAATAAACCAGGTCAGTCCCCGGCACCCTGTCGGCACTGACGAAGAGGCTAAGAGACAATAAACCAGGCCAGCTCCTGACACCCTGTCGGCACTGGCGAAGAGATCAAGAGATCAACAAACCATGTCAGCTCCCGGAATCCTGTTGGCACTGACGAAGAGACAAAGAGATAACAAACTAGGTCAGCTCCCGACACCCTGTCGGCACTGGCGAAGAGACCAAGAGACCAACAAAACATGTCAGTTCCCGACACCCCGTCGGCACTGGCGAAGAGACAAAGAGACAACAAACTGCTTCAGTCCCCGACACCCCGTCGGCACTGATGAAGAGACAAAGAGGCCAATATGTTGCTTCAGTCCCCGACACCCCGTCGGCACTGATGAAGAGACAAAGAGACCAATATGTTCCTTCAGTCCCCGACACCCCGTCGGCACTGATGAAGAGACCAACATACCACTTCAGTTCCCGGCCCCTCGTCGGCACTGATGAAGAGACCAACGTGCTATCCCTGTCGGCACTAACAAAGAGAACAACAAACAACAAACCAGGTCGGCTCTCGACACCCCGTCGGCATCGACAAAGAGAGAAGAGACGAAGGCACCCGCGGGCACCGCCCGGCTCATCCTTCGCCTGCGATACCCGTGGGTGGGGGGCATTTGTGGACACCAAAAAATGCATACTTGGATATCCTGCTCGGCCTCGCGTCAGCAACGGCGCCGAGTGAAGAAACCCCAGAGAAATCAAGCACAAAAGGCCCCACAGCCCATGGGCCCCAAAGAAAATCAAACGGGCCATGACTCGTGCTCGCAACGGGCTCAGAACGGGCCCCAAATACACACCCTGTGGGGAGCCCTTCAGCGGCACGCCCAGCCCCCAAGGGGCCTCAACGGCACGCCCTGATGGAGCTCCAGCGGCACGCCCCTTCAGGGTCCCAGCGGCACACCCCCTGTGGTGTTCAGCGGCACGCCCCCTGGGGTGCTCAGCGGCACACCCCTTTGGGTGTTCAGCGGCACGCCCTCAGGGCTGTTCAGCGGCACGCCCTCAGGGCTGTTCAACGGCACGCCCCTCAGGGCTGTTCAGCGGCACGCCCCTCAGGGCTCTTCAGCGGCACACCCCTTTGGGTGTTCAGCGGCACGCCCTCAGGGCTGTTCAGCGGCACGCCCTCAGGGCTGTTCAGCGGCACGCCCCTCAGGGCTCTTCAGCGGCACACCCCTTTGGGTGTTCAGCGGCACGCCCTCAGGGCTGTTCAGCGGCACGGCTGTTTTGTGCTCCAGCGGCACGCACTTTTGGCTCCCCCACGGCACGCTTGTTCAGCCCGCCAGCGGCACAGTGTGAAGCTTTTCAACGGCAAGACGACGTGCAGCCCATACCCTACGCATCCTTGGCGCGCAGTGGAGCTGTCTGAGGTGGCGACCGATCGTTGGGTCACGTAGCCTACCCCACTGACACCCAGGACGGGGCAGGTCAACCGCCATGATCGCAAGCCGCTTCCAGCCCTACGGGTCGTCTTCCAAGGGCTCCGGCGGCCCGGGGTATAAAAAGACCCTCTGCTTTCGATAGAAAAAAACAGAGGAGAAGACAGATAGAAAGAGAGAGCTTGGGCAGAAGAAGAGAGACATAGGAGAAAGAGGAGAGGAGAGAAGAGAAGGAGAGGCCCTCCCGGCGTGAGCCCCCTCCGACGACCACCGGAAAGAAGCCAGAGTAAGGGAGAGATAGCTTGATGTAATAGGGGAGAGAGTTGGGGGCAATGGCCGGCGTCCAAGCCCCTAACGCTTCCTGCCGTCTTGTATTCCGTCTCCCCCTTTCATGTTCTATTTTTCTTTGGGTTTTTCCCCTTGTCCACGGCCTCATCCTGGGCATTCCTGTTTGCTTTTGTAATATGCATATAGGGCCATGGCCTTTGGCCCCCCCCCCCCCATGAATGAAAAACCACCCTTCTTGGGCCTCTCCTGTCTTTTCTATTGGTTTGCTCCCACCTTCATAATGCATGGTGTTTTGTTCATTTTCTCTTCTGCGGCGTTTTTGGAGTCTTCGTGGTGATGTGATCCTTCCCCTATGATCCTTAGTCTCCCGGGTTCTTTGCCCCCTCACGGGAGGGAGAGACCCTTACTTTCTTCCCGATTACCCAGTTACCAGTAAACCACTCCCAGCCTTGAAGCCCCCCTCTTTTCTTCTTCTTCTCCTGAACAGCCATTAAGTCTCCCAGCCTATACATTCAGCTCTTTCAAGCCCTCAGCGGCACACCCTTCTGGGCCCTCAGCGGCACACTCTGTTCAGCCCTCAGCGGCACACCCTGTTCAGCCCTCAGCAGCACACCCTTCTGGGCCCTCAGCGGCACACCCTGTTCAGCCCTCAGTGGCACACCCTTCTGGGCCCTCAGCGGCACACTCTGTTCAGCCCTCAACGGCACACCCTGTTCAGCCCTCAGCGGCACACCCCCTGTTCAGCCCTCAGCGGCACACCCCCTATTCAGCCCTCAGCGGCACACCCTTCAATCCCTCAGCAGCTCACTCCTTGGCCTCGCCCCCCCGAACCCTCTCCTTCATGTTTTCCGAGGCTCTATAAAGGTGTTGCTCCCCCGGGGGCCCACCTCCAGTTGTCGGGTTCCGCCACTCCATGTGGGCGTGTTCCCTTTATCTCCCTTACGCCCCGGGTTAAGGGGAGATGCCGCCGAATTTTTGTAAGAGAATAAATAGACATTAAAAGTGGCAAAAGGAAGCAACAAACGAGTGGGATAATTAATGGAACCTTCCAACTCATCAAACCACTGTCGGCACCACAACGAGAACTGAACCGAACTAATTAACCACCCGGCAGCCCGAACGTCCGACCCGCTAGAAAAGAGACCGAACCGAACAAAGAGAACGGACAAAGGGAGGAATTTTGTATAAAATTACACAAAAATTAAGATAAGAAGAAAAGAAAAGCCTTAAAACAAATAATCAAAAACTGATCGAACCTCCACCATCACGCCCCAAATTGGCCTTCAGCGGCACGCTTCTATTGGCCCTCAGCGGCACGCTCCCATTGTCCTTCAGCGGCACACTTTCCTTGACCCTTTCAGCGGCACGCTCTCTCCCTTCGCCGGTACACCTTCAGCCACCGCCTCAACGGGATCCAATGTATAGATTTTGGGCCAGCCAATGTACAGACTTCACGTTACAACGTACAGACTTTGGGCTTGGCAACGTATAGACTTCGAGCTGCGATCAAAGGGGCAGTGTACAGACTTCACGTTGCAGCGTATAGACTTGGGGTTGGCTGATGTATAGACTTGGCCGATGTATAGACTTTGGGCCAGCCAACGTATAGACTTCACGTTGTAGCGTATAGACTTGGGGTTGGCCGATGTATAGACTTGGCCGATGTATAGACTTTGAGCCAGCCAATGTACAGACTTCACATTGCAGCGTATAGACTTGGCCGATGTATAGACTTTGGGCCAGCCAACGTACAGACTTCATGTTGCAACGTATAGACTTGGCCGATGTATAGACTTTGGGCCAGCCAACGTACAGACTTCACGTTACAACGTACAGACTTTGGGCTTGGCAACGTATAGACTTCGAGCTGCAGTCAGAGGGTCAATGTACAGACTTCACGTTCCAATGTATGGACTTTGGGCCAGCCAATGTATAGACTTCATGGCGGCCAGTGTACAGACTTCGGGCCAGTCGACGTATAGACTTCATATTGCAACGTGCAGACTTTGCTCCACTCTGCTCCTACGTACAGACTTTTGGGCTTGGCAACGTATAGACTTCGAGCCTGGGGAACGTACAGACTTCATACCCACCCCCACGTTCTGATTGGCTCCTTAGCCGGCACGTTTCTCTTACCTTTCAGCGGCACACTCACCTAACTCCTTCGCCAGCACACTGCTTGAACCTTCAGTGGTACACCCTTTTAAACCCTCAGCGGTACGCCCTTCAAACCCCCAGCGGTACACTCTTAATTGCCCCAGCGGCACGCCCCTTGAACCTTCAGCGGTACACTCCCTTGAGCCCCAGCGGTACACTCCTTTGGCCTCCAGCGGTACGCCCCTTTTGGCCTCCCAGCGGCACGCTCTCTGCCCTCAGCGGTACACTCCCGTTTTCCCCTTCGCCGGCACACCACACATATACATATATACAGCCTGATGAGAGCATTAACAATGGCAAATAAATTAATAAAAATCACACTAATCAAAGGACCCCGAATGCGCAATGTTAATCACAGTAAAAGAGGCGGGAGGGGTAATAAAAAAATATAAATAACAAACCAATGATAACAATAAGAATAATCATGGGTAAAGAAAAAAAATCATCCCGGACAAAGGCACGAACAAACAGTAAACATCGAATCAGAAATCCCAGAAGGTATAACTAAGAAAACCCCAGATAAAAGACGCTAAGGCCTACACCGCAGCCTCCCCATCTCTCCTCGTGACCCGGGGCAAAAGGGAATAACGACGCCGCCCTTTCAGGTCGAGCCCGAGTCTCGGGAATTACCCCGATATGGCTAGGCTTTGATCCAACCTTGGGCCGACATCCTAATCGGATCGGATTTATTTTCTCGTTCCGGATACCTTCCGAATCTTCATTAAAATTGCTGCATGCTCGGCAGACATTTGGAGGGATCTACCTCGGTTTTCTCATTGTGACTCTGCCACAGACCTGTGTCCGAATACGAAACGGTCTACGAGTGGCCGACACGGCCGACAGTTTATGGCCTTAATACAACTTTCAGTGTGATCTATTCCTATCTCTCTCGCATAATTAGTATTACTCTTTTCGGCCGCGGGGCCTCTAATTTCGGCGATCAATCAAGGGTATTCCCTCGTATGGGGGATGTAAATGACGTCGTGACCTTCATGGTGCGACGGGATTCGGTCCCGACAGGAACCACACAATCGTCTGACGAAGTCAGATCGAGCGCACCTTTGGCTCTTCAGAGCCCGAATAAATCGTCACTCCGGTAACTGGCACGCCTACGCACTCAATAAACAAATAAACAAACGAGAGAAGTCCCAAGTGAAAAAAGTGCGTCCACAACGACCCAAAAATCCGATCCACGCCCCGATCACCCCCGGGTGATGGGGAAACAAAGGGGAATCCATCCCCAAGCCCCTAGGCATGCATCTAAACCCTTGGATCGGCCAAAAATACCGTAAAACGAGAGATCCTGCTCACTCTCCAAAAACATGGATTTTCCCCAAAATGCGGAAATAAACCCGCTCGGCTCGCCACGGCCTACAAAACTCGTGGGAAAGTGAAAGCACGAGTTGGGAGTCCATCTCCCTACCTCCACCGAAGATTTCACGCCCCAAGCTCGCCGATCCGCGAAGAAACGCCGTTGAAGCCTCGCCGGCTCGCGACCGCGCCACGAGCTCCCACGCGCCTCCACCGCCTCGATCCACGCCCATCCTCGCCCGTGTCCTCGCCCGCGCCGCCTCCGTCTCGCCCCCGCCTCGCCCCGTCGGCCGCCGGAGAAGAGAGGGGAGAAAGAGGGCGTGAGAGAAGAGAGAGGGAGAGAGGGTTAGAAAGAGAGAATGAGAGGGGGAGAGAGAAAATGGTTAATATATATAGAAAAACCTAAAAATTGTAGAAATTTAAAAAATTATGAAAAATTACCTCCACGATCCTCGGAAGGAACACAACGCAGTGGTACTGTCCTAGAGTCGGAGAACGCCACGGTTCGCCCTGCACAGAGTTCCGAAGGCACATCAGGGAAAAACACGTGTAAAGCACAAAATACACTCCGAGACCCACTAAAAGATCCGAAAAAAAAACCTGGGGCATTACACTTGTAGCAACCCTGATAAATGAATATTTGAAATAAAATTAAAAAATATATATATTACAGTAGTAATACAGATAATAAGAATAGGGTTAATTAGATGAAGTAAAACAAAATTAAAATAACGTCTCTTATTAGGGCGTTAATTCAAAAAGAAACGCCTCTATCAAAGGCGTGACTAAAGAAAGGACGCCCACACGTGCGGTCGTCAACTCTCACGACCAAATAGGCAAGTAAAAGAAACGCCCATATATGGGGCGTGTTTCAAAAACAAGGAACGCCCTTATCCAAGACGTTTCTTAAGAAACGACCTGAACTAGGTCGTTAATTAAAGAATCGACGCCCTTACCTAAGGCGTTAATTCCATTCGGGAACCGTTCGTCCCAGAGCTTATCCAGGGTAATGGATAAGTATTAGAAAGAGTTAAAAGGTGGTAATGACTCTATTAGGGAAGCATTACTTCCACACAATCACTAACCCTAATAGGATTTCTAAAATCTTATAAATAAGCCTTGATCGAACAACCCTAAACCTATTTGATACCTCCGACTGTAGAGGTACGTGAAGAACAAACCGTTCTTCTTAATTTCCCTTTTTGTTCTCTGCTTCAGTTGCATGAAGAATTAACAATTCTTCATCTTCTTCTCTATACAGGTTAAGGGAGCTCGGTGGCCATACGTTGAGAGCTGGTAAAGATCTTTTCTTCACTTTTGACGTGATGATCAGATTTCAAAGAAACTGATACAGTTTCTTCTCTCATAGGAAAGCTGTTGTAGAAGCCTCTTCATCAAAGCCATCATCTTCTGCTAGCCAAAAACCCCTCACGGTCATCTCCAAATCAACTCTTAAAGGTAGGTTTTCTCAAGTTATTGTAGCCCAAATGAAATTAATGCAAGATATATATATATAAGCATGTCATGCATATGGTTATTATAGTTTCCATGCGTTTTCTGCAATATTTTGAAAGAGACGCCCCTGTCAAGGGCGCTAATTCACATGAAACGACTCTTCCCAGGTCTTTAATTTCATGTTTAACGCCCCGTACTCAGGCGTTAATTTCTTTAAACCGTTAATCACCCATCTTAAGAATTGATTATCTATGAAATCATGATTATAAAATAATGCATGATCCTCTGTCTTCAACCTGCTAACTTTACTGTCATGATATTACATTCGTTCCTCTGTTATCCTGAAATTGTTACTGTCCTGAAAGTTTCTGAAGGAACTTGAATTAACGACTTGGACAAAGTCGTTTTTCACATATTAACGCCCCCTCATAGGGCGTGAATCTAAAAGGTAACGCCCCTTCCTAGGGCGTGTATCGGTTAAAATCCTGAAATTTATATATTCTAAAAAATAGAATTAAATAGTAACGCCCCTTCCCAGGGCGCGTTTTTGATAATTCCTGAAAATTAATTGTATTCTGTCAAATATGTAAACAATAAGACGCCTTCTGGTGTAGTCGTCAGATCATGAAGAAACGACCCTGACCAAGGCGTGTTTTTTTCTCAACTTTGAATAAACGCCCCCAGGCAAGGCGTGTTTTTGATCTCAACTTTGAATAAACGCCCCCAGGCAAGGCGTGTTTTTGATAAATTAATGAAATAATGAAAATTCTGCAAGTTGGCAATATATGTAACGCCCTCATGTTAGGCGTTAATTATTCAATACACGATTTTACTCAAGTCGTTATTTTACTGTAACCTGATTCTATTACCGATGGTTTCATATTATATATATATATATATATATCGGCACTATTCTCCATTCCGTTAGTGTAGTCCCACTTTTTACGTTGATTTATCGATCACACTCAACTCTCATTGACATACAATCTCTCCATTGGACATTCCGTTCCTTTGGACTAGCGAGTTAGTCATAGAGACCTCCGTAAGACTCCTCGTAGCCTTGGATTCCCTCAAGGCCGACTGAGCTGGTTGTACCCTAAAAACCCATTACACCATTGATGCCATGTCACTCTAAAGAAACATGGTATACCGGCCCTTATGATTATACAAAGAGTATATCATAAGAAATTCTTAATGGGATGATGATATCATGCCATATCATGTCGTTCTTGTAAACCCCAATTCTGTGATAAGAATGAGGGTATCTTACCTTTGATATACTGTTCATGTGGACCTCAATTCTATATAAAGAATGTCCATACTGATTTATCATGGTACCCAAGTTAAGGGAATCATGTTCTACCTAGTTTTATCGATATCGTGATTATACCGTTATTATCGCCATTCTATGTCCTTTGTCATATTTTGGACTCTATTCTATCAAAGTTGTCATACGTGTCTACAAGCTTGATTATTGAAATTCTATATTGGCTATATAAACAAGAGTGGATGTCAAAACACATGATAAATGCCTGCGCATATAGGGCCCGATCTAGTCCTGGGAGGAGCACCCGAAAGTACTTGTGCCCATGGGAGTTAAAATGATAAGGTATCTGGCATTATACCGAGTACTTGACTTGCTTGATTGGACATTCCACACACATCTTGTACTTGAATCGTACTTGACTTTACATGAGATGCGTGGCCCGAAAAAGGGTAATTTACTTGCTAGCTTGATACATGATAGCCAAAGTTCTTGACATGACTTGTTAATTGTACTTGCTTGAATATCTTGAACCACTTGTTATCTTGTTGGAAGTTCATGATTAAGTTCATCTTATTTCTTTGATATTACCTTCTCTCTATCTTGTCGTTTTATGCGAGCATGCATAGCTTTATTGCATTCATGAAAGATGTAATTACTTAAACCACTTGCTAGTACTTGAGATATAATTTCCTACTGAGCGTTCGCTCATTCCGTTTGTCCCTTTTTACTTTTCAGGTAAGTCCGACGACGATGGAAGTCAATCGGATGGGAATGATCAAGAGTGAAAGTGATAGAGATTCTCCAAGTGTCATCTAGTCTTTTCTATAGTTTCTTGAGTCAACTATGTATTCTTTTCCTTTTTATTAAACAGAGTATTGGATTTGTAATAGTCTATCCATTATGAAATAAAGGATTGGGTTATCTTGCTATTTTGCGCATCTCTGTCTTTGAGTCGAATACACGACCACTCTGATTGACATGATTGATATAGACACGTCGCGCATCTCCGGGTATCTTCCGCGCTCGGGGCGTGACAACACTTCTCAAGCACAGAGGAAGGTCGGTGCAACCTCTTCACTAGCACTGTGAAGGTCTGAGCACACAGTAAGGTCTGTGCAGCATGGCAACCAAGGTCGGTGCAACCCCCTCTTCTTCGACACAATGAGGTCGGTGCATGCTCTGCCTTCAACACAGCAAGGTCGGTGCATGTCCTGTCTTCTACGTTTGCAAGGTCGGTGGAACTTGTTTGCTAGCACCGTGCAGGTCTGAGCATACAACAACAAGGTCTGAGCATATTCTAGTATAAGGTCGAAGCAACTGAAGATGGTAAGCCTATAAGGTCGATGTTGAGAAGTGTTTGATGAATTGCATGACTGAACATTCAAGTGCCAACGTGTAATCTCAATGCACGAGAGCTCGAACCAGGTGATGGCATGTATTCCCAAGTCAGCCAATGATGGGCACGTGTTTCTCCAGAATGGCAGATCTAGTGGCACGTGATCCGAGATGACCTAGGACACTTCTTCAGAAACCTTCAAAGGAAGAATATTCCATTGCCATGTGAGCCAATGGGATTTCACTAGGTCTTCTTCTGCCTCATCCATACGGAGGCTCTGCTATATATAAAGACCGCCTCATCCTTTGATGAGGGAAGGAAGGGAGAATAGCACTGAATAGAAGAGAAGAGAGAAGAGACAAGAGGCGGCCAGAGAATATCCTGAGAGAAGAACTAGAGAGCTGAATAGAAGAGAAGAGAGAAGAGACAAGAGGCGGCAAGAGAATATCATGAGAGAAGAACTAGAGAGCTGATGAAGAAGAAGAGAAAGAGAAAAGAATATGAGATAAGCCTGCTCGTGATTGAAGATTTGATTCCATCAGTTCAAGGATCAGATCCTGAACTGTCTTGCTCTACTCAGAGCTACATTTTTATTTTCATAGTTGTATTTCCCCTTTGTTCATTTACCTCTTTACCGTTGTGTTCCGATTTCCTATCCTGGGGGTCGGGTTCCTCCTGAGGATTCAGGAGAAGGGAGACCGTGTCTCCAGTTGCTAGTGACGGGGTGTCACTAGTGTTTCCCTCTGGTTTAGAGGAAGGGAGATTCATCTCCAGTTTCCCTCTGTGGATTCAGAGGAAGAGAGGATCTAATCCTCTGGGTTTTGGTGAGCAATGGGTTGCTATTCACGTCCCTTCTGCATTTGTAGAAGAAGGGAGACGGTGTCTCCAATTGCTAGTGACGGGGTGTCACTAGTAGTTCCCCTCTGGTTTGGTGGAAGGGTGGATTGATCCTCTGATTTTTTGAGTAACTGGGTGTTACTCAAGTTTCCTTCTGATTTGATCAGAAGAAGAGAGGGGAGTGTTCCTCTGGGTCAAGCTGTTAGGCAGCATTTGTAGAAGACTGAGTCTGCGTCTACTTTGATAGAGAAGTCTCACTCCGGTTTGGAGTGAGAGGTGGATGTAGGCAGACTGGTGTCTGGCCGAACCACCTAAAAATCTAGTGTGCAGTGGTTTGCTTTATGCGTTTGCTCCCTTTCATCCGCCTCCTTTCACAGGATCGCTCTCGAGGGTTGTCTGCTGTGTGATTCCATTAAGTGCACGAATTTGTCTATCGTTTTTCTGTCTCAAGGTTATTCTCTTTGCAATGCAGCTTAGGCACACATGTAGTGTTTGCCGTATTGCCTTGACGATAATTCATACTGTTTGATTCAGTCATGAATGTTCACATCTTCAATCTATCATGTGCTCGACAACAGGTGTGGCTAAATGTTTTAGCGTTAATCTTATTTCAGATTGAGCAGTTTTCTAAAAATATATCTTGCGTGAGGTTAATTCAATTTGAGAAATCTCACCCTCACTATACTCTGGTTTTATCTTGAACTGCTCGTTGTGGTTTAGGATAATGGTATTGTTTTTGAGATATTGCCGTGAATGGTTTGATTAATAAATTGGGTTGTTTTTGTCATTGGACCTAAGTTTTTATTGGGGATCTATTCAACCCCCCCTTCTAGATCCTAGCTACACACCTAACAATTGGTATCAGAGTAGGTTACTACCTCGTCGGATCCAATGATCCACTGTAGGTCCTGCAGTCTCTTTGGTGCATCTCTAAGTGTGTTCAGTCTGTTGTATTGAATTGTTTGTTGATTTGCTTTTATGGCTCATCCATCGGTTTTCAACTGTTCCAACGTTGATTCATGGCTCAACAGCATGCGTAGCTATGTTAGAACAACATATCCTGATCTATGGAAGGTAATTTCATGTGGTCCACACAGATTACCTAAAGATAAATCTAAGTGGATTAAAAATCATAGATCAAAGAATACTACTAATTTAAAGGCATTAAATTTGATGAAGGCGGCTGTTGATATTGCTATTCTTCCATGCCTTTATGAATGCAGATATGCCAAGGACATTCTAAACAAACTGAAGAATGCCCGCTGTGAAAAGGAAAAATAAAAATGCATGATGGCTGAAGGAAGTAATGAAGGTGAGGATGAAGAAGAGGTAAACAATCCTTTCGCTAACTTTACTTTAGATGATTGGGAAGATGCATATGCTAATTTGCTAGAGTCCTATGAAAAACTAAGAAAACAGAAGAAATCCCTGAAAAAGAAGTTAAACAATCTTGAGAATATTAACTCTGCAGGTGAGGATATTGAAATCCTGAAAACTGAAAACGAGATATTCAGAAGACAATTAACAGATTTTGATGCTATTACTTCAGAATTAGAATATTTGAAATCTAAGAATGAAAAACTCAAAAAATAGTCTAAGGAATCTAAACATAAATCAATGAATCTTGAAAGTGAAAATAGATTGATTTCTAAAAAACTGGAGGCTGTTAGAGTAACAAATTTAGAGCTTCAGAAAAATTTTGACAAACTTCAATCAGAAAGTCAGCAAGAAATGTTTAATGAATGTCAGACTTCTTTAAGTGATTTGGTATTTGATGATGAACTCCAAGAGCAAAACAGTAAACTGAAAGAGGAGATTAACTAGCTGAAACACCTAAACTCAGCTATGTCTGAGAGACTAATCACATTTGAAAAAGGTAAGTGCCGGAGCATGGATAGTTCAAACAAGTTGGTGAATGTTGAACAAGAAATTGAGAGTCTAAAAATCATTAACCAAATGTTGAATGAAAATGCCACTTGTTATGAAGAGAAGATAGCTGGATATGAGCTCCATGTTTCAAAACTTGAATCTGAAATTTCTGACTTGAACAAATCTCTTGAAAAATTTGTGAGTGGAAATGATAATTTGGACAAGCTCCTTGGCAGCAAAATTAATTTCCAACGTGAGGGTCTGGATTTTAACCCAGCTAATAAAAAGGGCTTTGACAGTAAGCTTCACACTTCATTTGTGTGTAGTTCTGAGCCGACTAGCACATCCAGTGCACCTATCTTCCAATTCAGTGCTCAGAGGAACCAAAAAACCACAGTCAGTCCCAAAACTACTGAACAAACTCAGAAACTGAAAAAGAAAGAAATTCCACAGAAAAAGATAAAAAGCATTCCTGCTGATACAAAGAGTACTGCACACAAGTCACATACACCTCCACACATTCATGCAAAGAAAACTTCATGTCACTATTGTGGAAGATTCGGTCATGTGATGCATAGTTGTTATATCCTGAAATCTGATGAATTGAATGTTCATAATAGAATGAAGAAAATCAAAAATTCAGGGAATACATATGTGCATGTTACTAAAAGCTCACCCAAGAATCAGTTTGCCCAGAAGAGGCAACTCAAATGTTCCCATTGTGGATGATCTGGTCATGCAAAGCATGATTGTTGGTTTTTAAAAGGGGTTGAGCTCAAGGCTCCTAGGAGAACCACTACTCCAAGGAGACCTTATTGCCATGAATGTGGCAAGTCTGGCCATACAGTCAAAGACTGTTGGCACTTGAGACACAATCACAACACTTATGCTAGGAAGAACAAAAATTCTGATTTCATTCGGACTCATGATGCACAATTCTTTAAAAGGCATGATTTTTCTATTCGATGTCATTACTGTGGATTGTAGGGCACATCATAGATGACTGTCACCATCTAAAAAATGATGAATTTATTGCCCTAAGATCGAGGAAGCATCTATACGAGGTGCTACTAACTATGCAGGACCCAAGGAAACTTGGGTACCAAAATGTGCAAAGTGAGAAACCATTTTGGGTGTGCCTTGGAGGAAGGAAATAAAAAGGGGAGGTCAATAAACCAAGGCATCCAAAGTTTGGTAAAACCCCACTTCTGCATTTCACCGATAGACAATTTGAGTTTTCAATAATTCTATCTTTATATCTGCATGTCTTGAAATTTTTTGAAAATCCAAACTGCATGTGACTGATATTTGATATGACAACTGCATTTGTTAAATGTTGGTATATGTCATGATGCATATCTCACATATTCACTGAATATTTGTTGCATACACTTCTCAAAAGAGGATTGCATTTGCATTGCATTGTCTTGCATGACTATTATGATATATCAAATGATAAGTTACTAAAGGGAAGATGCAATCTGTCTGGAAGTTCTTACTATGTATGAGGTGATCATTAGACCAAGTCCTCTACCCAGTACCATTGGTCAAAAATTTGCACATTGGGCAGTCTAGACTTTCATGAGCATATTTCATAAAACTCTCTGCATAGATTTCATTGCATACATTGCACTTAGAATTCAGTCACATAGTGCATAAACTCAGGGGGAGTCTGTCAAGATAATTTTCATGATTCATGCATACTTGGTCAGATTAATCACCTGCGTGGTATTCATGCCATATATGATGGTTCAATGCATTTAGTTAGGGGGAGTCAATGCATATGCATACACTTGGTTAATTGCATACCATTTCTATTGAAAATTTCAAAAAGATTGATTCATTACATATAGGCAGGGGGAGCATTCAAATCAAACTCTTGAACTGAATGGCTATCCATATTTCTGTTACTGTCCAAATCGGTCGACCAAAACTGAACTTTCAGTCACCCGATATCTTCACAATTTAACCATACCTTTGCTCATTTTGAAATTGTATCATTGAAATCTCTGATCCTCCTACAACTTTCATCAACATTTGGTATCTGTTGATATGTCTTGTCTCTGTTTGGCCTAAATTCACAATCATCTGATCATAACTCCATTGTCGGCTCTTGCTCTCTTGGCTATCAATGTCATGCTTCTGAGGCTGTAAACTCTTAATCAATGATGGTCATTTGCTTGGAATTCTTGGCACATTCTTAAACTTGATTGAAAACACTACATGTCTGTCATCTGATTATCTGACAATTTGCTATTTTTTTGTTAATTCTTTTCAAACTCTGTCAGCCCTACCAAGCTGGTTATCTACTCTAAATTCCTTGAGCTAATCCTACCCATACATTCTAGAAAATATTACGTGGCATTTGCTAAGGGGGAGCTGATTGTCAAAAATTTTGAAATATCACTTGACCTGATTGTCATTCCTTGCAAATTTCTCTTGAAGATGTAATTCTTGAACTCTCATGGTCACCTTTGTCACCGTCTGAATTCAAAATTCTTTCTCACATGGTGCATATACCTGTTGCTGGCTTCTATTGAGCACTTCTGAAAATTTCCTTCATCTATCTACAATTCATGAAGATTTTAATGGGTATATCTTGATCATAAATCTAAAAACATGTGAACTAGGAATCTTCCATTATATGGAACTATGAATGTCTAAAATACTCAACTGGTTTAAGTCTTATGTATTTATTGTGTTTTGATTTGAACATCTTAAAAATATCTGAATCAAATCTGTTAATAAACTTTAACCAGGTAGTTCATGTTATATCATGTAAGATCTTCTGGAATCTGAAAATTCTAAGATCATGGCTAACTCTGGTAGAGTTACATGTAGTGAGTATTGTCTTTAAACATATGAAGAATCTGAAAATGTCAAAAAGATAAAAGTTAGTCAAAACAATGACTATGGTTACTGAGAAACTATGTCCAAAGTACTATGTCATGATGTACCATAGTTAACTATGCTGAAAAATTATTGCAATGTCTATAGAATTAAAGCAGAGCAATGGCTGAGTTGCACTGAGAAATTGGGTCCTTCATCAAAGAATTGAAGTAAACCTATGTCATGAAGTGCCCTAGTTATCTCTGTTCAGTGTGAAGCATGATAGTTAGTCATACTAAGTGCTTAGGGATACTGGCATCTAAACAACGTGTATCCTCTAGTTACAAGATGTGCACTAAAACTCGATTGCTCTCAAAAAATGTGACCAATAATTAGTATGAAAAGATATCATATTCTGAAAAATAATTACTTCAGGAAAAATTTCAGGAATAGTAGACAAAATCAGATGCATTTATGTTTGTTTAACCTCAATACTATTATTTATAACTCCAAGAGGGGTCATTGAAATTGAATGATTAAGATGAAGGGAGGTTTAAACAAGATGATAATATGAAAGCTTGGTTCACTTTTATTAAAAAGATTGATTCTCAGATATGAGTACAGAATTTATGACAAACCTTGAATATATCATATTTAAACCAGGTTGTTCAATAAAGATCATGTCATAACCCCTTATAGTGGAAGAATCTGAAACATCCTTAAATTTGAAATTATGACTTTGATAACTCATTGAAAATCTTCTCTAAATTTTTGGAAGCTCAGTAGGACTTCTTGTTCCTATTATGGTTCTACTGCATATCATTTTTCAAATTGCTCGTATGCTCAATCTCCATTTTCTGCTAAGATCATTTATTTAGAATGTTCACTGCTCTTAATGCTATTTGATCACAACCTGAACTATTCTGCATCCTCCTATAATATGTTGATTTTACTCACTGATTTTGCTTCAATCTGACATGACCTGAACTCATTCATATATGACCGTTCATGTGATCTTGCTAATACTTTTCTTTAACTTGTGTATAGTCATCTTGATCTGCTTCAACATGTTTGTCCCTAGGCTTTGAATTCATTCCACTCCTTCTAATGTGATCTGCTCAGGGAGAGTACATTTTTGTAGCAAGGGAGAGTACCGACATTTCTTTCACTTCAATATCTCTTCTCTTTTCAAACAGGGAGCATATGTGGGTTACAACTCTGCATACTCTACTTGTATGTGATTTATCATACTCCTATCCTCACTCACATTCATCTCACATCTTCAGGGGGAGAATCATTTTTGATTCAACCATATTAATGCATGCTCTATATTTTATCAAATTACTATTTCCTTTTTGATGAAGTCAAAGGGGGAGAATAGTTTGATACGAGTCATCATGTTCCAACATGTTGACTCATGACTCATTGTGCTCATAGTGTTGTCATCATCAAAAAGGGGGAGATTATTATGTCCCTGTGATTTTAATGATGTCAGACACTATAAGTAATCTTGTTTGCATGAGAACTGAATTATTTGTTATGAGGTTAGTGCATTGTGCATTGCATTAGATTGTTACAATTATCTTCTGTGATTTTGTGAAGCAGAATGTGCAGTTTGACCATTCTAAGACACAGCCAACTAAGTCAAAGACTCTAAGTAAAAGTTAACTTGGCAAGGGTCACATATTAAGCCAAGTCATGAAAAAATCAGTGAAGCTGAAAAAGGCAGGTTGACTAATCTGACGGAGCATAGACATCAGGTATGTACATGTTTTGCCATCACTGCCACAAGTCGATGCTAGTCCTGCTCTCCAGCAAACAAAGGTCGATGCTAGTCCTGTTGCCAGAGGAATGAAGGCCGATGCTACTTTACTAGGGACTAAAGAAGGTCGATGCAGTTACTGTACAAGTCGATGCACATTTCAGCATGACAAACTAAGGTCGATGCTACCTTGCCAACAAAGTCCGAGCACATTCTTGCTGGTATCGTGAAGGTCGGTGCATATTGCTAAAAGTCTGTGCATATATGGAAATCAAGGTCCGAGCACAAATGAAAGGCACGGCACAAGGTCGGTGCAGGTTTTGATTTCAAGGGTACAACGTCGGTGCACGTTTGGTTCGAATATAACAAGGTCGATGCATGTTTGGTTTGAATAATGCAAGGTCGGTGCAATCCTTCTCAAGCACAGAGGAAGGTCGGTGCAACCTCTTCACTAGCACTGTGAAGGTCTGAGCACACAGTAAGGTCTGTGCAGCATGGCAACTAAGGTCGGTGCAACCCCCTCTTCTTCGACACAATGAGGTCGGTGCATGCTCTGCATTCAACACAGCAAGGTCGGTGCATGTCCTGCCTTCTACGTTTGCAAGGTCGGTGGAACTTGTTTGCTAGCACCGTGCAGGTCTGAGCATACAACAACAAGGTCTGAGCATATTCTAGTATAAGGTCGAAGCAACTGAAGATGGTAAGCCTATAAGGTCGATGTTGAGAAGTGTTTGATGAATTGCCTGACTGAACATTCAAGTGCCAACGTGTAATCTCAATGCACGAGAGCTCGAACCAGGTGATGGCATGTATTCCCAAGTCAGCCAATGATGGGCACGTGTTTCTCCAGAATGGCAGATCTAGTGGCACGTGATCCGAGATGACCTAGGACACTTCTTCAGAAACCTTCAAAGGAAGAATATTCCATTGCCATGTGAGCCAATGGGATTTCACTAGGTCTTCTTCTGCCTCATCCATACGGAGGCTCTGCTATATATAAAGACCGCCTCATCCTTTGATGAGGGAAGGAAGGGAGAATAGAGCTGAATAGAAGAGAAGAGAGAAGAGACAAGAGGCGGCCAGAGAATATCCTGAGAGAAGAACTAGAGAGCTGAATAGAAGAGAAGAGAGAAGAGACAAGAGGCGGCCAGAGAATATCCTAAGAAAAGAACTAGAGAGCTGAAGAAGAAGAAGAGAAAGAGAAAAGAATCTGAGAGAAGCATGCTCGTGATTGAAGATTTGATTCCATCAGTTCAAGGATCAGATCCTGAACTGTCTTGCTCTACTCAGAGCTACATTTTTATTTTCCTACTTGTATTTCCCCTTTGTTCATTTACCTCTTTACCATTGTGTTCCGATTTCCTGTCTTGGGGGTCGGGTTCCTCCTGAGGATTCAGGAGAAGGGAGACCGTGTCTCCAGTTGCTAGTGACGGAGTGTCACTAGTGTTTCCCTCTGGTTTAGAGGAAGGGAGATTCATCTCCAGTTTCCCTCTGTGGATTTAGAGGAAGAGAGGATCTAATCCTCTGGGTTTTGGTGAGTAGTGGGTTGCTGTTCACGTCCCTTTTGCATTTGCAGAAGAAGGGAGACGGTGTCTCCAGTTGCTAGTGATGGGGTGTCACTAGTGATTCCCCTCCGGTTTGGAGGAAGGGAGGATTGATCCTCCAATTTTTTGAGTAACTGGGTGTTACTCAAGTTTCCTTCTGATTTGATCAGAAGAAGAGAGGGGAGTGTTCCTCTGGGTCAAGCTGTTAGGCAACATTTGTAGCAGACTGAGTCTGTGTCTACTTTGATAGAGAAGCCTCACTCCGGTTTGGAGTGAGGGGTGGATGTAGGCAGACTGGTGTCTGGCCGAAGCACCTAAAAATCCAGTGTTCAGTGGTTTGCTTTGTGCGTTTGCTCCCTTTCATCTGCCTCCTTTCACAGGATCGCTCTCGAGGGTTGTCTGCTATGTTATTCCATTAAGTGCACAAATTTGTCTATCATTTTTCTGTCTCAAGGTTATTCTCTTTGCAATGCAGCTTAGGCACACATGTAGTGTTTGCCGTATTGCCTTGACGATAATTCATACTGTTTGATTCAGTCATGAATGTTCACATCTTCAATCTGTCATGTGCTCAACAACAGGTGTGGCTAAATGTTTTAGCGTTAATCTTATTTCAGATTGAGCAGTTTTCTGAAGAATATATCTTGCGTGAGCTTAATTCAGTTTGAGAAATCTCACCCTCACTGTACTCTGGTTTTATCTTGAACTGCTCGTTGTGGTTTTAGATAATGGTATTGTTGTTGAGATTGCCGTGAATGGTTTGATTAATAAATTGGGTTGTTTTTGTCATTGGACCTAGGTTTTTATCGGGGATCTATTCAACCCCTCCTTCTAGATCCTAGCTACGCACATAACACTTTAGTCATATAAATATTATCCTCCATGTGGGGGTGTAAACGGGTCGGATCTGGATCGGATCCTTTATGATCCGAATCCGGATCCGTTAACAACAGATCCGAATATGACCCGAATCCGAAATTACATATTATTTCGGATCCGGATTTGATCCGGATCTGAACTTTAATTTTCGGATTTGGATCATTTTCAGATCTTGTTATGTACACCTTTAATCTGTAATAAGTAATAGGACATGAGGATCCGAATTTTCGGATCTAATGGAGGTGATACTAAAACTAACATGCTCTGCCAACCTTTTCGGTTGTTCAGGATTCCTGTCGAAAATACAGAGGCAGAGAAAATGTAAAGCTTTGAACACACAGAGGCAGAGAAAATGTAAACACTTGGGTTTACATTTTTATGGGCAATAACCTATTAGATCCGAATTTAAGGTTTCAAAAATAGCCGGTTTCAGTGTCTCAATGGCCAAAATACTCTGGAAATGTAGACCACATCCCATAGCCTCGGACGTGCAATCAGTTTCTCAGCATCTACTTTTGGATCCACACAAAAATACAAACATTACACAATATCTCTGAATGTTTCCTCATGCTTCAGCATGGTCATCTTCATGTACTCCTTATTATACTGTTTCTGGAAGCTGTCTATTGGCCTTCTCAAATCTTGGGGTTCCATACTTCTTAAATCTGGGATGAATAATAAAACAGACATTAAGGCTACATACTTCTTAAATAGAGATCAAAAGGCAATAGGTAACTTTTCCTCACTTCACCTTTGAGAAATGACTTTTTTTATGTTGGATTTGTTCCCGAGCATGAGCCAGAAGCCACAATACCATATAATCAGAGCATAAAGAATAACAGAGAAATGATAGGAAAATGAGTACTATGAGATAGCCAGAGGCCACCAAATCATATATTCAGGCATACAGAACCTGTTGGAAAATGAGTATTATGAGATAATTCATGGAGATGCTATCTCAATTGATATTATATCCATGGAGATGCTACTCTGTTAATGTTTGGTTGTCCACCAAGACTTTAATTTTCATATATTCATGAACTTACATGCAATACTTACTTTCTGGATCTGATTCACATACAAATGATTTTTTGTGACCACTTACTTTAAAATTAAGAATATGCAACCAAATATTCCTTTGAATCTTTGTGGAAATTTGTGGGTGGGGAAATGATAATCCTGGTGCCTGTAGGCTGATAGGGCAGTTGTGAATTTTTTGTCTCAACCTAAGACTTCTTATTCTGGATTTACTGTCCCTTATAAACCTTCTCTATCCGGGGACGTCTGCATATGAAATCTTGTTAGGAACAGTGACCTTTCAAGGTATCTACTATAGTGATAGCTAGGCCAGCACTATAAATGACTACTTGACGATGTTGCATTGATAGCTAGGCCTTTCATATATAGGTACCTATGATCGATTATGTATGAACCACTGCAACTAATTTGTCAGCATGCTGGATGGCCTATATATGTGCATATATATTGTCTAACATTAGACAGAAGTGGGTATGTTGTCTCTCTGCTGGGTTCCCTTTGCTGCTGCTAGGAATGAGATGGCAATATTCAGTGTACCGCCTTCATATCCACACACTGGTTATTTAAACAAGGAAGTAGCAAGAGTCGAGAACATCATCCAGCAAATATATCATGCAATTTTCAATAGACGGTGATATCAAGTACATATAATTTAAGGACCATATGATATAATTTCCACTTTTATCTGAATGCCAAAATAGTAAACTACTGCATATTTGAGGGAAAAGGGAAAGCACTTGCAATCATAGACTTAAAATAAATAAACTCAGAGAAAACAAAAAGGATATGTTAGTACTTAGAAGAGCTGTGCCTCTGTGAGTCTGTATTACAGAGGCACCTACAATCAAATAAAAGCCTCACAGGTCTGATCATATGTCATTACAAAGTACAGTAAAAGTCAAAAGCTGATGCTAAAGCATGGTGGCATCACTAGCATGACTTTAAAATGTCTGAACACCTAGTAATACTAGTGATATTATATATTTTTAAATCATGGGCAGCTATTCATTTCTGTTGTTCCTTCATATGTATGATAGCAATAACAACAATAGAAATAGTGGTGGAGAATGCATGAATGTGCATAACAAATGCAGTGCATTTCAATGTGACAGACCAAAAAATTCAGATTTGCACATGATAAATGGAAACAATACGTATTGGGAAACAAATTTTATAGAACCAAGCATCAGGAGCATAAGAATGTTTAGATATGACCTGGCCTGGATATGCCGTGTTGGTTTGAGAGAACCATTTTCTAATTGGTGGCTGATATTCCCTACAGACATGCTTACTTATCTCAATTTTTCAATGACACTGAAGTGGCTGAAGCATTGCATGAAAAAGTGAAGGAAAGTCTTTGAGGCATCGGCTGAAATAAAACAACAATTGCTCCATTGTTCACGGGCAGAATTTCAAAGAAGGCTTTATTGATTTCTTCAAACATCTCTTCCATTAATAGGACTGAAAATCATAGGCAGGTGATGAGACTATCACAAGATTTTTGATGAGGATGCTAAGGCATTTGCTTTACCAGCCACTAGAGAGGAAACACTATAATACAATTATACAAACTTGAGCCCCTTTTTTAATACTAAGAGTAAACCCACCCACCCCAGATCAAGCCTGAATCATTAGTAGCCTGACTTGCGGCCAGAAATGTTTCTCCTATATCAATTACAATATAATATTCTATACATTAACAATATTAGCACTAAAACTAATAATATATCAAAATTAATATATCAAAAGTAATACACAAATATACATGACAAAAGCCAAAGTAGTTTCAGAATTTAAAATTTATACCTCCTTAGACAAGAGAAATGGTCGTTCGAGTACCTCTCGGAGTAGGACACGGATCCGCACACATAAAGACGTGTTTCCAATTTTTCTTCCTCCACTTATTTAAATCCAGAAGCAGCACCACCCTCTAATGGAACAATGCAGGGCTTGTGGTAAGAAAGAAACTTGTCGGATTCATAGCCGTGGAGTTCCATGTGCTGAAGAATAGCACGACCACCAAGGATAGTATCAAACTCCACTGTTTTTTATTGCTGCAGTTCCAGCATCGTCCTGTCATAAGTCATAAGCTTAATGAGAATGGCTACAATGTGACAAGGGCCCGGCCATGCAATTACAAAAATATGTTTTACCTAGCTAGTATCCTTTGATTCCTTTCCAATCTAGAAATGAACATCATGAAGGTAAGCACCTCCTTTGCCTGTAGTTGTCTGCAATGAGCATGCATCACAAGCGAATGAACACGGGGGGCAGGACCCAGAAACAGAGAAAAGGGCCAGACACAGAACCCGGTAGCAGGAACAGAAATAGGAGAAGAGAAAGGGAGACAAAGGGTGAGAGAAAAGGGGGGTTCTTTGCCTGTCTCTTCCCCCTTATTACCAACACCCCTGCCCACAAAAATCGGAAAGGTCTCGCCGGCATTGCACACGATCGGTGCCCCCACATCCATCTGTCTTCTTCTCCGAGCTCACTGTGTCCATCTATGGGCAGAAAAAATCGGGACTTGGAAGAAGAGGGAGACAGAAATGGGGAAGAGCCGTTGAAAATAGGAGTACCCCATTCGGGGCTCCAACAACCGAGAAATAGTGAGATGGTGAGAAGAGATGGGATCACCGTCGCGGGTGCCGAGATCCGCCGCCCTCAGAGAACGTAGGAGATGGCGTCGCCGTCGTGAGCAGCCGAAGGAGAGCGAGGTGCTGTCGCCGCCACAGGTGATGTCGCCGCTGCAGGTGGCCGATCGCCGTTGTGAGATCGCCGCCGGAGACGGGAGCAAACCCTAGAGGGAGGCTGTGAATGCCGCCGTTGTGAGATCGCAACCGGAGACGGGAGCAAACCCTAGAGGGAGATCGCAGCCGGATAACTCTAGAGGGAGATCGCAGCAGGAGAACCCTAGAGGGAGATCGCAGTCGGAGATCGTAGCCGGAGAACCCTAGAGGTAGATCGCAGTCGGAGATCGTAGCCGGAGAACCCTAGAGGTAGATCGCAGATCGATGATGGCGTGCGTGAGGTTGCTCGCCCCGGAAGAAGAGGTTTTATGGCTCCCCGATAACCGATCCGAAATCAGGGATTTCGGATCAAAAGTGTTTCGCCCCTGATACACAACTGTCAATCACATAAGCTGCTCCGAATTCAAAAATATTTTCGGATTCGGATATGATTTTCGGATCTTAAAGATCTATTGACTTATTTTTGAATTCGGATCTGATTTTCGAATCTTAAAGATCTATTGACACTCCTACCTCCATGTGGCAGTTTGCAATTTGTATAATTTTCCTTTTAGTGAAGGTCTTAAATCTTAAAAATATCGTCATCTGCATAATTAAAAGTAGCACAGTTTTTTACGGACAATTTGCATATAAAAAATGAATATAAATATGAGGAATGTTATCATATCACTTTTTTGGTCACCCCACTTAAGATACACACTTTTTTCATTACTAGATTTAAAAAATATACATAAAAAATTCCAGACTAAAATTTGATAGTCTCGAATTTGAGTGAGAATAACGCTAGACCATAAGTTTAACGTTGACCTCATCTCAGGGAGTTGATCTTGAGATTAAAAGGTAAACGGAGAATAACGGGCCGGGGGTGATTATAAAATATATATAATATCATAATATCCTCTTAAAAATATTTGACCACACTCCACTGCTTTCTTTGTTTTGTTTTTTTTTTTTTTAAAAAAAAAGAGCCTTTAATCATTCTTTGGACGTTAACTGTACGGTTGTGACGGGCTAACGGAAATGCCGTGGTTTGCATGGATAGGCAGTCCCGTGGCCAGCTCGCACATTAATTGGGGGGACCACCCTATCCCATGGGATGATGAAGAGGAGACCAACCATGGATCTTTCATTTCGTAGGTAAAAGAGCATGGAATTTTACCTCTGGAGTTTATTAATTTATTATAGATAAAATTTGAAGTCAAAAATTGGTAGAGAGATTTGGATGGCGTGAGTTGGCGCTCTTGACGAGGTGGATCGGAAAAGAAGAGTTGGAGGGACTCACTCACTCACTCACAATCTGATGGACTTTGCATGGACACACACAAGAGGAGATGAGGCAGTCGGCGGATCTTTGGGCGGGTGTTGCCCCGAGGGAAAATCTCTCACATGCTTCAGTCAAACACTCGAGAGAAGGGGATGGAGATGGGAGGAATATTGGAGAGATCTTAATCACTTGCTTGCCTTCAAAATTAATTAAGGGGCGTCCTTCTCCTTTCATTTGTATCTACTTGTACCATTAAGATCATTTGGCTCCATAAATCACGTGATCAGAGTCTTATTTATAGAGTTCTTCTTGGAGTTCGTCCCGATTCAAATGATCTTATCATTTGTCATTTACATATGATATCATACCTTTAAACTCCATAAATCACATATAAACGAAATAATATCAAAGTGTATCTATCCTGCAATATGGCTCGTTTTGCCTTCTCCGTTCGACGTCGTCACAATTTTTCTTTTACCGTCTGCTTTTACGGATTCGAATTAAATAACGTTCGAAGACGTTGTTTGTCATCGTAACATCATGAAATCCGGAGATAGTTAGTTGCACATGCTCTCGGTGGAACATTCAACTACATGTGGGGGGTGGGGGGGAGGAGGACGGTAGAAGATGACGATGAATTCATGGTGATACAAATAAAGCCAACGATGGAGGACCCCCACCCCTCCGTTGTAGAGTAGAGCCAGCCTGAAGTTGGAGGAGGGTCAACTATCTCAGCAGACGACTTGGTCCCTTCCAACCCACCCACCCCCATTTGAACGGCCAAACGCTTTTCTTTGACCGCTCCAAGTCTTTGCAGCTCGCAGTGGAAAAATTCTGGCCCATCCACAGCCTGCTCGGTGTGCCTCCATTATGAGCGCCTTTATTTCTGCGGTCTTCTTCGAGGCTGGGCTGTCGTGAATTAAAGATCATTATTATATATTTATATATATGTCATTCCCACGTTTGAGATCGGTCAACATGACTAAGGGTGTATTCGGTAACAATGAGAGAGAGGATTTAATCGTTGAAATATCCATTTTTTTACGATGCCTTCCAAATGTCTAACTCTAAATATTTGGGGGATTCCAAATGTTATAAAGAGATTGAGAGAAAACAAGGGGCAGTTCTAAAATCCTCAAAAATCAATGCATGGCAAAATTTTCTCTCCCTAAAAATTGTGAAAAAAAAAAAATCTCTTTCCTCTAATTGTTACCGAACGCTCTCTAAACCCCAGTGACGGATAAAATTAATCCCGTTTCTCTTGATGTACAGTGAGCTACCGAGAAGCAACTCTCTAACAGTGGCTTCTCACGTAGGGAGAGGGAGCACCTCTGCGTGCTCCTCATGTGGCATTAGCTAAAGAGTGCGATGAAGCATTAATTATATAGGGTATGGATGCAATGTTTCCGTGCAAAATAGCAATTTAGCTATGGTTTTCTGGGGGTGAGATCATGGTTGGGAGCTAAAGTTTTACATGCGATCTTCTTGGGCACCGACGAAACCCTACACCAAGGTGACAACATTCTCTGCCTTAATGCGCCTTGCCTCTCCTCTGTTTCATCTTATCTTCGTCGGTATCTACACTTTTATTAAACTATAAGATGTTGAGACATACATATATTCCTGGCCCTTTTGCCTTTCTATAAAATTGATCTAAGTATAACGATAATAAGAAGTGTAGAGGTGGAAAATTGATTCTATCACACTTTTAAATTTATTTGTCGAGGAAGGATCGTCCGACCATCCGTGAAAGCCTGCAAACACTAGAAAAATAACGTCAGAAGGAATCCCGGGTGCTATCCCGGGGGACAATCCTCTGATACTTAAGTCATCACTTTAGAAAATGGAGCGTGAGGAAGAACATGGGAGAGAGAGAGAGATGAAGGTCGATTATGTAGGCCTGGAGGGGGTCAGTCCCCCAGAAGAGTGCTCGCCGTATCCAGTGGGCGCT
Source organism: Amorphophallus konjac (assembly GCA_022559845.1). Classification (NCBI taxonomy): domain Eukaryota; kingdom Viridiplantae; phylum Streptophyta; class Magnoliopsida; order Alismatales; family Araceae; genus Amorphophallus; species Amorphophallus konjac. The sequence goes on along the minus strand of CM040118.1, from coordinate 324,155,870 downwards.
CGGAGAGTACTCGCTGGGCGGTAAGGATGTTCGGAAGATGACCAGTGCTCTCCTTCATAGAACCAACTCTCTATCTCTATGTGTCTCCCTTTGTGCCGCTGGCAAGGGATCCTTTTATAGGGGTCGTCCTGGCGGTGAAGGCATGTCCCTTACCAGGGAAGAGCGCAAGTCGTGGGGTAACGTCTCCCCGTGATCGTGGAGAATTTTCCGTTGAGGGTCCTGGTGGAGACATCATCCACAATTCCCTTTGGCTAGGGTCCTCTTCACACTCCGGCTTCATTTGAGTTCGGGCCTCTCTCTATAAAGGCCCACTTATCCTTTTGTGCTATTTACTTGAGTCATTTGATGTAATTTTTATTTTATTTGAGTCGTGTCCCTAGGTCTTGCATTTATTTTCCTAAGTTTGAGTGTCATTAGATTGTGTAATGTGCTATTGGGCCCAATTCTTCGGGCTTGGCCCATGAGCCCCCCTACCCCTTCGGTTATTTGTTATTGAGTCTTTTTGTAAGGGACTTATTGTAAAATATGGGCTTCCTATATATAGGGCCCCATTTCCTTCATTTGGAACTTAATGAATGAATGAATCAATACAAAAGATTTCCATTTGAGTGTTCAAATTTAGTTCTAGAGGAGTGAATCCTATAGTTGGGTGTGAAGCCCAAGGGGAGTGATTCCCCACCCTACTCTCTCTCTATCCCTCTTTCTCTCTCCTCCCACTAAGGGGTTCACCCCATTCCTCTCTCCTCCCTCCTCCCAACCACCTTTCAACCCCCAACCACCTCCATTAAGACCACTCCACTTCCCATAGCCCCATTACTCCACCCCCTTGTCCCAAGGTGGAATCTTTACCCTTCCAACACAATCTCCCCCCCTTCCAACACAATCCCCCACTTTCCCACACAATCACCCAACTTCCAAAGCCATTTCAAATTTGAAATCCCTTCCCTCCAAGCCTTGGCCGCCCCTATCTCTGTACCCTTTAGCCTTGGTCGCCCCCACCTCCCTCCTCTCTTCTCCTCCTAGCAATCCCCATTCCCCCTTACCTCCAGCTGAAACCTGCGACCTCCCCCTCTTCCTCCATCTCCCCACCACCATTAGACCCCCACCACACCTCCCACAACCCCCCCTCTCACCCTTCATCCACCTCCCCTTCACCCTATACCCCATTCTCCTTCTTCTATCAAGGCATTAGAAGCTGTCCCTTGGTTGCTGCTTGCAGTCTAGAAGTTACAGATGAACCAGCAGCTTGCAGCGGCCACCACGACCTCCTCCGGACGAGTTTGAAGATCCAAGAGCCATCGTCGGAAGCGTCTACCAGTCTCCTTCGCAACCGAAGTGGTTTCATCTTCTTCCGATCTTTTGAGTCGTCCAGGAGGTCCATTCTCCCTCAGCTGCGCAGTTCTGCCTCGGCTGAGGACCTGAACTGGGTTAGAAGCTCTGCCACGACAAACCTCGGAGGAATCAGCCCTCAAGCTCTTCTACAAAGTTCTTCTTCGTCCTATCTACGTTCAGAATCAAGAGGCGGAACTCCGTTCGGCATCCTGTGGCAGGAGTTACAAATTTTCTCCCTCAGCCCCATCACTCTGCCAGCTACAAGCCTGCATCGACCTGCCACCACTGTTCTGCATCCCCTAGTCTTCTCCGACCTCGGTTGGCTTCCCCGTCAGTTTTTCTGCGAAGATGACTCGTTCACGATTCCAACGACTCCAACGGCGCTTGATTCCGAGGTCGGGAGTGGCCGGGACACTCTCTGCATCCTGCTGTTAGAAATCTACAGCTGATGGTCTGAGAATCTGAAGCCCTGTTCAAACCACCGTCCCGGTCAGCAGTGGTGCCAGAAGAAATTAAAGAAATTCTGAGGCATTCCCCTTCCTGTTACGAAGATTTCGCCGCCGGTCTTGCCATCAACAGAATTCCTGAACGGGTTATACAGCATCCACAGCGACTACCTGTCCCTGTTCGCACACAGCAGGTAGATTCGGTGCCGTCTCTTAATCAACCCTTTTCTCTCTAATTTCCCCGCCCCGCTTGGCCGGCTGAAGGCCCCTCCCTGCGTGGAGGTAGTATTGTTTGTAATTCCATTAACCCCCACCCCAAGATCCCTCTCCTGCGAGAGGTGTAGTGGTGTAATTTGTTTGGGCAGGTCAAGCGACACCGCCGCGGCGTGTGGGGATCCACTCGCCTCCCCGCTCGCCCTCGTCTCCAACCGGGACCGGTTTCTTCAAACCGGTCGAGTAAGTGCTCAAACCTTCACTCCACTTAGTGCTTGCCTTTCAATATTAGTTCTTACTTCCGCTGGTTATGGGAATGAGAGCCCGATCCTCAAGCCCCATAAACTTGAGTGATCACCGTGGGAAAATTGCAACCGGTGCCTTTGGCACTTTGTCGGCCCCCTTGATTTGGGCATCCCCACCCATTGGGAATCAAGTCTTGGCCTTGCTGGCCCTCTACCAGCAAGGGCCCAACCCCCACATCCTCACCTTGGCATTGCCAAGTCACCCCGGGCTTGGGTGAGTGACGATAGAGCGGTGGCCCAACTTGGCCCGTTTTGAATGCGATTGTGCTTGCTTGCTAAAGTCCAAGGGTGTGTCACATCAATTGGTATCAGAGTAAGTCATTGACTTGTCTCTATCAAGTCTAAGTCCTAGGACCTTTGCATTTTGTGTCCAACCTCATTTGCCCCTTGTTTTGCATGTCCACCCGTAGTGGTGCTAGTTACCGACCCGATCCGTCATCTTCAATTCCACCCATGGATCCCAATCCTCAACTCAATCAAGATGCTCTTAGAGAGGAACCCCAAGGCCAAATGAATAGGGTAGATGCTGCCCTTGCTAACATTCTTGCCCAACTAGAGTCCCTAACCACTTTAATTGCCCATCTAGAAGAACATGATAACCACCCAAGGAACCATGAATCTAGGGTCCACCCTCCACATGTTGACCCTCATAGGGAAGACCCTCATCTAAGGGATAATGAACCAAGAATCCATCCACCACATGGTGAGTTGCATAGGAATGAGTTCCACCCAAGGAACAATGACCCGAGAGTCCCCCCTCCATATGTTGAGCCTCATAGGGACGAATTCCATCCAAGATACAATGGACCAAGAGCCCATCATCCACGTGCTGATATTTATAGGGAGGACCTGGACCTTGATCCCTACCAGACTATGAGAGGCCTCGCCACCATCACATTCATGAAAGGCGTCCACGGGATGACCCGGATGACCCTCTCTTAAGGATGATTAAAGTAGAGGCCCCAAACTTTGATGGTTCCCATGAACCAAGTGTCTACTTCGAATGGGAGACCGCCATGGACCAATACTTTGAATGGTACCCAATGCCCGACCAAAGGAGGGTAAGATTGGCCAAGATGCATCTCACTAAATTAGCCAAAACTTATTGGCTAAACCAAGAGGGTTTAAGAAGGATTAGGCGGGTAGAGCCTATTGATACTTGGGAGGGTATGAAGAACCAACTTAGGAATAAATACCTTCCCCAATCCTACCATCACATGCTCTTAGATGAATGACAAAGCCTCACCCAAGAGGGGAAGACCGTAGTTGAGTACATTGAGAAGTTTGACTCCTATCTTTTGAAGTGTGGAGTTCATGAGGACCCGGCCGTTACCTTGTCCCGCTTTAGGAATGGACTTCAAAGTCACATCAAAAGAGAGCTTTTCATGAGAGATGTTGATAACCTTGAGATAGCTTATCAAATAGCTAAGGATGTAGAAAGATTCTCTAGGATCCCTCGATTTACTACTCCCCGACCGGTCGATCCCAAAAACATGGGACCACGGCCCATTCCGGCCACTCCCATGAAAGTCCATAATCCAAGTGGGAGCACCCCATTAAGGCCTTACAACCCCCCTCCCACCATCACTCCAAACAAACCCACCCCTAGTCACCCCCTCCCACGGAGGGAAGACATTCCCAAAGGCCCAAATGTAGGAACTACTTCGGGTAGCGGGCGTCAACAATGCTTTAGGTGTCAAGGGTTTGGCCACTTTACGGGGTAATGTCCATCCAAGAGATTGTCTAGCTTGCTTATTGAGGAAGAAGCTCCACCCCAAAAAGAACTTGAAGATGTCATTGAGGACCATGAAGCCTCACTAGATTGGGAAGAGGAGTATGAAACCCAATACCTAGAGTCGGGTCTAGAGCACACCACTCTATCTTCCAACTCTCATCTAGGAGTGATTAGATGCACCCTCACCAAACCCCAAGAAGAGGATTGGCGTCGAACTTTAATATTTCACACCTTTGTCAAAATAGGGAACCATGTAAGGAAAGTGATCTTGGATAGTGAGAGTTGTGTCAATGCCGTGTCACCCGATACCGTCAAGCTTCTTGGGCTAACTATCACCCCTCACCCAAGCCCATACCGGGTTTCATGGATCAACAACAACTCCATCCCAGTCAACACTCAATGTCTTGTGCCTCTCACCTTCTCTTCATACCATGATCAAATATGGTGTGACATCATACCCATGGAGGTGGGTAGCATCCTACTAGGAAGACCTTGGCTTTATGATGTAGATGCCACCATCTTGGGTAGGAGCAACAAATGCACCTTTGAACATGAGGGTAAGACTATCCGTCTTAACCCCTCCCCACCTCGTCCCATGACCAAGAGGGACACTCCCCCTCAAGGACAACACCCCACCACCATACAAGTCTCGGGGAACTCCACCCCTCCAACTCCATCCCCTACCCAAACTCCCAAACAAAGTGGGACCTCGGGGTTGACCAAGGGTCTTCATCTCATCACTAGGAAGGAACTTGAAGAGAAGATAGTTCAAGGAGTACCATTATGTGCGGTGGTCATTTGCCTAGGAGAACCCACTTCCACCAATCCACATCCCATAGAAATCTAACAACTCCTATAAGAATTCCATGATGTGTTCCCAACGGAGCTCCCGGACCAACTCCCTCCCATGCGGGATGTGCAACATGCAATTGATCTAGTCCCGGGAGCCACTCTCCCAAACCTTCCTCATTATCGCCTCAATCCTACGGAACATGCCGAACTTATGAGGCAAATAGAGGAACTCATTAGGAAGGGCTTCATTCACATTAGCAAAAGCCCATGTGCCGTCCCGGCCCTTTTAACTCCCAAGAAGGATAGGTCATGGCGAATGTGTGTGGATAGTCGGGCCATTAACAAAATCACCGTCAAGTATAGGTTTCCCATCCCTAGGCTTGATGACATGCTTGATATGTTAGCCGGAGCCACCATCTTCTCCAAAATTGACCTTAAGAGTGGCTATCACCAAGTTAGGATAAGGTCCGGGGATGAGTGGAAAACGGCTTTCAAAACCAAAGATGGCCTCTTTGAATGGTTAGTCATGCCTTTTGGGCTTTCAAATGCCCCAAGTACTTTCATGCGTCTTATGACGGAGGTCCTTAGGCCCTTCATTGGGATCTTTCTAGTGGTCTATTTTGATGATATACTCATCTATAGTCAATCCCAAGAAGCCCACCTTGATCACCTTAGGAAAGTTTGTACCATCCTTCGTCAAGAGAGCCTATTTACCAACTTAGGAAAGTGCCACTTCATGACCACATCCCTCACCTTCCTAGGATTTGTGGTGTCAACCAAAGGCGTCTCCATGGACCCCGAGAAGGTCCAAGCTATCATTGATTGGCCGGAACCCCACACCCTTCACGAGGTCCGAAGTTTCCATGGATTGGCTACATTCTATAGGAGGTTTATTCGAGGGTTTAGCACTATCACTGGCCCAATCACCGATTGTCTCAAGAAGGGGACTTTTGTATGGACCAAATCGGCCTCTAAAGCCTTCCAAGAACTTAAGGAGAAGTTGACCCAAGCTCCGGTCCTATGCCTTCCCGATTTCTCTAAAGTCTTTGAAGTCACATGTGATGCATCCGGGATAGGGATAGGAGGGATTCTTAGTCAAGAGGGACACCCGGTAGCCTTCTTTAGTGAGAAGCTTTGTGATGCTAGGACAAGATACTCCACTTATGACAAGGAGTTCTATGCCGTGGTTCAATCCCTCCGACATTGGAGGCACTACTTGTTGCCCAAGGAGTTTGTCATCTTTTTCGACCATGAGGCCCTCAAATACCTAAATTCCCAACAAAAGTTAAATACCCGACATGCCCGATGGGTTGAGTTCATCCAATCCTACACTTTTGTCATCAAACACAAGGCCGGGAGTGAGAATCGAGCGGCGGATGCCCTTAGTAGGAAAGTTTCCTTGCTATCCACTATCCAAGTGGAAGTGACCGGGTTTGATAGGATCAAGGATGAGTACCCTAACTGCCCCGACTTTGGGCACATCTATACCACCTTGACCACCCCTTCTAGCAAGGAACATGAGGGATTTGTCTTAGAGGATGGGTTCCTCTTCAAGGGACCCAAGCTTTGCATCCCACGGACCTCACTCCGTGACTTCTTGATTTGGAAATTACATGCGGAAGGGCTAGCTGGCCATTTTGGAGTCCACAAAACCATTGCCCTAGTTGAGGGACAATTTTATTGTCCTAGTCTCAAGAGAGATGTAGGCAAGGTTGTGGGTCAATGCCAAACATGTGCCTCGGCCAAACAAGTGAAACAAAACACCGGCCTATATACCCCACTCCCCATCCCCGACCGACCATGGCAAGACTTAAGTATGGACTTTGTGCTAGGACTACCCAAGACTCCTAGAAAGCATGACTCAATCTATGTGGTGGTTGATAGATTTTCCAAAATGGCCCATTTCATCCCATGCACCAAAACCTCCGATGCCTCCCATGTGGCCCGATTGTTCTTTGATGAGGCTGTCCGCCTCCATGGGTTACCCAAAACCATAGTCTCCGATAGAGATGTCAAATTCACTAGCTACTTTTGGAAAACTCTTTGGCACATGATGGGTACCCTCCTTAAATTCTCCACTGCCTACCACCCCCAAACAGATGGCCAAACCGAAGTTGTCAATCGGAGTCTAGGGAACCTCCTTAGGTGCCTTGTTGAGGATCGACCGGGAAATTGGGATCTCACTCTACCCCAAGCTGAGTTTGCATATAACAACTCCATCAATAAGTCCATAGGGATGAATCCATTTGAAGCTGTGCATGGGTACAAACCAAGAAAGCCTTCCGATCTCATTCCTCTTCCCCAGCATGCTAGAGTGTCCATTTCAGCCGAGTCTTTTGCACAACATATTAGAGAATTGCATGAAGAAATTCGCAAGCACATCAGCAAAAAGAATGAGGCTTATAAAAGGCTGGCCGACTCTCATCGGCATCACCAAGAATTTCATGTGGGTGACTTTGTGATGGTAAGGACGGAGAGGCTCTCCCCGAGAGCCAACTCTAAACTGAGGCCACGTGGGGCTGGTCCCTTCCAGGTCTTGAGGCGCATTGATGCAAATGCCTACGAGTTAGATCTCCCTGAGGAGTATGGAATAAGTCCCACATTCAATGTTACCGACCTAGTGCCATATAAGGGACCCACGGTGGTACCTAGTGAGGCGATTGAGCCTACTTCTTCCCTTGAGAGAGCACTCACCCGTGAGAAGAGACCACCAGCCAAGAGAGCCCAGCGTGAACAAATTGAACAAATATTGGATGAACAAGTCACTACCACTTGGAGCAAGGTCTATGAGCGCTATCTCGTCAGGTGGAAGGATCGGCCTCCTTCGGAGGATTCTTGGGTGAGTCGGGAGGATCTCCAGCGGTTGGATCCGGACCTCCTCGAGCAGTACCACAGCCGGATGGACCCCTACTCGACGGAGTCGAGCTCTTCACAGCCCAGGGGATTTGGTGGAGGCATCATCCACAATTCCCTTTGGCTAGGGTCCTCTTCACACTCCGGCATCATTTGAGTTCGGGCCTCTCTCTATAAAGGCCCACTTATCCTTTTGTGCTATTTACTTGAGTCATTTGATGTAATTTTCATTTTATTTGAGTCGTGTCCCTAGGTCTTGCATTTATTTTCCTAAGTTTGAGTGTCATTAGATTGTGTAATGTGCTATTGGGCCCAATTCTTCGGGCTTGGCCCATGAGCCCCCCCTACCCCTTCGGTTATTTGTTATTGAGTCTTTTTGTAAGGGACTTATTGTAAAATGTGGGCTTCCTATATATAGGGCCCCATTTCCTTCATTTGGAACTTAATGAATGAATGAATCAATACAAAAGATTTCCATTTGAGTGTTCAAATTTAGTTCTAGAGGAGTGAATTCTATAGTTGGGTGTGAAGCCCAAGGGGAGTGATTCCCCACCCTACTCTCTCTCTATCCCTCTTTCTCTCTCCTCCCACTAAGGGGTTCGCCCCATTCCTCTCTCCTCCCTCCTCCCAACCACCTCCAACCCCCAACCACCTCCATTAAGACCACTCCACTTCCCATAGCCCCATTACTCCACCCACTTATCCCAAGGTGGAATCTTTACCCTTCCAACACAATCTCCCCCCCTTCCAACACAATCCCCCACTTCCCCACACAATCACCCAACTTCCAAAGCCATTTCAAATTTGAAATCCCTTCCCTCCAAGCCTTGGCCGCCCCTATCTCTGTACCCTTTAGCCTTGGTCGCCCCCACCTCCCTCCTCTCTTCTCCTCCTAGCAATCCCCATTCCCCCTTACCTCCAGCTGAAACCTGTGACCTCCCCCTCTTCCTCCATCTCCCCACCACCATTAGACCCCCTCCACACCTCCCACAACCCCCCTCTCACCCTTCATCCACCCCCCCTTCACCCTATACCCCATTCTCCTTCTTCTATCAAGGCATTGGAAGCTGTCCCTTGGTTGCTGCTTGCAGTCCAGAAGTTACAGATGAACCAGCAGCTTGCAGCGGCCACCACGACCTCCTCCAGATGAGTTTGAAGATCCAAGAGCCATCGTCGGAAGCGTCTACCAGTCGCCTTCGCAACCGAAGTGGTTTCATCTTCTTCCGATCTCTGAGTCATCCAGGAGGTCCATTCTCCCTCAGCTGCGCAGTTCTGCCCCGGCTGAGGACCTGAACCAGGTTAGAAGCTCTGCTACGACAAACCTCGGAGGAATCAGCCCTCAAGCTCTTCTACAAAGTTCTTCTTCGTCCTGTCTACGTTCATAATCAAGAGGCGGAACTCCGTTCGGCATCCTGTGGCAGGAGTTACAAATTTTCTCCCTCAGCCCCATCACTCTGCCAGCTACAAGTCTGCATCGACCTGCCACCACTGTTCTGCATTCCCTAGTCTTCTCCGACCTCGGTTGGCTTCCCCGTCAGTTTTGCTGCGAAGAGGACTCGTTCACAATTCCAACAATTCCAACGGTGCTTGATTCCGAGGTCGGGAGTGGCCGGGACACTCTCTGCATCCTGCTGTTAGAAATCTACAGCTGATGGTCTGAGAATCTGAAGCCCTGTTCAAACCACCGTCCCGGTCAGCAGTGGTGCCAGAAGAAATTAAAGAAATTCTGAGGCATTCCCCTTCCTGTTACGAAGATTTCGCCGCCGGTCTTGCCATCAACAGAATTCCTGAACGGGTTATACAGCATCCACAGCGACTACCTGTCCCTGTTCGCACACAGCAGGTAGATTCGGTGCCGTCTCTTAATCAACCCTTTTCTCTCTAATTTCCCCGCCCCGCTTGGCCGGCTGAAGGCCCCTCCCTGCGTGGAGGTAGTATTGTTTGTAATTCCATTAACCCCCACCCCAAGATCCCTCTCCTGCGAGAGGTGTAGTGGTGTAATTTGTTTGGGCAGCTCAAGCGACACCGCCGCGGCGTGTGGGGATCCACTCGCCTCCCCGCTCGCCCTCGTCTCCAACCGGGACCGATTTCTTCAAACCGGTCGAGTAAGTGCTCAAACCTTCACTCCACTTAGTGCTTGCCTTTCAATATTAGTTCTTACTTCTGCTGGTTATGCGAATGAGAGCCCGATCCTCAAGCCCCATAAACTTGAGTGATCACCGTGGGAAAATTGCAACCGGTGCCTTTGGCACTTTGTCGGCCCCCTTGATTTGGGCATCCCCACCCATTGGGAATCAAGTCTTGGCCTTGCTGGCCCTCTACCAACAAGGGCCCAACCCCCACATCCTCACCTTGGCATTGCCAAGTCACCCCGGGCTTGGGTGAGTGACGATAGAGCGGTGGCCCAACTTGGCCCGTTTTGAATGCGATTGTGCTTGCTTGCTAAAGTCCAAGGGTGTGTCACATCAGGTTCGTTCCTCCGGAGTCGGGCGATTCTCTGGCGAGTCTTATGGCGCTTGTAAGGCCTTCTCGCCCTTAGTGGAGTCGAGGCCGATGTCGTGGGAGGTAACGTTCGGTCGCCAGAGGGTCATCCGGCGTCCGTTGCGCCTGGGCTCATGTCCTCCGTGCGCTGGCGAATCCGAGGACTATCCGTCTTGGACTGTCCACTGTGGGCCGCGGCTGTCGGGGGCCTATTGTGCATTGTAGAGGTCCGACCGAAGTGGGCCTGGCGGAATGGGCCTTATATAGGCCGAGGTAATTTTACCCTCCTCATTAGTCCCCCACTCTCAGATGTCGAGCACTTTTTTAAGACTCGTTATTATATATAATCGGAAAACAAAGTCACCCAAAATTGTGTTAAGCACTTGTACGACACACTACACTCGACGATTTGTTTCGGACATTTCACTTTTAAGATTTTAAAAGAAACATTTAATGTTTCTTCAAGATTCTTATTTATATGACGTCACGCTGGCATATAGTAACTTAATATTTCATTTGTTGTGTTTCAAATGAGTTTCAATAATCTAATTTGATTATGTGCAAATATTACACGTAGATAGTTAAGTACATATATAGTTGATCATTGTCGGACAGCCCCACACAGAAAGTCCTCGCTGCGCGCCAAGCCCGTCCCCTTCGGTCGTGGGAGACTCCCACGGAACAGTTGGTGGGGGGGAGCTCCCGCCGGGAACTCCCCCCCCTCTCCTTCTCCTCCGTAGGAGGTTTGTCAGAAGAGCGTCTCCCTTCATCACCTCCCGGTGGTGGCTCTGCACGCCGGTTCATCCGGCGGAATCTTCACCGGCAGCCCCAGCTCCGGTGGTTTTGTCGGGTGGGGAGAGCCCCCGTAGGGAACTCCCCCCTCCTCCCCAGGTGCGTTTCCCTAACCCCCCCTCCTCCGATCTCCGCCTCCCTTCGGCCCTCCCCCCTCCCCGCCATCCCCCCCTCCTTTTCTCTCCCCCGTTCTTCCCCTCCTCTCTGTGGCCCACCGCCCCCCCACGTCTCTCCACTCGTCCCCCCGTCCTCTCTCCGCCGATCCTTCACCCCTCCTTCCTCCTTCCCCCAGCTCCCCCCCTTTTTTTCTTCGCTCTCCGCAGGCCCCGACCTCCCACCTTTTCCCCCCTCCCCCCCCCTCCGCCGGCCTTCGCCCCCCCCACCTCTTCCCCCGACCCCCGAGCTCGGTGTCGGCCGGCCACGCCATCCCACCCACCCGACCCCCCCTCCTCTCTCTACCGGCCCTCCGCCCCCCCTCCATCCCTCTCCCCCGACCCCCGGCCCCCCGCTCCTTCCCGCCTCCCCCTGCTTCCCCCCCCTTGCCGACCGCAGCCCCCACCCCCTTAGCATCCCCTCCCCACCCTCTTCTACCTTCCCCGTCCGCCGTCCCCGTAGCATCCCCTCCCTCCCTCTTCTACCTTCCCCGTCCGCCGTCCCCGTCTCCCGCCACCGCCGTCAACCTCAATCCTCCCTGTCTTCCAACCTCCCCGTGTAAGTCTCCCCAAACCTTTTTGAAGCCCACCCCTACCCTCTTCTACCTCCCCCGCCCGCCGTCCCCGCTTCCCGCCTCCGCCGTCCACCTCTATCCTCATGTCTTCCACCCCCCTCCTCACTGTCCCTGCTCCTATCTCTCACTGGTTTGGGCATCCTCCCGGGCATCGTCGAAAATGGGTCAGGTCCTCGTGTTGCAGGTTTTGGGTATCTTCCCTCAGTTTCGAAGAAGCTCGGAGATTCAGCGCTTTCCTCCCGTATCCAACCGGATATCGGCCTCCGGAGTATTCTCTTCTTACCGCATTACACAAGAGCGGTTCGACAGCCACGCACGCCTCGAGGATGAACTCGGCCACCCACAGCACTGGCTGGCTCTTCTTCGATCTCTCTGGAGCTCCCACCCTTGGTGGTCACCTTTGTTCTACTCTGTTCCCCGCTATCCTCTTTGTATGTACGTCGCTATGACAACAACATGGGCCAATTATGGTTTATCTGTACGGTTTGAGTTTTTTACTTTCTCATGTAATCTGCTTGTTTTTAGTTTGAAATGAAATGATCTATCCTGCTTCCAAAAAAAAAAAAAAGTACATATATAGTTATATATTTTTCATGTCCTTACGTGTTACTCTTAACACTTTACGGTGTCTGATACATGTGTTGTTCTCTTGTCACGGAGACACCCAGACACACATTATAATGATCAGCATGGGTTAACAGAAGGGGGGCAAACCCAAATCGAAAAGGAAACACCACGATATGTACCTTCGCATGCACCCCCTCAGGGTATGTACGGTACGCGGGGAGATTCGTCGACCGACTCTTCGAAGTTAAGGGCATGTTTGATATTGATTAATTAGGATTATGAATTTTTTTATAATCATGTAAAAAGAGAAAAAGTTAATATTGTCTATTTTTTTTAAAAAATAAAATTTTATTCTCTTCTGTCTCTATCTATTTTCTTCTTCCATAATCTCCCTTTTTAGGAATTTGAGATATATAACATTGATTCATTTGAGAACACTTGCAAAAAGTGAGAATTTTTTTAGTGATTAAAATTCTCCTAGTAGACGGAACCAAACGCTCCCCAAAGCTAAATTAGAAGAGTCGCAAGCTACCACGGTCCCGGCGAGGCACCAAAATGTGATCTCTCAATTTGACCGGCATGATGCCGAGTCGGCCAACGAGGCACGGTCACATCACACGGTATATTCATTCACCGAGACATTTTTGTGGACGCGGTGCCGCAACCCCAACCCGCGTGGCCTGGGGGAAGACCTAAACCGAGTCCTCATCCGCGGAAGGGGGGGGGGTTACTTGGCCGAGTCGAATGAGAGAGAGAGAGAGAGGGAGAGAGAACCCTCCCCTCTCTCTTTCTGGACTAGGTCAGTGGTGTAGATTGTGGCAGAGGGGTTGCGGCGCCCTCCCCTAATCGAAGGTGGGCCAGTTTGAGAACGCGCGAGTAAATCACTCAACTCCAATTAGGGAGCGACGTGTGTGAGAAGGACGAGTGAGGTCTATCATTCTCACTCATCGGCTGAGATATTTCAATTCGTTCTCGAACTGACTCTTAGTTTAATGTTCAAGTTTTCATAATCTGACCAAACAAATCACTTTTAAGGCTAACCCACAGTTAACTTAAGATTAATCCTAGACTAATCTCCAATCAAAGCGATGCCAAGAGATCTATCTGATTAGTAGTTAAATGGAGTTGTTTCAAGTTCCAAACGTTGTTGTCCGGCTCTCGCTAGTTCACCCCCCCCCCCTCCCCCAAATCCAATAAGAGCACATGAGGTGGTGGACTACAAGAATTCACCTGCATCATGTGTGCCGGCCGGCAACAACATGACTATACTACGCATGATTCATTTTGGCAAAAAGAGCTTTGATTCATAAACTTACTGCCATTTTAAACAACGAACGTTACCATCATCTCTCTCTCTCTCTCTCTCTATTTCTCCAATAATTTCCTCCATAATTCAATCTAATTAATCGTACTATAACATCGACTCTCTCTCTCTCTCACACACACACACACACACACAAAGTTTATCATGCACTCTCTCTCTCTCTCAAATTTATCATAAATCAACATGGTGCTAGTTTACGTTGGAGATGGTCATCTTTGCGTCTTAATACGAGTTATCATAAACTCAATTGTGGTTATACGGAAAAAAAAAACAAGTTGTTATAAAAATATGCCTATAACAAAAAAGTATAAAGTTCAAATAATAATGATACCTGCATCTTCGTTTTTGGTTAACAAAATGAGTTTTACCTGTTGTAGGGATGGGAGTTCAACCATCAAAAGAATTTTTTTAGTTATCTCCTTGTGCAAATTATCTATCTGTATCATTTGAACTTATTATTAGATCTGATGGTAACAAAGAAGTTCAAAAAACGAACGAACGATCTTAATTGGCCAACTTGGGTTGGCTCAATTATTTGTCGCGGGGATTTAGGCCATATAAATTGTTTTTTTTTAAAAAAAATTGTTTTCTACTGTATAAAAAGAGCTATCTTTTTTTTTACTTACTTATTCATACCCTATGCACATCCGAAGTATGATTTTGGGACTTTAGGAGGGGGAGCGGGAATGGATGCGGAAGGCCGGGTCAATTAGTGGGTCGTCCACAAGCCGAGTGTTTTCCATCCCATCCCGAGGGAAATCGTCTTCCTCCGCGTCTCGAGTCCCCCCCCCCCCCCCCCACTCCGCGTCCACACGCCTCACACCCACCCACCCCCTCCCCCGGGCTGTGTCAGCCACGAAGCGATGACTTCGTCCGGCCGGTCAGCCGGCGGGGCTGTGTGCCACGACACCAACAACAAACAACCATAGCGGCGGCGGCAACGAGAAGAAGAAAAAAAAAGATAGAAAGAGATAACATTTGGGGGGTGGGGGGAAGAGAGAGAGAGAGAGAGAGAGAGAGAGAGAGAGAGAGGTGGAGGCGTGGGGGTTTCTTTCTTGGAATCATCGTGGGGTTTCTTGGAATCATCCTTAGCTGGGACTGGGAGGAGGTACCAAGTCCAAACCCTTTGTCCATTTGTGTGAGTTTGAGAAGCGCATGGCCCATTGGGTGGAAAGTGGGTGGGGGTTCAAGGGCGTTGATATGTATAATTATATAAAGGAACAATGCCAAGCGACAACCCCAAACTGGCATCTACTCAGCAGATTGGCGGAGAGAGAGAGAGAGAGAGGGAGAGAGCGCAGCGCAACGGAAGAAGAACTTGCAGGAAGGAAGAGGGGGGCAGAACCCAGTTGCAGTCCCCCCCTCTCGTGCTGCTTCCCCTGCATCACACACGTTCGACTTCTCTTTTCTTTTCTGTTGTGCCTGGCTGCTCGAGATTGAAGCGTGGGAGGGAGAGAGGGAGAGAGAGAGAGAGAGAGAGAGGAGAGGAGGCGAGGGGGGTGGGGGTTCCTTGATTTTTCTTCTACTTCTTCCTCTCATCTTCTATTATTTTTTTATTTATCTGGGTTGGGTTTGCATTATTTTTGTCGGAGATTTGTTCCCCCCCTCGTCGTTTACTTGGGACTTGGTTAAAGTAGAAACCCCCCCCTCCTCCCACTCTTTTGTGTGGTTACAAGGGCACGGATTGATTGAGAGGAGGATAGGGAGGACGAGGAAGTGGTAACGGCGAGGGGTGCTCTCCAAGTTGTAGTGAGATAATTTTCCCAGAGGACAGAGGCTCCCAATTCCCAAACGGCTATAATTAGAGAGAAAGAGAAAGAAGGGAGGGGGGAAGGAAGGAAGGAAGGAAGGAAGGGGTGCTTACCCGGGAGGGGGTTGCATAGGAGTAGAAACAAATACTCCCCCCCCCCCCCCCCCCCACTGCTTGCTATTATTCGTTGTGTAGAGGCATAAAATAAGAAGGGGACCCCCCATCCTCTCCTCCACAGGGAGGAACGGAGAGGAGAGGAGGGGAAATAGAGAGAGAGGGCAGAGATCGCCCGCCCTGCTGCTAAAGTTGATTCCGGTCGCCGGCCGTCGTAATCTGATCTGGGCTCTGGTTTTCCTGCCCGTCGCCGTCTCCTTCTTTCCCCCGAAGAAAGAGAAGGGAGCCGGCAAGGGCAAAGGAAGGACCTTTCTGGTTTCGCTTCTCCCCCCATTCTTCCGAGGGAAGGTGCGAAAACGGGTGGGGAGGTGGCGGGAGGACAACCCACATCGGTCCCATGACACCCGAAGGGGGAGGATACTACAATTCGAAGAAGACCGACGACATCTGCGAGGAAGTCTGCGGCCAGGTTACCTTCATTTGATTTACAAGGAACAATCACTTCCGTACATTCTTAGGATTAAGGAAAAAGGGTATGCGTTTTTTGAATCCTAGAATCTATATTGGACATTCTTCTCTCTTAATTTTCGGTTTAAGAATATAGCACTCTTAAAAGGTAATTTCTTGTGAATTCTCGATCAGAGTTGATCATCGCCCTTCTTTCGGAAAACCAAGATGATCTTGTCAAAAGCCGAACGTCTGAAGGCCCTCATTCTCTAGAATCCCTCTTCTAATGGACTCCTCCCCTCCGAAAAGACCCTTGCGTTGGCCATTTCCGTCCTCCAGATGCCCCCGCCTGGCTGCTTTCTCTCCGGTCTGCCCATCGGGTATTCATGCGTAATATGATATCGGTATGCTGTATGTTTATGCATGTTATGGATCTGGGTAATGGAGATAATTATATTCTTCTTAATATGATGATTGTGTGCTCGGAAGTTCAGGGTTCTAAGTGTTCTCATCCGTTGAAGTATGCAGAAATCCTATAAGTTTTGACTAAAAAGATTTGTAGACCTTTGTGTTGTTGAATAACATACCCTTTATGTATCCAACTCTATTAATTTAAGGATAAAGATCGGGATGGGAAAAACACAACGATAAGGTAAAAACATATTTTTATTTTAAGCAACAAAGATAACGATGATCCGTTTGGTAACACTTTGTATCCCAAATCACTTTGTATTTGTTAGATTTGCTTGCCTTTCTTGTGTTTTAGATTTTTTAATCCACCTTCTGGGGCACTTCCATTTTCACAGTTGTAAGAGGAATTGATGAGCGCTGGTCTTTGTTCTTTTTTCTTTTTTTGGTGGGGGGGGGGTGATTCCCAATTGGGAACCCTAGAGGTGCTACGTGTGCCATTTTGCCCGTTTCTCAGAAACAGTGTCCTAGCCTAAGTGGCAGATTATCAATGGGGATTCACCAAAATTTGTTGTTGTCTTCTGCAGATTTCGGGGATGAATCACAATGCCTTCTATTGGCTGATTTGTTCTTAGTCCCTTTTCCTTTCCTTGGATCGTCCTCTCCTTCACCCATCAAATTTTGCTGAACTCTATTGCACATGCTCATAAATTACTGCTGTATTGCTCAGATGAATGCCTAGCCTGTGTAATTTAGATTCTAGGGAAGGTATTTCTCGTAATTACCTTGTGGAACATGAATGCTATGCCAGCATGCTCAAAATTACCTTTTAGAACATGGATGCTATGCCCATGGGTTGCTGCTGAATTTTGTTATGCCTTGTAGATCTTATTATTTTTTTGTTACTTAGGGATGTTTTCATTTTGGTCTTGTTGCAGGTGTCCAGGATGGCCCTAAGCATGTCAAGGATACGATGTGTGCTCCGTGGCATTGAGCTCAAGACCTTTGTCCTCCTGTTTCTTCTCATCCCCACATGTTTATTTGGCATCTATATGCATGGGCAGAAGATCAGCTATTTCCTGCGGCCACTTTGGGAAAGACCCCCAAAACCCTTCAACACCATTCCTCATTACTACCATGAGAATGTCTCTATGGGAAACCTGTGCAAGCTTCATGGATGGGGGATTAGGGAGACGCCAAGGCGGGTCTTTGATGCTGTGCTGTTCAGCAATGAACTGGACATTCTTGCTGTCCGCTGGAATGAACTGCTGCCCTATGTCTCAGAGTTTGTTCTACTTGAATCAAATTCCACATTCACTGGCATCAAGAAGCCACTATTTTTTGCACAGAGTAGGGACAAGTTCAAGTTTGTGGAGCCCAGATTGACTTATGGCACTGTCGGTGGCCGATTTATGAAGGGGGAGAATCCATTTGTTGAGGAATCTTATCAGCGTGTGGCTCTAGATCAGCTGATACGGATTGCAGGCATCACAGATGATGACTTGTTGATTATGTCTGATGTTGACGAGATCCCAAGTGGCCATACAATCAATCTTCTAAGGTGGTGTGATGAAATCCCTGAGAAACTTCATCTCCAGCTTCGTAACTATTTGTACTCCTTTGAGTTCTTCTTGGATAATAAGAGTTGGAGGGCTTCAGTCCACAGGTACAGGACTGGGAAGACAAGGTATGCACATTACCGCCAGACAGATGACTTGTTGTCTGATGCAGGATGGCACTGTAGCTTCTGCTTCCGCCACATTAAAGAGTTCATTTTCAAGATGAAAGCATACAGCCATGTTGACCGGGTGAGGTTCTCTTACTATCTCAAACCATCAAGGATCCAAGATGTTATATGTCGTGGAGCAGACTTGTTTGATATGCTCCCAGAAGAGTACACATTCAAGGAGATAATTGGTAAGCTGGGGCTGATACCTCGCTCATACTCAGCAGTCCATCTTCCAGGATATCTAATCCAGAATGCAGACAAGTATAGATACCTTCTTCCCGGGAACTGTAAGAGAGAAAGTGGCTAATTGTTATTGACAGTTATGGAGCATGCTTAGTAATGACACAAAGAATTGTCTCTTTGAATGGTGGTCTGAGGTTGTACCAGCTATGATTATCCCACATAGTTGGATGATTTTTCTCGGCAAAAAATTGGCAATCATTGGCAACCTTTCAGGTTAAAAAATGAGTAGATATTGAAACTGTTCAGATTAATTCTTGCTTGCTTGAGGCTTGTTCATCTCCAACCCCTTCAGGGACAGTACATAACATGGGAAGCGTTGCAAATCTTTTCCATATTGGTATATCATGATAATTGATTTCTGTGCAGTGAGAAAAAAAATGAACAGCGATGCTGAGCCATTCCGTGCTGGGAAAATTGTTTTTCTATAGACTAGCATATTCTTGTATGCCTCTTCCAACATGTTTAGCTCTCTGAACTTTATCTACTCCCTTGCATCACCTGATGGGGGTTATGGTTCCCTGCATGATGGTAGTTCTCTACATGTTGAATTATGATAATGCTGATTTACACATTGAAATTTTCATCTGTCTTCACCCAGGGTTATGGCATGCAGTTCAATGGCATTTATGGTCCTCCCTACGTTTTGTCAATTCTACCTTATTTCCTGTCAATGAAAGATCAGAATAACCTTGACCTTTCAGATTTATAGATCACAAACGATGGCCCACTTGGTGACTGTTTGTCGCCTGTTTGCTCAGAATGACTTGTTAGTTTCCTGCACATGGGTGCTGGAATTTCTTCATGTGAGTGAAGTAAGCATTTGGATGTCTCCATTGGGAAAAAGAGGAAAATAGTCTATCGTCTATGATGTGAATGGTTTGTAGACTTTGAATGTTAAAAATGCGCATGCACACACGCGCGCACTACACCACACACACGCACGGGGCACTCCGCACCAATGCACTGCTAACATGCGGCACATGTGCATGCAAAAGGCATTCATAGATGCATGTATACACTGAAGGGGGAATCTTTGGGTGCAGATTCCTTCACCTCCAGGTGGGTGGCTACAGTGTGCCAGTTCATGAGACAATCGTGATGCACAGTGAACAGAGACCGGAATTGAGTTCTATTCCTCTGTTTCTTCTTGTGTTGGCAAGTGCGAATATTCTCTAGAGAGGTTGACCGGTTCTCCGCAGGCACATGCGGCCATGGTTTATCAACTGACATCCTTATCTGCCATAGGCTCAGAAAAAAGAATGAAGGCGGCTAGTTCACCACCATACAAGGATGCCAGTGCAGAGCAGCTTGCCCTTATCCATTAAAAATTACACAGATGGGGGGAGGGGCGCGGATGTAATATCTTCTATAGAAGTCCTGGCCATGCCATTTTAACGCGGTCCTCATTTGAGCCGCGGATCAGGCAGGTCGGCATCAAAGTTTTTGAAAACCGGACCAGAAGTCTAATTCTAACAGTTATAAATCCAAATACAACAGGTAAACCGAACTGGACCATTGAACAGGAAGGAGCCTTCGGTCTATCTGTCAGGACTGGTCTGCTCTTTCAAAACATAATTTCATGTGGTGCCCCCACAGTGCATCATCTGCTTAACGAGTGATTGGTCTGGGATTCCGGCCCTGGGCATTGCATTGCAGAGTTTTCTTGACACAATTGCCCCCTATCTTCATCACCCCCAGTGACGTCCACTTCCGGGTCCCTCCTTCGATCACACGGGATAAATGCAGAAAAGGAAAATCTTTACCATCGATGGAGTGGATGGCGACTCTTAAGACGACCGCAATGGTCCTAGCACGATTATCAAACGGTGTCTATGTTATAATTTTGATGGCAGGTACAAATATGGGTATGATTAGGTAGAAGATATGGAATCCAAATGCCTAATTAGATGCTTGACGTTACTGGTGGGAGCTGCTCTCTCTCTCTCTCTCTCTCTCTCTCTCTCTCTCGCCCATGTGAGAAGGGTGCGGGGAGGCACTAACTAAAAGAATGGTCGGCTGTCCATTTCTGCTTTGATGTTGCTTGGATTGATCCAGAATATAGGGTTTTCGATAGAAATTCTGTTTTGCAGAAGGAAGAAAAACGATACCAAGAACAACCGTGTTATGTTACAAAGAAGACTCGTGAATTTTCTGTCCTCGGTGATTTCAAAATCGACGACTTTTAACAGTCGTTCAAATTTCACTGTTCTCCTCCATCGATCTAAACAGCAGTGTAGCATGACCGTTGCGCATGTCGCGTGGCCGTGGTATTTAAAGTAATATTTTGGGTTAGTGGCAGGCAGCTCATCATTGCAGCTGTCAAGTACCTGATAATCAACAAACCAACGGTCCCATAGCCATGATTGGAAAAGGGTCACCTCTGCAGTGTTATATATATATATATATATATATATATATGATTAAATAGGGACGTTCCCACGATATTTATCCCTGAGTTCCACTAGTGGGAGTTTTCTTTTTAAAAAAATTAGGTGGGATCCAAAAT
This sequence comes from Amorphophallus konjac, assembly GCA_022559845.1. Taxonomy (NCBI): domain Eukaryota; kingdom Viridiplantae; phylum Streptophyta; class Magnoliopsida; order Alismatales; family Araceae; genus Amorphophallus; species Amorphophallus konjac. The sequence goes on along the minus strand of CM040118.1, from coordinate 324,135,106 downwards.
CAGATAACTTACTTATAGTGAGAGTCTAAGTCACATGTTTTATTTTAAGTGTAATGCAATAAAAAATAGCTATAAATAATAGTTACTATTTATATGAACAGTAATATGAATAGTAATCATTAATCACACTCATTTTTCTTTTTTTTCATCGTGTATTATAATCAAAGTAAATGATTTGACTCTCACACCAAATTAAGAGATCTTGAATCTCACTTATTTTTTTTAAAAGATATATCTAAATTTGATTAAAGAGATTAGCCTGCGTTATAATTACAGTGTGAATGTCCCTACGTTGATCGTTTATCTATGTATATATAATCTTTATTCTTTTGATCTCACTGTGTTCAACCTCGAGACCGGTGATAATCTGAAGGGTTCCCCTTTTGGGTCAAACCTGTGTCCCCGTCGGGACAACGAGTATTAGATGTCAGTCTTTCTGGCTCAACGTGTCAATCCCGATCTGGCCCTACTTTTGTTATGCCAATTAAGAGGAGCTTTTTCACCGCACCGCACCGCATCGCACACGGTGGTGCTGGGCCCGAATTGGGTCTAAAACATGTGTAAACTGGGCTTTGCAGCAAATATTTCTCAACAAATTAATTTGGACTTAGCTTGATCCAAATTTTATTTTGGACTGAGCTTGATCCAAATTTAAGGTCATTCCTCTAGTTAGGGTTTGCTTGAGCGACGTGAAGCTCGAGTTCAAAAGTATAGGAAACTTGATAAAGATCATATACATAAATTGTATACATATGACTTTTACATCAACGAGTGCCATTTATTCACATACGTAAATAATTTAAGCATTAGTTACACCAATCACGACCGATTTGATCGACGATCCAGCAACCTCTCAATAAAAGAAAATCCTCTTCATATCCGTACCGCCACTAATCTCATACATTATATTCGATCATTATATAGGTTACACCGGCTAATTTTCTAGGGTCCAGCTTCGCGATTGATTTTGATCGGGTTTAACAACCGACATAGCTAATTTTTCAGGGTTTAACTCCCTAACTAATTTTGATCAAGTCTCAACAAACCAATGGTCACATCCAGTGACTTGATTTTTCCTCAGGTGATTTCGCACCACACTAGCACTTCTAGAGGGGAGCACTCCAGCTAATTTTGATCATGTTTCAGCAAACTAAACAGCATATTAAGTGACTTAATTTTGCTCAAGTGATTTCACACCACATTAGCACTTTCAGAGATTAGCACTCTAGCTGATTTTGATCATGTCTCAACAAACTAAAGCCAGCACACCAGTTTTGTTCCACGGTATGCTCCTTAACGAGCGAATGGTGGACTTTACAAACCAAAACGAAATAAACACACTAATATGAAGAGGGGGATAGTAAAGAATGTAATTGAATATCATATCTTCCTCCTCTTAATTGTTTCTAGAGTGGGAGACTTCAACGGTGCACTTAAAGTTCAATGGACTATCTCTTTCTTCTTGATAGCATTGGAAGCTTGAATGCTTGGGAATTGCTCGTGCTCGTTTGGATCTACGTTCAACGTAAGGTGCTCTGCAAAACGATCGCCTTCTTCTTTGAAACCTAGGATATTTATAACCCAAGTCCTTCGAGACATCCATTAGACTACCTTGAGTCTTCAACGGTCCATTCTGCGCTTTGGGTAACATTCGGCACCCCTTATTTCTTCTTGGAACTCCACCTCTTTGTCGTGTACCAGGTCGGTCTTTGTTGAGGTGGTAGGTGAATTTCAGGCTCTTTGCTGCACGAAGATATGCTCGTCTCATGTCTTTTCTTTTCGTATGATACATGTTCCCATCAACAGTGGTCTGTATACCTTGAAAACACACTCGAACCAATTCTTTTCTACAAACATTTAGTGTGTCGTAAGATAAGATAGAAATATTTGAACTATGCGGCACAGTCATTAATAGCAAGGGTATATAAAATTATCACGAGTTCACACACGAAGAACATCTCACTTACTGTAAGGAATATTGTATCATTATGAGCACAGATGCATATTTTGTAATCATAAAATATAGTGACGGTAACTTTGCATTTTTTATTAAAGCTGATCATTTTAGATGGCCAAACATTTAGCACCTAGAATTAGGCATGGACGATGTATCGTCCAGATTTAATATCAGCATGTTCTTACGTTATGAATTAAGATTTTGTTCACATACTTCGTGACGTTGTTCATTGTCAAACTTCTTTTATGTCAGGGGGCTTCAACTTAGGTGTTTGGTTGTAGTCAAGTTAGGTGGAGCACGGCATAAAAAAAAGAAGTCTACCGTCCCAAGTCTAGAATGTAGTAGGCATTGCATCGTCCAACTTCTCATTCGGAGAGAGTGTTACTTTTTATAGGCGTTGTATCGTCCAAGATATATATGTTTTGAACGTTGTATCGCCTAACTTGATACATTCCATGCCTTCTATTATTACAGTTTAGGCGATCTTTCGTCTGTTTTTGAATTTGGACAATGGAAAGCCCCAACTTGATAGTCTAGACGAAAGGATTTGACAAAGTCTTCTAACGTGGGAAGTGGACGGTGGTAGAAGGTTTTAGGCATTCCTCCTTCTAACTCCACAGAGTAGACGTCGCTTTGTCTATTTCACGCTTTTGAACGAAGGAAGGTTGGACGCTATATACATCATCAAAGTATGGATTTTGGACGCCAGATAGAACCTTCTAACTTAAAAGTAGACGGTGGATCGTCGAGGTGGCATTAAACACTTACAAGAAAAAAGCGAGAATAAGGATGAAATACAATTATGTCCCAAAATAGTGATGGAATTTCGACTGTTAAAAAATTCATCGTAATTAGAGATGGAATATAATTATGTCCCAAAATCAATCAAAAATTATTCAATCATAATTATTTATTAACATTATTTATTTTTAAAATAATACCAACAATGAGACAAAATTTCAATTCCGTCTCAAATTATGTCACAATTTCGGGTGGAGTTTGGGACAGAATTGAAATTCAGTTGTAATTTTTTAATATTTTTTAAAAATAAATAAATTTAATAAATAATTACGATAGAATTAAATTCTATCCCAAAATTTGTCGGAAATATTTGATACGGCTATATTAATATCATTATTGATATTCTATACTCTAAAAATATTAATATAAAAAGTAATATTATATCAAACTTAATACTCCAACTAAACAAGGTATTAGATTTGTTATAAAGCAATATATTTTGTTAAAATATTAGTATCAAGTGTAATAGAAAATAATCATTATTAGTAACAATATTAGTGTTGATAACCTTTGTACGTAATAAATTAGAGTTCGAGGCATACCTTGTCAGTAGAAACAGAAGACTCACGTGAGAATGCGGAGGTGACAGGGTAGGCTACCAGAGTCACCCCAAGGTACTCCACGCTCCAAGCCGAGGGAGCTGGAGTTCGTGTGGGTGGAGGAGGACATGGTGGAGAAGAGGAAGGTTTTCCTAGAAATGGAAACCTTTCCTGCATGCATGGGAATGCCACGTTGAGTGGGATATATTCCATGCAAGAGGGAGGCGGTTTCCATGGTGCACCAGGTAAACGGCCCGTGCCTTTCGCGGGCTTGCCCTAATGGGCGCCCCTTCGCCATAATGGGCCCGACCCATTTCCTTGTAACAGCTCCCACTTACCTATTATGGCAATAATTCATATCTTTCATCTCAAAGCTTACTACTCACAGTCATGCGAGAAATGAAGGATGCGATCATCTCGAGATTCATCGAACATCTGGGAAGTATTTCATTAAAGTCATCTCACCTAAATAACGGATCACTTAAAAATAATCTTGCACTATATCTCAGACAAATTTAGTATTCACCCAACTTGACACTCCATATCTCTCAAAACAGGAAGTGTCAAATCTAAAAGTCATGTGCTCATGACTCTATCACCACATAGACAACTGACCTAGAAAATGAGCCACAAAACATGGTGTGATAGTTAGATCTCTTCCGTATCCATCACATTCAAATCCAATTCATCTCAACTACTTTTCTAGATATGTCCCTCTAGACTTTATCAACCATAGCCCTATGAATTATGCTAAAATAGTAATATCGAGCCTCTTCTTCATGACATAGCGTTCATGTTACTGGGAGTAGTAGGGGGATCACTTCAGTGTGATCCATGAGCTCACACATTAATAAAGCATAGATCCATTCATCATTCTCATATATGGTCGTATATAGCACACGTGGTACGATATGCATGTTGTGGTGTTCTTCCATCAACAAGGGCTTCTCACTCTATAAAAAAAACACCATATGGATTTTAGTCTGGTCACACCCCATTCGGCTACCTAAGTCTCGCAAATCAGTCATTCCCACTTAGCACCTTCTTATGAATCTCACATCTGGCTTTCACAGGCTCCCAGGAATTACATGTGACGCTCCTTTCCCCAGCTCAATCGGCTCTATCCAGGGATGCTCACATTCTCGATTCTTTGCATTGTGAGTTTGAAATGTTTGCGAGATACTAAAGGCCCAAACCATCCACAATTCAAAAGCGCAATGATACCATTCTCATAACACATAAAACACATCATGAATAGAGTTGAACACTTCCATTCTCAAAAGTCGTTCACATTCATCGCACGATGGGGAAAAACCCTCTCGTACTCAAGATCACATTTACACCACAACCCAAAGGTCTCAATTTCATTCATTATACAAAAATAAAGCTAGATCTACTTCCCTCGAACTACGGAATCAAAAAGCGCCCAAAGATTTTCCTCTAACCTACTATTCGTGGAAGCTAAACCCACACTTACTAGTTCCTAAAAAGGAGTTAAACTGTGACGACCAGAGATCCGGATATCGGGAAGGGTCCGATACCATTCGAATCCTGGTCCGCCGCCCATGAGCCGGGAGGGCTCGAAAGGATTAAAATGAGTGTGGAGGTACAAAGAAATAGGAGATAAAGTAGGACAATTCAACAATTAACAGAAATGAATAAACAACTACAACAGAGTCCAGTCCAACAGAAAGTACAGTCTAAGACAGAGAAACGTACCACATGCCGAGAGAACACTCAACCCGGCAAGCTGGCGACTAAGAATCCCAGCACAGCACCCTCGAATCACGAGGAAGAACCGTCGCACCTGAAAAGCAGGGGTGAGCCTCCTGTCACTGGCTCAGTAGGGGTCCCGCGGAACCCCAAGTGTAAACAGCGGTAGCACGGAAAGCAACAACAGCAAGAACAACAGTAACCGCAGGAACAATAAACACGGTGGCCGGTAAAATCTCGGCTCTATAGCTACTCCTACTGTACCAGAAAATACGCCCCGATCTCCCAGTCGGGGGACCACCAGACTACGAACCACCCTAGCCACGCTACGGGGGGGGGGGGGGGGGGGGAACGACCACGCTGTCGCGGAGGTCCGTCTCACAGACAAAGGCCCGACCCAAAACCTCTTGGTTTAAGAACACGGTCACCACCTCGCCGTCGTGAAACAAACACCGTCTAGGGAAGCCCTCGGTGACGCTCACCAAAAACCCTAGACCTACCTCATGAACACACCTGAAAACTATGCGTAAAACCACTTCTCGCAGATGGGAAATGAAAACTCGAGTCACGTGAAACTTGCGTCAAGTGACAGGAGCACTGCCCACCAGAAGCAAAGCTGGATGCATCCACTGACGACTTAGTCCGCGCCTCAAGTGTCTCGCTATGACGCCCCAGGCGGAGACAGAGACACTACAGTAACCAGTACCACGAACAAGAACTAGCTGGGGTTGCGCTCGTCAACGCGGGTCTGACAGCCCCCAACTAGGTGTGCACACACAGACCATACGCCCTAGGTCAGATCCTCTAGTTGGTTCTTCCCCCGATGCCCGGACTTAGGCTGTGTGTGGGGGCCTTACGGTAACCAGCCTAAAAATCGTATTTCTCAGGTAAGCCGCTCCACCACTCCCGGGTGGGTTAGCACACGCGTGCCGTAAGAAGGCTACGACTAGTGAGAGGTCACTAAACGTGAACAAGGAAAGCTACTCACGCACCCATCGCGAGTAACGCGGAGTAACAGGTGGAACGACGCCACCAGACTCTGGACGGCCCACTAGACTTACTAAATCCAATGGTCCTTGAGTCATACGACTCTGGTTAAGACCGTCGCACACAACAGCACAGCGCCGTTAATCTAGCCTAATCCCTAGGTCTGAAACCACGATGACATGAATATCGAGATAGCTCACAAGCCGCCGGGTTAATCTCTCGTCTCAGGGACACACGAAAATCTCCAGTCCCAGGCTGGTTGACTAGACTCACAGTCCAAGGCCACACACATGGCTCACTCGGAAACCACCTTCTGGAGAAACCAACGACATGCGGGAACAACCCACCGCACACATGCCGATACACGAAGACTCATTCTAGCGAGAACATGAAAGCCTGAAACACATGGGGCCACCCGGAACCACCAAACTTATGGGGACGCTATTCGAGGTAACACGGTACCTCCAGACACCCCAAAACATGGACACAGAACCCACGGGGTGTCCGGGACATCCACGAGATCGAAGGTCGACCACTGGGTCACAACCGGGTCGATCGGGGGTCAACACGACACAACCGGAATGCAAGAGGGTCACCCGGACCCTTAAACCAACTGGGACGCTAATCGAGGTAACACGATACCTCCCGAATCACGAAGAATCATGCGGACACTCATTCCACGAAACCGTATCGCATACAGACGCCTCGGGACAAGAAACGCAGAACGCGGTGGCCTGGGGGCAGACTGGGTTCGGCAGCCAAACACCTGGCCACCCATAGGCCTGGACGGCCACACCAGTGGCCGCCCAGCAGCTGGGCGCCCCCTTCCCTGGGCGGCCACACCTTGGGCCGCCTAGAGGGTTGGGTGGCCATCGAGCTGGCCGACCAGGCATGGGCCTGGTCGGCCAGAGGGCGGCCATGGGGCTGGCCGCCCAACACCCCTGGGCGGCCAGACCTGTGGCCACCCAGTGACCTGCGCGACCAGGGAGCTGGCCGCCCAGACCAGGGCGTGGACAGCCGCAAAGGTGGCCGCCCCCTGCGTTTACCCGGGGACAGACCGAGCTCCGCCGTGAGCTCGGTTCCACGCCCCATTCGATCCCAATCGAAGGGAAAAACATAGGGGATCATTCCCCTGACCCCAAAACCCAAAAATGGGAGGAGGAAACGGAGAAAACGGCGCTCAATCCAACGAATCCGTCGCATGCCCTAAAAATATGATTTTCCCCCCAAACGAGCAATACACCCCGCTCGACTCACCACGGCCTACCAAACTTGCGGAAATGGAAGTACACGAGTTGGGGGTCCATCTCCCCACCTCCACCGAAGATTTCGTGCACCGTGGACGCCGATCCATGCGAAAACGCCCACGAAAGCCCCCGCCGGTTCATGAACGCGCCCCCGAGCCCTCGCGCCGCCACGCCTCCATCCTCGCCCCGTCCACGCCGCTCCTCGCCCCACGAACGTCGCCACCTCGCCCTTGTCCATCTCCGTCGGTCGCCCGGAGATAAGAGAGGGGGAGAGGAGAGAACGCGAGAGAGAGAAGAGAGAGGGAGAGAGTGAGAGAAATGAGAGGAGAGAGAGGGGGGTATTTATATATATAGAAAATTCAGAAATTTTGAAAAATATCAAAAAATATAAAAAATTACCTCTGTGATCCTCGGAAAGCGCACAACACAGTGGTAACGTTCCGGAGTCAGAGAACGTAACAGTTCGCCCTACATGGTGTTCTGAAGGTCCGATAGGCAAAAACAGGCGTAAACCGCAAAACTCAATCCGGGAACCACAAAATGATCCGAAACTCATGAATACTGACCCGATAAATGATCCGAAAAACTTGGGGCGTTACATAAACTGTAGGTGTGAGTCTTAAGACTCAATAGGCATCCAAACCAGTAACATGCTTAACATAATAAATTGGCAAAACTCAAATAATAATTTCTAAACTTAACCTACATTTTCACATATTCTAACATATAACATAGACCAAGGAACCATAAAGAGCATAACCATATAACATTTACATGTGGACATATTTTTACATTTTGCCATTTAAATGGATTATCATATATTCCATATTTACAGATGGCCTTGCATATCATATCATGGCCTCATCATATGGTCGAGCATAACAGATCATAAGGGTAGGCTTTACAAAGTCAGAACATAACCATTTGTACTCGCATTCATTCAATTGGATTAGCATAACTAGCAAACACCATATTTTATACTAGTTAAATTTTCATAGGGGGCACATTCACATACACCATAGCACCTAGACGAAAGGCATTATCCAACTTATCACAAGAGTATGTTGTCTTTGGACATCAAATTGACTACTCACAGCAAACACTTACTATGGGTTGTTCACTCACCCCTTAAGATGACACTATCCATAAGCTTAGTTCACATTAATCCACCCAACTTCCATACGCAGTGGCAGCTCCACACTTTGGGTGGCTTCACACTCTGGGCGACTTCACACTCTGGGTGACTTCACTCCTGAACTCCTAGTTCGGGCAGTTGTTTCCTCTAGGTAGCCCTTTTCCCCTGCATGGCTCCTGATGGGCTATAAGATTTTGTATTAGTTTCTTTGTTGATTTTCATCTTAGTATCTCCCATTCGACTGAGTAAACACATGATGACATGGTAGCTATGGTTCATGGCTAATCAGGAAACATTTGATAGTAATCAAGTCGCGTGTATCGTACTTGGTATGCAAAATTGGGTTCTATCTATGCATGATCACTTTGGGGGATAGCATGCACCTATGTCCTATCCCTACTGTCATCTTAATGCATCTTTGATCAAAGCATTCACAAATATGGCCATAGTCTGACATGCAAGGCTTAAATTTTGAATTTCAAAATACAATTAAACCATGAAGTATAAAATAATTTGTCATTTGTTTATCACATGCCTACCTGTACTATGGAATCTCCAATGACTAGTCTACTCTCCTCCAAGGTTCTTTGATCTATTCAGAACACTCCTTGATGTTTTCTCATGATTTCTTCTTCTCTTGTTCTTCCTAGATCCTATTGCTTCCCTCTTGCACTAAGTGTCATGTCTCGTACTAGTAGCAGCAGAAACTACTAGGAACGTGATAGTGAACAGTCATGCCAGTCAGAGCAACTAAGAGACAACCACCAAGAGATAAGATAAAATTTAGACAAAACATAATTTTTATTAATAATCAACTCATTATTACAATTCTCTCAAAAAGAAAAAGAACTTAATTACAATACTCTTAATACTTTTAGTCTAGACTCAAGAAAAAGAAAAGACTTGGATCTTCTAATAAACTCCTGGAGCACTCGGCCACTTTTTCCCTTCCCCATCAGAGTGAAAAATATTAAAAAACACTAGGTGAGTAAAAAGCTCAGTAGGAATTACATCTCTTTGACCAAGAAAAATATAAGTAATTAACTATTTAACAATGTGTAGAGGTACTACATGATGAAATGGTAAAAACTTGAATCAAATCCACGAGAGATAACCAAAAGTCATGATTAATAGGAGTAGAGAATCAAGTAATAGAACAAGAGATATATAATAATTCTTGAACTCAAATTCCAAGAAATAACTTGATAATGAAAAAAGAATAGATCTTAATAATGAGCCAAGAAACAAGATATCAATGAGTGTACATATACAAGTGAACATAACCATAGAGTTGGCCATTAATCATGCGAGTTCTAAATAATAATGCCCCTTGGGCCAAGCAAGTCAAATATCATCTAATTTAGAAAAACATTCATGTCATGCAAAAGTGCATTGTCTAGATTTTAATATGCAATTCAGAAATTAGTGCAATGTCACACCTAGAATTTTTCATGGATACAGAATTGGACATTCCATCCGAACTAACATTGATTGTCAAGCGGACCCATAGTCCTTAACAATTACTAAAAAATTTCATAAAAAATAAATAGCCAAATGAACTCAAAAGAAGTTATGTTCTAGAATAGAAAAAGGCACAATTAAAGTGCATAGATCATGTAAAGAGAAGTATCAAGTAAATAGAGATCAAGTATAGAATTTTAGGATAAGTTCAATAAAGAATAAGGTATACAAACGTATGGATGATAGTCACGTCAAATCACATCAAAGTAGTCAATCTCAGACTTATAGAACTTGATAAAATGCAGTTGATCACATGGGCATATGTCTCACGAAAGCTAGGGTTGAATGCGATCAGGGACGGGGCCGCGATCACATGAATGCAGCCTGTCAGATGGACGCGTTCAGACAGGGAGGTCACCTTGAATGCGGTCTCTGGGTAAGTAGCCTTCAGGATCCAGAAGCTTGAACGCAGTCTCTGGTTATGCCACGTTTAGAACAGGCTGAATAGAACCAAACATAACCTCGTTCCGTAGTTCCAAAGGCCAGTTGAACCTCTTCCTACAACAATAGAATGAGAATCAGAGGGTTTTTAAGATTTTTAGGATACAACCAGCTCGGCATCCATATGAGAATCTATGGCTCGCAGAGTCTTACGGAGGCCTTAGTGAAGAAGTTCCAGTCCGACGAAAAGAATATTCAACGGAGGGTTCTATCTTGACCAAGAAAAGTGCTATGCGAATAGAACCAGAAACTAGAGAAAATGGTAGATACATGCAACCAGAGTGACATGATCCTTAAAAATAAAACAATAATTAAGTCAAGTTTTTTTTGTAAAACACCTATTATAAACAATTAAATCGGTGGCTAGACAAGGAATAAATTAACCATATGCCAACATCTAAATATTTTAGGCATGAAGGAAATCGATTTCAGGAAGGAATGAACATGAAGAAAATAGTTGACAAAAGGGTAGAACCAATCACAGAGAGATTTCGTAAGATCAAAAAGAATAACCTTAAAAGATTTATTAATCATGTTCAATGGAGTTTACCTATTCAATTATTCGTTCAAAAGGCATACTTAGCAAATAACATGATTTTGACACCAAAAATAACAGTTTAACATACTATAAAAGACCTAGGGTTTCAAGGAAACCCGAAGAGAACATGTTCGGGCCAGACGCCACATTTAGATCAGAATGCAGTCGGTCTGCAGGCCGCGATCATGAGAGCGCAGTTTGTCGCAGGGCCGCATTCAGAAGACGCACCCTGTGACGGACGTGATCTCAAATAGAAACTCGTTTCGACAGGAATGCATAGCAAATGACAACGCCTCATCAATTAAACTTAAAATATATGCTTATTACTCAATAAAATAGGAGAAAATAATATAAAAATGAACTAGACATGCATCTACATCTATTTACTTGATCAATTAGGGTTTAACATGAGAGAACACCTACCTTTAATTTGGATTAGGGAAGAAGAACGCGAACGCCTAAACTTTCGATGCTCCTCCTCGATCCACGCCCTAGCACGATCCTAGCATGACCTCCAGCCTTTGCCAAGAACTATCAGGGTTGGCTAGAACGATCTAGGGTTCTATTTATGGAGCTAAACCTCCCATATTGTTCTAATTCGAGCCAGTATTTCCAATGATAAAATCTGCCCAATTTTTGTGTTTATCCCCATATTAGCGTCGCCACCACCCTATTCTAGGCCTAATCAGGGTTAGGGTTTGGTAGTATATGACCTCTTCAAGTGGGCTAGAGTTTAGGTTTGACTTAAGGCCCATTAGGTTCTAGATTTAAGCCTAATTAGCCTATTTAAATTGGGGGTTTTGGGTTCCTCTAATTTTAGGCCCATTTATTCACAATTTAGCCCAACTAGGTTTATCTTTAGGGATTTTTGCATGAAAATCATTGTTAGAGGTGAATTTATAAAAAAATCATTTCTATAAATACATTAGCAGACATATCACTGGGTTAATTTAAATAGTGCATAAATGTCATTTAAGCATGGTTATTTTGTAAGTTGTTGGTAAAAAGAAGTGATATGCATGCAAATAAATATGACATTTTTGCACAATTCAGATTTACATAGTGATATACCTGCTAATGTATTTCTAGAAATGATTTTTTTGTAAATTAACCTCTAACAATAGTTTTCATGCAAAAAACTCTTATCTTTAAGCCCATACTTTAATTATAATTCTCTCTTAAGATTTTAATTGGTTCCCTTATAATTATTTTATATTTTAAGAATTTAACTCCATCGTTAAAACAAAGAATTTCTATTATTTAACCTAATTATTTAGATTTTAGTCTTATTTAGACCAACTAAAGTTAGGGGTCCGGGGAATTTCAAATTTTAGAGATTAATTCCTTATTTTAAGCCCAAAAGCCTTTAAAAACTAGCCAATTTCATTATTTCAATCATTACAAATTTTATTTAGCTCATATTAATTATATCAAAAATATTCTTATTTTATTCAAGAGATTATATCTATTTATTTATTACATTATTTTAATCTAAGTTGTGACACCAAGTTTAGGTGTTTATAGTAGAAAAGAAGTAACAAAAGAGATAAAAGAGCAAGAAGAGAGGTTTAAATAGGATCCTTAGCTTCGACTCAGTAGGGAAATATTCTAATCAAAACCTATCCACTAACACTGTGAACTGTCCACTTGTTGGTGCTTAACCTGCCAACAACATGTATGCCTTCCACTTGTCACAACGTCCTGAATAGCCCGCATGCAAAAATAGTATTTCCCCTTTTAAATACTGGAGAGGGATAAATTAGCGGCCCAAAAGACATGTGATATGGAGCAGCCCAAAAGACATGTGATATGGAGCGGCCCAACTAGGTCCAATTTGCCCAACAAGGCCGAATTCCCCAAGTCATAGCCTCACTAGCAAGCCCACTTATTTTGAAGCCCAAATCACTCAGACCAATACTTTTTAGGCGGCCTCCAGGCCCAGAAGTCCGAGTAACGATCGCTCGGGAAGATCCCAAATGGCACTCGAGCATAACCGGCCAAGGACGCCCTCGTTGCTCAGGAAAAGTATGATCGCCCCCTAAATGGACGCCCTACGCTCGAATTGCCAACCGGGCGCTTATCCAGGCAGATGTTACGTTGCCGCCCAAGGCATAAAGTTCAAAAGGATAAGGGCGGGAAAGAGTCCTCAAGCGGTGAAGAGCCCTCAATAAGGACGTAACGCCCCCTGGTCCCTCAGGCTTCCTTGACTCCGGAAGGGGGGGCACGAGGCTATATAAACTCAAAGGAAATCCTCTGGAAAGGTAAGTGAGTCTGAGCACTCAAAGCCACACATATTAGTGGAGAGCAATCTTGTGCCCGTCTCCTTTTTTCTCCTACATCACTTCCACCCGCACTCTATCAGTTTGTTGACTTAGGCATCGAAGGGTTTTTTCTGGGGTCATAACCCTGGGTTCCTCTAATCCGTTTCCTACCTTGCAGAATCCTTTGGTGGCAGCGATCAGTTCAATCAAGGATTGTATGGCTCAGGCTTCGGCACGAGATTACGCCTCTTCATCTGGCGTCGTCTGTGGGAAACGAGCACAGAGCCAATATGGTGCGAAGAAGTTCCAGTAGGAGAAATGCCGGCGACAAAGGGAAAGCATCAGCAGTCGTAGAGGGGGAACCGGCACCCTCACACTCTTCTACGGGCCCCCTCTCCAACGCCAACAATCAAGCTAACACCCTACCTCTGCCAACCACAGGGGGACAACCCAATCTTGGGAACCCAGACGCCCTCCAGACCCTCAACGCTAAACTAGATATCCTCATCAATTTGATGAGGACCCAGGTAGCCAGAGAGGAGAGGATGCAGCTTCCCCAGACGAGTCCCCCCCATGCTGAAGCCTCCCAGCTGACAGTCGGAGGCCGCTTTACGCTCCAAGGAGGATGTCTCATCCGGAGCGGGCCGGGCGGGACCTCACAACCCCCGCCCCCGGAACAAGAAGCTTCCTCCAACCCGCGAGGGAAGAAATCCGGCCCACTTCAATAGCACACAGAAGTAGACGCCCCCTCCGTGGAGTGGCGGGGCAATAGCGGGGGAAACGCGCACACCCCCCAGCGCCGTCCCGGCGTCAGCCAGAGCTGTCCCTCCGTCTGCGAGACTTCGAGCGGCGTTTCGCCGAACAAGAGCGCGCCCTCCGCGCCCTGCAAAAGAGTTCCACAAAGGATGACAAAGAGCAATCCCCGTTCTCCGACTATATTTTATAGGCAAAGATCTCACCAAGAGTTTCCCTGTCGACCTTTAAATCTTACGACGGCCAGGGCGACCCGACCGACCATTATGACAGCTTCGACGCCCTGATGACCCTGCACGGGACGTCCGACGCCGTCAAGTGCCGAGCATTAGTCACCACCTTGGTCCAAGGCGCTTAGGCCTGGTTCCGAGCGCTCGCCCCTGGAAGTATCCTCAACTTCCGACAGTTCGGGCGATTGTTCAAAGAAAGTTTCACCGGCAACGGCCCTCCGAGGTCGATCGCGGGACTGCTGGCTCTCAAGCAGGCACATGGGGAAAAGCTGCAGGCTTACATCAACCGCTTTAAGTCAGAAGCCCTGCGTATCCTTCTCCTGGACGTGGCCTCAGCCATCACCGCACTGATCGGAGGCACTCGAGATGAAAACCTCCGGCGAGAATTGGTGCTCCACCCTCCCTCCTCTCTCGCCGACTTGGTGGCCCTGGCTCTGCGCCATGCCGAGTGTGAAGAAGTCCTCAACGCATGCCGAGACCCGACGAGCTTGGGGGGGTGAGAAGGAGAAAAGAAGCGGCCGTCTGAGCATGCCTCGGGCCAGGGAAAACAGAGGAACAGAGAAGGAGACTGTAGGGAGCCTCCGCGTAAGTTCGAGCGGTACACTTCTTTATCCACCCCCGTCTATGAGATATATCAAGAAATCAAGGACTTGGGCCTCCTTCACCGACCCGAGCCAATGAAAGCTGATCCAAGACGTCGCAGTCGTCGAAAGCATTGCCAATTCCACAACAACCACGACCATCACACTGGTGACTGTCAACAGCTCAAGGACGAGATCGAAAGTCTCATCCGCCAAGGACACCTCTCCTAATATGTATCCGAGCAGCGGGAGGATCGCGGAGTCCCCCCAGAAGAGATTGGCAATCGTCCTCGCGGAATCCACATAAACGTCATTTCAGGAGGATCAGCCACAGGAGGGGGCAGTAGTCGAGGAAGAAAGCGTCACACCGAGCGAGCCAACCGGGCTTTCGAGCCCCCCAAAGCTCCGCTGACAAACGACAAGCAGGCCCTGGTGTTCTTCGACCAAGACCTGGAAGGGGTAGCCATCCCGGACGATGATGCCCTTGTAATCTCGGCTACTATAAACCATTGTAACATAGATAGGATTTTAGTAGACAATGGTAGCGCCCCTGACGTTTTGGCGTATGAATGTTTCTTAAAGATGTGTGAAAATCCATCTAAGCTTCGCCCGATTCAAACCCCTCTCTGTGGGTTCAATAGCCAGGCAACGTATCCCGAGGGAGCCCTAAGCTTTCCTGTCACTCTCGGTACCCCTCCAAAAATCGTCACATTTATGGCAAACTTTGTTGTGATTAAAGGGATGCCTCCCTATAATGCCATCTTCGGCCGAGGTATTATCGGCCGGATAAAGGCAGTGCCCTCCACTTATCACCAGAAAATGAAGTTTCCCACCAAATATGGTACTGGGGAAGTCTGAGGTAATCATGCAATAGCTTGAAGGTGCTATGTAATCTTGGTCGAAGCCGTAAGGCTAGAGGAAAAAAATAAAGAGTTTGGGGAAGTCGAGGATAAAATGGCGGCAGGCAAACCCGGCGGGGAGCTGTTGTCAATCTTCCTCAAAGATGACCCGGCTCTCGAAGTGAAAATTGGGGCAGATCTATCACCCGATGTACAATAACAATATAAAGACTTCCTTTCAGAGTACATTAAAGTCTTCGCATGGTCTGATGAGGATCTTCCCAGAATTCTCAGGGAGATGGTGATGCACATACTCAATCTCGACCCATCGGTGAAACCAGTCCAACAGCGAAGAAGGAGGCATGTCCCAGAAAAATAAGCGGTCATCAAAGAACAGATCAATAAGGGAAAGAAAATCAGGCTGTTCCACCCGGTCCTTTACCCGACTTGGCTCGCCAACGTCGTCCTGGTGCCGAAAGCTTCAGGCAAGTGGTGGATGTGCGTGGGCTTCACTGACCTCAATAAAGTCACTACGAAGGACTGCTATCCATTACCGAGCATCGACCAACTGCTCGATTCAACCTCAGGCAATGAACTCCTAAGCTTTCTGGACGCCTATTCCGGGTACCATCAAATCCGGATGAACCCTGAAAATACCGAGAAAACCGCATTCGTCACCGACTTTAGCGTATACTGCTACACCCGAATGCCCTTCGGGTTAAAGAACGCCGGAGTAACTTATCAGAGGCTGGTCAACCAGATCTTCGAAGACCAGATCGGGCGGAACGTCGAGGCCAATATTGACGACATGCTCGTCAAGACACCCAAGGTCGAGGACCATTTCACCGATCTGGCCGAAACCTTCAACACCCTCTAGAGGTACAGTATGAAGCTGAATCCCGCCAAGTGCACTTTCGGAGTTAAATCCGAAAAGTTCCTGGGATTTCTGGTGACCCAGTGAGGAATCAAGGCCAACCCCGACAAGATTCAGGCCATCTTGGACATGCGGCCACCCGCTTTTGTCAAGGATGTTCAGCACCTGGCAGGAAGACTTGCTGCACTCAACCGTTTCCTGTCCCGCGTGGCAGAACGATGCTTTCCCTTTTTCAAATTGCTGAGACGGCCCAAGCTGGTGTCAGCCACCTGATAGAAATAGAATGAAAGATGTAGAAGGGGGGGATGAATAGATCTATCCCCAAATCGACCAAATCAAAGACTCAAAAGCTAAGTTATGATATGGCACTACAACCTGAAGCAATTCAACCACAATAGCTAGAATTGATAAATGAACAAGCAGCTGATGTGCAGAAGTTAGTGAAGTGAGGATGATATGTGCAGCCACAAATATCAACAATAACGAGCTAACAACGTAGCAAGCCAGCGATCAAGCAACAACTGCGATTGGTACTAGACGAGGGTTGATCGAAGGATCTCCTCACGCAAGGGGTAGCTTTCAGAATAGGCCTGACCTATCTTTTCAGCTACGACTTTTGATATACTATCTAGTTGTTTCTAGAGCGAAGGAAATCAAGCAAGGCAAACCACACAATCAGACATGCGATTTTTTAGGTGGTTCGATTGCGCTCGGCAATCTACGTCCACCCCTCACTCCCTTGGAGTGAGGCATCCTTGCTCAACAATGCAAACAGCAGACTCAGTCTGCGACAACGGCTGATACCACATGTCATGTCCCGAACCGATAGCAGCGGGAAGCGTTGCTCGGAACGTGGTAGCGAAACAGTCATGTTAATCAGAGTAAATAAACAACATATGAAAATAATAGCAAAGACACATGGAGGCCATAATTTGACAAAAAAAATTTTTATTGACCTTTGAGAATTTAAATTGTAATTTGACTCAAATTATAATAATAGACTCCAATAAAAGAAAATAAGAAAAGGCAAAAGGACACGACTCACGATACTAACTAGAGTCAAGAAATAGGAAAAGAAGACTCCGGTCTCTACGGCTCCGAGTTCACTCGATCACACTGGCCTGTTCCAAATTTCGAGTGTTCCATCTATCGAGTTATCTAAAAATGTTAAAGTAGGGAGTGAGCGAGAAGCTCAGTAGGAATTACACTCTATCACCAGGTAAAATTTAAGTAATTAGTCATTTCATGAATATGCATGAATGATACGTAAAAATACAAATAAGTGGACCAAAAAAAATAGCATGATCACAAGATAACTGACATGATACAGGAGTTGAGATATTGCAAGTCAAGATAGCAAGAGCAAGTAACCAGAACTTCATGTGAGTGGCCATATATCAAGTCAAGTTAAGTCGAGTCAAGTCACGCAAGCAAGTACTTCACGCACTTAAGTATGAACAGCTAGTTTCACGAGAATGTAGAATGTCATAGATGAAAAGACTTCATTTTCTATAGTAATTCATCGCATGTACACCATTTTATGTGTATATAATTATGCAATTATGTATATTTCATAGTTAACCTCAACTCCATGTTTAAATTAGAGCTTTCACGCAAATTAATTAATTTGGTGATATTATTTAATAAATTGAAGTTGAGGACCATGAGCATTGATTCTCCATTACATAACCGTGAGCATTTGAGATTTATGTGCACATTATGATAATTTTTATGGACTAAATTACAAGTATATGTGTGCAAGACACTGAAGGTAATTGTAAGAAATTCCGGGGGCAAAACTGTCATCACCACTTTGACCAAGTCAAACACAGAAGTACATATTTTAGTTGGAGGGAAATTAAAATTCAAAGTTTATATTTTGGTTGGAGGAAAAAGAAATTTCAAAAGTTTGAAATTGAGGAAAAGAAGCACATATTTTGGTTGGAGGGAAAAGAAAATTCAAAGTTTGAAATAAATGGGAGAAATGACGAGTCTTGGGAAAGGGGTGCCCAAAGTCCAAGTGGGGGTGCCCACCTCCTTTTCCTTTCCCCCATACATCATCTTCTACCTAAATCTTAGTCATCCATCTCCTTTTGATACAATCTTTACCCTCCATTGACCCAACTTTTCCTATAAATAGCCCATGACAAGGAGGAGAAAGTGTGGTTCTTTTGGCATTTCTCTCTCTCCCTCTCACATCTTCATCTTAGGTCGCCGATTTCTCCCCCGTCTGTTCATTTTCCCCTCTTTCTGTCTTCATGAAAGTTCTTTATTTTTAAAAGATCATAAACTTCTTCTTATTCTTCTTTCTTTAGTTCTGCTTAGTTTTTACGTTATAGTCTAATTTTCAAAGGTCTATCTTCCACCGTTTACTGTTCACCAAAACATGCGGCCCACTGTTCTTCGCCTGTTTTCTCCCCTTTGTGATTTGTTTCTCCCACTGTTTTATTCACAAAAGTTGTAGATCTTTAAAAGTTCTTCAAATCTCTCTTCTTCTTATTCCTCTAATTCTCTCTTGTTTTGAAGTTATTTCAAATGTTTCAAGGTTCTGTCCTGTAATTTTATTGCTCATCTACAGCTCTGCACTTTCTTCTTCTCAAGATTTCTTTCCCTTCTACTCTTCTTTTCATCTGAGTCTCTTCATACAACGTCTGTGTTTTTTAAAGATCTAAATTTTATTCTTCTTCATCATCCTCTAATTCCTTCCCATTTTCAAGTTATAATCTCTTTTTCAAGGTGCTATCTTCCCATTGTTACTGTTCATATGTGTAGACACTACCCCCTTCTTCCACCGATTTCACCATCTTCCTCATATTTTCTCTCTCTATGCCCTTCATCAAAGTTATTCCTCTCTTCATTCTCTTCAACCTCTTCTTCTTTGTCATCTTCTAATTCTTTTTAGTTTTAAAGTTATTCTCCATCTAAAGGCGGCTCCAACGGTGAAGGTGACGTCCACATGACGTAGGTGACATCTTCCACGAGGTTGTGCGTGATCCAAGGCAAAGGAGGGACAGCGCCGTCATCACCATTGCTACTACCATCTTCACACCTCAGGCTCCTCTTGTTGTTATTGCTTTAGTTTCATTTTACTTCATTGTAATCTCGTCGCATCTTTATTGTAAGCTTATCTTGCATTTCATGTACTCGTTTCTTTATGTTAATGAAAGAAGTGTTCATTTGATCTAGATATTTTTCATCTTTACTCTCTTCCTCCTTCTTCTACCTCTTCTTCTCCACTTTATGCAATTCTTTTCTATAGCATAGGCTCATAGTCATAGGTGTTTTTAATTAAGTGTTTGGTTCGTTCATCATTTTACTATTTTCTTTAAGCAAAGTAAAATTACAAGTGTTTTCCAAAGGACTCCAAAGTTTTTAACTCTAAAAATCTCTTCTTCCCTATGGATTCGACCCTTCTCGCCGCCATATTACGTCTTTCTTTCATCTAGTGCGAGTTGGAATTTTTAAGATTGATACGCGTATTTTAAACGACGAACTTTCGCGTTATCCCAGCAGCCACACCAGGATTCGACCCTTCTCGCCGCCATATTACGTCTTTCTTTCATCTAGTGCGAGTTTGAATTTTTAAGATTGATACGCGTATTTTAAACGACGAACTTTCACGTTATCAATTTTTGGTGCCGTTGCCGGAGAGAAATGATGATTTTTGATTTAAGAACTTTATTTTCCTCGTGTTTATAGTGTACTAATAAAGCCCTCTTTTCTTTTTTATTTTTTTTTACAGAAAAAAAGAAAAATAAATTCAAAAAAAAATCAGAGGTAAGTTTGCCTTTCTTTCTTTCATCTTTTGATTTTGTCACTCTTTTCAAAAAAAAAAAGAGAACGAGGGATTGCGCTTTAAGTAAGTATCCTAACTCCTCTCATTTTGTGTTATTTCCTTAATGTTCTTGCATATTATGGTTAGATAGGTCACTAAATATAAAAAAACTCTTCACTTGAATCCAATAAAAATCCTCATTCCAAGAGTAGAAATCACACTTTCTTGTTCTAAGTCTACATCATTTAGGATAGAAGTTCTTTTTCCTTGTTATTTAACTTTGGTCATTACATTTTAGAGATTGCGAGGGGCAAGGTGAGTTCTTTTCTAATCTTTTTCTTAATCACATGCTCATGCATATTTACATAGAATCCCTTGTTTGAACTTGATTTGTTGCATATCATGTTTAAAATATTCCAAGGGCAACACCCATAAGCAAGATAAGGTGGAGATTTTATCACCGTTCCTTAGCTTACAAACCATAATTTCCTTCATCTTTGCATCACCAAGACCCTAAATAAAATTCTGTAGACGTTGGCCCTAGGTTCACACTGTGGTTCTGGTGTTATTTGGACTTACCCTCTTATGAAAATCTGTGCCTAAGGTAAGACGGTCGGACAGTAAACGCCTTAAGCGGGCTAGTGGTTTTTAATTAGGACCTTGCGAAAGCAAGGGGAGCCTCCCACTACCCCATGCCTTACCTGGCCGGTGGAAATATTGAGTGTAAGGCCCCAGAATTTTTATAAATTATTTTTGGTATATTTAATTATTTTCTGGGAATTTTAAAAGACCCAAAATGGATTAATAAATAAATGTTGAATTTATAAGTCATTATAAGGCCCAATTGTGTTAAATAATTAACCTAGCCTATTTAAATAAAATCCAAAAGGGTTAAGGACCAAGCCCATTAAGTTTGACCCATATTCTAGAAGGTTATTTAGCATATTTACGTATTTTAAGGATAAATACTATTTTTATGGATAATGATATGGATAATTAACAAAAGAGTTTGATTTATGTTGAACTCTGTGCACGTTGGATGTAACGGTCTATCATGCGACCGCCACATGCATGTAACGTACCTAGACTGATGCGTTACACCCTATCAGTTCCGTGAATGGAAAAACGAGTAGAAAGATTGAAACTTTGGGATCTTATCTATAAGAGACCTAATTGGGAGAGCTTGTAAAGTTACTAAGGACTCTTAGGGATTAGGTTCTAGCAAATTAAGGACTCTACAATCAATCTAATCTTCAAACCCTAGCCAAAACCCTATAAATATGACCTAGTTCTGAACGGAGCAACCCTTACTTTTGGCTCGTGAAGAAACAAGGTAAGGAGTCATAATTTCGGGTAAGTTCTTTAGAAGATTTTGCATAGTATACTTTAGACTAATAGTTCTCCAAATTTCGTGCTAGGAGATCAAGCAACCAAGGAGATAGAAGCTTCCAAAGTCGTTGATTCAGTCATAGCAACTCAGGAAACTGAACGCAAGACCCCTGAAGATCAAGAGATTGGGGAGATAGAGCGACGTGAAGTTGCTGAAAAACCTCAGGAAGGGAAGAACTAGGGCGTGTCTTGCAGTCCCAAATTGGAAGCTTAAAGACTAGTTAAGAGGTAGGTTATCTCATGATTGGCAAAAACATCTTGTTAGGGATAAAAGCCCTCTGATTGTGCTTGATTTCATGCATTATAGACTAAGAATTTCATGTTTTAATAGTTCTATACATTCATACATCTCTTAGCCCTAAATAGAAAATAAAAGATATTATCTTGTCTATTCACTAAAACCCATGCATATAGTTGGCCAATACTTTGTTTATCATGTCTGGAATAGTTGTAGTATTTTGATTTTCAGGCATGTTATGTTTTCATAAACATTTACTTTATTTTACTGCCAGCAGACGATCTAAGACATCAAGGTAAGACCGTCACAATGATCTAACGGCCTTACGATAAGCCGTCACACCCTCTACTGCATCTTAATTACTCTGTTGTCTCTGACACACCTTAACAGGAGCGTTACACTACTGTAACGGCCTCTCGATAAACCATCGCAAGACTATAACGCGCCTATCCTAGACCGTCAGACACTGTGTTCTGTCAGCCCAAGGTAGGATGATAACCAGTTAAGTTTATTTATAAATAAGCCTAGTTATCTAAGTTTGGACATGTTATCATGACTTTAAGTGTAGTTACTGATTCATAATAGAAATTACATGATTAAGGTATCTTAAGTTATTTTAAGTTATGTTAAATTCATGTGCCAAAATTTTATAGTTTTATATCTAAATCATGATTTTCCAAAGATGTATTGACGGAGTTTTATCATGATTCCCCATTGTTACACATCCTCTCTATCAATAGAGTCATTTCTTTAAGTACATGGCATATATTCCGGTATATGACCATTAGTTCACACTTTGCACTATAGGAACACTATTTTGAACATGAGGACCTCTCTATTGGATATTCCTTCCAATGGACTAGAAAATCTTGTTTCAAGACCTCCGTAATTCTCCGCGAGCCTGGGATTCCCACTAGGACGCCGAGTTGGTTGTACTATTAAAACCCAATTGATTAGAAAGCACTATCGATGTTTTCTGATTCTAGTAATGTAACGGATCTATATTGGACCGTTAGGCCCATGTAATGGCCCAATATACAACCGTCACATTTTACTGAGTCTAATTATTTTTCTGGATTCAGTCGTTCTAACAGATCAAGGCTAGACCGTCACGTTAATGTAACGGCCCAGTACAAGACCGTCACAATGCTTGAGCTAGTTAACCTGAGATTTGACCCAAGGGTTGATATTCTAAAGTTCCTAGATGGCTTGATAATGGTCTAGGACTTATCATATTGATCAAGAAACTTAATATAATGAATGGAAGTTAAAGAAATGTACCGTTATGCTGCCGATTTGTTTTCATAAGCATAACATTGTCTTAATTCATTCTTGATCTCTCATATTCTTAATAGAAGCATTCGTTCTTTGATAATTATTGTCATGAGCTTATTGATTGAATGGTTACATTCTTGGCCATACGTTATTAATACACTCTTGGAAGTAGCTTGATTTATACGTGAAGATGTAGTTCGGGCGCTGATTGTGTCTAAGGGCTCTATACTAGTCTCCTCGGCTGATTGCCGGAAACATACTATTATAAACCATGGGATATGATGCTACTGGCGTCGCATTACGCTGGGAGTACTTTCTTTATAAATACGTGAAATCTATGAGCACTCGTGAAAATCTAGTGAATTGCTACATGATTGACGTTCTCGTGCGTAACCTTTATGGTTATGAAAGTGAAAAGTGAAAGTGCATTCTCGTTACATTCTTGTTCATGAAAGGCCATGCTACATTCTTGTTCATACTTGTTACATTCTTGCTAGTTCATACTTGCTCTCATTCTATCTTAAACGATCCTCTTTGTTACTATGGTTATTCGCATGATTCATCGCATTTGCATGATTTTACCTTATTTCTTTAGAGCTAAAATGTTAATCACTTAAATAGTGCTAATCATGTTGATGCGAAGATACCTACTGGGCAAGTGTGCTCATTACCTATTCCCAATCTTTTTCAGGAAATGAAAGTGATTCGAATTCAGATTCGGGTTATACAAGTAGCGGGTCCGAGAGCGAATGAAAGTGTTGTCAAGATGAGAGTGAAGACTTAGAAAGTCTACAATGTTTAGATTGAGTCTATGTAATTTTCTTATTTCTTGAGTCTAGCATGATGAAGATAAGTTGAATTAGTGGTTGTATTTGAATATTTGATTATTATGAAATAAAGTTGGAGTTTGAGTAAATATTGTGCGATTGCATTCTTATGTGTGATTGCCTTGCGCTCTGATCGTTCTTGCTTGCAAGAGGCTTATCATGCCGGCTGTTCGCGTTCCTCGAGCGAGTCTTCCGCTGTCATAAAGGCTCGGGATGTGACAGTTAAGTTGGTATCAGAGCCTAAGTCTCAGGACTTAGGGAAAAGAGTCATGTCCTAGGATAAGTCCAAGGTTTAAGGACCCCTACCTTTGAACTAAGGAAGAAATTTCCTTACCCATGCGAGGATTGGGTAGAGCCCGGGATGAGATAGTTATATAGAAATTATCTTAGGATAAATCTTCCGACTGTAAATAACTAAAATGTCCATGATTTTCAGGTACCTTGATTCTCAATGGCTCATCGTATAAACTGGGACGAGATGCAGCAAACTGTTGCGGGACTTACTTAAGCCCTACAAACAGTGGCCCAAGCTGGTGGAAGGGCTGGCGCGGGTAACTTGCACGGTAATTTCTGAAGTTTAAATCCCCCATGATTCTCTGGATCTTCCAACCCAGATGAAGCGGAAAATTAGATCGACGAAATGAATCGTATATTCGATGTCATGCAATGCCTCGACCAGGAGAAGGTTTGACTTGCCACGTTCCAACTCAACAAGGATGCTCGTACATGGTGGAAATCCATTCCAACGCCACCTGCAGACGCACCTCATACATGGGAGGGTTTTCTTACCCTATTCCGTGCCGAGTACTTTTCCGAGCATGTAAAGGAGAGAAAGTCTATAGAATTTGCCTCCTTAAAACAAGGCGCGATGTCTGTGGCAAAATATGAATTACAATTCTCTCCACTAGCACCTTATGCTCCTCACTCGGTAAGCACGGATTTATTAAAAGCCAACCGATTTATGGATGGTTTAAGACCCGGATTTATCCAACAACTTAGAACCCATAATATCCGCACCTATACTGAGATGGTTCAAAGAGCGCATCTTGTTAGGTGCGGATAATGAGACAGACCCAGATCCAGAGGGGGGGTGAATGGATCTTCTAATGATTTTTAGCCAATTTAAAAACCGTATGAGATGATGATCACAGATTTGATGGACAAATACTCAAACATCAAAGATGCATGCCCCATCAATCACTAGAACATGGACAACCAATAAGATCACGTTCCTAGCATGCATCTAACGAGATCAATCAACCAGACAAAGCAATCAAACCATGATGGACAATGGATTTTTTAGGTGGTTCGGTCCACAGACCTACATCCACCCCTCACTCCAAACCGGAGTGAGGCTTCCACTAGCAACAGCTAGAACAGCAGACTCAGTCTGCAAACAAACGCTGCCAAACAGCTTGACAAACCAAGGGAAACAAATCCCTCAAACCAAGCTCTGCAACCCACAGAAGCTTGACACCTGGACTTGCTACCCACAAGACCAGAACCGGAGGGCGAGCCTCCCTTCCTCCAAACCGGAGGGAAAACACAAGTGACACCCAGTCACTTGCCAACCGGAGGAAAACCTCCCTTCCTCCAAACCGGAGGGGAACTGCTAGTGACAGCCCGTCACTGGCAAACCAGAGATCACAGATCTCTCTTCCTCCAGACCAGGAGGGAACTCGACCTCAAACCAGAGGATCGGAAGAACAAGGATGGTAAAGGCAGAAAAGGGAAAACCAAAACAACAAAGGGAAAAACAAAAACCAGTTAGCTCCAATGAGCACAGTCGTTCAGGATTTGATCCACGAACGGACTAAACAATTCTTCAAGAAAAAAATCTCTCCTCTCCACTTCTCAATCTCTGGATCTCTCTTCCTCTTTCCTTCTCGAGCTCTCTTCTTTCTCTGCTATTCTCTCTTTTTCTTCTTCTGCTGGCTCTTCTTCTTCTTTTCTTTCTTCTGCTACTCTCTCTGCTTCTACTTTCACGATCAGCCTTCTTCTGAGGAAGAAGACTTCCTTTTATAGCAGCAGCAAGCAGATAGGGCGTGTGCTCTCGACGATTCCCGCCCAGAAGGTTCAGTCCACGTGGCAGCATTTCAGCACAGTGGTTTCACGTGTCACGATCAGGGCCATCTCCTATTCTTGGATCACGTGCATCATTAACCTCCTCGAATCAGCAGTCCTGTTAGAACAAATTTACTATCAGTGTAAGTTAATTTATCTGACAGGAAAGACTGAATGCATCGAGTCACTTTGATGAATGAGCTGAGCTTGTACAAACTTGATGCATCAATTGAAGTGTGCACATATGAGAAGGTATGTACAATGAGAATGAATGTACAGACATTACATTCACGAGTGTACATACTTCAAATGCATGAGATGCAGGCAACGAGTGTGTAGACTTGAAGTGAATGCGATGTAAACATAAGGAGTGTATAGACATGAAACAATGGAGTGTATAGACTTGATGTTTACGTACATGAGAAACCAATGTACAGACTTGCTGTGCCTACAGCAGATGACACCAGTGTACAGACTTGCTAAGCTTTCGCTAAGTCTGTATAGACTTGATCATGCAGACGACGACACCAGTGTACAGACTTAGTGCAAACGGAATGTGCAGACTTTGTAGCATGCAATGAAGCAATGTACAGACTTAGAGTGAAGCACAAACATATGCAATGTATAGACTTGGAAAGCTTGAACACCAACAGGCTGCAATGTATAGACTTTGATGCGGCTTCAAAGCAACCATGTGCAGACTTTACCGATGTACAGACTTAGTGTTCTGAACGTAGGTAAAGGTAAGAAATGTATAGACTTCAAGTATGGATGACCAGATAATGCTTAGACTTGCACGTATGCATGAACAAGTGGCGATGTACAGACTTGGCCAATGTGCAGACTTGAAGCAAGGAGACGATGTGTAGACTTGGCCAATGTGCAGACTTGAAGCAAGGGGACGATGTGTAGACTTGGCCAATGTACAGACTTGAATGCAAGAAGACGATGTGTAGACTTGGCCAATGTACAGACTTGAATGCTTGGAAAGGATTGTATAGACTTCGTCTTGAAGGAGATCCACATATGCACAATGAACATGGATTGAAAGACTAAGCCACGAGCAGAGCTTGTATAGACTTGCTGAATAGCATCATAACCATATCAGCAGTAAATGTGCAGACTTTATATTGAAGGATGCACAATAGAATGAAAGTATGCACATTGAATGCATGAGATGCTTAGACAAGCTGTCACCGAATGTACAGACTTTGTCTTAGTGTTTATGCATGAGTCTGTCAACGAATGTACAGACTTTCTATGCTGCATGCACAAGATGCTAAGAGAGACGCTGTATAGACATGACAATGCATGGACTATGCACATAGATGCTGAGTGAGACGATGCAGGCTATACAGACTTCGAGTGTGTGCTACAGGACAGTTGGTGAGGACACACGGCGCTATCCTCGACGGAGCACCCGGCACACCGCTACCTCCTTGTGGCTCGGCGACGGCGGCACCTTCTAGTTATCTTTTCATCATGTTTAGGCCATGTTGGGCCTTGGATTAGTCCCTGCGTGGACATTGCTTTCTAGTTGTGGGCCCTTGTAGGCCAATTGGACATTTTTTTTATGCTTTGTAGGCTTATTTAGAGGGCAAAGGGTTAGTGGGCCATCTTGTGCTCCACTCCTCCTTGGCCCATGTGGGGACTTGCGCACCCACCCCTAGGGTTAGGGTTTTGGGCGCATCCCACCTCCTCCAAGTGGAGGAGGTAGCAGCCGCCTTCCTTTTTGGGCGCCCCCCTCTCCCTTCCCCTTTTCCCCTCTCCTCCTTTCCCCAACTCCATCCCTTCCTTCTCCCACTTAGATTTCTTTCTTATTTTCTAAGCTTGCTGAATTATGGGCCGCCTTTCTCTCCTTGGAGCTGGGCGCACCCCTCCCCTTCTAGCTAGATTAGGGTTTCCCCATCCCCTATAAGTAGTTCTCACCTTGTACCGATTACAGTTTACACATGATTTTGAATACAAGTGAGTATTGTGCAAAGCTTTTTGCGCCCTTCTCTCTCTCTCTCTTTCTTCTCCTGCGACGGGAGAACGGCGGGGTGTGACGCCTCAGCCCTCGGTGGACTCCGGGGTTCCCTCTTATCCTCATCTTCTTCCTCAACGGTTCGTGTTCGTGATTCCAGATTTCTGCCCCAACTTGTAGCAGAGCTCGCACCCCCTTCTTGGACGAGTTTTGCCACGATCTATTTTCTGGAGATACGTCTGTGGATCAGCTTCGCGTCGGCGCCTATTTGGCATCAATCGGAGATCGGCACTGCCCGTACCGATTTTCTCCGCCGACCTGCGCCAGCACCACTTTCTCTGCTCGCCCAGCGGGGAGGCCCTGATTGCGAATTTTCCCCAGGCCTCCACGCTGCGTCTTTTGCGCTGGCTTCTTCAGGGTTCGTGGATCTCCGAGTTAACTTTCCAACGCCGCCGACGGCGTCGCGTTTCGACATCGTCACCGTCCGTGGCGGTCGATCTCGTGGGGTTGCGCCAGCGCATCTGCCCAGTCCGCCCAGCGAACCAGCCCCGACTTTCAGCGACTCCTGCGGCTCGCACCGGCGTCGTCTGCCAGCGCCATTTGGCCGAGGGCGATCTCTGCCAGTCAGCTTTCACCCCCAACCGGCCCGGACTTGTTCGGGCACCAGAAGGCCGATTTCCAGATTTTACCGACGGCGTGCGCAGTTCTGTGTCCACAGAACCTGATCTGACTTTCAGCAGCGCCCACGGTCACCACCGGCGGATCCAGCGCGCCCCCTTTGGCCGGAGCGTTCCTCCATCAGTCAGCGACGCGTCCTCTCTGACGGTGCTTCAAACGGGCGTCGTATCAGCCCGTGAGACCCCCTCCGCTCAGGCGCGCGCGACACCGGTTTCGGCAGCGTTGCACCCGAACCTCCTCGCGGCCAACCCGTCACCGAGTGCGGCCCGTCAACCCGTGTCCGGCAGTCCCGAACGTATTGGTTGTAGCCTTTTACCTCCCTGCGAGGAGTGGGCCACTATTGGGTTGTATTTTATTGATCTCTGGTGTATCGGGGTTGTTGGTTCACGGCCGGGGTTCCTTCCCCACGCCTAGGCGTGGAGGTACGCGCTCCGACTCTCCTCCTTTTGCTTGCTCTTTTAGTATGTGATTGATTATGCCACGTGAGAGAAGGTAGGCGTCTAGCCACTTTTTGCCATCGCCGCGGATCGTGAGTGAGAGCATCCATCCCTAGCACTAGTCGAGCACCGAGCTAGGACTCGACTCCCCTTGTCTTTGGAGGTCGACTATACGCCTAGACACGTGCGCTTCCCTCCTTGGGACGGCCGAGGTCGGAGTTTCTGTTGAGAGACGTCCCTCATTCTGTGGGATATCACGGTGGTCAGCCACTTGGCGACCCTTGAGCGTGCTACTGCTGGCCTGAGTTAGAGTCTTTTGTGAGTCTTAGTCCGTGTCGGTCCCCGTCCCGCGTCAAATTTGGTATCAGAGCATGGTTACCAACTTGTCCTTACAGGTTGGGTCTTAGGGTCGTGTCTAGGTTTTGGACGTGTCTTGTTTGAGTCTTGCATCTCATTGCGTTCGTGTCCCTCTAGGTCTTAGGGTGTCAGCCTACCCTTCCCTTAGTCTCCTTTGCATGCCCACTCGGGGTGGTGCGGATTACCATCGCCCGGACGCCATGGGTGACCAACACCCACCTCAGGGACACCCATCTCTAGAGGAACTGATTACCCAACTTATGACCCGTATGGACAGGTCCGACCAGTCCATCAAGGAGTTGACTGAGCATCTAGATGGCCGTCTGAAGATCATTGAGGATCGTGCCAGAGTGTCTGACTTAACCATCCAGGGCCTTGTTGGACGGTTTGGGAGAGTTGATGAAGTGCCCCACCAGGACCCTCCTAGAGCCGATCGTGCCCCTCTAGTTGCTGCCGCTCAAGCCCCTCGGGCTCAGGAGCGACGTCCCCGAGCCCCCGACTTTGATGACTATGGGTCCGAGAATGATTTTGAGGGGAATGGGCGCCAGTACCGTGGTCGTCGACCACATCAGGATGAGGATGATAGGATCCTTAGGACCGTCCGTGCCGATCCACCCACTTTCGAGGGGTCCCTTGACCCAAAAGTCTACATAGACTGGGAGAATAGCATGGATAGGTATTTCGAATGGGTTGAGATGTCTGAGCTTCGGCAAGTCCGATTTGCCAAGATGAAGCTCGTGGGGAGAGCCCAGACCTACTGGAGGAATGTCGAGAGCCTGATGTTGCAGAGGCAGGATCCACCCATAGAAACCTGGATTGACATGCGGCGTAAGCTCCGCGAGAAGTACGTCCCTCCTTCTTACCGCCAGAGGCTCATCGACCGATGGCAGACCCTTAGTCAGGGCGATCGGTCCGTGACCGAGTACATCGCCGAGTTTGACGAGTATTATTTGCGATGTGGAGTTGATGAGGAGAAGGGCATGCCTGTTTCGCGTTTTCGCCGTGGTTTGAGGCCCGAGTATCAGTATGAGCTCTACCGTCGCCAGGTAGACACTTTAGAGCTGGCTTACCAGGTTGCCCTAGAGTTAGAGCAATTTGAGTTGGAGTTTGGCCCCACCTTTCGTCAGGGGATGCCTAGTCAGCGGGGTCTTGACCCTCGCTCCACTTCCACCCAGTATGGTCGATATCCGGCGGCTCGGCCCGCGGAGCCTCTTCGCCAGGACCCCACTGGTCCCAGGCCTCGTCCACCCCTTCCTAGGGACCCGTTTCCTCCACCTCGCCAGCAGCCACCCTACCCCCCCACACGCCCTACACTTCCACCTCCCGCACACCCTGCGCGTTCTCAGCCTTTACTCCCCGCGCCCCGTCATGATGACAAGGGCAAGAGTCCTATGACCGCTGGAGCCTCATCCAGTGCGGGCGCACGTAATAATTGTTACCGGTGTGGCGGATTTGGCCACTTTGCTGATAGATGCCCCACTCGAGAGAGGAAGGCCCTTGTCATGGCAGACCCCACTTCCACTGAGTCCCCCACTGAGCCTATTCCTGTTAGTTATGAGGTAGACCAGGACTTGGTTGAGGAGTTCTTCGATGATCTGCTCGAAGGAGAGCAGGATGGTGCCCAGGGTAGCCACTTTCAGGGTGACCCACAGTTAGGGGTAGTTAGGTGCATCCTAGCCCAGCCCCAGGTGAGTGACGACTGGCGTCGCACCACCATTTTTCACACCTTTTGCAGGCTTGGGGGTAAAGCTTGCAAGGTTGTCATTGATAGCGGGAGTTGCATCAACGCCATATCTACTGGCACTGTTACCCGCCTTGGGTTGACCCCAGTTGACCACCCTGCCCCCTATAGGGTTTCGTGGGTCGATTCTACCTCCATTCCTGTTAGACTCCGTTGCCTGGTGCCCCTTCAGTTCCAGACCTATCAGGATGAAATTTGGTGCGATGTTCTACCTATGGAGGTAGGTAGCATTATTTTAGGGAGGCCGTGGTTGTTTGACATGGATGCCACCCTACAGGGTCGTGCAAACACTTGCACATTTGATCACAACGGCCACAGGATCACCCTCCACCCAGCCCCACCTAGGGACCCTACTGTTAGGGGACCAGCCGGCCCTAGTGCCACGACCACCCCTCCCCAGGGGAAGGTCAGCCCACCACCACCACCACCTCCGGTGTCAGTTTCCACCCCCTCTCCCACCCTCACCATAGAGGCCCCTCCGACTAGGAGGTTGATGATCATCAGTCCCCGAGAGATGGAGAGAGAGGTTGCTAGTGGTGTCCCTCTTTTAGCTGTGGTTGTCAGGGAGACGGGTGAGGTGGTCCCCAGTCTCGAAGGAGTGACAGACCCTCAGTTAGCTGAGATGTTGCGAGAGTTTGCTGATATTTTCCCGGAGGACCTTCCCGAAGGCCTTCCACCATTGCGTGACATTCAGCATGAGATTGATCTTGTCCCAGGCTCGTCCTTGCCCAATCTTCCACATTATAGGATGAGTCCCGCGGACCACGCTGAGCTACAGAGGCAGGTTGATGAGTTGATGAGTAGGGGTTCCCTTCGGGATAGCAAGAGTCCCTGTGCTGTTCCCGCCCTGCTAGCGCCGAAGAAGGATGGCACATGGCGTATGTGCATCGATAGCCGTGCGATCAATAAAATCACGGTTAAGTATAGGTTTCCCATTCCCCGGCTGGATGACTTGCTTGATATGATGTCGGGAGCCACGATTTTCTCGAAGATCGATCTTAGGAGTGGCTATCACCAGGTAAGGATCAGACCAGGTGATGAGTGGAAGACTGCATTTAAGACCAAGGATGGTCTTTACGAGTGGTTGGTCATGCCCTTCGGGCTGACTAACGCCCCTAGCACCTTCACGCGGTTGATGACACAGGTGTTGCGTCCTATGATTGGAGTGTTCTTGGTCGTCTACTTCGACGACATCTTGATTTATAGCCGCACTAGGGAGTTACACCTAGACCACCTTAGGCAGGTGTGTGTTGTTCTGAGACGGGAGAGCTTGTTTGCCAACCCTAAGAAGTGTAGCTTCATGACTGACCAGGTTTCTTTCTTAGGGTTCATTATGTCCCGTGACGGAGTCTCCGCTGATCCGGAGAAGATCCGTGCCATAGTGGAGTGGCCCGAGCCCCGCTCACTCCACGATGTTAGGAGCTTTCATGGTCTGGCGACATTCTATCGCCGTTTCATTAGGGGGTTCAGTTCTATCACCGCCCCGATCACGGATTGCATCCGTAAGGGCGAGTTTACTTGGACGAAGGCTGCTGCCACAGCCTTCCAGACTATCAAGGATCGCATGACCCAGGCACCCGTTCTTACACTTCCTGACTTTTCTAAGGTGTTTGAGGTTACATGTGATGCCTCAGGTGTAGGCATAGGAGGTGTGCTTAGCCAGGAGTCCCACCCTATAGCCTTTTTCAGTGAGAAACTCAATGATGCCAAACTGCGTTACTCTACTTATGACAAGGAATTCTACGCAGTTGTCCAGGCTTTGCGCTATTGGAGGCACTATCTCCTCCACCAGGAGTTCGTGCTCTTTTCTGACCACGAGGCTTTGAGATTTCTCCACACCCAAAAGAAGTTGAATGCCAGGCATAGTAGATGGGTGGAATATTTGCAGGAGTTTACATTCGTTCTCAAGCACAAGGCAGGTGCTGAGAACAAGGTGGCCGATGCTCTTAGCCGGCGGGTGATGTTGATATCCACCATGAATGTTCAGGTGGTTGGTTTAGAGAAGTTGAAGGAGGCCTACATTGATTGCCCGGACTTCGGTCCCATCTATTCTGCCCTTCAATCAGGACCGTCCCGTGAGTTTAGCGAGTATGTCCTTCAGTATGGTCACTTATTTCGAGGTGATAGGTTGTGCATCCCACGGACTTCAGTTCGTGATTTTCTTACGTGGGAGCTTCATGCAGGAGGTCTTGCCGGCCACTTCGGCCGAAACAAGACCATAGAGGCTGTTGAGCACCGTTTCTGCTGGCCCAGTTTGAAGAGGGATGTGGCCCGCATAGTTGCCCAGTGTCGTATTTGTGCCCTAGCGAAGCAGAGGAAACAGAACACTGGCCTTTATACCCCTCTGCCTGTCCCTGATAGTCCTTGGCAGGATATCAGCATGGACTTTGTGCTTGGTTTGCCCCGTACTGCACGGCGGCATGATTCTATTTTTGTTGTGGTTGACCGCTTCTCCAAGATGGCCTTGTTTATTCCTTGTTCCAAGACATCGGATGCCTCTAGAGTTGCCAGGTTGTTCTTCACCCACTGTGTGTCCAGGTTTGGGTTGCCACGTACCATTGTTTCTGATAGGGATGTGCGTTTTACGAGCTATTTTTGGAAAACCCTTTGGCGGATGATGGGCACCCAGTTGAAGTTCTCCACCGCATACCACCCCCAGACTGACGGTCAGACAGAGGTAGTCAATAGAAGTCTAGGGGATCTTCTGAGGTGTCTAGTGCGTGATAGAGTTGGAGATTGGGACCTTGTCTTACCATTAGCAGAGTTTGCATATAATGATTCGGTCAATAGGTCTACAGGGTTGAGTCCATTTGAGATTGTCACTGGTCGAAGACCTAGAAAGCCGATTGATTTGATTCCCTCCCCCATTCAGTCCCGAGTCTCTGAGTCAGCTGAGTCTTTTACGGAGCATATTAGACAGTTGCATGACCATGTCCGTCGTCATATAGAGGCCAGCAACGCACGTTACAAGGAGTTAGCTGACGCGCACAGACGCACACGTGAGTTCCGCGAGGGAGAGTACGTCATGGTCCGGGTTAGACCGGAACGGTTTCCTTCGGGAGCCGTAAAGAAACTCCAAGACCGCGGTGCAGGACCATTCAGAGTGTTGAGGCGTATTGGGTCGAACGCGTATGAGATCGAGCTACCAGACGACTACGGGATCAGTTCGACGTTCAATGTCTCTGATCTGGTAGCTTATCGGGATCCCGCGGTGATACCCAGTGAGTTATTTGGGCCTGACCCTCCTGTTGTGAGTGATACACCTACTGAGAGTCCACCTCCTCCAGCCCCATTACAAAAACGCGAGCATATAGATTGCATACTGGATGAGCAGGTGACTACTACCAGGAGCGGAGCCTACCAACGCTTCTTAGTGCGTTGGAGAGGGCGCCCCGAGTCGGACAACACCTGGATTACACGTGGAGAGCTGGAGCGGATCGATCCGGACCTGCTGGAGCGGTACCTCAGCGACCGTGACCCTTACTCGACGGGGTCGAGTTCTTCCCACCCGGGGAGAATTGGTGAGGACACACGGCGCTATCCTCGACGGAGCACCCGGCACACCGCTACCTCCTTGTGGCTCGGCGACGGCGGCACCTTCTAGTTATCTTTTCATCATGTTTAGGCCATGTTGGGCCTTGGATTAGTCCCTGCGTGGACATTGCTTTCTAGTTGTGGGCCCTTGTAGGCCAATTGGACATTTTTTTTATGCTTTGTAGGCTTATTTAGAGGGCAAAGGGTTAGTGGGCCATCTTGTGCTCCACTCCTCCTTGGCCCATGTGGGGACTTGCGCACCCACCCCTAGGGTTAGGGTTTTGGGCGCATCCCACCTCCTCCAAGTGGAGGAGGTAGCAGCCGCCTTCCTTTTTGGGCGCCCCCCTCTCCCTTCCCCTTTTCCCCTCTCCTCCTTTCCCCAACTCCATCCCTTCCTTCTCCCACTTAGATTTCTTTCTTATTTTCTAAGCTTGCTGAATTATGGGCCGCCTTTCTCTCCTTGGAGCTGGGCGCACCCCTCCCCTTCTAGCTAGATTAGGGTTTCCCCATCCCCTATAAGTAGTTCTCACCTTGTACCGATTACAGTTTACACATGATTTTGAATACAAGTGAGTATTGTGCAAAGCTTTTTGCGCCCTTCTCTCTCTCTCTCTTTCTTCTCCTGCGACGGGAGAACGGCGGGGTGTGACGCCTCAGCCCTCGGTGGACTCCGGGGTTCCCTCTTATCCTCATCTTCTTCCTCAACGGTTCGTGTTCGTGATTCCAGATTTCTGCCCCGACTTGTAGCAGAGCTCGCGCCCCCTTCTTGGACGAGTTTTGCCACGATCTATTTTCTGGAGATACGTCTGCGGATCAGCTTCGCGTCGGCGCCTGTTTGGCATCAATCGGAGATCGGCACTGCCCGTACCGATTTTCTCCGCCGACCTGCGCCAGCACCACTTTCTCTGCTCGCCCAGCGGGGAGGCCCTGATTGCGAATTTTCCCCAGGCCTCCACGCTGCGTCTTTTGCGCTGGTTTCTTCAGGGTTCGTGGATCTCCGAGTTAACTTTCCAACGCCGCCGACGGCGTCGCGTTTCGACATCGTCACCGTCCGTGGCGGTCGATCTCGTGGGGTTGCGCCAGCGCATCTGCCCAGTCCGCCCAGCGAACCAGCCCCGACTTTCAGCGACTCGTGCGGCTCGCACCGGCGTCGTCTGCCAGCGCCATTTGGCCGAGGGCGATCTCTGCCAGTCAGCTTTCACCCCCAACCGGCCCGGACTTGTTCGGGCACCAGAAGGCCGATTTCCAGATTTTACCGACGGCGTGCGCAGTTCTGTGTCCACAGAACCTGATCTGACTTTCAGCAGCGCCCACGGTCACCACCGGCGGATCCAGCGCGCCCCCTTTGGCCGGAGCGTTCCTCCATCAGTCAGCGACGCGTCCTCTCTGACGGTGCTTCAAACGGGCGTCGTATCAGCCCGTGAGACCCCCTCCGCTCAGGCGCGCGCGACA
Organism: Amorphophallus konjac; assembly: GCA_022559845.1. NCBI lineage: Eukaryota > Viridiplantae > Streptophyta > Magnoliopsida > Alismatales > Araceae > Amorphophallus > Amorphophallus konjac. The sequence goes on along the minus strand of CM040118.1, from coordinate 324,098,956 downwards.
CCGGTTTCGGCAGCGTTGCACCCGAACCTCCTCGCGGCCAACCCGTCACCGAGTGCGGCCCGTCAACCCGTGTCCGGCAGTCCCGAACGTATTGGTTGTAGCCTTTTACCTCCCTGCGAGGAGTGGGCCACTATTGGGTTGTATTTTATTGATCTCTGGTGTATCGGGGTTGTTGGTTCACGGCCGGGGTTCCTTCCCCACGCCTAGGCGTGGAGGTACGCGCTCCGACTCTCCTCCTTTTGCTTGCTCTTTTAGTATGTGATTGATTATGCCGCGTGAGAGAAGGTAGGCGTCTAGCCACTTTTTGCCATCACCGCGGATCGTGAGTGAGAGCATCCATCCCTAGCACTAGTCGAGCACCGAGCTAGGACTCGACTCCCCTTGTCTTTGGAGGTCGACTATACGCCTAGACACGTGCGCTTCCCTCCTTGGGACGGCCGAGGTCGGAGTTTCTGTTGAGAGACGTCCCTCATTCTGTGGGATATCACGGTGGTCAGCCACTTGGCGACCCTTGAGCGTGCTACTGCTGGCCTGAGTTAGAGTCTTTTGTGAGTCTTAGTCCGTGTCGGTCCCCGTCCCGCGTCAACAGTGTATAGACTTGTGTGTGCAGGGCTGACAAATGGATGTACAGACTTGGGCTGTATAGACTTCAATTCAAATATGCATAGATACTAAGTGAGACGAACACGGCGATGTGCAGACTTTAGTTGAACGATGTATGCAGAAGGAATGTATAGACTTGATGGCATAAGACATGCACAAGCTACAACGATGTATAGACTTGATGAACAATGCAATAAGACTCTGTACAGACTTGGCCAATGCAAACTGTGCAGAACTCTGTACAGACATTAAGTGGTGCATGAATGTATAGACTTTCTATGGCATCAAGGCAACCATGATGATGTGCAATGTTCAGACTTGACAATATATGAAGAACATATGCTATATAGACTTCGAATCAATAGATGCACGATGTACAGACTTCAAATCAAAGGATGCACAATGTACAGACTTTGCATGAGACGCTAGACGTTGTACAGACTTGGAGACAATGCATGCTGCAATGTATAGACTTAGCATATGCATGAGATGCTACGTGAGACGGAGCTGGCTGTACAGACTTTGAGAGACGATGCACTGTAGGCTAACGCTGTACAGACTTTGAGAAATACATGACTATTGCATGTACAGACTTTGTGTGGCCTTATGCAAAGATAATGTACAGACTAGACCGCAATGTGTAGACTTGGCATAAGCATGAAGATAACAGCAGAGAGTGTATGGACTTGCTGTATGCATGAACTACCCTGTACAGTTCATATGCCCAAAGCAGAACAATCATTCAGACACAGATTCATGATATGCTATCATCAAAATCATGGAGTTCAAAATCATGTCACAGATGTTCAGATAACTCATAGTATTTGCTATCATCAAAATCACAAGGGCACAACAATCTCCCCCTTTTTGATGATGGCAACACTATGAGTCACACTGACTCATGTCAAACTATTCTCCCCCTTTGACTTCATCAAAAAGACACAGAGGCAGTTAAACAATGAAGCACAAATCAAGACAATGTTGCAGATGTATGCTCTCCTATACTAGCCAGATCAAATCATGCACAACATGTGAAGGATAGCCAAGAAATGACAAGCAGGTTAATCTCCCCCTTAAAGCCAGAAAGGAGTTGAGGTATGTCAAGAGGAGATAAGCATCTATCAGCAAAAGCACATAGGCACTCAAGGATTACCACAATCAGTAAGCACAATGAATAAATGAGGAAGAAGGATTTTCATTAGCACACCAAATTCATAAATATTTGTAAACAAATTTCAGATTCTTCAATTATAATAGATTATGAATGAGTTTAAACTTACCATCATGATTTAAGAGTGATGTATTCAAAGTTTATCAAGAAAATTCAATACTCATATCTGAAACACCTTTTAATAAAGATGAACCAACAACTCATTTGATATTCATGTTTAACCTCCTTCCATCTTACTCATTTAAATTCAATGACTCATATGGAAGTTACACAAGATAATATTGAGATTAAACAGAGATAAATGTGACTGAACTTGTCTTTAGTTTTTCAGATTTTTTTATTGAACATCACTTATTTTTCCTGAGCAAGTTTGGTTCAGTCAACACCTTTTTACGTGAGGCACAACACGTCTTAGGTGAAGTGACCCAGTTACTCAGTGTGACAACCATATTGCCTCTCAAGGAGAACAGAGTTAGCGATGGAGTATCTTTTTACATGAGGAGACACCTTGATGAGAGGTCAGAATCACCAGTTACTCAACACAACCATGTCATTACTCTGCTAGATTTTCAATCATTTTTATAAGAGAGGTAACTATGGCACTTCATGACATGGGCTTACTCTATTTCTTTGATAGAGAACCCAGTTTCTCTGTGACCAAAGTCATTGCTCTTGCTTTAAATTTTTTAAATATTTTCAGATTTTTCAAACAATGCTCAGTACACTGAAATGTTTAAGAACAATACCTTCTACATGTATCTTGACCAAGAATAGCCATGTCTTTTAAAATTTCAATTTTCAGAAGGTTTTGCATGAAGTTCATGAGACAATTGGTTAAGATTTATTAAGCATGATGATTCAGATATTTTCAAGAATTCTTAATCTAGACTTAGGAAATACATTAGACTTAAATCAATTTGATTTATCAAAACATTCTTAAGCCAGTATAATAGAAGATTCTTCTTTTCAGAATATGTCTGATTTATGACTAGGACGCACTGACTAAAATCTTTCCTCATTCAGATGAATCATTGACATTGTCAGGAAATCAGTGGAGTCAACAAAGCATTTTTATTGAGAGAATAGCAGAGAGCAATCAGAAGCCAGCATTAAGGACTAAAATTCAGTCAGATTAGCTTGGACCAGACTTGACAAGATATGAAGAAATGTGAATGATAGGAACAAGCTAGCAATTGAATTCACAGCAGGCAGAATCAATAGCTGAGTCTGGAATACAGACAGAACAGCTACACAAATGGAGACAGCAGTGAATTCAGGTGAACCACACATTTGCCAAGAGAATGGATCAGATTGCTAGACAGAAGGAGTTCAAGAGGTGAAGAAGTGATCAAACAGGAATGCTCCCCCTGTCTAGATGCAATGGAATATCCTTTTAGGTTTTTCAAATTTTATGACATGCACTACTCTTCAAATGCAACATCAGACAAACTCCCCCTGACAAAGTGCATGATCTGCAATTAAGGCACTGCACATGATTTTAAAATTTATGCTCAAAGAGAATTCATGCTTGTTCAACCAGAGAGAGAAACTACCAAATGCATCTATGTTCATTTCGAATTTTCAGAAGATTTCAATTAAACACAAATCAGATTAACAAGATGCTCAGCCATCTCAAACAAGCAATTTTCAGATGATAGAAATTGAACAGTGTTCAGAACTGACCTGAAGAGTGGAATCTTGGGGTTTTCCTTTTTGAGTGCCTTGGATTATTTACCCCTCTTTGTTCATTCCAAGGCACACCTGCAATATATATTGATTATTTTGATCCTGCAGGGACCCAAGCAGCTTTGGGTCCTGCGTTAGCCCTGACAGGTGTTCTAAACAAATTCTTAGCAACATGGTCATCATGATCCATCAGGTAGCAATTGTCCATAGAGTGACCATACTTTCCACAATATCTACATGATGTGACTGGTTTCTGGTTCTTATGATGCATAGTAACAGCAGTATGAGGTTTATAAATATGATCATAAGATTTTCTATTGTATGCATGAACAGTTTGATTCTTATTCTTAATCAGCCAACATTCAGCAGATCTATGGCCTGGCTTCCCACAGTTATAGCATGAGAATCTTGCAAATGGTTTTACAGGGAATTTGACAACATAGGGGTTAACAGAGTTCTTCTGAACATGCCAACAATTCTTGACTGTATGGTCATTCTTTCCACAGTGAGAGCATTTGATATGCTTACTTTTAAAACTATTTTTACCCCAAGTGGATCCAAACCAGCACTCAGCAGCCTTGTGCCCAGGCTTATTGCAGTTAAAGCACATAATGTGCTGACTAGACTTGTGTTTAGTTCCATATGGACCATGAAGATGCATGGAAGACCTGGCATGCAATTTATTGTCTTCTTTCATGATAAAGCATTCATTCATGAGATGACCATGCTTCCCACAATAGTAACATGAAGCATCAGGCTTTCTAGTAGCATGATTTCTATCAAAAGAATTTCTAGAATGTGATGTTTCACTAGCATGCTCATCCTTTAACAACAATCTACAATCTTCCATTACATGACCTATCTTCCCACAATGATAACATGACCCCTTTTTAGTATGCGTGTGTGAGAGATCATGTGACTTGTGTGCAGCATTCTTAGTACCAGCAGGAGTGTCTTTGTCCTTCTTCTGTAGATTTTCATTCTTTTTCAATTTTTGAGTTTGTTCTACAGTTTTGGAACTGACAGTGGACTTTTGTGCAGTGAATTAAAAAATAGAAGGAGCAGATGTTGTGTTCTGATTAGAAGCTTTGATAAACACAGTAGAAGTTTTATTCCCATTACTCCTTTTGTTTGTCGGACTGTAACCCAGTCCCTCTCTCTGAAAGCTAACATTATTTCTAAGAAGCTTATTCAAATTGTCCTTACCTTTGACAAATTTTGATAGAGAGTTTTTCAAATCTTGGATCTCAGAGTTTAAGACAGCAATATTAGCTTTATATTTGGACAGATCTGTTTCACAGGAAATGACTTGTTGATGCAAGGCATCATTAAGACTTTTGAGTTTTTCTACTTCCTATTTTAACTTTATTTCATTGTCAGCTTCAGATAGGGACATGTTAAAATCATCAACTTCTTGTTGAAGGGATGTGATTGTAAGCTCATAGTTATCTATCTTTTCTTCACAGCAAGTGACATTTCCACTCGACATTAGGTTGATGGTTTTTAGACTCTCAATTTCTTGTTCAGCATCCACCAACCTATCAGAGTTATCCATGCTCACACACTTGCCTTTTTCAATTATCAATAGCCTATCTGACAGTTGGGTGTTTAGATGTTTCAACTCATTGATTTCCTCTTTCAGTTTACTGTTCTGCTCTAGGAGTTCATCATCAAGTACCCATTCATCTGAGGAAAACTGACATTCATAAAACATTTCTTGTTATTTTTCAGATTGAAGTTGGTCGAGATTTTTCTGAATCTCTAGATTTATTACTCTATCAGCCTCTAGTTTCTCAGAAATCAATCTGTTTTCTTTTTCAAGACTCATAGATTTGTGTTCAAATTCCTTGAGCTGGTTTTTGAGTATTTCATTTTCAGATTTCATGTTTTCCAATTCAGAGTTAACACACTCTAAATCTTTTATCAACTTTTCATTCTGAACAACATTATTGTTATGAGCCTGATCATCAATCGAGCTAAGTTTTCCTTTTAGTTCAGCAATTTCACAAACAAGCTCTTGATTCTCCTTTTTGTGTAATCCAATTTGTTTCATAAGAGTTTATTTTTCAGATTTGAAATGATCTAAGTTTGAACTAGCAGAATCAAAATCTTTTAATTGTCTTCTGAATATGTCATTCTCTATCTTCAGAATTACCATGTCCTTACCTCCAGAATTAACATTCACATGTTTATTCAACTTCTTTTTCAGAGATTTATTTCATTTTCTCACTTTTTCGTAAGAATCAAGCAAATCATTGTATGCTTCAATCCAATCATCCATATCATAATTTTCAAATTTAGAAGATACCTCATCTTCATCTTTTTCTTCGTTTTCTTCTTGCTGTCCATCAACATCCACCATCATACATGTGTTGTGATTCCTGGTAAGCTTCAATTTCTCTAGAATCTCCTTGGCGGACCTACAAGAAGAAACACATGAGATTAGAGCTCTGTCAAGTGATGCTTTCATTAAGTCTAATGCTCTAGAGTTGACAGAATCCTTCAATCTATGCCTATCAGTCCATTTAGATATATCCCTTGATAATTTATGAGGACCGTGAGTTATCACCTTCCAAAGGTCAGGATCAATTGTCCTTACATACAGATGCAATTTTTCCAGCCATAGATCAAAGCCATCACCTCTGAACATTGGGGGATTAGCCATCGAGGGATGATAAATGCACAGTAAGTAGATGAGCAAATAAAGCTACTAAACTAGTGAAACAAAACACCGAGCACAAGAAACCCACTCTGAAATGCACCACAAAAGATGTAGGATCTGCTACGGATCGTTGGATCCAATGCACAGCAACCTGCTCTGATACCAACTGTTAGGTGCGGATAATGAGACAGACGCAGATCCAGAGGGGGGTGAATGGATCTTCTAATGATTTTTAGCCAATTTAAAAACCGTATGAGATGATGATCACAGATTCGATGGAAAAATACTCAAACATCAAAGATGCATGCCCCATCAATCACTAGAACATGGACAACCAATAAGATCACGTTCCTAGCATGCATCTAGCGAGATCAATCAACCAGACAAAGCAATCAAACCATGATGGACAATGGATTTTTTAGGTGGTTCGGTCCACAAACCTACATCCACCCCTCACTCCAAATCGGAGTGAGGCTTCCACTAGCAACAACTAGAACTAGCAGACTCAGTCTGCAAACAAACGCTACCAAACAGCTTGACAAACCAAGGGAAACAAATCCCTCAAACCAAGCTCTGCAACCCACAGAAGCTTGACACCTGGACTTCCTACCCACAAGACCAGAACCGGAGGGCGAGCCTCCCTTCCTCTAAACCAGAGGGAAAACACAAGTGACACCCAGTCACTTGCCAACCGGAGGAAAACCTCCCTTCCTCCAAACCGGAGGGAAAACACAAGTGATACCCAGTCACTTGCCAACCGGAGGAAAACCTCCCTTCCTCCAAACCGGAGGGGAACTGCTAGTGACAGCCCATCACTAGCAAACCAGAGATCACAGATCTCTCTTCCTCCAGACCAGGAGGGAACCTGACCTCAAACCAGAGGATCGGAAGAACAAGGATGGTAAAGGCAGAAAAGGGAAAACAAAAACAACAAAGGGAAAAACAAAAACCAGTTAGCTCCAATGAGCACAGTCGTTCTGGATTTGATCCACGAACGGACTAAACAATTCTTCAAGAAAAACTCTCTCCTCTCCACTTCTCAATCTCTGGATCTCTCTTCCACTTTCCTTCTCGAGATCTCTTCTTTCTCTGCTATTCTCTCTTTTTCTTCTTCTTCTTTTCTTTCTTCTGCAACTCTCTCTGCTTCTGCTTTCACGATCAGCCTTCTTCTGAGGAAGAAGACTTCCTTTTATAGCAGCAGCAAGCAGATAGGGCATGTGCTCTCGACGATTCTCGCCCAGAAGGTTCAGTCCACGTGACAACATTTCAGCACAGTGGTTCCACGTGTCACGATCAGGGCCATCTCCTATTCTTGGATCACGTGCATCATTAACCTCCTCGAATCAGCAGTCCTGTTAGAACAAATTTGCTATCAGTGTAAGTTAATTTATCTGACAGGAAAGACTGAATGCATCGAGTCACTTTGATGAATGAGCTGAGCTTGTACAGACTTGATGCATCAATTGAAGTGTGCACATATGAGAAGGTATGTACAACGAGAATGAATGTACAGACATTACATTCACGAGTGTACATACTTCAAATGCATGAGATGCAGGCAACGAGTGTGTAGGCTTGAAGTGAATGCGATGCAAACATAAGGAGTGTATAGACATGAAACAATGGAGTGTATAGACTTGATGTTTACGTACATGAGAAACCAATGTACAGACTTGATGTGCCTGCAGCAGACGACACCAGTGTACAGACTTGCTAAGCTTTCGCTAAGTCTGTATAGACTTGATCATGCAGACGATGACACCAGTGTACAGACTTAGTGCAAACGGAATGTGCAGACTTTGTAGCATGCAATGAAGCAATGTATAGACTTAGAGTGAAGCACAAACATATACAATGTATAGACTTGGAAAGCTTGAACACCAACAGGCTGCAATGTATAGACTTTGATGCGGCTTCAAAGCAACCATGTGCAGACTTTACCGATGTACAGACTTAGTGTTCTGAACGTAGGTAAAGGTAAGAAATGTATAGACTTCAAGTGTGGATGACCAGACAATGTTTAGACTTGCACATATGCATGAACAAGTGGTGATGTACAGACTTGGCCAATGTGTAGACTTGAAGCAAGGAGACGATGTGTAGACTTGGCCAATGTACAGACTTGAATGCTTGGAAAGGATTGTATAGACTTCGTCTTGAAGGAGATGCACATATGCACAATGAACATGGATTGAAAGACTAAGCCACGAGCAGAGCATGTATAGACTTGCTGAACAGCATCATAACCATATCAGCAGTAAATGTGCAGACTTTGTATTGAAGGATGCACAATAGAATGAAAGTATGCACATTGAATGCATGAGATGCTCAAACAAGCTATCACCGAATGTACAGACTTTGTCTTAGTGTTTATGCATGAGTCTGACAACGAATGTACAGACTTTTTATGCTGCATGCACAAGACGCTAAGAGAGACGCTGTATAGACATGACAATGCATGGACTATGCACATAGACGCTGAGTGAGACGATGCAGGCTGTACAGACTTTGAGTGTGTGCTACATGACAGTGTATAGACTTGTGTGTGCAGGGCTGACAAATGGATGTACAGACTTGGGTTGTACAGACTTCAACTCAAATATGCATAGATACTAAGTGAGACGAACACGGCGATGTGCAGACTTTAGTTGAACGATGCATGCAGAAGGAATGTATAGACTTGATGGCATGAGACATGCACAAGCTACAACGATGTATAGACTTGATGAACAATGCAATAAGACTCTGTACAGACTTGGCCAATGCAAACTGTGCAGAACTCTATACAGACATTAAGTGGTGCATGAATGTATAGACTTTCTACGGCATCAAGGCAACCATGATGATGTGCAATGTTCAGACTTGACAATATATGAAGAACATATGCTGTACAGACTTCGAATCAATAGATGCACGATGTACAGACTTCAAATCAACGGATGCACAATGTACAGACTTTGCATGAGACGCTAGACGCTGTACAGACTTGGAGACAATGCATGCTGCAATGTATAGACTTAGCATATGCATGAGACGCTACGTGAGACGGAGCTGGCTGTACAGACTTTGAGAGACGATGCACTGTAGGCTAACGCTGTACAGACTTTGAGAAATGCATGACTATTGTATGTACAGACTTTGTGTGGCCTTATGCGAAGACAATGTACAGACTAGACTGCAATGTGTAGACTTGGCATAAGCATGAAGATAACAGCAGAGAGTGTATGGACTTGCTGTATGCATGAACTACCCTGTACAGTTCATATGCCCAAAGCAGAACAATCATTCAGACACAGATTCATGATATGCTATCATCAAAATCATGGAGTTCAAAATCATGTCACATATGTTCAGATAACTCATAGTATTTGCTATCATCAAAATCACAAGGGCACAACACATCTATGTGAAAGAACCATGGAGAAGGTGGAGAGGCTCCGAGGAGAGAGGTCAAGCCGAAAACATGATAGGCAAGAAGAGAAAGAAGTGGATGAGGATGAAAATCGTCAGATTAAGAGGTTCCGTAATGGGAACGGTAATGAAAAAAGAAATGGAAATGGAAATGGAAATGGAAAGAACGAGAAAGTTAAAGAAGAGAAGGAGCAAGCCATGGCACCTTGCTCATTTTGTGAAAAGTTTGGGCACTCGGCAGAACAATGTTGAAAGCGTCTCGGCGCTTGTCTCAAATGTGGAAGCCGGGAACATCGCTTGCCCTTATGTCCTTTCATCAACGGACAATCATCAAGGGATAACAACGGACGCGAGAAGCGAGGTCGATTAAATGCCATTCTAGACAAGGGAGGTGAGATGATAAAAGGTACTCTCTTAACCCATTCGCCTTACGTTAATTCTTAATACATTAAAATACGTACACTCTCCATAAAAAACTCATATATTGAATTTGGGGACCAAATTCTCTTAAGTGGGAGAGGGTGTAAGGCCCCAGAATTTTTATAAATTATTTTTGGTATATTTAATTATTTTCTAGGAATTTTAAAAGACCCAAAATGGATTAATAAATAAATGTTGAATTTATAAGTCATTATAAGGCCCAATTGTGTTAAATAATTAACCTAGCCTATTTAAATAAAATCCAAAAGGGTTAAGGACCAAGCCCATTAAGTTTGACCCATATTCTAGAAGGTTATTTAGCCTATTTACGTATTTTAAGGATAAATACCATTTTTATGGATAATGATATGGATAATTAATAAAAGAGTTTGATTTATGTTGAACTCTGTGCACGTTGGATGTAACGGTCTATCGTGCGACCGCCACATGCATGTAACGCACCTAGACTGATGCGTTACACCGTGTCAGTTTCGTGAATGGAAGAACGAGTAGAAAGATTGAAACTTTGGGATCCTATCTACAAGAGACCTAATTGGGGGAGCTTGTAAGGTTACTAAGAACTCTTAGGGATTAGGTTCTGGCAAATTAAGGACTCTAGAATCGATCTAATCTTCAAACCCTAGCCAAAACCCTATAAATAGGACCTAGTTCTGAACGGAGCAACCCTTACTTTTGGCTCGTGAAGAAACAAGGTAAAGAGTCATAATTTCGGGTAAGTTCTTTAGAAGATTTTGCTTAGTATACTTTAGACTAATAGCTCTCCAAATTTCGTGCTAGGAGATCAACCAACCAAGGAGATAGAAGCTTCCAAAGTTACTGATTCAGTCATAGCAACCCAGGAAACTGAACGCAAGACCCCTGAAGATCAAGAGATTGGAGAGATAGAGCGACGTGAAGTTGCTGAAAAACCTCAGGAAGGGAAGAACTAGGGCGTGTCTTGCAGTCCCAAATTGCAAGCTTAAAGACTAGTTAAGAGGTAGGTTATCTCATGATTGGTAAAAACATCTTGTTAGGGATAAAAGCCCTCTGATTGTGCTTGATTTCATGGATTATAGACTAAGAATTTCATGTTTTAATAGTTCTATACATTCATGCATCTCTTAGCCCTAAATGGAAAATAAAAGATATTATCTTGTATATTCACTAAAACCCATGCATATAGTTGGCCTATACTTCATTTATCATGTCTGGAATAGTTGTAGTATTTTGATTTCTAGGCATATTATGTTTTCATAAACCTTTACTTTATTTTACTGCCAGCAGTCGATCTGACGCATCAAGGTAAGACTGTCACAATGATCTAACGGCCTTACGATAATCCGTCACACCCTCTACTGCATCTTAATTACTCTGTTGTCTCTGACGCACCTTAACAGGAGCGTTACACTACTGTAACGGCCCCTCGATAAACCGTCACAAGACTATAACGCACCTATCCTAGACCGTCAGACACTGTGTTCTGTCAGCATGAGACAGAATGATAACCAGTTAAGTTTATTTATAAATAAGCCTAGTTATCTATGTTTGGACCTGTTATCATGACTTTAAGTGTAGTTACTGATTCATAATAGAAATTACATGATTAAGGTATCTTAAGTTATGTTAATTTCATGTGCCAAAATTCTATAGTTTTGTATCTAAATCATGATTTTTCAAAGATGTATTGACGGAGTTTTATCATGATTCCCTATTGTTACACATCCTCTCTATCAATAGAGTCATTTCTTTAAGTGCATGGCATATATTCCGGTATATGGCCATTAGTTCACACTTTGCACTATAGGAACACTATCTTAAACAGGAGGACCTCTCTATTAGATATTCCTTCCAATGGACTAGAAAATCTTATTTCAAGGCCTCCGTAATTCTCCGCGAGCCTGGGATTCCCACTAGGACGCCGAGTTAGTTGTACCATTAAAACCCAATTGATTAGAAAGCACTATCGATGTTTTCTGGTTCTAGCAATGTAACGGATCTATATTGGACCATCAGGCCCATGTAACGGCCCAATATACAACTGTCACATTTTACTGAGTCTAATTATTGCTCTGGATTCAGTCGTTCTAACATATCAAGGCTAGACCGTCACGTTAATGTAACGGCCCAGTACAAGACCGTCACAATGCTTGAGCTAGTTAACCTGAGATTTGACCCAAGGGTTGATATTCTAAAGTTCCTAGATGGCTTGATAATGGTCTAGGACTTATCATATTGATCAAAAAACTTAATATAATGAATGGAAGTTAAAGAAATGTACCGTTATGCTGCCGATTTGTTTTCATAAGCATAACATTGTCTTAATTCATTCTTGATCTCTCATATTCTTAATAGAAGCATTCGTTCTTTGATAATTATTGTCATGAGCTTATTGATTGAATGATTACATTCTTGGCCATACGTTATTGATACACTCATGGAAGTAGCTTGATTTATACGTGAAGATGCAGTTCGGGTGCTGATTGTGTCCAAGGGCTCTATGCTAGTCCCCTCAGCTGATTGCCAGAAACATACTATTATAAACCATGGGGTATGATGCTACTGGTGTCGCATTGCGCTGGGAGTACTTTCATTATAAATAAGTGAAATCCATGAGCACTCGTGAAAATCTAGTGAATTGCTACATGATTGACATTCTCGTGCGTAACCTTTATGGTTATGAAAGTGAAAAGTGAAAGTGCATTCTCGTTACATTCTTGTTCATGAAAGGCCGTGCTACATTCTTGTTCATACTTGTTACATTCTTGCTAGTTCATACTTGCTCTCATTCTATCTTAAACGATCCTCTTTGTTACTATGGTTATTCGCATGATTCATCGCATTTGCATGATTTTACCTTATTTCTTTAGAGCTAAAATGTTAATCACTTAAATAGTGCTAATCATGTTGATGCGAAGATACCTACTGGGCAAGTGTGCTCATTATCTATTCCCAATCTTTTTCAAGAAATGAAAGTGATTCGAATTCAGATTCGAGTTATACAAGTAGCGGGTCTGAGAGCGAATGAAAGTGTTGTCAAGATGAGAGTGAAGGCTTAGGAAGTCTACAATGTTTAGATTGAGTCTATGTAATTTTCTTATTTCTTGAGTCTAGCATGATGAAGATAAGTTGAATTAGTTGTTGTATTTGAATATTTGATTATTATGAAATAAAGTTAGAGTTTGAGTAAATGTTGTGCGATTGCATTCTTATGTGTGATTGCCTTGCGCTCTGATCGTTCTTGCTTGCAAGAGATTTACCATGCCGGCTGTTCGCGCTCCTCGAGCGAGTCTTCCGCTGTCATAAAGGCTCGGGACGTGACATTGAGGGTGAACTCAAGTTGCACTTTAGCCATTTTGTGAAACCCAATTTGTAGGTCTAGGTCACACATAGGTCATTAGGTAATTTATGTGACAACTTGTTTGTGTTTGCATAAAAAAAATAAAAAAAAAAATTCCTCCTCTTCTCTCACTTCGTCCTAGTTTGTGTCAAAACCCAAAAAAAAAATAAACAAACAAAAATCATCATAACAAAATCTCTCTCATCTCTCTCTTCGTCCTAGTTTATGCAAGGTAGAAGATCTCAACATCCAAACTTACTAGGACCCATTCAAGAAATTGAGAGAGTCTTGTATCTAAGAAACGATCTCCAACAAGATCCCATGGCCGAAAATTAAGGACCTCACCACCAAAATCTAATGGCCGAAAATCCCGATCCTCTAAAGTAAATGAAGGACTATTTCTTGCCCAATCAATACCAACCATCCTTCTATGTCCAAGAACCTCAGAACCAGGCGATTCAATATGAAATCAAGTCTAGTACCATCCAAATGTTGCCATCTTTCTATGAAAATCTCAATGAAGACCCTTACAAACATCTTGATGAATTCCTTCAGATCTGCTCAACTGTTAAAATCCAGAATTTATCTGATGATGCTCTTAGGCTAACTCTCTTCCCTTTCTCTCTAAAAGATAAAGCCAAATATTAGTTAGGAGCCTTGGGTAGGACCATTGATACATGGGCGGAAATGTAAAAAAAAAATTTGAAGAAGTTCTATCCCATAAGGCGAACCAACACAATGAGAAGAGCCATAACTGGATTTACCCAACATTCTGGAGAACATATACATGAGGCTTGGGATAGGTTGAAAGATCTATTAAGAAAATGTCCCCATCACGGCCTGTCAAGATGGCAAATTGTTCAAGCATTTTATGAGGGACTAATGGAGAATTATAGACAAATGGTGGATGCATCATGTGGGGGAGCATTCATTAGTATGAGTGAGGATGAAGCGTATGATCTATTTAAAATGTTGAGTGAAAACTCCATCAGTCACGCCTCACTTTCATCATATGAACGAATGATCGGACCAAACAAGAGGGACGGGCTTTACGAAGTCAAGAATCAAGGGGAGTTTGAGAATAAGATGGACATCAATGCCATAACCCAGAAATTGAATAAAATGGATTTGCTGGCGTAGAAGATAGAGAAGGTTGATATGGTGGCTCAGAAGCTAGACCAGTGATTGGCTATGAATAGGCAGGAACCTTCTTCATCTTCTGCTCCTCAACCTCAACAATTCTTGACTCCGAGTCAAGAAGAAATTTGTGCTTTATGTTCTAGCCCTAGTCATTCTATGAGTGAGTGTCCCACAACAGCCCAACTTCCCCCGTTTATCCCAGAACAAATCTTTGCTGCCTAAGGTGTCTCCAAGCCCGCATATAACCCTTACTCAAACACCTACAATCCAGGCTAGAGAAATCACCCAAATTTTTCTTAAAAATCCAATCAAGGCCCATCCACCCAATCTCATCCCTCACACCATTCAAATCAAAAATAATCTTTTCCAATGCCAAGTCAATCCAATCTAAATCACTCTTATTCATCTCCTTTTCTCCATCAACAATTCCAGCAACCTCTTTTCCATCAAGCTCAGGCCCCATATCCTCAAGCTCAATTTTCTCAGGGTCAATTTCAGCAATTTCCTTCACATCGTTCCCAGCAGCCACATTATCAGCCACCTCCTACTCAGCCCACTTTTGATGACAAGTTTGAACAACTCCAACAACTCATCCTTACCCAAGCACAATCCATTCCTAAGTTGGAAAACCAGATAGGGCAACTTGCTGCTAATAACATGAGAAGAGAGGTAGGCCAGCTCCCTAGCCAACCGATGGCCAACCCCCGCAATCAACAACCTCCATGCTTTCCTCCAAGAGCTCCCATTCTTCCTCAACCTAATCAGCCCAATCAACCTCAGCCGCCCCCTCTTGTAGGTCCTTAGTTCGAGAATGCCAAAGCCATCTCAACCCTTAGGAGCGAGAAAATCATAAATGATTCTTATGAGGCTAGGGATGTGGGCAGTAGTTCGGGCCAAGACGGCCACGAGTAGAGTAATAGTGAAGATGAGGAGGCGGTAATTATGGAAGAGAAGAAGAAGCCGGAAAGGGGGGAAAACAAGCTGGACAAAGGGAAAGCAAAAGTTGATAAAGGTCCCAAAGAATATGTACCTAAGGTCCCTTTCCCAGACGCTTTGAAGTCAAAAGCTCAAAAAAAAATGCCGGTCCAACAAGAAGAGCTAATGGAGCTATTTAAGCAAGTGAACATCAACATTCCTTTCTTAAATGCGATCAAGCATGTGCCGGCGTACGCAAAATTTTTGAAAGAGCTGTGCACACCAAAAGGGGAACCAAAGGCAATAACATAAAAAATCCGCTTGTCCGAGGACGTCAGTGCTGTTGTTATGAACCATTTTCCTAAGAAGCTGAAGGACCCCGGAGCCCCACTAATATCAAGTGATATAGGTGGAATGACATTTGATAGAGCATTGTTGGACCTTGGAGCCAGTGTGAATTTGTTGCCCACCTTTATTTATGAACAATTTGATCTAGGGAAGTTGAAACCCACATCTATAATCCTTCAACTAGCGGATCATTCTGTGAAAGCACCAAGGGGCTTGTTGGAAGATGTGATTGTGAAAGTTCATGAATGCTACTTCCCAGTGGATTTTCTTATTCTAGATATGGCCTCGTCCTATGAATTAAAGCACACACTAATTATTTTGAGACGTCCATTTTTAGCTACGGCAAAGGCCAATATAAATTATGCCACGAGAATGATGGATATCTCATTTGGAGGAGAGAAAGTTTCTTTGAATGTGTTCAAGGCCTCTCAGTACTCAGACCACGAAGAAGAATGTAATATTATTGACATATTTGAAGAGTTGATCGAAGAAAGTCCGGATGTAAGTAAGAATTTTTTAGAAGAGGGTAGTATGCTCCAAGATTCTCCTCTTTCTCGTGCACCCTATTCTAGAATTGAGCCACTACCTCCATTGAAAGCTGAACCTATTCTACCATCCTTGGATCAGCCACCTGTTCTTGAACTGAAACCTCTGCCAGATTCTTTAAAGTATGCCTATCTAGGCCCCGATCAAACTCTGCCCGTAATCATTGCTTCCAATCTCACCCCTGCTCAGGAATCTAAACTTCTTGAAGTCCTTAAGGAGCACATGAGGGCAATAGGTTGGTCTGTGACATATTTGAAAGGTATTAGTCCAGACGTGTGCGTGCATTACATTTATTTGGAGGACAATGCCAAACCAAGCAGAGAAATGCAGCATCGACTGAACCCAAGTATGAAGGAGGTGGTTAAGAAAGAAGTTGTGAAGTGGTTGGACGCCAGGATTATTTATCTCATCTCAGATAGTAAATGGGTCAGCCCAACCCAAGTAGTTCCTAAGAAATCAGGGCTGACAGTTGTAACGAATGAGAAAGGAGAGGAAGTGCCCACACGATTACAAATGGGGTGGAGAGTTTGTATTGATTACAGAAAATTGAATTCTGTCACAAAGAAAGATCATTTCCCACTCCTGTTCATCGATCAGATCTTGGAAAGATTGGCTGGGCAGAGATATTATTACTTTTTGGCCGGCTATTCCGGGTATAACCAAGTTGCAATTTCCCCAGAGGATCAAGAAAAGACAACTTTCACGTGGCCCTATGGCACATTTGCTTTCAGAAGAATGCCTTTTGGGCTCTGCAATGCCCCCGCCACCTTTCAACGATGAATGATGTCCATATTTTCAGAAATGGTTGGGGAATGTTTAGAAGTGTTTATGGATGACTTCTCAGTGTTTGGATCTTCATTTGAGGAATGTTTGGAAAATCTGACTCTAGTTTTGAAGAGGTGCATTGACTCCAATCTTGTGCTAAGTTGGGGGAAGAGTCACTTCATGGTGAGAGAAGGAATAGTCTTAGGCCATGTTGTTTCAGACAGGGGACTAGAGGTTGACAAAGCCAAGATTGACTTGATTTTCAATCTTCCTCCCCCTTCGTCTGTCAAACAGATCCGTTCCTTTCTCGTCCATACAGGTTTCTACAGAAGGTTCATCCAAAACTTCTCCACCATTGCCCAACCACTCACACAATTGCTTGTCAAGGACACTCCCTTTCATCTTGATGAGTCCTGTCTAGAGGCTTTCAACTCTTTGAAAGAGGCCCTCACACAAGCTCCTATTCTTCAAACTCCTGATTGGTCGCTTCCTTTTGAGATTATGTGCGATGCCTCTGACTATGCTATTGGAGCTGTCTTGGGCCAAAGAGTCGACAAGAAACCCATGCTGATCTACTATGCGAGCCGCACCCTCGTTGATGCCCAAGTAAACTACACCACCACGGAGAAAGAACTATTAGCTGTGGTATTTGCCCTGGAGAAATTTCGATCATACCTACTTGGGGCAAAAGTCATTGTTTATTTCGATCACGCAGCATTAAAAATTTTGATGTCTAAGAAGGAAGCCAAATCCCGTCTCATTCGATGGATTTTGTTGCTACAAGAGTTTGATTTGGAAATCAGAGACAAGAAGGGGTTGGAGAATGTTGTTGCTAATCACTTGTATAGGATTGTGATTCCTGAAACTGCTCCTATGTCCGATTCCTTCCCCGATGAGTAAATTCTTTCCATCTCTCACACCTCAACCCCCTGGTACGCTCACATAGTCAATTACCTGGCGGTAGGATAGATTCCGAGAGGGTGGTCTAGGCAGGAGAAGGATCGATTCTTTGCGAAGGTTAAGTACTACTTGTGGGAGGACCCAGAGCTGTTTCACATGGGTCCAGATCAAATAATATGAAGATGTGTCCCCAAGGATGAGCAACAATCTATTTTGAACTTCTGTCATAATCTCGCTTGTGGGGGACACTTTTCAAGAAAGAAAATAGCGGCGAAAGTGTTGCAGAGCGGATTCTATTAGCCCACATTATTCAAAGATGCTCATGAATTTTTCAAAACTTGTTTAAGGTGCCAAGCCGTGGGCAACAATTCAAAAAGAGATATGATGCCACTCAGTCTCATTCTGGTTGTAGAAATTTTTGATGTTTGGGGAATAGACTTTATGGGACCATTTCCACCTTCATTTGGTAATGAATATATTTTAGTGGCGGTGGACTATGTTTCGAAATGGATTGAAGCTGTTGCTACTGGGACAAATGATCACAAGGTCGTGATGAAGTTTGTGAAGAAACACATCTTTTCTAGATTTGGTTGTCCTAAAGCTATCATTAGTGATGGGGGCTCTCACTTTATTCATTTTCAATTCTGAGCTCTGCTTCGCAATTATGGCATCACTCACAAGCTCGCTACCCCCTACCATCCCCAAACCAGTGGCCAAGTAGAAGTGTCCAACATGGAGATAAAAACCATTCTGCATAAGGCAGTTCGGCCGGATAGAAATGACTGGTCCGAGAGACTAGATGATGCACTCTGGGCCTACAGAACTACATTTAAGACTCCCATTGGCATGTCACCTTACCGCCTCATTTTTGGAAAAGCCTGCCACTTACCCGTAGAGCTTGAACATAGAGCATATTGGGCCATCAAACAAGTCAACCTCGATCTCACTCAAGCCGTGGCCCAAAGAGCTCTACAACTCAATGAACTGGAGGAACTAAGAAATGAAGCCTATGAAAATTCAAAGATGTATAAAGCTAAAACAAAAGCATTCCATGACAAGCATATTCACATGAAAACTTTTTATGAGAATCAAAAGGTTTGGCTTTTTAAATCTAGACTGCGCTTGTTCTCCGGTAAGCTCAAATCCAGATGGGACGGACCATTTGTAGTTGTTAAGGCTTTTGACCACGGTGCCGTCAAAATTTTGAATCCTAAAAATGGTCACATTTTCACTGTCAATGGTCAAAGATTGAAACCTTATTTGGAAAATGATCAGTTGCAAAAAGAATCCATTGTTCTAAGTGGTCTAGAATAAAATCTTCGTGAGCTCTCATGCGTCTGGCTGAAGTTGGAAAACTTAACGCTTCTGGGAGGCAACCCAAGATTTTTGTTTGAGTGTGTTTTAGTAGTCAGGTCAAAGCCAAGGAGAGGAAGTCGTCGCCGTCCATGACATTGATGGAGGTTTCGTCCCGCATATTCGGTTGTCTCTTTCCTACTCAGAAGTATTTATTGATACATTATTCTATTGCTTTCAATTCTATATGTCATTGAGGATAATGTCATTCAAGTTAGGGGGAGAGAGAAAATTTTTCATGATGCATATAGTATAACCTGATAAGAGTTCTATCTTGCATGTCATCGTTGCATAAAAGTAGAAAGATGTAAACCCCATTTTAAGTTCCATGATTCATGCTTAAATTAAAAGTAATTCTGGCATAGAAAAAGACTAGGGAGAAGGATGATGGGAAATTTAGTCAATCTAGCCATGAAAAATTGATATAAGAATCCCTTTAAAGTTTATGTGCACTTTAGAAAAAAGAAATTCATGTTGCACACTAATGAAACAAGCAAGACAAGCCCTCTGCTTGTTTTGGTATGTTGTCTGATATTCTGCACTTCTTAAGAAAAGAGATCTTTTTACAAAGCTTTCTGCCAAATTATCTATCAAATAAGCGTAATGGCACAAAAAAAAGAGAGAAAGAAAAATAAAGAAAGAAAAAAAATATCATGAAAAATACCCCTAGTCTTAGTAACCGAGCCTACTTCACCTAAGACGTGTTGAGGTTCGCGTAAAACGGAAAAGGGAACCTTAATCTGCGAAATCGGACATGCTTCTCCTATGGCAAGAGTCGAGGTTCACGTTGAGCAGTGAAGGGTAGTGCAACATCATGTGTGGTATAAAAGATCCCAAAGGGACAAAGCAATAAGGCAGATAAAAAGCTAATATACTTAATGCTCTGATCTAAGAGGTGCAGGGTTGAAAGGCATTTACTTGGAATAGCAAATGGGGGATGCAATTGTCTAAGCTGTGGATTAGTTACACATGCACAAGTGTTATTGAGCTTTGATTTGAATTCTTGATCATGTACTATTAAGTTCCTACATAAGGCTAGTGTGTATTAATGATTCCATATTCCTAATCTTTGGTTGATTCTATGAAGGGAGAGCTGGATATGAGAGTATGAATTTTACAAACTCTTGTTAGTCCTAAATTTTAATTTGTTTACATTGCTAAGGTACTAGCAATGAGTAAGGTGGGGGGTGTGATAAGTGTCCATTTTATATGGTAATTTATCGCATGTACACCATTTTATGTGCATATAATTATGTAATTATACATATTTCATAGTTAACCTCAACTCCACGTTTAAATTAGAGCTTTCACGTAAATGGATTAATTTGGTGATATTATTTAATAAATTAAAGTTGAGGGCTATGAGCATTAATTCTCCATTGTATAATCGTGACCATTTGAGATTTATGTGCACATTATGATAATTTTTATGGACTAAATTATGTGTGTACAGGACACTGAAGGTAATTGCAAGAAATTCCGGGGGCAAAACTGTCATCACCACTTTGACCAAGTCAAACACCGAAGCACATATTTTGGTTGGAGGGAAACTAAAATTCAAAGTTTATATTTTTTTTGGAAGGAAAAAAAATTTAAAAAGTTTGAAATTGAAGAAAAGAAGCACATATTTTAGTTGGAGGGAAAAGAAATTTCAAAGCTTGAAATAAAGGGGAGAAATGATGAGTCTTGGGAAAGGAGTGCCTAAAGTCCAAGTGGGGGGTGCCCATCTCCTTTTCCTTTCTCCCATACATCATCTTCTACATAAATCTCAGCCATCCATCTCCTTTTGATGCAATCTTCACCCTCCATTGACCTAACTTTCCCTATAAATAGCCCATGACAAGGAGGAGAAAGTGTGGTTCTTTCGGTATTTCTCTCTCTCCCTCTCACATCTTCATCTTAGGTCATCGATTTCTCTCCCTTCTGTTCATTTTATCCTCTTGCTATCTTCATGAAAGTTCTTTAGTTTTAAAAGCTCTTAAACTTCTTCTTCTTCGTCTTCCTCTACTTTTGCTTATTGTTTACGTTATAGTCCAGTTTTCAAAGGTCTGTCTTCCACCTTTTACTGTTCACCAGAACCTGCATCCCACTGTTCTTCACCTATTTTTTCTCCTTTGTAATTTGTTTAACCCTCTGATTTCTTCACAAAAGTTGTAGATCTTTAAAAGTTCTTTAAATCTCTCTTCTTCATATTCTTCTAATTCTCTCTCGTTTTGAAGTTATTTCAAATGTTTCAAGGTTCTATCCTATAGTTTTACTGCACATCTATAGCTCTGCACTTTGTTCTTCTCAAGATTTCTTCCCCTTCTGCTCCTCTTTTCATCTGAGTCTCTTAATCAAACGTCTGTGTTTTTCAAAGATCTAAATTTTCTTCTTCTTCATCTTCCTCTAATCCCTTCCCGTTTTCAAGTTATAATTTCCTTTTCAAGGTGCTATCTTCCCATTGTTACTGTTCATCTATGCAGACACTATCCCCTTCTTTCTCCGATTTTACCCTCTTCCTCACATTTTATCTCTCTCCGCCCTTCATCAAAGTTCTTCCTCTCTTCATTCTCTTCAATATCTTATTCTTTATCATCTTCTAATTCTTTTTAGTTTTAAATTTATTCACCCTCCAAAGGCGGATCCAACGGTGAAGGTGACGTTCACATGACGTAGGCGACATCTTCCCCGAGGTTGCGCATGATCCAAGGCTAAGGAGGGACGGCGCCGTCATCACCATTGCTACTACCATCTTCATATCTCAGGCTCCTCTTGTTGTTATTACTTTAGTTTCATTTTACTTCATTGTAATCTCGTCACATCTTTATTGTAAGCTTATCTTGCATTTCATGTACTTGTTTCTTTATGTTAATGAAAGAAGTGTTCATTTGATCTAGATCTTGCTCATCTTCACTCTCTTCCTCCTTCGTCTACCTCTTCTTCTCCACTTTATGCAATTCTTTTCTATAGCATAGGCTCATAGTCATAAATGTTTTTAATTAAGTGTTTGGTTCATTCGTCATTTTACTATTTTCTTTAAGCAAAGTAAAATCACAAGTATTTTCCAAAGGACTCCAAAGTTTTTAACTCTAAAAATCTCTTCTTCCCTGTGGATTCGACCCTTCTCGCCGCCATATTACGTCTTTCTTTCATCTAGTGCGAATTGGAATTTTTAAGATTGATATGCGTATTTTAAACGATGAACTTTCGTGTTATCCCAGCAGCCACACCAGGATTCGACCCTTCTCGCCACCATATTACGTCTTTCTTTCATCTAGTGTGAGTTAGAATTTTTAAGATTCATACGCGTATTTTAAACGATGCACTTTCACGTTATCAATAGGCTCACACGCTAGATAGTACTCGGTGGAATGCTACACCTAGTCATTACACCTCCTCGGGGTACAAGTGTAGCGACCCGAGAATCCGATTACCGGGAAGGCCCGATAATCCGAGACTCGAACCGCCGCCCACGAGCCGGGAGGGCTCGGAAGGGCTAAAAGGAGTGTGGAGGCACAAAGAAATAGGAAGTAAAGCAGGACAACCCAACAATTAACAGAAATAAATAAACAACTACAGCTACAACAGAGTCCAGTCCAACAGAAAGTACAGTCTAAAGCAGTAAAACGTACCACATGCCGAGTGAACACTCGGCCCGGCAAGCTGGCAACTGAGAACCTCCGCTCCGCACCCTCGAACCGCGAGAAAGAACCGCTACCCCTGAAAAGTAGGGAATGAGTCTCCAAAACAGAGACTCAGTAGGGATCCTGCGGAACCCCAACCGGAAACAATGGCGGTAGCGGAAAGGAGAGCTATAACTACAGCAGGAACAGCAACCCGGTGGCTGGTCAAAAACTCGGCACTACAGCTACTCCTACTGCCAGAAGGCAGACCTCGATCACGCCGTCGAAGCTACCGAACCACGCTAGTACCACCTACCGAAGTAAAAACACACGGCAACCACGCCGTAGAGGCCTGTCCCCCGGACAGCCAACCTAGACACGCTGTCCAAGGTGCAACCCCGACCATCCGATCGCGGGTACCGCACCACGAGACGCCACCTTGGTAAAGCCACTAGCACTAGTCTCACGGCGCAAGAATCGACACACGCGCCAAGGTGAAACAACCGAACTCACCGGTCAACACGACCGAAAACCCGAAGGTCAAAGACACAGAGACTGACAGTCTGTCACTCCGTACTCGACAGGAGTACCATCCACTAGAAGCACAGCCGGTAGCGTCCCCTGACGTCTTACACCGCACCGCAGGTGAACCGCCTGACGTGGTAGGTCCTACCCGAGGCGCGAACACCGTACAAGTAACCACAAACAAGTGACTAGCTGGGGTCACGGCCGTCGACGTGCGTCCACTGTCCCCAACCACGTGTGCACACACAGACCACACATCCTAGGTCTGGCCCTCTGACTGGTTTTCCCCCGCAGCCGGACTCTGGCTACGACGAGGGGCCCGACGGAAACCAGTCTAAAACCGCCCTCAGGGTAAGCCCGTACACCACTCCCTGGTGCGACCAGCACACGCGTACTGGTAGGCTACGACTAGTGGAGGGTCACTGAAGGAGTAGACTCTCAACTCAACGGAAAATAACGTCCGAATCCGACGACGTACGGGGACCACCCCACGTACCGGCCCCGTCGCACGGTGACCACAGTCGGAGAAGAAACGGGACTCACAGTCCACGGCCACATACGCACCGTGCGCTAGAGTCGAGAAAACTCAAGTGGCGCTAAGTCACTGGACTCTGGACAGTCCTCCAGACGCACTACACCCAACGGTCCTTGAGTCACAAGACTCGGGGTCAAGACCGTTGTACGCAACAGCACAAGGCCGTCAATCTACTCCAATCTCTAGGTCTAAAACCACGGTAGCACAAGTACCGAGACAACTCACGAGTCGCCAAGACCACTCCCTCCGGAAGGGAACGCAAGGGACCAAGGCCACCCACACAGGCCACACGGAAAACACAGAAGCACAATTCCCAGGGCAGCACACAAGCCACCACGATGATTTTCCATCTTGTAGCAAGCGGGAAACCTCCAGCCCCAGGCCGGATAACTGGACTCGCAGTCCAAGGCCAAGCACATGGCCCACATGGGAATCGCCTTCCAAAGAAAACCCATGACATGCGGGGGAGACCCCACCGCACGCACACCGATACACGGTGACTCGATCATGCGTAACACGAAAGCTCGGAACACGTGGGGTCACCCGGACCCACCACACCTATGGGCACGCTAATCGAGGCAACACGGTCCCTCCCGACACTCCAAAAACACAGACACAGAACCCATGGGGTGTCCGGGATACTCACAAGGCTGGAGGTCGACCACTGGGTCACAACCGGGTCGACTGGAGGTCAAAACAGCGCAAACAGGAACCAGAACGTGGTAGTGGTCACCTGGTGACCGCGACCAGATAGTGGTCGACCGGGGACCGCGACCAGATGGTAGCGGTCGACCGGAGACCGCGACCATGCTGTCACGGTCACCTCACGACCGCAACTAGCCACGCGCAACCCCGCTGGTAGCGGTCGCCCGAGGACCGCGACCAGATAGTAGCGGTCATCCCATGACCGCGACTAGACCAAAGCGGTCTATCGCACGACCGCGACGCTCGAAGGCCTCCTCGACCAAAACACAAAGGATGAACGCGGTTCTCCCAAGACCGCGACCAATGAACGCGGTTTCTGGTGGACCGCGACCATTTCGAAAAACCGAGAACGGCGGGAAAACCCCAAAAATCCACGCCACGCCCCCAAACATCCACGGATGAGGGGGAAAACATAGGGGAAGCCCCCAAATAACCCCTAGCATGCATCTACGGCCTCGGATCGGCCAGAAACGCAATGAAACGGGAGATCGGCCCACAAGCCCTAAAACATGGATTTTGCCCAAATCACCCCGTTTGGCCCGCTCGGCTCACCGTAGCCTACGAAACTTGCGGGAAAGGAAGTGCACGAGCTGGGGGTCCATCACCCTACCTCCACCGAAGATTTCGTGCACCGTGGACGCCGATCCACAAAGAAAACGCCGTTGAAGCCTCGCCGCTCCACGAACCCACGGCCGAGCTTCACCGCGCCCTCGAGCCTCGATCCTCGACCCATCCTCGCCGTCCTCCTCGCCCGCATCGCCCCGCCTCGCCCCCGCCTCGGTCCGTCGGCCGCCGGAGAGGAGAGAGTGAGAGGAGAGAGTGGGAGAAGAGAGAGAGGGTGAGAGTGAGAAATGAGAGGAAGAGAGAGGGTGGGGGGTATATATAGGAAAATCCAGAAAATCGGAAAAATTCCGAAAAATAGAAAATCACACCCTCGCGATCCTCGGAATGCACCGATCGCAATGGTACCACACTCGCCTAGGTGAACGGCCTGGTTCACCCGCAACGAGGTTCCGAAGGGAAAGCCGAAACCCACGCCGAGAATCGAAAAACACACGCGGAAAAAGCCGCGGAACGCCTCCGGGCCTCCGAAACGACTCCGGATTGCGCCGATCCGAACACGAAAGATGTCCGAAACGAAATTTCGGACACAACGGAGTTGGACGCTCTGAGAAACCAGATCCGAGACCCACGAACGAGGATCTGAAAACCCCGGGGCATTACAGCCCTCCCCCCTTAAAGGAATTTCGTCCTCAAAATTCAGGACCAAGCACAAAGTCACAGGGAAAGAACACTGAACCAACTGACACGCTGTCAGAGCCCCAGCACAGAAAATCTCGGTTCTCATGAAAACACCAGTCCTGAGGGACATAGCCAGACTTACAATCACAAACAACACCTCGCTCCTCGCGCCGAGCACACTGGCCAACAGAGCAGGCATATACCAAAGGGCACAGTCCGGCATCACCTCAGACAACATGAGAACCAACATGGCACCGCAGCCACAATCTTGCTCACCGAGGAATCACAACCCTCGACACGAGCAACAGCTACCGATTCATCCAATGGTCGGCAGACAGAAACACACATCAGCTTCACAACCAGCTGACAGGCCGCACACCCTCCTCAAGGGAGCAACCAAAATAGAGCCTCCACCAGCTCAAGCAGCCATCTCAATAGACCGCAACTAGAACATCGACTCAGCACCAAGAAACACCTCACACATGGCAAGCCAAAAGCCGGACATAACAAAGTGCCAACTCTTGTCAGAAGACAAACTTCGACAAAGTCCAGATCCCATCCGGAAAGGCACATCACATAAACGACCACCAAAGGTCTCGCTGGCACACGGCCCTCGCCACGCTCGAGCCCCAACAACGAGCATCTTCTGTCTCTGAAAAGACCATCCACTGGTCACCAACTGCTCGTCAACGGGAAACCTCCGCTTGCTCAGCTTCTTCCTTCTTTCCTGGTCCTCGACCGGGTCCAAAGGAAACATTCCAAACCTCGGCAAGCCATCCGTCGACTCACACACAGACTGATGCCGCATCTCGAGCTGCACTCCTCTCGGACACCGCATCCGAGCTCGAACATCGCTCCAACTCGACCCTCTCGGGGAGCACGACGAAACTAAATGACGGATCCTGGTGTCTTCAATCATCACCTCACTAGACTCAAACTCACAGGGGAATCATCCCATGCTGGCCACCAAACCAGGGATAACCATTGCGACACCAACGTCCTATCAAGGACCATCCTCCGACGCCCATCTCACAAAAGGCCTCCGCCCACAGGTGTCACTCATCCATCTGGTCTCATCAAATCCTTCGATCAATGCAAGTGGACACCTGCCAATCCCGATTCCGCCCTTACCACAAAGCCACGGGACACCACCTGAACAGTGCTCATGGGTCCCCAAGCAATAAACATCTCATCGTCACAATCCGACAAGACCGTAGAACCAACAGACACTGCTGTGGTCGGTCACACGGTTAGGCTCACCAGCCACTCAAAGCCGTCAACCGGGACCCATAGTCTGCCAGAGACCACTTCCCCAAAAACGATCTCATCCAAGGACACGACTGGGAACACAAGTCGGGCGCCAAGCCACCGACTCTGACCAACACGTCCTCGACCTCCGTCAGGCGACATCCTCAACAACCTCATCCAGGTCCAACACCGACGCCTAACACGGCTTCCAACACAGGAATAGGGTACTCATGCGGCGCACTAGTCAGCACTTTTCCCCAACACTCCATCCTGCCAGTGCCAACAACCATAATACCTCGAGCAATGGCACGGCAACAACACGTTTCACACCGAGGAACCCATCCTCCGATGCTCAACACAAACTCAGGAATCCGCCCGTAGCAACCAACGCTACGATCCTGAACCAGTGGGTTATGGGCCCACCACGCTTCCGCTGCGCACTCAAATCCGCGCGCACAGCCGAGAAAGCAAACACCGCCCAACCAGCATTCGTCCTTCCGGAACAGCGCCAGCACCCTCACACGACAAGGGAATGGGCACGACTTCTCACAGGCAACCACCCTGCCAAGATAAGGAGCACGTCTCGCACGGACTTCATGGCACACAAGGCCAACCAATCCGAACACACAATGCAAGACGATGATCCTTAGCCGAACGCAATCTCTCCAACCAAAGGAGAAACTAGTGCACTTTCGACCAACGGAAGAACTCCACGCTCGACCTGACCTTGAACCTTGCGCACGCTAGAAACAGCACCAAGGAAAACCATCACTTCCATCAGGTCAGCGCCTCCAACACACTCGGCGAGTGTCACGTCGGACCACAATCACAGCATCTCTCGATGCATCACCGCTGCAATTCCTCGAACTGCAACACGGCATGCCAAGAGCCACAACACGAGTCATAACAACAACCGCCGATGCTCATCCTCGAGTCCTGAACTCGCCGCGGAGCCTTCACATCTCAAACCAACTCCAAGGCGAACACAACCCAATCGCACACAAGAGCGCAGGAGCAAGACTTACTGGGACACCACAGCCCAATCCTGCCTCGAAATCCATAAAACAATCGAGACTGACACGTCATTTCTGACGCCACAGAGCACGACAAGATCATCAGGCTCGACGAAACAGCAGCTCACCGAGAAGACATTCCGCTCACCGGAGCACACTTCTCGATCAGAACACCCACTCTGCCACCTTAAACCACGACCTGAAAACCTCAGGGGCTGGATAAATCTCAAGCTGGAGTGGCCAAACCCGACAGCAGCTCCCTCAGAGCGCGCTCACGGCCACTTAACCATGAACAGTCCTCTCCAGCCACCTGACCATGCCGCAGATTCCTCGAACGCAGCATCGAGGACTCACGCCTGCCAGCAACCCCTGCCCAACGCAGCACAACCAGGGCCACCACCGATGAGGGAGAAGGCTCTCGACCTCGATCCTTAGACCCCATGCTGGCACGAAAGTCGCGGATAGCAACCACCTTCACAGCGCCGCACAGCGCACTCAAGCTCTCAAGCGAGAAACTAGGCGGAAAGCGAACACAAAACCCTAAGCCAGCTACCGACTATACTGGACCTTACGGACTCTAATCACTGTAATATTTCGAATTCCTATGTACGTCCACAACCACCGCTCTGATACCAGCTGTAGCGACCCGAGAATCCGATTACCGGGAAGGCCCGATAATCCGAGACTCGAACCGTCGCCCACGAGCCGGGAGGGCTCGGAAGGGCTAAAAGGAGTGTGGAGGCACAAAGAAATCGGAAGTAAAGCAGGACAACCCAACAATTAACAGAAATAAATAAACAACTACAGCTACAACAGAGTCCAGTCCAACAGAAAGTACAGTCTAAAGCAGTAAAACGTACCACATGCCGAGTGAACACTCGGCCCGGTAAGCTGGCAACTGAGAACCTCCGCTCCGCACCCTCGAACCGCGAGGAAGAACCGCTACCCCTGAAAAGCAGGGAATGAGTCTCCAAAACAGAGACTCAGTAGGGATCCCGCGGAACCCCAATCGGAAACAACGGCGGTAGCGAAAAGGAGAGCTACAACTACAGCAGGAACAGCAACCCGGTGGCCGGTCAAAAACTCGGCACTACAGCTACTCCTACTGCCAGAAGGCAGACCTCGATCACGCCGTCGAAGCTACCGAACCACACTAGTACCACCTACCGAAGTAAAAACACACGGCAACCACGCTGTAGAGGCCTGTCCCCCGGATAGTCAACCTGGACACGCTGTCCAAGGTGCAACCCCGACCATCAGATCGCGGGTACCGCACCACGAGACGCCACCTCGGTAAAGCCACTAGCACTAGTCTCACGGCGCAAGAACCGACACACACGCCAAGGTGAAACAACCGAACTCACCGGTCAACACGACCGAAAACCCGAAGGTCAAAGACACAGAGACTGACAGTCTGTCACTCCGTACTCGACAGGAGTACCACCCACTAGAAGCACAGCCGGTAGCATCCCCTGACGTCTTACACCGCACCGCAGGTGAACCGTCTGACGTGGTAGGTCCTACCCGAGGCGCGAACACCGTACAAGTAACCACAAACAAGTGACTAGCTGGGGTCACGCCCATCGACGTGCGTCCACTGTCCCCAACCACGTGTGCACACACAGACCACGCGTCCTCGGTCTGGCCCTCTGACTAGTTTTCCCCCGCAGCTGGACTCTGGCTACGACGAGGGGCCCGATGGAAACCTGTCTAAAACCGCCCTCAGGGTTAGCCCGTACACCACTCCCTGGTGCGACCAGCACACGCGTACTGGTAGGCTACGACTAGTGGAGGGTCACTGAAGGAGTAGACTCTCAACTCAACGGAAAACAACGTCCGAATTCGACGACGTACGGGGACCACCCCACGTACCGGCCCCGTCGCACGGTGATCACAGTTGTAGAAGAAACGGGACTCACAATCCACGGCCATGCACGCACCGTGTGCTAGAGTCGAGAAAACTCAAGTGGCGCTAAGCCACTGGACTCTGGATAGTCCTCCAGACACACTACACCCAACGGTCCTTGAGTCATAAGACTCGGGGTCAAGACCGTTGTACGCAACAGCACAAGGCCGTCAATCTACTCCAATCTCTAGGTCTAAAACCACGGTAGCACAAGTACCGAGATAACTCACGAGTCGCCAAGACCACTCCCTCGGGAAGGGAACGCAAGGGACCAAGGCCACCCACACGGGCCACACGGAAAACACAGAAGCACGATTCCCAGGGCAGCTCACAAGCCACCACGACGATTTCCCATCTTGTAGCAAGCGGGAAACCTCCAGCCCCAGGCCGGATAACTGGACTCGCAGTCCAAGGCCAAGCACATGGCCCACATGGGAATCGCCTTCCAAAGAAAACCCACGACATGCAGGGGAGACCCCACCGCACGCACACCGATACACGGTGACTCGATCATGCGTAACACGAAAGCTCGGAACACGTGGGGTCACCCGGACCCACCACACCTACGGGCACGCTAATCAAGGCAACACGGTCCCTCCCGACACCCCAAAAACACAGACACAAAACCCATGGGGTGTCCGGGATACTCACAAGGCCGGAGGTCGACCACTGGGTCACAACCGGGTCGACCGGAGGTCAAAACAGCGCAAACAGGAACCAGAACGTGGTAGTGGTCACCTGGTGACCGCGACCAGATAGTGGTCGACCGGGGACCGTGACCAGATGGTAGCGGTCGACCAGAGACCGCGACCATGCTGTCACGGTCACCTCACGACCGCAACTAGCCACGCGCAACCCCGCTGGTAGCGGTCGCCCGAGGACCGCGACCAGATAGTAGCGGTCATCCCATGACCGCGACTAGACCAAAGCGGTCTATCGCACGACCGCGACGCTCGAAGGCCTCCTCGACCAAAACACAAAGGATGAACGCGGTTCTCCCAAGACCGCGACCAATGATCGCGGTTTCTGGTGGACCGCGACCATTTTGGAAAACCGAGAACGGCTGGAAAACCCCAAAAATCCACGCCACGCCCCCAAACATCCACGGATGAGGGGGAAAACATAGGGGAAGCCCCCAAATAACCCCTAGCATGCATCTACGGCCTCAGATCGGCCAGAAACGCAATGAAACGGGAGATCGGCCCACAAGCCCTAAAACATGGATTTTACCCAAATCACCCCGTTTGGCCCGCTCGGCTCACCGTAGCCTACGAAACTTGCGGGAAAGGAAGTGCACAAGCTGGGGGTCCATCACCCTACCTCCACCGAAGATTTCGTGCACCGTGGACGTCGATCCACGAAGAAAACGCCGTTGAAGCCTCGCCGCTCCACGAACTCACGGCCGAGCTTCACCGCGCCCTCGAGCCTCGATCCTTGACCCATCCTCGCCGTCCTCCTCGCCCGCATCGCCCCGCCTCGCCCCCACCTCGGTCCGTCGGCCGCCGGAGAGGAGAGAGTGAGAGGAGAGAGTGGGAGAAGAGAGAGAGGGTGAGAGTGAGAAATGAGAGGAAGAGAGAGGGTGGGGGGTATATATAGGAAAATCCGAAAAATCAAAAAAATCCTGAAAAATAGAAAATCACACCCTCGCCATCCTCGGAACGCACCAATCGCAACGGTACCACACTCGCCTAGGTGAACGGCCCGGTTCACCCGCAACGAGGTTCCGAAGGGAAAGCCGAAACCCACGCCGGGAATCGGAAAACACACGCGGAAAAAGTCGCGGAACGCCTTCGGGCCTCTGA
The DNA here is from genome assembly GCA_022559845.1 of Amorphophallus konjac. Taxonomy (NCBI): domain Eukaryota; kingdom Viridiplantae; phylum Streptophyta; class Magnoliopsida; order Alismatales; family Araceae; genus Amorphophallus; species Amorphophallus konjac. The sequence continues at coordinate 324,067,118 of CM040118.1, read as the reverse complement.
AATGACTCCGGATCGCGCCGATCCGAACACGAAAGATGTCCGAAACGAAATTTCGGACACAACGGAGTCGGATGCTCCGAGAAACCAGATCCGAGACCCACGAACGAGGATCCAAAAAACCCGGGATATTACAACAAGTACTCTTCGGGTGCTCCTCCCAGGAGCAGACTGGGCCCTTAAAAATATTTGCCTTGACATTGATTGGTTGGATCAGAGATCCCATGAAATCTAGACATCCATAATATTTAATGGCCAAGAGTTCCAAGGTCAAGCTATGTAGCAAAGACGATACATGTAGGAAATTGGATTTCTTGAAGTATTTCCAAGATTAAGCTCTTTAGCTAGAAAGAATATACATATATAAGTCATTACGGGGAATGACTTGCATGGAAAGGATTACGATGGAGACCCATCAAAGGTCACATTCTCGAGATAGAATAGCCTGGAGAGGCTAAAGGGAAAAACATGCAATAAAATCATGAAAATAATAATTTCAGATAATTGGCCAATAGATGATCTTGATGGAGGCCGCACAGGATAAGACGGTCAAGGCGAAGCCGCCATAACATAAAAACGGTCTATACTGGACCGCTAGCATCGTAATTGGGCCAAAGGACGAAGCCCAGTATAGGCTGGAGTAAAACGGTCGCCAAACGGCCGCTAAAGAACATAAACGGTCCTCACTGGGCCGCTTCAATCAAATTACGGTCTAAAGGTGACCGCAACAGAGTTGGGCCGAGCAATGTTTAAGCAGTCGACTTGCCGAGCCCTTGGTCAGCCTGAGACATGGTGGAACTGAACCGAGTTCCAACCCACACATCCCATATCATACAAGGGGCTTTAGGTCGACTCTCGCAGAGCTAGGTCAACTAGAAATGAAAGGAAATCGATCGGCAAACCTGGCACACATGCCAAAATAAAAATAGAGAAACGGTCATACTGTGGCCGCTAACATACAGTAGCGGTCCCATAAGGTCCACAATAAACAGAATAGTCCCAATTTTGGGCTGTAGAAACACACGATCCGATCGAGTCACTGGGTTCAGGTTTTGGGAGTACAACCCGCCCGACGTCCTAGTGGGAATCCCAGGCTCGCGGGGGCTTACGGAAGCCTTGAAACACGAACACCTAGTCCGGCGGAAGGAATATCCGACGGAGAGATATTCGATGCCCAAGAATTAACGTGTCATAAACATCAAAAAATGTGTATAATCGGTCCAGTCGACACCACCGGAGTGGCACAACCTTAAAACAAGTTCTGACTATATAACAGAAATAAAATTTTGCTAACTAATCAATTATGCAAGCATGTTACTCTACTCTCTTTTTCAATCATTATATAACACATGGATGATGAACATGAAAGGATAATTCATGAAAGAGAATTAGACTTTAATCAAATGTTCCATGACCCCTAATCATTAGTGTGTCCATACCACGTAATTAACCCTAATTTCATGCTGTCAAATCAGGAAAGGACAAAACATATCGTGTCGGAAAACAATCAACATCATTGCTGAAACAAGGATAGAAACGGTCAGAAGGAGGCCGCTATATGATAAGACGGTCAGGGAAGTGACCGCTAAGGACCTGACTAACCCCCCTTTTGTTTTCTTTTTGAAAACCCAACGCCCAACGGTGGTCTATCGCGGGGCCGTTTTAAGCACGAGACGGTCATTGGAGGGCCGTTTTCACTTTTGAAACCCCGCCACCAATCTTCGGTCTATCGCGTGGCCGCCTCTCATGAGCGCGGTCACTGGAAGGGCCGCAATTTGAGACAGAAAACATTCACGGCGAACTCCGACATACGTCGATTCAAAACTCAAATTCATGCAACACAGTGAACTAAAATTAGGCAAAATAGAATTAGTCAAAAGAGGACAAAATTTTGCACAGGATGACATGATTAATTAGAAGTTTAGCCTGCTAAAACCTAACATCATATCGATATAAATGAAACTAGCATGGACGGTGCCCTAACTTGACATGTCTCGGTTCAAAACTAAAATACGATCGCTATACTAAACTAAAATTGGGGCTTTTGACATCAAAATGAAGAGGACACGGAGACGATCAAGGTAACATGCTTTAATTAAAGTTTGGCCTGAGAGAAAGCTACCAATTTGGATCGAAAGTCGGACAGTGCGAAGGAACCCTAACCACGAACCCTTGCCATTCCTCGCCGCCCCACGCCCTCGATCGCCCACAATCGACCCCGCCACCGGCTAGAAGTTCAAATAGAGGTCTTAGGTCGACGTTGGCCTCAATTTATAGGGTGTGTAGATAATTCTAGAGGTCGAATTGGCTTAGAGAGTCCTAAGGGAAAAACTCGGCGAAGAACTCGGAATTTGGCCAAATCCGCCGCCGCCACCGTCGAAAGGAGCCTCTAGGGTTAGGCTTTTTGAAGGCAAATTGGACTCCTATGATGGGCCTATCATTTGGGCTTGATTTGGGCTCGATTGGTTGCGAATTGGGCTCGAATTAGATCGATCTAGGTTGAACTATTAATAATAGCGAATTTTGCTAAAACCTCTGTAATTCGGCCTAATTAAATTTTTATTAGAGGTCAGCCCAGTTGACAATATTGTTAAAAATTTTGTTCCCTATAAGAATATAATTTTTCTATATTTTTATAAATTGATCGAAACTTTTAGCCTATGGGCGAAATTCAATTAATTTTAATTTATATATATTAAATTCAGATTATCGTAGAAAAATTTGATTGCATCTTGGAATATGAAATTCCTTTTATGGTCATCGTATAAAAATAATTATTCTCTTTTTACTTATATAATTTGGCCACTTACAAAATAAATAATATCATTTAACAAAAAGAATTATTGAAGTCTTTAAAAGCCTGCAAGTTGAGCTATTTCTCTTATTTTCCTTTATAATATCCTGAATTAACCATTATTTTGGAACCTTTTTTGAGCCTATTTCGAGCCCATTTCTTGACCATTTTTCAAGCCCATTGAGATTTGGAAGCTTTTATCTTCAATTCCTCAACTTTTGGGTTCATTTCGGGCCAATTCGGAGCTTAAACGGTCGACCGGGACGAAGTTGGGCAGCCCCCTCTAGTAGCAGTCAACCTTTGACCGCTACTTGAGGTAGCGGTCATTGGTTGACCGCTACCTTGAGGTGATGGTCAACCTTTGACCGCCACTTGCATTTTATTAAATAATAATATCTTCAGATAGCGGTCTTAGGAAGACCGCTACCTCCCTTTCTTCACCTGTTTATGCTCGTTTTGCCCCCAGTCGTCTTGCGGTCACCCCTATGACCATTTCTATCCAAATGGCGGTCCTCCCATGACCGTTTCTTCCGATTGTGGCCCTGCGATAGATCGTTTCTTCAACATAGTGTCCAGAACCTCCTGAACTTCGATTTCTTTGCCCGAGGACTCCTTGGAGTCCTTGTTTGATCCATTTTCTCTGAGATAATCCTCTTTGATCGATTCTAATCCCTCCTGGGGACTTCATCCCACTATTATCCATGAGTTTTATCAATCTAAATCTATATTTTTGGGTCTTTATCTCCTAAATTCGGGCTAGGGTTTCTACACTCTTATAAATAGAACCCAGTTTGCAGAACACGAAGGGGGACTCTTTCTTTGTTCGGGGCGAAGCCATGCTATGACGCAGACTCGTCTCTTCGACCCCATCTTGAAGAGGGAAATATAGGCTTTCAATTCCATGCTCAAGGGCTTATTTTCATCCACTCTACTCTTAGTTCTCTCCTCTTACTTTTTCAAAATCATCACAGATTTCTGATTTTCTGCTACACCTGCATTTTTCTCCATATTGCATGCACATTTCCCGCAGTTGTGCTGCGTGATTTTTCCTCCTATTTGTTTCATTCTCATCACAATATACCCACCTTTTATTTGCACCCATTTATAGGGGTTAAAAACCCTCCCCCGGTGCGTTCTCCCTCAATCTTTCATGCTACTTTATCACTTCGGGACAGATTCTACACTACATGTTCTAATGGATTTTTATCTCTTATGTTTGCTTTGTTTTGTAGGAAAGTATGAATAGAATGTGAGGCCCTCTTCCTCTAGCCGACTGGAAGGAGAGGAGGTGACATCCACATCATTTCCCGCATCCCTATGTCAAGCGCGATCAAGTCTTCATCCTTTTCCAAGGTACACGGCGCCGTTGCATTCCTTTTCTCCACCTTTTGGCGTTGTCAATCCTTGGTGGCGATCACGGTACATTTTCTATCTCTTATCACCCCTTTGTTCATGCTATTTCATGCTTCATGCATATTTGTTTAGTTTGGGGGCGGGGTAGATAAATCATCTACATGAAGCAATACGAATATTGCTAGCATTTGCTTGCTCTAAAAACATTAAACTTCATCAATTGGACGTAAGAAGTGCCTTCTTGATGGTTTTATTAAAGAGGAAGTTTATGTTGAGCAACCCCCCGGCTTTGAGTTATCTGTGCTACCTAACCATGTCTTCAGGTTAAATAAAGTCGTGTATGGATTGGAGCAGGTCCCTCGGGCCTGGTATGATAGGCTAACTGAATTTTTGATCAGCAAACATTACAGCCGAGGTAAGGTGGATTAAACTCTTTTTACAAAAAATCTGAATAACCACCTCATCATAGTTTAGGTATACGTAGATGATATCATTTTTGACTCGACATGCACTGAACTATGTGATGAGTTTGCAAACTTAATGTAAAATGAATTTGAGATGAGCTTGGTTGCAGAACTGAAATTTTTTCTTGGCTTACAGGTTCAGCAGATGAAGGATGGCCGCTTCATAAGTCAAACAAAGTACACATTGGAAATCCTAAAGAGGTTTTTCATGGACAAGATGAAGCATATAGCCACTCCAATGGGTACAAACACCTCCTTAGATGTTGATGAGTCAGGTAAAGAAGTATATGCAAAATTATACCGAGGTATGATTGGCTCCTTACTATATTTAACTACCTCTAGACCTGATATTCAATTCAGTGTGTGCATGTGTGCTAGATTTTTGTCTAGGCCTACTGAATTACATCTTGCTATTGTTAAAAGGATATTTAGATATATTGCAGGCACACATAATCTAGGTCTATGGTTTCCTGTTGCACACACAGTAGATTTAACTTCATACACTGATGCATACTATGCTTACTGCAAGTTAGATGGGAAGAGCACAAGTGGGTTTTGTCAATTATTAGGTGGGTGTTTAGTTTCTTGGGCTTCCAAGAAACAGCATTTTGTGGCCCTCTCCACTGCAGAGGCTGAGTACGTAGCTACAGGGAGCTGTGGTACACAAGTCATCTGGCTAAAACACCAGCTCAAGGACTACAATGTAGACCTTGGTTGCACACCTATATATTGTGATAATACTAGTGCAATAAGCCTATCTAAGAACCGTGTTCTGCACTCTCGCACCAAGCATATAGAAATCAGGCATCATGTCATATGAGATGAAGTTTTTAAGGGTAACTTTGAATTAATCCATGTAGGCACAGTACATCAAATTGCAGATATATTTACTAAGCCTTTGGATAATGAGAAGTTCTCTACTTTTAGGAGAGAGTTGGGCATTTTCAAATCTTCTTGAACTCCATGTTGTTTCCTGAAATCCAAATTCATTTCTGTCTATAAATTTTGTGAGTCTGTAACTACCTCGATGCAATGTTGTCACCACCTTGACCTGTCAATTCAAATACTTCATTTGCTATAGTCGCTACGTCGATGCACCTTGATACCAGGTCGATGCATCTATGCATCTCAGTGTTCTTCATCATTTTCTGCTTTTGTTCAGCCATCCTTGGTATATAAAATGGTGTTAAGAGAAGAGCAGATTATGTCTGCCTGGAAACTTGCACTATGGTTGAGGTGGTCATTGACCTACATTCTCAGCCAAGTACCAAGGCTAATTGATTCATGAAGTCAGGGGGAGATTCTTTCTTTGGTATGGTCAAATTCCTTTTGGTCCATTGAGTCAAATTGTGAGGGGGAGTTGTCTATATTCTGGAGTCAGTCAGATTATATTGTGTTCATTGAGAATCTAATATAGTCCTTTCACAGATCTTGACTTTCAGAACTCTCTTAAAAATTTTAAGTCTGTTAACTAAAAGCTTAGCCAAGAAGTTTAAGTCTTATGGTCATGTATAGACTAAGATAAAGGTTCTGAAGAATATCTTCCTACACGTCTCAATGAGTAAATAACAATGTTGGATTATCATGCCCTGAATTCTTCTAAAAACTTGAACATTAAAATTAACAAGGCATCTCTAGCTGAAAAATCTGTCCACTTGAGTATTGTTCTCAAACATTCTACTTCACTAAAGTAAAAAGGGGTAAAATTACTTCAGAGCAATGATCTGGCTCACTGAGAAACTAACTCTTTCACCATGAAGTGGAGTCAAGTTGAGTCATGAAGTGCTAGATTATCTCTGATTAAAAAGGCTATGCCTATGAAATCATGGCAGAGCAATGGCATAGAATGTTGAGTAACTGGGTCACTTCACCTAAGACGTGTTGTGTCTCATGTAAAAAGACATCTCTACTGCTAACTCTGTTCCCAAAAGAGAGGCATTAAGGTTACCACACTGAATAACTGGGGATTCTTGCATCTAACCAATGTGTCTCCTCACACAAAAAGGTGTATGTTAAACCACTTTGCTCAATGGAAAAAGAAATTCATTTAGCAAACTGTTGAATCTAATCAAAGCCCCCAAATGCAAAGTATGGTGTGAACTGCTTGTTTTCAATACTATTGGACCCTTTTCACTTGAGAAGTCTCTGAAAATTTAACTAGTACAGTTTTTAGACAACTTATTCAAGGCATCCATATGAAAATTGCTCACTCTCTTTATTCCTGTATGGAGATAATTTTCAAGATTTTCTATTCTGTCTTTCCGGATCATCAGTCTGAAACATCTAAGCAATTTTTAGTTATCACTTAATCTATTAAGAGATGGGTCTGGCACTTTCTAAATCTGTGAACTTACTGTATCTGAAATCTTTTGCACTTTCATGTTGTTCTTCTCTGCCCATTTTTTGATGATGTCAAAGGGGGAGAATAAGGGTAAGGGGGAGAGTAAGTTGATAAGTTGAGTATGTTGAGGGGGAGAGTAAGTCTGTTTCTGTCCTGATTGGTATCATGTCTGTTGTCTTGGCAGCTCAAATAAACCTTCCTTCTATATTTCAGTCCATTCAATTCATAACTCGAAATGGTACAACTATCTCTCAAGGAAGATAAATTTCTTTTCATGAACTATTAAAACTTAACGACTCATATGGTTGCCATCATCAAAAAGTGGGAGAATGTTGAATTCTGTGTTTTGATGATGTCAATGCAATGTGGTTTATTGGCTAAATAAGAACAGTTTTATATTGCAGGAGCTCTGAGTCGGAAAAAATCCACTTTAAATCAAGGAGGGAAGTTCAGGAGTTAAGATAAGAACCATGGAGTGTCGAAGTAGGACGTTCACTGCCTCGATGCAGTCACAACCACAGAAGTCTTTTTTAGAAGAGTTGCATCGACGCATCAAAGAAGTGCACCAATGCATCAAGAACAAATTTGCTATCATGTCACACTGCGTCAACGCATCAAGGTTGATGCACCGACGCACCAAGTAAAAGGGGCAGCACTTGAAACACTGCATCTATGCATCAAGGTTGATGCATCGACGTACCAAATAAAAAGGGCAGTACTTGAAACACTGCATCGACGCATCAAGGTTGATGCATCGACACACCAAGACAAAAAGGCAGCATTCGAAGCCTTCTGGCTAAGGGTTCCATCTTCACATTGCACCAACGCATCTGAGGAATGCATCGACGCACCAAGTCAGAAGCCAAAGTTTGAAGACAGCTGTTCGAAGGAGTTATCTTCACACTGCCTTGATGCATCTGTGGAATGCATCGACGCATCTAGCTCGTAACCAGCAATTGGAAGACTACAAGGTCGAAGCACTAGAAGAAGGAGTAAATGTTGTCAATAGGGTAGGTCGAAGCAGCGAGTCACTGATCCGACGCATTAGTCATCAGAAGATGAGTCATCACATTCTGCCTCGACCTGATGTAAGAAGACTGCGTTGACCTCCTGAAAGAAGCTTCTGATGCTGTTTATTTCGACCGATCGAAATAAGGGAACGGTCGATCGATTCCGGTAAGATTCTTGTACGGGCAAAACTTAGCTTGCTTTGGCTAAACAAATGAATCTGAAAGTATGAAGACGTCTGAGCACGTGATGAATGGAAGGAAATCACATGATTGCGATCATGGAACTTTTTGGCGCTCAAATCATAAACCCACGTGGCGTGCTTCTGGAAGGATCATATCATAATCAGAGTATTCCTTTTCCACGTGAACCGATTGATGATTGGTTGATCGGAATCTTGAGTGGAAGAGAGTGAAGACGATGCTCTGCTCTCTGCTATATATATCAGCTCCTCCATTCAAGAGATGCTGCTGAAGCTACTGCCTTCGTTGAGATCAAAATTCCAAAGAGTGAGCTCTTGCAGAAATAGAAGAAAGAGATCCATCGTGATAAGAAGAGAAAATAGAGTGCAGCCAGCCCATCTCGTAGGAGATTGCTTCATTAGAAGCTACATTGTTCTTATTTGTTTTCTCTAATCGACTTCTTATTTCTATTGCTTTCCGTTTTGTTCGTCGATTTATATTTGCTCTAGTTCCCTCTGAGTGTTCTCAGAGGAAGGGAGAGTATTCTCCGAAGTCCCCACTGTAGGTTCAGAAGAATAGAGGTCTCCAAGCTCTGGTTGTGTGAGCTGCGGGATCCAGTTCACGGGGTTCCTTCTGTGAAGACAGAAGAAGGGAGGATTGTCCTCCGGGTGCTACATTATGCAGTGTGTTTCGATCTTTACTGGGTGTAGGATCGGAGGTCAAGGGATTTGTCTCCCTTGGGTGTGAGGCTGTGGTGTAACACCCCAGTCAATTAATAAAAGATAAAATTAAAAATATGAAATATGTATTGAAATAAAAATATGTGAAAAAGAAATATACGAAAAACGTGTTGTTAATTAAGTTATAAATTTAACCTTATGAGAATAATTAAAAATTAACAAAAAGTAGAATGAATAATTGAATCACAACCCGACGTAAGAGTGAGGCCGATATATTGGAAAAGATTAAGATAGTTATTTTTTTTAATTAACTTGTCATTTAAAGACTTCAATAATTCTTTTAGTTAAAGGACATTATTTATTTTGTAAGTGGCCAAATTATATAAATAAAAAGAGAATATTTATTTTTCTACGATGACCATAAAAGGAATTTCATATTCCAAGATGCAATTGAATTTTTCTATGATAATCTGAATTTAATATATATAAATTAAAATTAATTGAATTTCACCCATAGGCTAAAAGTTTCGACCAATTTATAAAAATATAGAAAATTATATTCTTATAGAGAACGAAATTTTTAACAATATTGCCAACTGGGCCAACCTCTAATTAAAATTAATTAGGCCGAATTAAAGAGATTTTAGCAAAATTCATTGTTCTTAATGGTTCAACCTAGATCGATCTAATTCGAGCCCAATTCGCAACCAATCAAGCCCAAATCAAGCCCAATTGATAGGCCCATCATAGGAGCCCAATTTCCCTTTGAAACCCCTAACCCTAGACGCTCCTTTCGATAGTGGCGACGACGGATTTGGCCAAATTTCGAGTTCTTCACCGAGTTTTTCCCTTAGGACTCTCTAACCGAACTCGACCTCTAGAAGCATCTATACACCCTATAAATTGAGGGCTTCGTCTACCTAAGACCTCTATTTGAACTTCTAGCCGGTGGCGGGGTCGATTGTGGGCGATTGAGGGCGTGGGGCGACGAGGAACGGCAAGGGTTCATGGTTAGGGTTCCCTCGCACCGTCTGAGTTTCGATCCAAATTGGTAGGTTTCTCTCAGGCCAAACTTTAATTGAAGTATGCTAACTTGATCATCTACGTGTCCTCTTCATTTTGATGTCAAAAGCCCTAATTTTAGTTTAGTATAACGATCGTATTTTAGTTTTAAACCGAGGCATGTCAAGTTAGGGCACCATCCATGTTAGTTTCACTTATATCAATATGATGTTAGGTTTTAGCATGCTAAACTTCTAATTAATCATGTCATCCTGTGCAAAATTTTGTCCTCTTTAGATTGGTTCTATTTTGCCTAATTTTCATTAACTGTGTTGCATGAATTTGAGTTTTGAATCGACGTATGTCGGAGTTCGCCGTGAATGTTTTCTGTCTCAAATTACGGCCCTTCCAGTGACCGCTCTAGTGAGAGGCGGCCACGCGATAGACCTCCGATTGGCGGCGGGGTTTCAAAAGTGAAAATGGCCCTCCAATGACCGTCTCGTGCTTAAAATGGCCCCGCGATAGACCGCCTTTGGGCGTTGGGGTTTCAAAAAGAAAACAAAAAGAGGGTTAGTTAGGTCCTTAGCGGTCACTTCCCTGACCGTCTTATCGTATAGCGTCCTCCTTTTGACCGTTTCTATCCTTGTTTCAGCAATGATGTTGATTGTTTTCCGGCATGATATGTTCTGTCCTTCCTTGATTTGATAGCATGAAATTAGGGTTAATTACGTGGTATGGACACACTAATGATTAGGGATCATGGAACATTTGATTAAAGTTTAATTCTCTTTCATGAATTATCCTTTCATGTTCATAATTCTTGTGTTATAAAATGATTGAAAAAGAGAGTAGAGTAACATGCTTGCATAATTGATTAGTTTGTAAAATTTTATTTCTATTATATAGTTAGAACTTGTTTTAAGGTGGTGCCACTCCGGTGGTCTCGACTAGACCGATTATACATGTTTTTCGATGTTTATGACATGTTAATTCTTGGGCATCGAATACCTCTCCGTCGGATATTCCTTCCGTCGGACTAGGTGTTCATGTTTCAAGCCTTCTGTAAGCCCCCGCGAGCCTGGGATTCCCACTAGGATGTCGGGCGAGTTGTACCCCCAAAACCTGAACCCACTGACTCGATCAGATCGTGTGTTTCTACAGCCCAAAATTGGGACTATTATGTTTATTGCGGCCCTTCTGGGACCGCTACTGTATGTTAGCGGCCACAATATGACTGTTTCTCTGTTTCTGTTCTGGCCTGTGTGCCAGGTTTGCCGATCAATTTCCTTTGATTTCCAGTTGACCTAGCTCTGCAAGAGTCGACCTAAAGCCCCTTGTATGATCTAGGATGTGTGGGCTGGACCCCAGTTCGGTTCCACCATGTCTCAGGCTGACCTAGGGCCCGGCAAGTCGACTGCTTAAACATTGCTCGGCCCAACTCTATTGCGGTCACCTTTAGACCGTAATTTGATTGAAGCGGCCCAGTGAGGACCGTTTATGTTCTTTAGCGGCCCTTTGGCGACTGTTTTTCTCCAGCCTACACTGGGCTTCGTCCTTTGGCCCAGTAACGACGCTAGCGGTCCAGTATAGACCGTTTTTATGTTATGGCGGCTTTGCCTTGACCGTCTTATCCTGTGCGGCCTCCGTCAAGATCGTCTATTGGCCAGTTTTTCAAAATTATTATTTTCATGGTTTTATTGCATGTTTTTCCCTTTAGCCTCTCCAGGCTATTCTATCTCGAGAATGTGACCTTTGATGGGTCTCCATCGTAATCCTTTCTTTGCAAGTCATTCCCCGTAATGACTTATATATGTATATTCTTTCTAGCTAAAGAGCTTATTCTTGGAAATCCTTCAAGAAATCCAATTTCCTACATGTATCATCTTTGCTACATAACTTGACCTTGGAACTCTTGGCCATTAAATATTATGGATGTCTAGATTTCGTGGGATCTCTGATCCAACCAATCAATGCTAAGACAATCATTTTTAAGGGCCTAGTCTGGTCCTGGGAGGAGCACCCGAAGAGTGGGAGGTGTAATGACTAGGTGTGGCATTGCACTGAGTACTATCTAGCGTGTGAGTCTATGACATTCCACATTCTCGTGAAACTAGATGTTCATACTTAAGTGCGTGAAGTACTTGCTTGCGTGACTTGACTTGATATATGACCACTCACATGAAGTTCTAGTTACTTGCTCTTGCTATCTTGACTTGCAATATCTCAACTCCTGTATCATGTCAGTTATCCTGTGATCATGCTATTTTTTTTTTGGTCCGCTTATTTGTATTTTTACGTATCATTCATACATATTCATGAAATGACTAATTACTTAAATTTTACTTGACGATAGAGTGTAATTCCTACTGAGCTTCTCGCTCACTCCCTACTTTAACATTTTCAGGTAACTCGGTAGATGGAACACTCGAAATTTGGAACAGGCCAGCGTGATCGAGTGAACTCGGAGCCGTAGAGACCGAAGTCTTCTTTTCCTATTTCTTGTGTCTAGTTAGTATCGTGAGTCGTGTCCATTTGCCTTTTTCTTGTTTTCTTTTATTGGAGTCTATTATTATAAATTGAGTCAAATTGTAATTTAAATTCTCGAACATCAATAAAATTATTTTTTGTCAAATTACGACCTCCATGTGTCTTTGCTATTATTTTCATCTATTGTTTATTTACTCTAATTAACATGACTGTTTCGCTGCCACGTTCCGAGCAACGCTTCCCGCTACTATCGGTTCGGGGCATGATAAAAGTGGTATCAGAGCCAGGTTGTATATGTCCTAGGTTCTTGTTCATAAGTATAGGTTACGCTAAGTAATAGGTCGTATAATCCATGTCATCCCTTCGTTTCACCTAGTGAGAATGGGTAGGGTCTCGGGTTAAGTAATAAAATCTGTACAAGATGACGATAGTGCGACATGTAAGGGTAATAAGTTTATTAACATATAATTATTTTACAGGTATCTAAGCTTCTTTTGAAATGAAAAAGAGAAGGTTCGCGAGTAAGATAACCCTCGATTTTGTTAAAGGTTGGCGAGTTCATCGTAAAGAATTCCAAGTAACAAAATGAGAAGGAATAACCTATCACAAAAGAAGTGTTTTCACTATCATAAATTGGGTCATCAGGCCAAGGAGTGCTGGCGGAAGAGCGGAGCGTGTCTTCGATGTGGAAATAAAGACCATAGAATGGATAGTTGCCCTAAGCTCCCTCCGCAAGTGAAAATTATAGGAGAATCGGAACCGATTTTTGTTATCAAAGAAGAAATTATAAAAGGTATCGTATCCCTCATCTTTAACTCTAGCTAGCTCTTTTTCATCTCACCAGATTTTGACTAGATTGTTATTTTGATAAGGTCAATCTTAATTAGATTATTTGAAGAAAAAGAAAATGATCGGTGAATTTGGAGACCAAATTCCTTAAAGTGGGGGAGGGTGTAACACCCCAGTTAATTAATAAATGATAAAATTAGAAATATGAAATATGTATTGAAATAAAAATATGGGAAAAAGAAATATACAAAAAATGGGTTGTGAATTAAGTTATAAATTTAACCCTATGAGAATAATTAAAAATGAACAAAAAGTAAAGGGAATCTAGTTTTTGCAAAAAGTAGAATGAATAATTGAATCACAACCCGACGTAAAAGTGAGGTCGATATATTGGAAAAGATTAAAATAGTTATTTTTTTAAATTATATCATCAAAACTCATGAAGCAAAACATCATCAAGGCACAGGGACACAACAAAATTGATGGTTGTTAAAAGAGAAAAACAAGTCTCATGTTTAAAATAGTAGATTCTCTGCTTATACACAAAAATGGAAGAATGTGAAGTTCTCTATATGTCATTACTGTGGCAAAAATGGTCATGAGATGCACAATTATTTTTGGATGGAGATTGATGATTTGAATGCTACGAGAAAATTGAAAATGCTTGACAAAACTCATATTAACCAACTAGGACCCAAGAAGACTTGGGTACCTAAACCTTTCAAATGAGAACTTTGGTTGTAAGGGTGCCTTGAGGCCAATGAAAAAATGTTGAAAAATAAAGATCTCTCAAGGCAAAGGTAAGAAAATAAAGTTTATCTTTCATGAACTACAGTAGATTTTGGGACTAGATGCCAGTGTTCTTATGGTAGGTATTGATTCTGAGAAGTTTGGACAGTTTTGATTCTCCTCTACTATGATGAAAGTGCTTGGTTGGTTGAATGGATTTCGATAAATAAAGGAGTGCGTGTGAGATCGTTATCGCCATTGAATGTTTTTTTTAATTGGAATTGCATGTGCATGTTTGAGATTATCTGAGTATCCGGTATATCAAATGGTGATCTGCAGAAAGGCAGAATAAGTCTGTCTGGAACTCTCACCATGCATGAGTACATAACTCCGTCTAGTACCAGAACTCAGTGAAATCAAATGTTCGGGTCATGAGGGAATTTTTATCTAAGTAGAATCAATCTGAAAATGAGCTCACACCTTCTGAACTACATTGAATCAAAACTGAGTTTGATACTACTACTGATGATGTTGTGTTTAGAACTTGATCTCTCTCTGTGTGTCAATAAGTCTTGTGTTGAGGGGGAGTTTGAAATTTTTAAAATTAGAGTGCACTCCATACAAATTTTGAGTCTGCATGTGTTTTGCATAATAAATACCATTCTGTGTTCTCATGCATTTTCATGCACGTCATGCTAAGGGGGAGTTTGAAGAATCTATTTTTCATATGAGAATGCATTGCATTTTTTGATGGATCATCATTGCATGATTTCATGGTATATCAAATGGTGACATGTGGAAGAGTAGGTCACTTCTGTCCGAAAACTATTACCATGTGTGAGAATATGCCTCCAACTGGTACCATGAGTCAATTGTTCATGTAGGCCATAGGCTGCATACCTTTCTGTCAAAACTTTGCTGAGTTTTTCTGAAATTCATGCACATATTAAGGGGGAGTTCCTAGCTAAATGATCTGTAATTGAGGCTTAGGCTCATTCATAGGGAAGTACCCCTTGTGCTAAATGCTCAAGCTGAAGACTGATGAATAATCTTTGCAATTGACATGTCAATTTCTGCTAATGGTTGTTCTGTTACTTTCTGCATTAAAAGTGTCGACCCCAAGGGTCAACCCTCTCTTATGTTGTTTCTGCTCTGCAGGTTTTCAGAATGTCTCAGGAAGGTATCCTGAGAGAGTCGACCCCTAGGGTCACATGAGTCATGGTTATGTTTTTTGATTTTTAAACCTGTTTATCCATCTTTTGTGTTTTGAGTGTTTCCCTGTGCATTTTTCATAACACCCAGGGCAGACAAATTAGTAAAATGCATCTTAGTCATGCATTTAGGACAGCATTAAAATCCATGAGTTAGGTGCATCCAGGTCATTCAAGCATAATGTGTTTCGAGTAAAAATTGAACTCTTGCATCTTGCACTCATGTTGCATGAGTTACATAGTTCTATGTGTGTATGTCCAGATGTATGCACTGCATATTGCATTTTCCCATCGTGTGCTTGATACTATATGCTACTCAACCCCCATCCTTGAAATTTTCTATGACTATATACTTTCTTGTTAAATAATGCTGCATTTGAGTCATGACTGGTGTGTCTCATATCACACACTCAGGGGGAGGACTCTTTTAATAAGTGCACTTATTTAGGGGGAGCTGCACAATCATGTTTTCAATTAAATTTTTGGTATATATGTTAAATCAAATCCGTACACTACCTTCCACCTAAATGTGATAATGAGTGTTAACATAAGGATATAGGAATTTCTTTTCAACACTCTAGAGAAACTAAACTTGCTGCATTGATTTTGAAGAGGAAAGTTGAGGAAAAAGCTGCCTGCCTCATATAGAAGAAAAATTCTAAAATGAAAAATGAAATGAAAAGAAAATTAAAGGCAGTGCAATGCTCAATGTCGCTAAGTAAATTAGATGTATGTCACCTGAGACGTGATATGGTTCATTTTGAAAAGTCTTGTACTGAAGTATCTCTATTCAGAATGAAGTGAAATGGTTAATGTTCTGAGTAACCGGAGAGTCTGGCATGTGATCTATGTGTCTCCTCGCGTAAAAAGGAATAGACTACACCTGATCACTCTTATTTAAAAAAACTCAGATTCTTACAGTGATTAATTCAAAAAATCAAAAAAATTGAAGAAAGCTAAATGGGGCAGAGCGAAGCCTCCAATATGCTAAAATCTAAAAATAATGTGCAGTTTGAATGGTCTCTCTTTGTGTTGAACTGAAAATCCAAATATCCATATGGCTAAGATCCATTCTCACGTTTATTCACTTACACAATTGGAAATTTCATTTGATATGTATTCTGAAAATCTAATTGATTGCATAGGTTGCTGAATTCTCTTGAATATCTACACACTTTCCTTGGGTGTTAAATATAAGCTATCTGGTTGCATGGACT
Source organism: Amorphophallus konjac (assembly GCA_022559845.1). Taxonomy (NCBI): domain Eukaryota; kingdom Viridiplantae; phylum Streptophyta; class Magnoliopsida; order Alismatales; family Araceae; genus Amorphophallus; species Amorphophallus konjac. Next base: position 324,050,864 of record CM040118.1, on the reverse strand, counting down.
TACTTGCACTTTTCATACACCTATCTCATCTTTTTGATAAGAAAGGGGGAGATTTGTTGCATTTTCATATCTGGATCCGGTCGACCGGATCATCTCATTGGTCGACCGACATAATCACTCCTTTGAATTCTGCAAGTCCAGATTGTCAGTTATCTGCATGGCTGCTTGGTTTACATTGTGCCATATGATAGAAACGCAGAGTGTGATCTAGAAGGGGGGGATGAATAGATCGCCACTATTTTCAAAAACTGAGATCAAAAGATCACGCTAGATGACTCAAGAGATAAGATGCAAAACACTTCTCACTCGATAGGAACATACGCTCATAATGAAATAAACGTTCCAGATAGCAATCGGTGATACATGGCTAAATGATCGAGCACATGAGGGGTTAAAGAAGCCAACGTAATGGCAACCTCCACCAACCAACGATCAGAAATCTCCCAGAAAGCAAAGCAACAATCACACACGGAGACAAAGGGGTTTTTAGGTGTTTCGATTGCCCACTGTAATCTATGTCCACCCCTCGTCCACATTGGACGAGGATTCCACCAGCACAGGCTAGAAAAGCAGACTCAGTCTGCGACAACGGCTGCCTCACAGCTTGACCAGAGGAACAGACTCCTCTCTTCCTCCAACCCGGAGGGAAAACACTAGCAACACCTTGTTACTAGCAATCGGAGACTCAGTCTTCCTTCCTCCAGACCGGAGGGAACCCACAAGTGACACCCCCGTCACTTGCAAACCAGAGACACTGTCTCCCTTCCTCTACACCAGAGGGAACCCAGAAACACAGCGATAATACTCGGATCAAAATGAAAAATAATAAACGAGAAAACACTAGAGAATGTAGCTTCAAAGAAGCGTAAAGACTAAACAAGTTCTCTTGGCTGGTAGCTCTCAAAGACTATTCTATCTTTCTCTTGGCTTGAACTGGGTTTCTCACGACTTCTCTTTCTCTTGGAGATGCTCTCTTTTCAGGTGGAGACGATGGGAGCTTTTTACGGCCGCTTTCTCCAGCTCTATCCAGCACCAGCACCCTTCTTCGAAGGGTAATGTAGCTTTATATAGGAACAAGGGCTTCGTATGGATCAAGCAATAGAACCCTACTAAAATTCCATTGGTCCACATTTTAGGGAATGGAAGCTTCCTTTCCTCGGATCACGTGCCTATCATTTCTCCTTTATCCACGAGCCAGCCTTCTGCCTTTTCGTAGGTCACGTGCCTCTTCTACGAACCTGATTGTACCCTGTAAAAGTAAGACAGAGTACCATTTAGGATTATTCTCAGCAAAGTAGAATTCGCCACGTAGAAGAGCAGACATTGCACAGACCTTAGGTAGCACGAACACGACATGCACCGACTATATGCACTGACCATAAAGACTACCAAAGGATGCACCGACCTTGGTCGTGCACAGACCTCAGTATGGATAACAAAAACATGCACCGAGGCACATATGCACCGACCTTATGAGCCTAAGATTAAAAGACACACTGACCGTGTAAAAAGCTTGCACCGACCTTAAGTAGTCCAAGGCATAAGTGCACAGACCCATATATGCATGGACCTTCAGATGCAAAGAAGAGAACGTGCACAGACCCTCATTCCTGTGCTACAGGGATTAGCACGGACCTTGGTATGCTTAGAGCTGAAATGTGCACAGATGTTATCTCCTTGGTATGCTTAGAGCTGAAATGTGCACAACTATTATCTCCCCAGTGCAAAGTATGCACCGACTTGGTGGTGAGACAGATGCCTACACTTAACCAAAAGTTGCACCGACCTTGTGCGAACAAAACTAGCACCGACCTGACGCGCTCTCAGCAAAGAATATGCATCGACATACATGCGTGCACATAACAAGACTGTGCACTGACTTGACATCTGCACAGACTATGAAGTCTTTTTGCTACAAAGTGCACAGACCTAATGTGCGAGAAGGCAGATGTGCACGGACATAAATGATGCATGGACCTAAATGTTGCACGGACTTCATGTGCAAGAAAGAGAACATGCATGGACCTTGAAATGCAGTGCTATAGGAAATAGCACCGAACATGAAATATGTAGGCTAAAAATGCACCGACTTTAATTGCACTGCTACAGGGATATGCACAGACTTGGATACGGAAGGTGAAGAGGTGCACCGTCCTGAATGTGCTTGAGGGAAGAAATGCGCCGACCTAAGAACGGACAGGGCAGCAATATGCTCAAAGTTAGACTTGCACGGACTTAGCATACTAACCCTGGATGTTCACCGACCGTGCATGCGGTTCCATAAGAACCTGCACCGACCTAAGATATACCAAATGCAAGACTAGCACCGACGTCATCTTTTTGGGACTCGATGCTAACATCGACTCTAGTAGCAAGTGTTCAAAACTAACGTCGACCCTAGTTAGCCAAGACTCGAACTAGCATAGACTAAGTGTATGCGTGAAGTGCAGCTAACATCAACTTTAAGCTGTTTGATGAAATGCCATGCACACTGAAATGGCTTCCACACTAACTGATTGATAAGCTAATCATGCACACACTCCAAGGCACATTCTTGTGAGAATTTTTATGATGTTTGACTTATGGTGTATGACATCATCAAAATCATAGAGATGCAAAAATCTCTCCCTTTTTGATGATGGCAACACTATGAGTCAATCAATTATCAATGCACTCAATAAGGATGATTAAGCAAGCATGCAATCACAACATACACACTAATTCCTGCCAGCTGTAAACAGCAGACCAGCTCAAGCCCAAACACAATATCATCAAGATATGCAAGCAGTTCATCATATATGCATGCAGAAACCTTCACATTGACACAAACTTCAGCCAGACTCAAACTCATCACTAATCACTGACTCCTACCAGAATTATCACCAACTGCCAGAAACACTACCAGAATCACTCCCCCTTTGACATCATCAAAATGAAATTAAGGAGATATGCAGCTGCTGGATAAGTGAGAAAAAGATACAGTTTTATCACAGTGTAGAATGACCCATGATCATATCTTAAAAGATTAAGTAGGAGAATAAAAGTAAGCGTAGATTCTTCAAATTCTAATAAACAAGAAAGAGCTAGAGTAAGATTAAAGTTTATCTACGTACAGAAGATATGATGGAGAACAAGTATGAACAGATATGTCAAGGGGGATCTGACCAAAAAATGTACTTAGTAGACTGCAAGAAACTGATCCACAGAAATGGTTCTTGAAGTATTGAGGACAACCAGTCCACAGAATTGAGTAAGGATAAGGTATTTGATGGATGTTTCTTTAATGAGCAGCACAGAAGTCAATAAGTAATTTGGTAGATCACACCTTTTGACATGAGGAGACACCTTGACTAGAGGTCGGAATCCCCAGTTACTCAGTGTGAGAATCGCATTACCTCTCTTTTTAGAGAACAGAGTTAGTAACTGAGGTGGCTTTTTACGTGAGGGGACACCTTGATCAGAGGCCAGACTCCCCAGTTTCTCACCACCTTGCTACCATTGCTCTGTCATGATCAGATAGAAAATATTTTTGTAATATTTAACCAGAGTTAATATGATACCTCATGACATATAAAGATATTCACTTCTTTGATGAATTACCTAGTTTCTCAGTGATCAGAGCATTGCTCTGGACATTTTTATCCCTTTAAATTTTTGACATGGTATGTTTGAAGATAATAACAGAAGCACTTATTCTGATGGAATTAATTCCCTGAAGTCTAGATTTCAAGTTTTAGCAGGTTTCATGACATATGAGTTTAGCTTGTTCCATGGTCATGAGATATGTAAGAAGATATACTTCTAACACTTTATCTAAGTCTCAGCTAATTTATTAGATATAAGATTCTAGGAACACATCAGTTGCTCAGACTTAAAGGTTTAAGACATGAATGACATTCCACTCTCTGTGAATGGATTGTATAAGTTCTTTCAAAAGAAGTAGCAACTACACAAATCTCTTAAGATCTTTTGACTCAGTCAACCTTAACAAACTGACCAGCTAGAGATGCTCTACCTGACATGCTCTTTATCCAAGGACATGTGATGCAAAAAACATCCTTCACAAAATGATAACAATTGGATAACTCCCCCTCACAAGATGATCTGATATGCAAGTAAATCACATGCAGTATATGCAATTCTTTAAGCCTCTCAACATATCAGGACAAAGATAAACTCCCCCTCACAGTTTGAACTAATATGCAGACACAACTCATGCCGAATGGCAAACATGCAAAACAAAAACTCATTTTCATGCAAATCAGTTTTATTGAAGAACATGAAAACATTTTATTCATGGAGCTTAGAGTTCAGCAAGATTTGAAGATGCCTAATTCTCTCCTTAGAGTTGTGAATTTGTCATTATTCAATGGCTTAGTAAAAATATCAGCTATTTGATTTGCAGTGCCAACATGGATCAATTCAAAAGTTCCTTTAGACACCTCATCCCTAATAAAATGATGTCTGATTTCTATGTGTTTAGGTCATGAATGCAAGATAGGATTCTTTGCAAGATTGATGGCACTAGTATTATCACAGTAAATGGGTGTGCAGCCTAAGTCTACTAGGTAGTCCTGAAGCTGATTTTTTATCCAAATCACCTGTGTACCACAGCTCCATGCAGCTAAGTACTCAGCTTCTGCAGTGGAGAGGGCCATAGAGTGCTGCTTCTTGGAACCCCAAGAAATCAGACACCCACCTAAGAACTGACAATGTCCACTAGTGCTCTTCCTATCTAGTTTGCAGCCAGCGAAATTAGCATCAGTGTATGAAATTAGATCAAAAGTATTTGATGCAGGGTACCACAGTCCTAAGTTATGAGTTCCAGAAATGTATCTAAAGATTCTTTTCACAGCAGCTAAATGCAATTCAGTAGGCCTAGATTGATATCTAGCACACATACCTACACTGAATTGGATATCAGGTCTCGAGGTAGTCAAATAGAGTAGGGATCCGATCATATCTCGGTATAGCTTTGCATCAATTTCCTGACCCGATTCATATGCATCTAGAGAAGTGTTGGTACCCATTGGAGTTGAGATGTGCTTCAAGTTGTCCATCCCAAATCTCTTGAGAATTTCCATTGAGTACTTTGTCTGACTGATGAAGCACCCATCTTCCAATTTGTGCACCTGCAGTCCAAGAAAATATTTTATTTCACCTACCATGCTCATCTCAAATTCATTAGACATCATTTCAGCAAATTCTCTGCACAGTTCAATACATGTTGAACCAAAAACAATATCGTCTACATATACCTGAACTATGATGAGATTTTTATTTAGCACCTTTGTAAACAAAGTCTGATCCACCTTACCTCTTTTGTAGCCCTTGCTGAGCAGAAATTCTGTCAGCCTTTCATACCAGGCCCGAGGAGCCTGTTTCAGTCCATACATGGCTTTGTTCAACCTGAAAACCTTGTTAGGGTATGAAGACAATTGAAATCCAGGTGGTTGATCTACAAAAACTTCTTCCTTGATGAGACCATTCAAAAATGCGCTTTTGACATGCATTCGATGAAGTTTCATATTTTTAGAACATGCAAAAGCTAGCAGGATTCTTATGGCTTCTAACCTAGCAACAGGAGCATATGATTCTTCAAAGTCAACTCCAAACTCCTGGTAGTAGCTTTTAGCTACTACTCTAGCTTTATTTCTAGAAACTATTCCATCTTCATTCAGTTTATTCTTAAACACCCATTTTGTTCCAATAACAGTTGCATTTTCAGGTCTAGGAACAAGTTCCCATACATTATTTCTTTCAAACTGTCCTAGTTCCTCATTCATTGCATTAACCCAAGATTCAGTATTTAAAGCATCTTCAACATTTTTGGGTTCTATCTGTGACACTAATGCAACTAGGTCTTGATTATTAACATTTCTAAGAAAAGACCTTGTCCTAGGGGGATCATTCAAATTTCTTATGATGTTTTGAACAAGGTGGTCTTTTAGAAATCTAACATTTATTGAAGACTCACCTGTTTCAGCCGGCCTTACCTGGTTGGGAGCATTTGGTGTTTCATTTGGCTGAATCTTCTCTTCTTCTTTATCTTCTAGGAATTCTCCATCATGCTTTGAATCCATGTCATCATCTTCAATGTTAGTAGCACTTTTTGTTTCATCAAAAATGACATGTGGAGACTCTTCAATTTTTTGTTCAGTAATGTTAAAAACCCTATATGCTCTAGACACTTCAGAGTATCCTAAAAATATTCCAGGACAACTTTTAGCTTCAAATTTATCTAGATCATTTTTGTCATTATTATGGATAAAACATTTAGCACCAAAAATTCTGAAGTGAGCCAAGTTTGATTTCTTACCTTTCAATAGCTCATAAGCGGTTTTCTTATGCACTGGTCTTACCATGGCCCTGTTGATAGTGTAGCATGTTGTGCTGGCCGCCTCTGCCCAGAACTTTCTTGGTAATTGGCTTTCAAGCAGCATAGTTCAGGCCATCTCCACAATGGTTCGATTTCTTCTCTCCACAATTCTATTCTGCTCTGGTGTCCTGGGAGAAGAAAATTTGTGTGTTATTCCCTCAGTTTCACAAAGATCAGAAAACATGGAGTTTTAAAATTCACCTCCATGGTCAGACTGGATTGAACAGATTTTGTGTTTTCCTTCTTGTTTGATCTTATTGAAAAATTGTTTGAATTTTTGAAATGCATCATTCTTGTTAGCTAAGAAAAAGATCCATGAAAATCTAGAATGATCATCAGTAATCACATAACCGAACCTGCTACCGTTTAGACTCTGAGTTCTAGTAGGACCGAAGAGGTCCATATGAAGCAGTTCCATTGGTCTAGAAGACAATGGCTCAGATCTTAATTTAAAAGACTTTCGGGTCTGCTTGCCTAGAGCACAGGCATCACAAATTTTTGAATTTGAGTTGAATTTTATTTTAGGTAAACCCCTAACCAGATCAAATTTTACCAATTTATTTAAGGTAGTGTAGCTAGCATGACCTAAACGCCTATGCCAATTAAAAGCATTATTGTCTAAATCAGCAGAAAGATAAAGATTTGATTCAGAATTCTTGTTAAGATCTACCATGTAAACATTATTCACCCTATGTCCTAAAAGCATGATTTTGTCAGAATTCATTTCAAAGATTTTGCATGCATTATTGTCAAAAACAACTCTGTGACCCTTGTCACATAGCTGACTGATGCTAAGCAAGTTATGTTGAAGACCATCTACCAGCAAAACTTTTTCAATCACATTGGAGGGGGACTTACCAACTGTCCCTATTCCTATGATCTTACCTTTATTCTTACCTCCAAATTTAACCATACCTCCCATCTTCATTTCCAATTCACTGAACTTTGACCTGTCACCTGTCATGTGCCCGGAGCAGCCGCTATCCAGGTACCATCTATTGTGTTCGACTGCCAGACTGACCTGCAAGCAAATCAAGCACAAGGAAATTTTGGAACCCAAGAAAAGTTGGGTCCAAAAAAGTTACTCATTCCTTCCACAGCAATCTTAGGAAAATTGACCTGTCTGGTTCCTTCCTTGTGAGCAGAATTTTCATTTTCAACATGCAATGTTTTATTAGCTCTGGTCCTCAGATTTTGATGAATGTTGTTCTTCATAGCATGTGAGTTGTTCCAGTTATAGGTTTTTCTTTATGGGTTATTCCAGAATCTTTTCTGATCGGGGAACCTTTGTGATGTTTTAGGATGAACCCAATTTTGAGTGTTATAATTCCAATTCCTTTTCTGAAGAGGTGGTCTATGTTGATTCCTGAAATGAGCAGGGTTTACTCTGTAGACACCCGGATTCCTTGAGGGAGTAGTCTTGCTACTCTAATGCATTATAGGCCTAGCATGGAAATTTTTATTGATATACCTTGGTGGAGTGAGATTTGTTCCATCAGATTTTTGAGTTTTAACATTTGAGCTGGATGGGGTGTCCAGCTTCTCCTTTCCCTTCTCTGAACAGAAGGTTACAGTCTTAAATTCAAATGGCCTTTTTTTGGTGGGATTGTATCCCAGACCTTCTTTGTTGAAATTCACCCTAACACCTAGCAAGGTATCTAGGTTAGATTTTTCCTTGCATAAATTTTTCTAGGGTGTTTTGCTTATCTTCAAGATCCTTTTTCAACTTTTCACTCATTTTCTGTATCTCAGAATTGACATTTTTATAGCATCATATTTTTCAGAAAACAGATCATTCTCCTTTTGCAACTCATGAAATCTTACTTTCAATTCATCCAGATTCTTGTTAGCTAGTTCAACATGATCTCGGAGGTCTTTATTCTCAATTTTTAAAGAGTTTAATTCTTGAATTTCTTTCTTCAGATCCTCATTTTCCTTTTTCAAGCCGTTTCCTTCCTCGACTACACTATTCAATTTTTTCTTAAGCATTTTGTAGTCCTTTGTTTGACAATTAAATTTATCAAGTAAATCTACATAAGCATCCTCCCAATCATCTATATTGTATTGTTCAAAAGGGATGCTTACCTCAGTGTCTGTGTCGGCCATCAGACACAATCTTTCCTCTTCTTCTTCGGAAGAATTTCCATCAGCATCCTCCTCCTCGTCACTCCAGGTGCAGACCATTGCTTTGGGCTTCTTCTTCTACACCTTGGTGTTTTTCTTCTTAAGTTCAAGGCAATCATTTTTCATATGGCCTGGCCTGTGACAATGAAAACAAATAAGTTTGTCAGTGGCCTTGTATTTGCCAGACTTGGAGTTAAAATTCTTACCAGATGATTGAGGTTTTCTTTTCCTAAACCTCTTGCCTTTGGATCTCAAGAACTGTTGAAATCTGTGGGTCAGTAAGGCTTGCTCATCTTGATCAAGATATGAGTAGTTTTCAAACTCCTCACTACTAGTGCTATAACTACTGCTACTGCTTCTACCACTGCCACTACGAGACCCCTTAAGAGCAATGTGCTTGCCCTTCTTATTTACCTCTTCAACATTCCTTTTTAACGTCATTTCATAAGTCATCAGAGATCCAACTAATTCTGTGACAGTCATTTTAGACAGATCCATGGATTCTTCTATGACGGTGGCCTTAGTGTGCCACACGGGAGACAGCGATCTAAGAATTTTCCGAACTACATCCTTTTCAGAAATCTCTTTTCCAAAACCCTTAAGATTGTTCGTGATCCATGACAGTATGGCATACATGTCAGTGATTGTTTCTTCAGATTTCATTTTAAACAATTCATACTCGGAGGTGAGCATGTTTACCTTCATTTCCTTAACTTGGGATGTACCTTCATACATGAGTTCAAGTTCGTCCCACATCTTCTTACCAGTCTTGCAGGCAGAAATCCTCGCGTATTACTCAGGATGGACTGTGCACTGCATTATGTTGAGTGCCGTCCAGTTGACTGTTGAAAGTCTGATGTGTTCCCTCGTCCATGTATCCTCCTCTCGTGGGAGCTCAAATGGTCCTGTTGTAATTACCCTCCAGAGTCCGTGACTTTGCGCTCTTAAGAACACCTCCATTCTGTTCTTCCAGTAGAGAAAATTGACACCATCAAAGAAAGGAGGTCTGTTAATCGAATGTCCCTCGACAATAAAGCTACGAGGTGTGTTAGTTCCAGGTCTACCCTGGTCATTGGACCACATAATGGGCAACCGACTCTGATACCAATTGATAGAAACGCAGAGTGTGATCTAGAAGGGGGGGATGAATAGATCACCACTATTTTCAAAAACTGAGATCAAAAGATCACGCTAGATGACTTGAGAGATAAGATGCAAAACACTTCTCACTCGATAGGAACATACGCTCACAATGAAATAAACGTTCCAGATAGCAATCGGTGATACATGGCTAAATGATTGAGCACATGAGGGGTTAAAGAAGCCAACGTAATGGCAACCTCCACCAACCAACGATCAGAAATCTCTAAGAAAGCAAAGTAACAATCACACACAGAGACAAAGGGGTTTTTAGGTGGTTCGATTGCCCACTGCAATCTACGTCCACCCCTCGTCCACACCGGACGAGAATTCCACTATCACAGGCTAGAAAAGCAGACTCAGTCTGCGACAACGGCTGCCTCACAGCTTGACCAGAGGAACAGACTCCTCTCTTCCTCCAACTCGGAGGGAAAACACTAGCAACACCCCGTTACTAGCAACCGGAGACTCAGTCTCCCTTCCTCCAGACCGGAGGGAACCCACAAGTGACACCCCCGTCACTTGTAAACCGGAGACACTGTCTCCCTTCCTCTACACCAGAGGGAACCCAGAAACACAGCGATAATACTTGGATCAAAATAAACAATAATAAATGAGAAAACACTGGAGAATGTAGCTTCAAAGAAGCGTAAAGGCTAAACAAGTTCTCTTGGCTGGTAGCTCTCAAAGACTATTCTATCTTTCTCTTGGCTTGAACTGGGTTTCTCACGACCTCTCTTTCTCCTGAAGATGCTCTCTTTTCAGGTGGAGATGATGGGAGCTTTTTACGGCCGCTTTATCCAGCTCTGTCCAGCACCAGCACCCTTCTTCGAAGGGTAATGTAGCTTTATATAGGAACAGGGGCTTCGTATGGATCAAGCAACAGAACCCTACTGAAATTCCATTGGTCCACGTGTTAGGGAATATAAGCTTCCTTTCCTCGGATCACGTGCCTATCATTTCTCCTTTATCCACGAGCCAACCTTCTGCCTTTTCAAAGGTCACGTGCCTCTTCTACGAACCTGATTGTACCCTGTAAAAGTAAGACAGAGTACCGTTTAGGATTATTCTCAGCAAAGTAGAATTCTCCACGTAGAAGAGCTGACATTGCACAGACCTTAGGTAGCACGAACACGACATGCACCGACTATATGCACTGACCATAAAGACTACCAAAGGATGCACCGACCTTGGTCGTGCACAGACCTCAGTATGGACAATAAAAACATGCACCGAGGCACATATGCACCGACCTTATGAGCCTAAGATTAAAAGACACACTGACCGGGTAAAAAGCTTGCACCGACCTTAAGTAGTCCAAGGCATAAGTGCACAGACCCATATATGCACGGACCTTCAGATGCAAAGAAGAGAACGTGCACAGACCCTTATTCCTGTGCTACAGGGATTAGCACAGACCTTGGTATGCTTAGAGCTAAAATGTGCACAGATGTTATCTCCCCAGTGCAAAGTATGCACCGACTTGGTGGTGAGACATATGCCTACGCTTAACCAAAAGTTGCACCAACCTTGTGCGAACCAAAACTAGCACCGACCTGACGCGCTCTCAGCAAAGAATATGCACCGACCTACATGCGAGTGCATAACAACAATGTGCACTGACTTGACATCTGCATAGACTATGAAGTCTTGTTGCTACAAAGTGCACAGACCTAATGTGCGAGAAGGCAGATGTGCACGGACATAAATGATGCATGGACCTAAATGTTGCACGGACTTCATGTGCAAGAAAGAGAACATGCATGGACCTTGAAATGCAGTGCTACAGGAAATAGCACCGAACATGAAATGTGTAGGCTAAAAATGCACCGACTTTTTTTTATAGAACCGAGTCATCTAATGGAGCGAAGGGAGAGTGCACCCCCATTCCAGAGGAAGGGAATGTTCTCACTCCACCAACCCTACCATAAGATGCTTAATTTTATTGCTATATCAAAAGAATAAATGTTCACAGGAGGAACCAAGCCTCTGAGATACAGTGAGTAAAAGGAAAATAGAAGCGAACTATACATGCCTCCCGCGGACATTCGGGATGCCATTAGCATCAGCTATAGCATAGCATTTGGCTAACATAGGTAGCTCTCTAGTTGAGAAGAATTCTGAATTGCCTCTAGTGAGAACTATATTATTTGCTAGAGCATCAGCCACCTGATTTGCTTCTCTATATAAGTGAATTATGGGACAGTGAAAAGTAGAGAAAATATGTTGCAAGGAGTTCCACCAAGGGAGCAATGACCACGGTGGGTCTTTTTTCTTGTTAAGCAACTCCACCAAAACCTGAGAATCAGTGAAAATGACTGATATCCGGATGTCATGCAATTGTGCTAATCTAAGCCCATCTAGGAGAGCCCGACCTTCTACCACCATGTTGGAACCAATCCCGTAGTAGTAAGAGAAGCCCAGCTTTAGTTGCCCATGAGCATTTCTGAAGCAGCCACCACCCCCTGAAGGATCGGGGTTTCCTTTACTTGCACCATCCACATTTAGAGAGAAATTAGTAGCTGGGGCATTCCATCGGACAGTGATGCATGCCAGGCGGTTATAGTTGATTGTTATGCCAAAACTCTGCAATACTTTCAAAAATTCAGTGCTAGTACCTTGCTTAAATCTGAACTGGTTAACAATTAGATTAGCCTATGCTATGATCATATCTGAAATCCTTGCAAAGCTTGTGCTTTGGCCTTCGCATCTATATTTCCAGATCTCCCAAATAATAATAATAGACATCAGCACAGAGATGAAACCTTTGGGTTTATTAATGGTTGCCCCAATAATGATTGAACTCATCCTGGTTCTAATATTGTTAACTTCCATGCCTGTGTTAATCAACCGGGCAATTTACTCCATAGGAACTTGGCCAATTCGCTATTAACAAATAGATGATCTGCATCCTCAGAGTCATGGGAAGATAAGCAGCAAGCACAGCAAGAGGCCAGGTTAATCCCTCTAATTTGAATTTGATTATCAACAGGAACAGCTTGTTTCAGAATTTTCCAACAGAAAAGGGAGGCCCGCGGAGGAAATATTTGATTCCAAATTTTACTGAACACTGAGTCAGAACCAGCCACTTGTCTCTTGATATAACTGTTGGTAGATTTGATAGTGAATTTACCTGAATTGGTGAAAGACCAAATGGGGATGTGATGTGACACCACCTTGGGGGTGGCAGCCACTCGGCCGATGCCCTTGGACCTACAATTGCAAGCAAGTAACTTTGAGCGGCGGACTCACTATAGCAGACCGACTCGCTTAGCAATCACGGTTGCTTGTAGGCAAATCGGCGATGGTGGGAAGGGTCTGAGGTGGGACCTTGCTGCTCCAGGGGTATGGCTAGCTTGGGACGGACCACTAAGGGCCTGGGATGCCCAATTTTATGGGCGGCCAGCACGCCGAGGGCATGGGATGTAGTGTCTCGCTCACAACTCACCCGCGGTGGTCATTCACACAATAGCATTTTGAGATCGGACGCTCATCACCGTCCAACGGAGCTAGGTAGCAATACTAATTAAGAGGAATAAAGACCAACAAGGAGAGTGGCCAGAAGCTCACCTGGTCAGCATGAAGATGCCGATCTCGACCGGAGACGAGGCGAGCGGGGAAGCGTGGGTATACCCCGCACGCTGCGCCCGGGTAGCTCTAACCTGAAAATTTAGAATAGTACACCACTACGCCTCTCGCAGGAGGGGGATCTCAGGATAGGGATTAACTTGAATTACACCCAAAACTACCTTCATGCGGGGAGGGGCTATAAGCCGGCCAGGCGGGGTGGGAAAATCTATGCTAGAAACCAAAATGTGAGGAGGCCGTCGATTCTGTCCACTCTCTGGAACAGTGGATAGACTGTCGTTGTTGGCACCGGTACGGACTCACCCGAACTCCGTTTGTAATGAAACCAGCGCCAAAACCTTCTGGGTTGGCCCAGGAGGATGTTAGAATTATTAGGGAATTTCCTGACGTTGTCGATGGTGGGACAAGGGCTGGACCAGGGCCGAACTGCTCTGGCACTGACTAGTCTCAGATTGCTGCTGCTGGAAGATGATGGTGCCACGAACGCTCCCAATGTCTGAATGATGCGAGACTAGAACCATTGTCTCTGTGGATGAGTCTTCTTTCCGCTGGGACCAACGGCGCCATCGGCAAATGTCGGAGCTGATCGTGGAGACTCGAATAGTAGGGGGTGTCGATTTAGGCTCAGAGAAACTGACCTGGCGCACCTTGGAAAGAAAATTTGGAACTTTTGATGCCGAGGTCCTAAATTCACTCTGCTTCTTGGGGATGACAAAGGACTTGTAGGGGAAGCCCTCATCCAAGTGGCGCTTCAAGAATCACAGGAATCGGACCGTGGGAGCCTCTGTAATCCTTCTCTGGTTGTCTGCCTGGGAGGAGCTACGCAGGTCACCGAGAATCGCTCCTCTGGACAGCTCCGGTGTCAGGTGAAGACGAAACCACCTTGGCTGCGAAGCTGACTAAACGAAGATTCTAACGGTATATGGTACGCCTCATGAAGCCTCACGACGATGCCACGGCCGCTGCTTCAAGCTGTTGGTACTCTGCTGCCTGCGACCTATAGTTGGGGCTGATTGGGAGTGGGGGTAAGAGAGGGGAGAATGGGAAAGGGAGGTTGATGGCTAGGGCGGGTGCGACCTAGATTGTCATGCCCCGAAAAAGATGAAATTATCAAGGCGTGAACAGTTATACGGCAAGTCGATCAAGAGACTCAGATGATGAGTATGAACACAAATGGACAAAATCACATCTTTATTTCATAATCTGACATTTCCAACAAATGTCCTTCAAGGACTTACAATATTGTTCAGACTCGATACATTCATTTATAAGTAGGTAGACTGGGAAAAGTAATTTATTAAAAACTATCATCACTCTCATCACTCCAGCCCCTTCCTGTCATCTTCAGGATTTCCTAAAAATTAACAACAATACACAGGGTGAGCTAGAAAGCTCAGTAGGACTTATTTCTCCTTACCATGTCACTTTAAGTAATTAGCATTTTGGATCATCTATATGCTCTCGAATAAAACAAGTAATAAAACAAACGACAATTAGAGAATAAGATCAGGAAGTCAAGAATTTCAAGAATAGATATTATAGAAGTCAAGTGTAAGCATGAAGATCAATAACAAGTATAGAATTGTAAATATGGCCATGTAACAATGATATTAATCACTCCGGTCAAACATGTCATGTATAGGAAGTTAACATGTAACGAGTCAAGCATGTAATAAGTGAATTGCCTAGTTCAATCTTGCATGTCAGTTGGTGCAATGCCACACCTGATCATTCAACTCCCTCGGGCACAAGTACTTTCAGGCTTTACTCGCCTAGGACCAGATCAGGGCCCCCATATTTGCCAGGCATTGAGTATCAGGTGGACCAAAGTCCCATGTAATTTTCAGAACAATTCATTTACAATTATGGCCAATTTGAGTTTCAAGAAAAGCTTAAGAAGCGTAGTATAGCGCATAGCTAGTCATTTAGTTATGGAGGACTCTCGAGGTGGCTCCTACAGGCTCAAAAGGTGGCTCTTGTCATGTAGCTCTTTGCGCCATTCCGGCCTCAAGAGGTGGCTCCCATAACGTAGCACTTTACCCTGCATGGCACTTAGCTCCTACACTCCTAAATGATAGTTTATGGCTAAAGTATAGATCTAGTAAAATTTTCATTTCCAAGGACATGTAGTATGAAGAAAAGGCATGTAGTATAAAGAATGAATGAAGTTTATAAGAGAAGTTCAAGGATGATTTAAGGCATTGTGTTTAACGATAATAAGATAATAAAGAGAATGAATTTCCGGTCAAGGCGCGACAACTCTCGTGGAAAATCTTGTAAAATAAGTTTAGATCAGGTTTCTCTTAGTTGGGTAATTAGCACAAAACCAAAGAAAAGCTGGTCAGGTAAGAGGTGGGACAGTGGGAGGCTCCCCTCATATTCACAAGGTCCTAATTAAGTAACTACTTATCCACTTAAAGCGTTTGCCCGTGAACCTCTAGCCTTAGACACCGGTTCTTCTTGGTGAACTTGCTAGCTACATGATTTTTCGGAGACATGAAAACACGTAAATCGAACAGAAATCATTCTTATATATTCTAACATTTTCATTTGTGAAAGAATTTCAATGAAGGAAAAGACATTGAAAAAATATGTCAAGCTTCCAATTGCATAATATGTTCATATATAAAGAGAAGTTTGAAAGAAGATGTCAAGCTTTCAGATAGAGCTTAAATCAAATAGACATGGTCAATCATGTATAGAAATTCTACGGAAATTAGAGCATAATTGTTGAACAATTAACAATAGCTTTACGAGTTCATTCACCTAGTCATTTCTTTGTTAATAGTATTCTTAAGGCAAGAACATGATTTTAAAATTCAAGATTTAAGTTTGAAATAACGTACATAAACGATGTAAATCGGGCATGGTTACCGTATTCAAATCATGGTCTATATGTGATCCATGTTATTGAAACACGTTATGATAATGAAAACTCCATAATTGAACTTTAAATCTTAAAATAAACTATAAATACATGATCATGAAAAATTTACATAGAATCAAAATACTCATGCAAAGAAACATATATGGAGACCTAATTAAGTTTTCGCCTGAGAGAAAGCATACCTCGTTGAAGATCAAAGAAGAAGAAATTTAATAATGAAGAACGCTTTCAAACACTCCTCCAACTTCGAGCTTTCTCCCTCTCTCCAACCAGCAATTCCTCCCAATAGATTTGTGCTTTGAGTAGGAAGAGCCCAGTCCTATTTATAGGCCAAAATCTGCCACCTACTTTCCCTATTCCACCAACCTTGTTACTATTACACCAACCTTGTCACTATTACACTAACTTTGTCACTATTACACCAACTTCAATCCACCATGTGAATGACATAATCAATGACCTCATTTATTTAATGATGTAAGAATGACCTCATCCATGACCTCATTTATTCAATGATGTAAGAATGACCTCATCCATTAATTAGGATTAGATTAAAGCTAATAATTCTCTCTTAAATCGGATGCTATAGTACTGCTATAGTACCGACATCTTCGCCTTCTCAGAATCATGCCGTAAATCTCATCGTTCGTGTTAACAAATGGAATAGGGTTCATGTTTATGTATTCTATACTTTTAAAGACATAATAGAAAAATATTCATAATTTATTTTATTTTCATCTTTCATTATTTCTTTTTGCATATAAATGCATATAAAAAAATTTTAGTTGCTACATAGATGGTAAAGGGGTGATGGGGAAGGGAGGGAAACAGCCAGAAAGGGGAGGGAAATTTAAATTTAGCCCAGGGTTTGAGCCCCTTCAGCCTTGGGGAGATGGAAGGGTGCTTGGGAAAGGGTAGTGGGTGGTTGGTGGTTGGAGGGTGGAGTAGGGAGTGGTGGATGCTACCTTGGGGTTGGAGCGGAATTGAATGGATGTGTGGGGAAGGGGGGAGGGGTCTTAATGAGAGGTGAATGGGGAGGAGAGAGAGAAATTTTGAAATTTAGGGGTGGGGGAAGAGAGAGAGAGAGGGGCAACCCCCTTAGAGAGAGAGAGAGAGATCAAGAGAGGGAGGGGAGATAAAATTTCAAGGGAATTTCTAATTTCATAGATCATCAAAGGTTACAAATGAGAGAGGGGAGGGGGCTATTTATAGACTCCATACTTTTCTTAGGACCAAATTGACCTTGACTAAACAATTAATGACCAAAGCAGTCCAAGGGAGGGCGCCCCTAGGCCTAGCTCACTGAATTGGGCCCATTAACCAACCCAATCATCCTAATCACATTCAACTTAGGTAAATGACTCTCAAACCTAGGTACCGGACTCAAATAAAGAGAAAATTACATAGTTTATGACTCAAATAAAATATAAAAATTACATGACTAGACTCAGAAAAATATGACAAACACAATGGCACATGCCGACGAACAATCCGAGCCTCGAAAATGTGGAGGGACAAGGGATGCCCCCATCATACCCCCGGGGTGGGGAAAACTCGACCCCGTCGAGTATGCGTCCACCGGGGAAGTAGTACACCAAATGCAGCTCCGAGCGAGCCATGATCTCCAAACTCAACACTACATCCCTAGTCAGGGGACGGCTCTTCAGCCTCTCAAGGTAGCTCGGGTACACCCTCCTGCCGGCGATGGTACCCTGCTTGCCTAGTATTACCTCCGTGTGCTCACGTCAGGCTCTCAAGCTGATTGGTGGAGACTCTCCGAAGGTGTCACTCTCGAAGGTAGGTAGAGGCTCGAGGTACTCACTAGGATCCACCGCGGTGCCCATAGAGGGTGCCGGACCCGCCACGTGGAAAATGAGGGTGAATCCAAAAACCTATCAGTAAGTCCAACCCGAAAGTCGGGTTGCCAAAGCCACTCGGAACATGGCAAGGCCCAAGTCCTCATGCCCTCAAATTGGAGGTGACCCCAGGGTAGAGCCACTTCAAAGTCATCATCACCCAGTTACCAACTTGGAATTCCAAGTGGCGCTCGCGAACTTTTGCCCGCTTCTTGTGGTTCTCACCGCTCGTTGCTTGTTGCTTGCTTAAATACTCATGCCATGTACTACGATGCGGTGTGAGTGGGGAATGTATGATATGCAAGGGGGGGCCATGACAACCATATTTAGACCAGTCATGTGTTGATGCCAAGGAGACTTTGATAGGATTGGGAGGACCGGGGCATCCATAAGTGGACCTATCATGCAATGCTGCCATGTAGATTTGGGTGGATTTAGGAGGGCCTGGGCATCCATATGTGATCCAATCACGCATGGGGGTGACAAATGCCGGGGGACCAGGACATCCATGAATGCTCCTATCATGCCTACGACCCATGATGAATGAAGGAGGACCATTACATCCGAATATGGACCACTCATGTTTCCTACTTGACATGTGGGTGATGTGAATGAATGGACCCAACATAGTGTTCATGCCAAGTGGTGTGGTAAGCCTAGACACATGCATGCTTATCCCAAAGATGACTTCCATGTGCATAGGTGTGGGACGACCTTTGAACTTTCATGTGAAAGGGTCGAAGGGATCTAGGAAGGTGGATATGCGGTGGGGCACTTCCTCGATCTGTAGGCGGGTGTTGCCTAAGGTCATGGTTCCTATGGTGTAACCTGGGTCATGGATGAGGTGGGCTTGGCCCAACATGGTGGGTGGGGGTAGGAAAGGGTGGGTGGTGGGTGATGCGGGTGGGTCACATGGGTACCCGAGCTCCCAAAGGAAGGGGTCCAAGGGGTCGTGGAATGGGTTCCCTAGGGAGAAGTGCTCTATGTCCTCAAGGTCTTCACAAGGTGGGTCATCCTCATCTATTGGGATGATTGGGCCGGTGTAGTGAGTGGGTGGGTTGGCCAATGTCCTTGGGATCTCGATGGGTGAGGAATGGACCGGGATGGGTTCCTCCTCCATGGGAAGAAGGAGAAGGAGGTCACTAGTGTAGAAACCAATGGTGCAAACCGAGGTGATAGACCCAACGCATGTGTGGATGAGGTCAAGGCTCTTGGGTCGGTCTACCCCTAGAGTCAACAAACACGTCAGCTCAAGTTGCCACTGTATGCCTTTGACGAGGTCATCCCAACCCTCTACCTCATAGTAGGATTGTATCGTGGTGTGAAAGGAGGGGAGGGCCACAATTTGGGATTGATGTCCCATGGGTGAGAGGTGTGGGGGTGAACTAGGGATGGTGGGGCCTCGCTTTAGCCATTGGAGTATGGACTCATTCACGGTGAGGGTGCCATGAGTGGTGGTGGTTGGGTCTTGAAGGTCCGGACTATGAGGGGTGGGAGGAGTTTGAGGCTCTTGGGTTCCCTCTATGGTGGGAGGTGGATCCGGATTGGTATCCATCTCTGCTTGGGCGGGTGTGTGGACCACAACCTCCAAGAACAACGGGGTAGCAGGTCTATGATGGGTGGTTTGGTGATAGCCGGCGCATGGCGCATCCGGGGTGGTGAGCGAGGTCAGACTTGGGTTGGAGTTGGGAGTGGAAGTAGTGGAGGCCTAGGTTGGGGTTG
Organism: Amorphophallus konjac; assembly: GCA_022559845.1. Lineage (NCBI taxonomy): Eukaryota > Viridiplantae > Streptophyta > Magnoliopsida > Alismatales > Araceae > Amorphophallus > Amorphophallus konjac. The sequence goes on along the minus strand of CM040118.1, from coordinate 324,031,168 downwards.
GATTGGGGTTGGAAGTGGAAGGTGGGTTGGGTGAGGAGTGTTAGGATGCTATAACCGATCTAGAGGGGGGTGAATAGATCAGACACCCAATTAAGACCAACAACAATAGCTCTAGGTGCGGAATTAAAACAAGCTGCTGTTGGACGACAGAAGGACAAACAACACAATCAATGGAAGCCGACCTAACAGATCTAGATCAAGACGGTCCTAAGCATTCGTCTACTACGGATTGAAGAGATAAATAGGATGCACACAAACCACACAGCAATCGCACAGTAGACAGAGATTTTTAAGGTGGTTCGATCTCAACCCGAGATCTACGTCCACCCCACACTCCAAACCGGAATGTGGCTTCAACTGCTGATGCACAGCTTCGCTGATCCACAGCTTTGGGGTCAAAACCCTACACACCGTTGGGCGTTACAGCTTATGCCGTCCAGAGGAATCCTCCTCTGCAAACCGCTGGGGACTTACAGCTTTACCTGACCAGAGGAATCCACCTCTGCAAACCGCTGAGCTTCACAGCTCGCTCCACTGACACATAGCTTGAAAATGTAGTTTCAGAAACGAAAAAATAAAACAAACGAAAAAACAAAAGAACCCACTAGGGGAATGTAGCTCAACACTGAGCAATTTCAGCTTCGGTTCTGAACCGAGAGACTGAGGAACAAACACTCACAACACTCTCTCAGACATCTCTCTTTCAGCTCTCTCCTTCTCTTCTTCTCTCTTTCTTCTTTTTCTCTTCTTTCTGGATCGTGCAAGCTCTCTCTGCTTCTGCTCTTTCGAAGTAAGTTCACGATCACCTTTCTCTTGAGGAAGAAGCTTCCTATTTATAGAGAAGTAGAAGGATAGGGCATGTGGTCACCACAATTCCCGCCCAAACACCTTCGTCACGTGGCGGCATCACAGTATAGCTGCTTTCCACGTGTCATGATCCTGGCACTTTCTTCAATCTTGGATCACATGCCCTTCTTAGACTTTACAAAAAGGCACCTCTCAAAGCATCAGATATAATGTCATATCCAGGCAATTATACTATATAAAAAAGAGATTGCACAAAGTATAGATTTTGACTTATTTAGAGTGCACGGACTCAATACGACGCTCACACACACATGCACAGACTCAATGTGACGCTCACACACACATGCATAGACTCAATATGACTGAGCGAGAATTGCACGGACCTGATGACACGCCACTGGAGATATTGCACTGACTTATTCACATGGTACGCTTGACTTGCACAAACTTAATGTGAAAGGGTGAATGCATGGACTTCTATGCACCGAGTTACCTAAGACATATTGCACAGATTCTAAGTGCCTGGTGCAGAGGTTGCACCGCCTCGGTGGCGTGCATCGAGAATAATTGCACCGACTTAGTCGTGTGCATCAGTGAGGATTGCACAGACTCAATGCAAAATTAACCATGTGTTGCACCGACTCTATTCAATGCACAGACTAAGATGCACACACCATTGTTATGATTATCTGACATATGAATGCATCAAATTATGATTATCTGACATATGAATGCATCAAAATATGATTATTTGACATATGAATGCATCAAAATACTTACACCATCGTATATAGAAATAAAGTCAACTAAGTCACACACCACTGTTGCTAGTCATCAAAACAACTATTGTCAATCATCAAACCATTTCATCACAAAGCAGTGCACGAACTGCTTATCAACCCAGAGGAGTCCCAACAATCTCCCCCTTTTTGATGATGGCAACACATAGAATGAATACAATGAGTTGATGTATTTTGATGAGACATGAATGATAATCAAGTGGCATGCATGCAACTACACAAGTTATGCACAGACTTACTCCCTGAGTGAGTCCTTTGAATTTTTCCTTTGAACATCTGAATGCAAACACACAATTTCTCCCCCTTTGCCATCAGCAAAAAAGGAACAACATTCTATGTAACAGTTTAGAATGTGAGCAAATTATGGGGCAACCCTTAAGTTATATGAATCGAGCAATGGGCTTTCTTGATTAAAGTCAGGTTTAACAATTATAGAAGGTAAAGAGAATTCACTGACTTTCTGAAATAGGGTCATATACTCCATTTATAGCAATGAACCTGAGTCACATAACCATAAAAGTCTAGGTAGAGACAACACCCTACTTATTTCGGAGAGAGTGAATAGTAAGGAGAGTCACTTGAATTTGTATAGAGGTTAAACAATTGACACGCAAAGACTTTTGTTTTTCTAAGGGTTACAGTAATTTTCTTTCATGAGTTTCAGAAATTTGAACATGATGAACAGACATGTGTCATTTATGCCATTGACATTAGGTGTATACCTTGATTAGAGGCTAATACGCTCAGTTACTAAGCATAAACTACTATATCTATCACTGATCAAAAGCTACAGGGATAGTTTGCACTTTTGACATTAAGGCTACATCTTGATCAGAGGCCAGTACCCCTAGTTACTCAGTGAAACCTCTCCTATAAATTTGACCACATGAACAGAGTTAACCTGAGTCACTTCATGACTTAAGGTACTCTCCATTTCTTTGATGGAGACCTTAGTTTCTCAGTGTAACTCAGTCATTGCTCTGCCACTTTGTTCATTTCTTTTTCTTTAAAGATCTTGTTTTTGTTGCCCTTATAACTTTTAGGAGTGCCTTGTTTAAGAACAATACAGACTTTAGTTTTCAAACCTTAGACTTCACTAAATCTATCATGTTCAGATACTGTGAAGACCTGTTCTATTATAGCCATGAGATAGAGGTTAAGAGCTATAAATATTTTCTATCACCCTATTTTCTGAAGACAGTCTTTTGAACTTTACAGCCTATTAAAGTTAAACCTTCAGTTCATTCAATAAGCACATGTGATTCTTATAGCAGAAGAGTTGTAATAATTGCAGCTCATGACAATGAACCAATTACTAGACTGTTGTCCATCTTTAGTAGAAGGATATAAAAGATGCCACATGGTGGGACTTCTGAGACAGAGGAGAGAGTAGAAGGAGTTGAACTCAGTTCAGATATTGCTATCCTCCCCCTGACATCAAGATGCATTAACTTAGATATGCAACAGGCGAACTTTGCACCGACTTTATCCTTCATGAGCAATGCAATGCACTGACCTTATCATGCAGTTTCGATAAACGATGCACCGACCATCATGCTACAACCTTACATTACGCATCGACAATATGCAAGACAAGCATCGACATTAGCGTGTGAAATGTAGACAATGCACGGACTTATATGTATGTGCGGTATGGACATGCACCGACCTACATGTGACTAGAATGTAATATGCACCGACCTAAAGACATACAATGACTTATGCTTCATGCAAGGTATGCAATGACCAGAGTGCTCACACATTGCATAGGCTAGGTGCTATACGTGCATCAAGACTCTGTGCAACTCATACACAACCATCAGAAAAAGTCTGTGCAAGACATCAAACAACCGATTACTCAAGAATTCTTCTTTATTCAACTTTTTAAGGAACAGGCTGACACAATCACCTCAGAACATATCAACACACAGCTCAAGAATGAATTTTATTCATCATTTTCTTGCTGAAAATTACATAGCCCCAATTCTCGTCTTAGATATTTAAATCTTTCATTTCCAAGGGGTTTAGTAAAGATGTCAGCAGTCTGTTTTTCAGTTTCAACAAATATCAATTTAATTTCATTTTTACTTATAGCATCTCTAAGAAAGTGGTGTTTTATTTCAATGTGCTTAGTCCTAGAGTGATGAACATGATTTTTAGTTAAGCAAATAGCACTAGTATTATCACATAAAATTGGAATGCATCCCAATTTTATCTGATAATCTGAAAGCTGGTGCTTGATCCATAGTACCTGAGCTGCACAATTTCCTGTAGCAACATATTCTGCCTCTGCAGTGGACAGTGCAACTGTGTGTTGCTTCTTAGAAGCCCAGGATACTAGGCAGCCACTTAGGAATTGGCAATGCCCACTAGTGCTTTTCATATCTATCCGACACCCAGCATAATATGCATCAGTGTATGCCAAAAGCTCTAGCTCACACCTAGCAGGGTACCAAAGTCCAAGTTCTTGAGTGCCTGATAAATACCTAAAGATCCTTTTCACTGCTCTAAGGTGAGACTCCTTAGGACTAGCCTGAAATCTGGCACATAAACACACTACAAACTGTATATCAGGCCTAGATGTAGTAAGATATAAAAGGGATCCGATCATACCTCGATATAGCTTTTAGTCCACTGTATTACCTTTCGAGTCTTCATCAAGGCTTGTTGAAGTACCCATTGGTGTTGCAATTTCCTTGAGGTTTTCAAATTTGAACTTCTTCAGCATATCCCTTATGTACTTAGACTGGGTGATAAATGTTCCATCTTTTGTTTGAGTCACCTGTAATCCAAGAAACAATTTTTGCTCACCCTTTGAGCTCATCTCAAATTCTTGTGTCATTAGTTCAGAAAATTCCTTACACAATTTGGGGTTAGTTGACCCAAACATAATGTCATCCACATAAATCTGAACAAGGAGAATGTATGGATGACTTACCTTGGTGAACAATGTTTGGTCAACCTCGCCTCTTGTGAACTTCTTCTCGGTAAGGAATGTGCTGAGTCTGTCATACCAAGCTCTAGGGACTTGCTTCAAGCCATAAAGAGCTTTCTTTAACTTATAAACATGATTAGGAAAATCTAAGTATTCAAAGCCAGGAGGTTGTCTCACAAAGACATCCTCTTTTATTTCCCCATTGAGAAAAGCAGATTTAACGTCTATCTGCTGGAGAGTTATTCCTAATGAGCATGCATAGGCCAAAAGTGTTCTAATTGCTTCTAACCTGGCTACAGGGGCAAATGACTCTTCAAAGTCGATTCCGAATTCTTGATTGTACCCCTGAGCAACAAGTCTAGCTTTATTTTTAACTACATTACCTAGCTCATCAGTTTTATTCCTAAAAACCCATTTTGTTCCAATGACAGTCCCATGATCAGGAGGTGGGACCAGATGTCACACCTTGTTTCTGTCAAACTGATTAAGCTCTTCGTGCATGGCATTGATCCAATGCACATCTTTGAGAGGACTATCAATGGTTTTGGGTTCAACATGAGAAACCAATGCATATGCATTTAATTCATTTTGAGCTCTAATGAAACCTCTAGTCCTAGGGGGTTCATGCAAGTCACCAATGATATTTTCAATAGGATGATCTCTTAAACATCTGACATTTATAACTTGGTTACCTTGACCTTCATTTACCTCTCCCTGAACAACAGGCTCCTCTGCATTGCCTTCTTCAGCTTCTTCTTCTTGGTCAGATTGATCTTCATGTTTTTCTTTCTTGAGAATTTCTCCGTCATCTTCTTTCCTGCATTGACCAACCTCATAGTTATTTAGGGACTCATTAAATACAATATGCAGAGATTCCTCAATAGTTTTAGAATTAACATTGTACACTCTATATGCTCTAGAGTTTTCAGAATATCCAAGGAAGATTTCTGGATCACTTTTAGGTTCAAATTTATCAAGATCTCTTTTATCATTAGCATTTATACCCAAAGACCTTGAAATAAGCAATTGAAGGCTTCTTACCTTTTAAAATCTCATAAGGAGTTTTCTGAGTGAAAGGCCTTACCATGGCTCTGTTGATTACATGGCATGCAGTATTAACTGCCTCTGCCCAAAATTTTCTTGGTAAGCCACCTTCAACAAGTAGTGTATGGGCCATCTCCACAAGTGTCCGGTTCCTCCTCTCTACTATTCCATTCTGCTCAGGTGTTCTTGGGGAGGAGAACCGATGAGTAATCCCATTGTCCCTGCAAAAGTTTTCAAATTGTGAGTTTTCAAACTCACCTCCATGATCAGATAAAATATTTTTAATCAAGTTTTCATTTTTCTGTTTGATATTTAAATAGAACTCCTGAAATTTAGTAAAAGCATCATTCTTGTGAGTGATGAAAAAGACCCAAGTATATCTAGAGAAGTCATCAACTAGGACATATCCATATCTTCTACCTGACAAGCTGACTGATCATGTGGGTCCAAATAGATCCATATGTATCAGCTCATAAGGTTTGAGAGACATGTTTTCAGTTCTTGATTTAAATGACTTTCTGGTCTGCTTGGACTATGTACACGCATCACACAAACTATTTTCCTTCTTAAAAGATATTTCAGGGAGTCCTCTTACCATGCTGTGTTTATTCAATTTGTGCAAGACAGTGTAGCTAGCATGGCCTAACCTACGATGCCACAGAAAAGCTAAGTCCTCTTTATTAGCAGTGAGGCATAGGTTAGAATGTGCAATATCATCTAGGTTTACCATGTAAATATTATTCATTCTTTTTCCAGAGAATTTAACCACATCAGAATCAGGTTCAAAAATTTTACAGCTAAGTGCATCAAATACTACCTTGTGCCCTTTATCACAAAGCTGGCTGATACTTAGAAGATTATATGCTAATCCATCCACCAGCAAGACTTCATCAATGCAACAGGTAGTGCACTTACCTACTTTACCTGATCCGATGATTTTACCCTTAGTGTTTCCTCCGAAGGTGATAAGGCCTCTATTTTTCTCTATCAGCAAGCAAAATTTGTCCTTGTCCCCTGTCATATACCTGGAGCAGCCACTATCTAGGTACAACATGTTGTGCTTGGCTGCCAGGCATACCTGCAATCATAGTCACGGAGAAAATTTTGGAACCCAAAACTGTTTGGGCTCTGAAGCAGAAATAGAACAATTCATACATGACAACAATATTTTTAGGATCCACGCTTGTTTGAGAGCTGGTTGGTTAGTGGATTTTTCGACATTTTTCTATTGTTTCTCTTTTTCTCAGCATTGGCAGGCTGAATTTTTCTTGACTTGTTATTTGTCCTACCGTCATTGTTCCTAGCAATTTGATAGTTTTTGTGCCAGTGCCTAGGCCAATGAGCATTCGGGAAATAGTGGCCAATGTTGGTTCTTGGATAACTGTAGATGGTTTGTTTCTTAGAAGCCCATATTCTAGACTGCCCAACCCAGTTTCTAGCCTGAGGTCTATATGTCTGTGTGGTACATGACTGATATCTAGACCTCCCTTGAGCTCAATTCCATCCAGACTTATAGAATTGTTGTGGCTCCACATGATGGTAGGTCTAGACTCTGGGCTGGTGGAAATGGCTCGATTGACTTCTGGCAGAAGTGTTTCTACCTTGCACCCTAGACTCACTTGACTTCTTCATGGGTGAGGGTTGAGTCTTCCTCTGAGCTGCTTGCGGTGACTTGTTTACCCTAGCCTGGGGTTTTGGTGTGCGCGAAGATTGACCCCTAATCTGAACTCTACCCTGAGAAGTAGAACATTGTGTACTATTGTGGCTAGACTCACCCATTTTCTGCTTGCCCTTGTCCTTAGCACTGGGCAATTTGGAATCAACAACTTTAACAGCAGACTTTACATTTCTCATCTTGATGAGGGACCCCTTTTCCTTCTCAGCAACAAATGAAATTGTTTTCAAAGCAAAACTCCCTTTAGCTATGGGGTTATACCCGAGGCCTTCTCTTCTGAAATTTACTTTTGACCCTAAGAGTGCATTCAAATTATCAGATCCTTGGGTCATGTTTTCGATAATTTTCTTTTTATCTTCATTCTCTTTTTCTAGGTGATCAATTGAATTTTTTAGTCCATGGTTAACACCTAGTAAAACTTCATATTTCTCATTAACAATTTTCATTTCACTTTCATAATTTTTCAATTTCAATTTTAATTCGTCAATCACATTTTTCAGATTATCATTTTCTCCTCTAGAATCTATCAATGTATGCTTAACATTATCAACTTCAGCACATGAATTTTTTAACATGTCATTTTCAGATTGCAAGCAAGCAAGTTTATCAGACATAGTTTTGTCATTCATAAGAGAATTTACTTTCTTCTTCAAATGCATGTTCTCTTTTCTGACATCATCTACCTTATCTAGCAAATCTTCGTAAGCATCTTCCCAATCTGAAATAGTGTAATGCTCAAAAGGAGATGATACCTCGTCAGAGTCTTCCACTTCGTTTTCATCATTTCTGGCCATCATACAGATGGGCTTTTCTTCGTCTTCACTTTCTGATGTGCTACTCAAGGTGCCCTCGTCCTCGTCGCTCCATGTGCTCACCATTGCTCTTCCTTTGGGAGCTTTCTTCTTGGCTTTCTCTTTCGGCTTCTGGAGCTCTGGACAATCGGCCTTCATATGACCGGCCTTCCTGCAATGGTAACAGACATTAGTGTCAATTTTCTTGGCCGAATTAGATTTGTACCTGTTGTATCTCCTGCCGCCATATTGTCTTCGGCTGAAATTTCTTCCTTCCTTCCTGAGAAATCTTCTGAACTCTCTGGTCAGCATATATTGCTATCTGATCTCCTTCAATTTCCGATCTAGATAGACTCTGATCACTAGATGATCCATTGTGGCTGGATCGACTGGAACGACTGGCACTTGCCTTCAGAGCGATAGGCTGCTTCTTTTTCTCGAGCTCCTCTGTCTTTGGCAGATTCATTTCATAAGTCATCAATGAACCTATCAGCTCGTCCACTTTGGTGTTCTGGAGATCCCTCGACTCCTCAATAACTGTCGCTTTTGTATGCCATACTGGAGTCAGGGATCGCAGTATCTTTCTCACGATTTCATAATCAGAATAGTTTTTCAACAAATTTCTGAGACCATTAGTTATGAGGGTAAGACGCGCGTACATCTCAGTGATGGTCTTGCTGGGCTTCATCCTGAAGGCTTCATACTCTGAAACTAGTAAATTAGCCTTGGTCTCCCTCACCTGAGAGGTTCCCTCGTAGATAACCTCCAGCTTATCCCACATCTCTTTCACTGTGGCACACGAAGAGATTCTTGCAAATTCAGTGGGATGTAGAGCACACTGTATGGCATTGATGGTGCTCCAGTTGAGAGTAGATTTTCTGATCTCCTCTCTCGTCCACATATCCTCATTAGGATGCAGCTCGAATGGTCCTTTACTGACCACCTTCCAAATTTCATAGTTTTTTGCCCTCAGAAAAACTTGCATACGGTTCTTCCAGTATGCGTAGTTCGACCCGTCAAAGTATGGGGGCTTTGTGGTGGAATGTCCTTTAGCTGTCATCCCTCTTGCATCCATGGCCGTTTCTCTTCAGGATGTTGATCCATGCAGAAGAGTTAGGCTCTGATACCAAGTGTTAGGATGCTATAACCGATCTAGAGGGGGGGTGAATAGATCAGACACCCAATTAAGACCAACAACAACAGCTCTAGGTGCGGAATTAAAACAAGCTGCTGTTGGACGATAGAAGGACAAACAACATAATCAATTGAAGCCGACCTAACAGATCTAGATCAAGATGGTCCTAAGCATTCGTCTACTACGGATCGAAGAGATAAATAGGATGCACACAAACCACACAGCAATCGCACAGTAGACAGAGATTTTTAAGGTGGTTCGATCTCAACCCGAGATCTACGTCCACCTCACACTCCAAATCGGAATGTGGCTTCAACTGTTGATGCACAGCTTCGCTGATCCACAGCTTTGGGGTCAAAACCCTACACACCGCTGGGCGTTACAGCTTATGCCGTCCAGAGGAATCCTCCTCTGCAAACCGCTGGGGACTTACAGCTTTACCTGACCAGAGGAATCCACATCTGTAAACCGCTGAGCTTCACAGCTTGATCCGCTGACACATAGCTTGAAAACGCAGTTTCAGAAACGAAAAAATAAAACAAACGAAAAAATAAAAGAACCCACTAGGGGAATGTAGCTCAACACTGAGCAATTTCAGCTTCGGTTCTGAACCGAGAGACCGAGGAACAAACACTCACAACACTCTCTCAGACATCTCTCTTTCAGCTCTCTCCTTCTCTTCTTCTCTCTTTCTTCTTTTTCTCTTCTTTCTGGATCGTGCAAGCTCTCTCTCTGCTTCTGCTCTTTCGAAGTAAGTTCACGATCACCTTTCTCTTGAGGAAGAAGCTTCCTATTTATAGAGCAGTAGAATGATAGGGCGTGTGGTCACCACAATTCCCGCCCAAACACCTTCGTCACGTGGCGGCATCACAACATAGCTGCTTTCCATGTGTCACGATCCTAGAACTTTCTTCAATCTTGGATCACGTGCCCTTCTTAGTCTTTACGAAAAGGCACCTGTCAAAGCATCAGATATAATGTCATATCCAGGCAATTATACGATATAAAAAGGAGATTGCACAGAGTAGAGATTTTGACTTATTTAGAGTGCACGGACTCAATACGACGCTCATACACACATGCACAGACTCAATGCGACGCTCACACATACATGCACACACTCAATATGACGGAGCGAGAATTGCACGGACCTGATGACACGCCACTGGAGATATTGCACTGACTTATTCACACGGTACGGTTGACTTGCACAGACTTAATGTGAAAGGGTGAATGCATGGACTTCTATGCACCGAGTTACCTAAGACATATTGCACAGATTCTAAGTGCCTGGTGCAGAGGTTGCACCGCCTCGGTGGCGTGCATCGAGAAGAATTGCACCGACTTAGTCGTGTGCATCAGCGAGGATTGTACAGACTCAATGCAAAATTAACCATTTGTTGCGCCGACTCTATTCAATGCACAGACTAAGATGCACACACCATTGTTATGATTATCTGACATATGAATGCATCAAAATACTTACACCATCGTATATAGAAATAAAGTCAACTAAGTCACACACCACTATTGCTAGTCATCAAAATAACTATTGTCAATCATCAAACCATTTCATCACAAAGCAGTGCACGAACTGCTTATCAACCCAGAGGAGTCCCAACAAGGAGGTTTGGGTTGATTGGTTTTGGGAGGTGTGTCTCTTATGGGTGGCGATGGAGGAGTAGTGGTGGGGCCCAAGAGGGCTTGTGGGGTATGGGTTTGGTGAGGGATTTTGGGTTTGGGGGTGGTGGCTGTCATGGGTCTCGGTGGAGGGGTGGACACGGAGTCCACTTGGGATTGTGGAGCTATGGTTGTGGTGAGGACTTGGAGGTACGGTGTAGATGTAGTGGTCGGGGTAGGAGAGGTGGGAGGCGGTGGGGATTGGATGATTGGGGTCATGGGTTGGCCGGGTGGGGATGGAGGAGTTGAAGTGCTCCCTGGGCTATGGCGATCTTGGTAGGAGGGGAAAACATATCTAGCCCTAAGTTGATCCTTCATGTCCCCCCATGTGGTGATGGGAGCTTCCCTTCTAAGTATCCTTAAGCCTTCAATTTTCAACCAATGGGTTTTAGCCCTTTTGGTTAGTTACATTTTGGCAAATCGAACCTTCCTATCCTCGGACATGGGATTCCACTTGAAGTAATGGTCCATTGAAGCCTCCCAATTTAAATAGTCATTAGGATGAGTTCCATCAAAGATGGGAGGTGGGGGAGATGTCCTTCTATGGTCCGCCCTTGGGGCGGGCCTATTGTCTCCTAATTGGTCGAGTCGACCCGATAGGCTATCAAGCCGCTCATTGGCATTGGTCAAGGCTTCCATTAGGTAGTTGACACAACCGTGGAGGCCATGTGTGTTGGTGGTGGGTTTCTCTTGGGGGTTTGGACTCCTGGAGAGGGCCGATGGGTAAGGTAGGTATGAGGCGGCCATGCTAGTGGACAAGAGCGATGCACTGGGAGACTCTAAATGCATATGCGCGCCCTAGGACCAACTTGTAGAGACAAGTTGAGAACTTGCTCTGATACCACTTGATGTGACACCACCTTGGGGGTGACAGCCACTCGGCTGATGCCCTTGGACCTACAATTGCAAGCAAGTAACTTTGAGCGGTGGACTCACTATAGGGGACCGACTCGCGTAGCGATCACGGTTGCTTGTAGGCAAATCGGCAATGGTGGGAAGGTTCCGAGGTGGGACCTTGCTGCTCCAGGGGTATGGCTAGCTTGGGACGGACCACTAAGGGCCTGGGATGCCCAATTTCGCGAGCGTCCAGCACGCCGAGGGCGTGGGATGTAGTGTCTCTCTTACAACTCACCCGCGGTGGTCATTCACACAATAGCATTTTGAGACCGGGCGCTCACTCACCGTCCAACGGAGCTAGGTAGCAATACTAATTAAGCAGAATACAGACCAGCAAGGAGAGTGGCCAGAAGTTCACCTGGTCGGCATGAAGATGCCGATCTCGATCGGAGACAAGGCGAGCGGGGAAGCGTGGGTATACCCTGCACGCTGCGCCGGGGTAGCTCTAACCTGAAAATTTAGAATAGTACACCACTACGCCTCTCGCAGGAGGGGGATCTCGGGGTAGGAATTAACTTGAATTACACCCAAAACTACCTCCATGCAGGGAGGGGCTGTAAGCCAGCCAGGCGGGGTGGGGAAATCTATGCTAGAAACCAAAATGCGAGGAGGCCGTCGATTCTGTCCACTCTCTAGAATAGTGGACAGACGATCGTTGTTGGAACCGGTACGGACTCACCCGAACTCCGTTTGTAACGAAACCAGCGCCAAAACCTCCTGGTTGGCCCAGGAGGACGTCAGAATTATTGGGGAATTTCCTGACTTTGTCGGTGGCCGGGACAAGGGCTGGACCAGGGCCGAACTGCTCTGGCGCTGACTGCTCTCAGGTTGCTCCTTCTGGAAGATGATAGTGCCATGAACGCTCCCGGTGTCTGAATGATGTGAGACTAGAACCTCTGTATCCGTGGATGAGTCTTCTTTCCCCCGGGACCAACGGTGCTATCAGTAGATGTTGGAGCTGATCGTGGAGGCCCGAACAGTAGGGGGGTGTCGGTTCAGGCTCAGAGAAACTGACCTGGTGCACCTTGAAAAGAAAATTTGGAACTTTTGATGCCGATGTCCTAAATTCGCTCTACTTCTTGGGGATGACAAAGGACTTGTAGGGGAAGCCCTTAGCCAAGTGGCGCTTCAAGAATCACAGGAATCAGATAGTGGGAGCCTCTGCAATCCTTCTCTGGTTGTCTGCCTGGGAGGAGCTGCGCAGGTCGCCGAGAATCGCTCCTCTGGACTGCTCCGGTGTTGGGTGAAGATGAAACCATCTCGACTGCGAAGCTGACTGGATGACGATTCCAACGATATATAGTACGCCTCCTGAAGCCTCACGACGACGTCGTGGCCGCTGCTTCAAGCTGCTAGTACTCTGCTGCCTGCGACCTGGAGTTCGGGCTGATTGGGAGTGGGGGTAAGAGAGGGGAGAATGGGAAAGGGAGGTTGATGGCTAGGGGGGGTGCGACCTAGATGGTAAGGGGGTGATGGAGAAGGCAGGGAAACAGCCAGAAAGGGGAGGGAAATTTAAATTTGACCTAGGGTTTGAGCCCCTTTAGCCTTGGGGAGATGGAAGGGTGCTTGGGAAAGGGTAGTGGGTGGTTGGTGGTTGGAGGGTGGAGTAGGGAGTGGTGGATGCTACCTTGGGGTTGGAGGGGAATTGAATGGATGTATGGGGAAGGGGGGAGGGGTCTTAATGAGAGGTGAATGGGGAGGAGAGAGAGAAATTTCTAAATTTAGGGGTGGGGGAAGAGAGAGAGAGAGGGGCAACCCCCTTAGAGAGAGAGAGAGATGAGAGAGAGATCAAGAGAGGGAGGGGAGATAAAATTTCAAGGGAATTTTTAATTTCATAGATCATCAAAGGTTACAAATGAGAGAGGGGAGGGGGCTATTTATAGACTCCATACTTTTCCTAGGACCAAATTGACCTTGAATAAACAACTAATGACCAAAGCAGTCCAAGGGAGGGCACCCCTGGGCCTAGCCCACTGAATTGGGCCCATTAACCAACCTAATCATCCTAATCACATTCAACTTAGGTAAATGACTCTCAAACCTAGGTACCGGACTCAAATAAAGGGAAAATTACATAGTTTATGACTCAAATAAAATATAAAAATTGCATGACTAGACTCAGAAAAATATGACAAACACAATGGCACATGCCGATGAACAATCCGAGCCTCGAAAATGTGGAGGGGCAAGGGATGCCCCCATCAGGATGTCATTTCCATTTTGAATAGCAAAGCTTTGAATTTCCTCCCGCAGCTGCTGGTCTTCCACTTTTTGCCAGACCAGATGTTCTGGATTTGCAATAGTAGCTTGAACTGAGCAATCTTCGTTCGGAGAGTAGTTATGTATAGAAAGAGTGTCGACCAATGCCTTACCCTTGTACCAGTTATCTTTAAGAAAACTAGTGGTTGATCCATCTTGAACAATCTTCCAATATCCTGCCATGAGTATAGACTGGGCTTTCTCAAAGTCATTCACTTTTATACCAACAGGATATGGAGTTTTGCAATCTGAGATATGCAGACCATGAAGGTACTTGCTTCTAACAAAATTAGCCCAAAGAGAATTACTATGTATTGAAAGCCACAACTGTTTAACATAGAAACACATCTGCAAGTCTAGTAAGCTACGGATACCAAGACCACCTTCAGAGATAGGACAGCACATTTTTTCCCAAGAAACCCAGTGTTTTCTATGAGCAGTTTCAAACCCCTGCCAGAAAAAGTTTGAACAAATTTTAACAATTTGATTAAGAACAATATAGGGAATAGTTGCTGCACTAGCAGTGTACATAGGAATGGAAACCAACACTAATCGGATGAGAACAAGTCTCCCAGCCTGAGACAATAATTTGCTTTGCCAGCCGACAAGCTTGGCACTGACTTTGTTCAAAAGATATTTAAAATGAGGACATTTAACTCTACCTTTGAAAAGAGGGATACCCAGATATTTCATGCTACCAGATTTATGTTGATTGCCAGATAAGTGACTTATACGATCAATAAAGCTGCGAGGCATCTGTTTAGCCACCATGAAGTAGCTCTTCTGAGCATTGATCCGCTGGCCAGATGACAGTTCATATCTTCCCAAGAACAGAAGCAATTGTTTGATCGATGTAACACCGCCATTCATGAATATAATGGAATCATCCGCATAGAGGATGTGAGATATAGGTTGAACTCCATGAGAAAGATGAAAATATTTACACTGACCTGTAGCAAATAGTTGACTAAGGCCCCTGCTTAGTACTTCCTCTGCAAGAATAAACAAGGCAGGGGCTAAAGGATCCCCCTGCCGAACTCCTCTTGAAGACTTGAAGAAGCCATGAAGCTGCCCATTGAAAGATATAGAGAACCAACAGTTTACCAGCATTTGAGCTATGAGAGACACAAACCTATTAGAAAATCTGAATCCTTTCAAAACCATGAAGAGGAAATCCCATTCAATTCGGTCATAAGCTTTTGACATGTCTTGCTTAAGAAGCATATTGTGTCCTCTAACAGGTATGTCAAGTTCCATAAACATTTCTTTGGCCAACATGAAATTATCAGTGATTTGTCTTCCACAAATGAAACCACTTTGCTCACTGGAGATAATGAGGGGCATGATGGGTCGCAGCCGGTCCCTAATGACCTTGGAGACAATCTTGTATGTGAAGTTACATAGACTGATAGGTCTAAAATCTGCATAAGAAGTAGAGTTCTTGACCTTCGGAATAAGGCATAGAATTGTGGAAGTAACTCCCTTAGGTAAACCCCAACCTTGAAAGAAACTCTGCACAGCACTGACAACATCATCTTCAATAATTTCCCAGCAGTGAGTAAAGAAGCCACCTGTGAATCCATCTGGCCCAGGAGAGCTGTTGCCAGCTAATGAGAATACTAAGGTTTTAATTTCATCTACCGAGGGAATGGAACATAATGTTCTATTTTGATCTTCATTGATCAGTCGGGGTATGACTGATAGGAGAGTTTCATCAATTCTGTGAGCTTCTGAAGTTAAAAGGTTTTTAAAGAAATTGACAGCACCTTCTGCTAATGACTTCTGATCTTCCACCCAATGATCATTTATTTTCAATTTATGGACATAGTTCCTTTGCCTTTTGATCTTGGTGTACTGGTGAAAAAACTGTGTATTCCAGTCACCACAAGAAATCCATTGAGCCCTGGATTTCTGATACCAGAAGATCTCTTCACAATAAAGAATGAGGCGCATATCTGCATTGGCTTTTTGGAGTTTCATCCGATTATCCACTGTAGGGTTAGCATCAAAAGACATTTGAGCCTGCTCAAGCTTATCTTCAGCATCAGATTTCACATGATTAATGTTGCCAAATGTTTCTTTGTTCCAAACTTTTAAGGCTGCCTTCAGATTTTTAAGCTTCCTCTGAAAAGCATGAAAAGGATGACTCTCCCTCTGATTGCTTTTCCTCCACTGCATTTTTACAAACTCCAGGAAACCCTTATGAGTATGCCACATATGATGATATTGGAATCTCCCTGGGACAGGCTGAGTGGACTTCATTTGTAGAAGTAAAGGGTCATGGTCTGATGAACCTCTAATTAAGTGCTTGACTGATATATTAAAATTAGATTGTAACCAATATGAATTGTATAAAATTCTATTCAATCGGGCTCTAATGTGAGAAAGTCCAGCTTGGTTGTTTGTCCAAGTGAAGGTAGAACCAGAATAACCGGCATCAACAAGACTAGTAGCAGATATAAAGCCCTGGAAATCAGTCATGGCAACCATTGAAGAAAAAGATCCAAAATCTTTTCTTCAGGAGAAACTATGCAATTAAAATCTCCTCCAATGATCCAAGGGATGGACACACCTTGGCTAAAGTCCATAAGAGAGTCAAACAAATCCCTACGATTACTTACAGAACAAGAGGCATATATAGCAGTGAAAAACATTGTAACTGAATTGTTTTCCTTGCAAGCAACTATCAGGTATTGTGGGTGAAGCTCTATAATGTCCAGACCAATACTAGACTTATGAAATAACCAAATTTTGGAGGAATCTCCATTATTGCCAATGAAAGAATGAAGATTAATACACCGAGCCACATTCTGAGCACGGTTAATACCTATGCGTGGTTCTGATATGGCAGCTATACAAATATCATGAACTTTAATGTGCTGGGCAAGACTTCTAACTGTGACTTTATTACCTATACCTCTTACATTCCAAAACAAAGCTGAATTAAACATGATTTAATGAAGAGTATGAATGAGCAGCCAGAATCTTGGCTTTGGCCCTAGTCAAATGGGCATCACTAAAGAGAACCCCAGGTAGAACTGAAACCTCATTTGAATTTTGATCATGGGAGTGATTTTTACTGTCATTTGCTTGACATAACATCCTGGAGTTCTCCAGTGCTGACAATTTTGAAACAGCTTCCGAGCTAGTGGTTTTAATGACATTCAGGTCTGAACATTGGGAGGCTGGGAACTGAACATAATTCTTGTTCTGAATTGCATCGTTGTTAATGTGGATTGAAGGAAGCTTAGCTACTTCAGTATTCTCCTCTGTACGAGACAAATCTGTTGTGATTATCTTTTTAGTGACATTCTTGCAAACAGGTGATGAGGGACTAGAAATTCCTTTTAACTCCAAAGACCCTACTGTAAGAATAGAACTCTGAGGGCATTTTGAATCTTCAATAAGATTGTTATCCTCAGCAATGAGTTTATCTTGAACAATTACTTCCACAGAGTCTAAATCATTAGATGTCTGAAGAAGGGCTGACAATTTGTTAGTATCCTTATCTGTTACCTTTGGACCAGGATTTGGCATCTTTGGCATCCGAGGCATGTATTCCTGACGGATAACTTTTTGCACTGGAGTAGAGGTGGCATTAGTCAGAGAATTCTTCCGCACCAAATTCTTGCGTTGTTTCTTCTTACAGTCATCTTTCTTGTGCCCAATCTTATGACAATAGGAAAACAGATGTGGCACTCTATGATAACTAATTCGCTGCCAAAAACCACCGCCTTCCATGCCAATCCATAAGCGGTCCTTTCTCTACACAGAGAGGTCGAGCTCAACGCACACTAGGGCCTCCGAAGTTTCAGTCATGGCTAAAGTTGTATCATGAATCCGCATTACTGGACCGACATTCCCTGCTATGGATCGGAGCATATCCTCCTGATAAAAGTTGACTGGTATCGATGGGAACCCGATCCATACAGGGATGGCCGAAGGATCATAGTCGAAATCAAAGTCATGAGACCATTTGAAGAATCTAAATAGAAACCCCTTGATATATAAGTTCTTTTGGAGGAGAACTTTAAGGAAATTGGCTTCGCAACCCATCCGAATCAGAACATGTCTAGCATTCATCCGGCTAATAATAAAATCAGAATTGAGCTGTAGTCGTTGCGACAAACAAGCTTTGATTTCCGGGATCGAGGGGCGACCGTATGAGCATTTTACTATAATTGCATGCTGAAGGTGTGAGCAGGATGCCTGGATCTCTTCTTGGGAGAAAAAGATGGCAGGTTCACCTTGATCAGTATACGCGGGGAGCTTCACCTGAACTGGAATGCGCAGCCGAGGCTGTGATTCCATAAGAGTTTGGGCGTATGTTTTCCGATGAGCCACCATCACCGCGTTTGGACTATCAGCATCGATGCGCTTCGGAGAAGAAGACGGAGCCTCCCCCGCCATACCAGCCATGGCCGGCAGGGAGGGAGAGTTGCCGGAGAAGAAGAGGAGAACGTGGATATGCACAGACTTGGATACGGAAGGCGAAGAGGTGCACCGTCCTGAATGTGCTTGAGGGAAGAAATGCACCGACCTAAGAACGGACAGGGCAGCAAAATGCTCAAAGACAGACTTGCACGGACTTAGCATACTAACCCTGGATGTGCACCGACCGTGCATGCGGTTCCATAAGAACCTACACCGACCTAAGATATACCAAATGCAAGACTAGCACCGATGTCATCTTTTTGGGACTCGATGCAAACATCGACTCTAGTAGCAAGTGTTCAAAACTAACGTCGACCCTAGTTAGACAAGACTCGAACTAGCATAGACTAAGTGTATGTGTGAAGTGCAGCTAACATCGACTTTAAACTGTTCGATGAAATGCCATGCACACTGAAATGGCTTCCACACTAACTGATCGATAAGCTAATCATGCACACACTCCAAGGCACATTCTTTTGAGATTTTTTATGATGTTTGACTTATGGTGTATGACATCATCAAAACCATAGAGATGTAACACCATATTCACCAATTGGTATCATTCCAACTATGTGCATCTAGCTTCATGCATCTCAAAAGAAAAATAAAAATCTAAAAATCAAAGAAAATCCAAAATACAGAGTCATACTGTTCAAAATCAGCTGCTCAACTTCATCTCCATTGCCTTTCAAAATCATGTACCTCTCCTACCTTGCCTATCTATTCATGTTTTTGATGATGTCAAATGGGGAGAAAATGTGGAGTCTTTGGTAAAATGATATTTAAATCATGTTTTCTAACATGATTGCTGACCACTTATGCTAGTTGCTCATTGATAATGAACAATCAGCTCATTGATAATGAACAATCATGTTTGCTGCTCATTGATAATGAGGAATTATGTTTGTTGATCATGTCTGTTGGATTACGCTTAACTTGAATGTTAATTCTTGAATGTTGATTTTAAATGTATACAATGACTCATAGTTGCCATCATGAAAAAGGGGGAGAATGTTGTATCTTTGGTTTTGATGATGTCTAAGTATGACTCATTGATTTATTGAGTCATGGATGTGAAGAAACAATAGATATTATTTGAAGAATCAAATTCAAATTTAGGTCTAAAATATGTTCAATGTCATAACAGCCTGCAGGCCTAACAGTCCAGAAGATTGGGTGAGTCCCCAGATAAAACAAGCTAACAGTTAAGAAAGCAGCCGGGAAAAACAAGGAAATATCATTCGACCTGAACTGAATTCAATCGACTGATATCTAAATTCAGTCAACCGACATGCCTTCAAGTAGTTAGATTTTTTGAAGTAGCAGGCCAGCCAGCTGACTTCAACAGAAAACAAGAAGTTTACTAAAGGGATTCAAGCAAGACACAAGGTCATTCATCTAGAAGCTCAACAGCTATTTTGTGTCTACTAAGATTGAATGAAGACTGGCTAGGTATGGAATTCAGAAGCATAGCAGTAGAGTTGACAGAAGAAGGAGAAATCATTCGACTAAAATGTATCCAGTCGACAGACATTTCAAGAATTCAGTCGACCTTGCACCCTCAGGTCGACAGACATTCTAGATTCTCAGCAAGAAGACCCAGCTACGCCAACAAGTGTATAACAAAGTATGGAGGACTTCTTATGGGCTGGTAATTATCTTTGCAGTCTTTTGAAATGATGCATTGAAGATGGGAAGTGTGAAGAAAGAAGATAGGCAGAAGAAATGTGAATATCAGTCGACCCAGTAAGAATTCAGTCGACTGATATGAATATCAGTCGATAGATATTTACTAAGGTAGATTGATTTTTTTGTTTCAGTCGAGGACACATTTGTGAATGCTATGCCTTATGAAAAAGCCACTCAACAAAGACCATGACAGTTGCAAAGATTTATGAAGAGGCCATCAAGCATCCAGCCAGCAGAAGCCAGCAACAAAATAGCATCACACAAGCCAACAGCAAAAGTCCAGTTCATCTTGCGTCGACCCACTTCAGAGGGTGAGTCGACCCGATCTATATTTGAGTCGACCTGCAAGCAAACGCCAGCAACAAGTAGCAACTATACAAAGGCCAGTAGCATTCAGAAGCAATATCAGAATCAAGTAACAGCAGCATCAGCCACTACACCAATTCAACAGCAGCAGCAGCAACTAAGCAACAAGGCCAGTAACAACTGCAAGAAATGCCATCACAATAAAAAGTTAGTCGACTCCGTATACTTAGTGAGTCGACGCAGCTAAAGCCATGCCAACACAAGTTAACCTAATATTGCACATCATGTGTTCAATGAAATGCTGCTCAGATTAGGAAGAATAAGGCCAGCATCAAGTCAGCTCATCATATGAAGCTCCAAGCCAGCAGACAATCTATTTCATGCTAGCAACCTCTAGCAAGAACAGCATTAGCAAACAGCAGTAAGACCAACCAGCAGTAACAGCAGCAAGGTTAGCAACTGGAGTTTAAGCACATAGAGTAACTAGTGATCCAATTTGCTTTATCAAGGACAACAACAACAACAACAACCACTATAGCAACATGCACAAACAGCAACAATCAGCCATTATAGCAACAAGGCTCTAGCAGGCAAAGGGTCGACCCCTGAAGTCGACCCCTTTCAGTCAATTCTGATTTGCCCAGATCTTGTACAAAAGGCCTGGTAAAGTAAAGAGTCGACTCCTGGAGTCGACCCCCTTTAGTCTGACTTCTGTTCTGCCTAGACATTAAGCTAAAGGCTTTCCAAGAGTCAACTCTGAGAGTCGACCCCTTCCATAACGAGATTCAAGTGGGCAGCGGGTCCCACGCTAGATTCATGATCTGAAGACCAATAATTGGCATGTGATCCCAGGCATGTGCCTCAGGTTCTGGAAAGCTTTTTGGAGAGGATATTCAACCTTTACACTTGGACCTATCAGAAATAGCTTGTTGCCTTGGAGAATAAGCAACTGCAAGCGTGAGGTTTGCATGAACATCTTCGAAGGCCAATCAGTGGCCATCGATTTCTGCACCTCGTACCTTGGTTCTAGAGCCTTCCAAAGGTTTAAACAACCTTGATTAATTCTCCCAGGATCAAAGGCTCAGATTTATCCTCTCTCCTATAAATATATTACGATCACCATTTGGGAAGGACTGTACAAGAATATTCTGGGGAACTAGCAATTCGACGAGAAAAGGTCTAGCTCGTCCCAGAGGAGAAAAAAGAAGAAAGAAGAAAGAAAGAGAGAGAGAAAGAGAGTGAGAAGGCTGAGATAGCAGAGAGCATTGTGAAGGAGAGAGAGAGAGAGAGGTTGCCAAAGTCAGGAGAAAGATCAAGAGCTCACTCAGAAGAAATCTGTTGCATAAAACGCAACTATAGCTTTTATTGCTTTGTCTTGTTTTGTTTTGATTTCCTAAACTTCTGATACTCTGTCTGGTGTGTGTGTAACTGTGCGATGTTGGGACAGGCTTAGCTCGTATGAACACATTGGTGTGTGTGTGTGAGTGTGTGTGATGCTGGGTTTCAGACCCAGAGCGTGTGGGGCTTGTCCCTGTGTTCTGCTGTGTAAACAACATGAGGAGTGTGCTCCTCGTGGGGAACTTGATCCCCGTGTGTGTGCAGGTGTTCCCTACGTGTGTGTTTAGGGTTGTACCCCGTGTGCTTCCTTGTGAAGCAAGTGAAGCCTCACCGGTTTGGTGAGGGGTGGACGTAGGGAGTCCGGTGTGGTCTCGAACCACCTTAAAAGTGCTGTGCCTCTGTGAATACTTGTGCGATTGTTCCATATCTTCTATCTCCCTTAACAGGTACATTCGAAACACACTTCACACTGTTTGGTTGTTCGCTGTGCACATATACTGCAACACGCACCTGATCTTCACACACACATTGTAAAGTTTAGTTCGTTTCATTAAATCACTTACTGCTGATCTAAGAAGTAGTGATATATATAGTAAATCTGTGGATGCGTTTAATTCAGTCTAAGTGCTCGATGAAAAGCTTCTGAACTTAGTTAATCTAACAGTTAGTGTTTCAGAGTTTTGTTCAGTTGTCTATAAGAGGGTGAACTAATTCCGCTGTGCTTTACCCTTGTATGTGTTCTTTGAGGTTTAGCATTTGTTTAAGTTCTTTAGCATCTTAGGGTTTGTTTTAGCGCAAGTTGATTGAACTATTTTTAATTGGGCAAAGTTTCCTCTAGATCCACCTTGCTTCCCTAAGGGACCTAACAGACCCAACATCCCCAACAGTCCCCCAGACATCCTGTTCCCAAGTCCACATGATGTCACCCTTGGGTCTCTCTCATCCCCTAGCTCACCCCTCATGTGTGAGGGTCGTTTCGTACCTCCCGTCCCCTAGCTCCCCCTCCCTACGTGGAGGTCTTCTGGTGGTTATACTGCAGGTCTTGGCCGAAGCATCATCGACGTCGCATGTTAGCCAGGTGCACACGCTTCCCAGTTCACCCTCATCTCCGATCAACGCCGATCTCTCTGACTGACTAGGTACATGTTGTGACCTCTCTCTTTACTGGTTTGCTCATCTTGTATCCCGACTCACTTGCGCCGACGATGAGGGAGTGCTCGTACCCCACTTCCACTATACAAGCAAGTCACTGCCTAGTGAGAGAGAGCAAACACACCTACGTGCCCTCATGCGTGAGATCTGCCCCGACTGAGTCGGGCGTGTGCCCCACCTCTTGGTCGGCCTCCACACCGACCTCCTCATGACTTTGACTGTGTCGAGTTGCCCGCGGGCATTCTACCCTTCCTCTCCACCACCGAGTCACACAACAAGAACAAGTGGGATTAGCGATGGAAAATTTCTGTCTCTAATCCCTCTCTAATCTATCGCTAAAGACTTTAGCGACGGATTGGCGACCGTCTCTACTTAACAAGTAATTATTAGTGACCAATATATATTCTGTTGCTAATTTATCCTTAATTAGCGATGGAAATTAAAATCCCTCTCTAATTAGTCACAGATTAGCGATGGATTTACGACGAAAAAATTCTGTTGCAAATCCGTCGCTAATATGTGACAAATTAGAGAGGGATTTTAATTTCTTTCGCTAATCGGGGGCGAATTAGTGACAGAATATATATTGGTCACTGATAATTATTTGTTAATTAGAGATGGTCGCCAATCAGCCGCTAATCTATCTCTAAAGTCTTTAGCGACAGATTAGAGAGGGATTAGAGATAGAATTTTTTCGTCACTAATCCCACTTTTTCTTGTATTGTCACTCCCGGACGACGAGTGACTGTAGGGTCGACCTACTACCAACGACTAGTTCGCTCCAGGCTGCTTGCTGTCCGTTAGGTCCCAGGCCACGTCGTAGGTTGTCCCGTGTCACTTCATCTCCGCTCGCTCCCTTGCAAAGCGGACATCAAGGAGGGGCATCTGTAGACACCCATTTTCTACCCACAAGTTGAGCCATTCTCTTATTCATATTAATGATGTCCCGAATTGGCTATTACTTTTGAGCTTTCCTTTGACCTTTTCATGAGCCCAATCAACTCATTTTTTAGCCCATCAGGCCTTGGAGTTTAGAAAATCATGAAATTTCATGTTCTAGTTAATTAAAGCTGGTGGCGGTCTATCGCACAACCGCGCTCCTACCAGGTCATAGTCACCCCAGAGACCACTTTCTCAGAGGATTCCTCTTCCGGCCAGACTCGTCTCTCCAGATTGTGGACTCCCTAGAATCCTTGTTTGCATGGATTTGGGGGTGTATTTCGATCCTGGAAGGTTCCTAGATGCCCTAGAAACTTTATCCAACCTCTATTTCATATAGTTATATCATTAAGATTCTTATTCCTAGCGTTTATCTCTTATGGCCGAATTAGGGTTTTGTCTTCCCTATAAATAGACCCCTTGAGTCTAGGGCTGAAATGAGATGCAATTTTGAGATTGGGGTGAAGCTATGCTAGATTGTTCACTCTCTACTTCAACTCCAATCGACTAGAGAAGTATCAAGTCTCCTCCTTTCTTCTAGTTTCTACTTGTTCTATTGTTCTTCCTTATACTATTTGTTCTATTCTTCTTCATAAGCATATTATATCATCTCTTTATCACGTTCTTTGCATTAACTCACAACACACACCTAAAATTGCCCTAAATAGGGGTTAAAAACCCAACCCTCCATGTACTTTCCCCTTTTTTTGCATGTTCTATTTCTTAAAGGGATAGGTGCTACATAATTCTCCGTTCTAATGGGTTTTTCTCCTTGTTTGATCTCTGTTGTAGGCCCAGGTAGGAAGCAAACGTGAGGCCCTTGATCTTTGACGGGCTAAAGAGCAAGGAAGAAGCAGAATTCCAGTCTCTCGCACCTTGTGTTTGAATGTGGTGGTCACAGGGACCGCGTTCAGAATGTAGCGTCTACAGGGACCACGTTCTCAGTCAGACAGAGTTCTGGCTAGTTCTTCTTTTTTAAGTTAAGTAGCATAATCTCAGTAATTTTTTTACTATGGTTATGTTATAATTCCTTGGTGGCGATCACGGTCCATATCTTTCTTTTCCTTACACCTCTTCTCTTATCTAGTAGCACAATTTTGTGTCTGCAACTGGGGTTTCCACTAACTTTTTACCAAAGGTTACACCCGATGTTTTCCACGGCTAGCTCCCTAATTGATCTTAACAAGACTCAACAGATTCTTTCTCAATGGTTTTCCAGGAACCACAAGTCCAGCTAATTTTGATCAGCTCTCAGCAAACTAACTAGTCACATTCAATGACTTAGTTTTTTAAGTGATCTTGCACCTGCTAGCTTTCTAGGAGCTAGTCACCTACCTGATTTTCATGATATCAACATACCAACCTAGCACACTTAGTGTTGGTTACCCTAAAGTAACAAATGTTCTTTTTACTGTCAGATGAATAGATACAAGGTTCCACAGTTATGCTCCTAGATGAGAGAATACCGGTTCTATAGAGTACAACAGAAATAAATACACTGACAGACGAAGGAAGAAGACAATAGAATGTCGTTGAAGAATAATATCCTCCTCTTTATTACTTCCTACAATGAAGGACTTCGAGGAAGAAGCTTTTAGCATGGTGAAGTCCTCTCTTGACGTGAGTGCATAGGAAGCGGCTCTGGGATCGCTTTGAATGTAAGGAAAGTACTTCGAAGATTATCTTTCTTTCAGTTTATTTTTTCCCAGTGCTATCTCTTACTCCTCCTTTGCAAGTCCAGGCTATTTATAGCTCTAGACTTCATTATATCTGTTAGATATATCAGCCTCTCAACTGTCGGATCCAGTCATAATGTTTGACATGTCAAATTGGCTGCTACGCTTCCACTTGCTTCGTGAGGGAGCACACATTGTTCTCAAAGTAGTAGGTGAATCAGATCTTCTGCTACCGAAGATATGTCTGTCTATCCTCTTTCTTCATTTATGCAACCTACCCCCTCGCTACTGTCATCTGTATATCTGAAACAACTCTAAAGACATTTCTCCCATATAGAGTCGTGAGATAAGGTAGACAAATTCATATTGCAAATGTCGGTGAGTGAAGTGTGCAAAAAGTAATGCCAATTTTACACATAAAAATATATCTTACGATATTGGGTGGTGCATAAGAAGATATAAGATGTATTTTATACGTTCTTGAAAATGAAAGAGTTTCTCAACTTATATTATGCATTTAATGCAGACATATTGTTGAGTTGACTATTCAACGGTGTATTTCAAATAGTATCAGCGTTTGTGATTTTATCAGAAAAAGGCATGAGTAAGATTTTAACTAATGTGTATATAGTATATGTGCATGGCGTTGTAGAGTTTAAGTGTTGCGTAGGCACTTTACTGTATAATTTATTGTTTGGCGCAATCAACAAAGACATACTTTTGACTAACTTAAAAGTGTAATATATGTAGACCACCTTATTTAATGAAAGATAAAATTAAGACGATTATGTTTTGTCGTTTAATGAAAGTAGACGAAATATCATCTACCCATTTATCTAAACATTCTATTTTACTTTTTTGGGTTTTTTGCATGGAAACCATTGTTAAAAGTGAATTTACAAAAAAACCATTCCTAAAAATACATTAGCAGGTATATCACTGTGTAATCTGAATTGTGCAAAAATGTTATATTTATTTGCATGCATATCACTTCTTTTTACTAACAACTTGCAAGAAAACTACGTTTAAATGGTATTTATGCATTATTTGAATTAACTCAGTGATATACCTGCTAATGCATTTTTAGGAATAGTTTTTTTACAAATTCACTTTTAACAATGGTTTTCATGCAAAAAACCCTACTTTTTTTAGACAAAATATCGTTTATCCTTGATTTTTGTTGTTTTCCACTTAGACAAAATATCGTCTAATGCTTCGCCTATCTATAGTTCTATTCGTTTAATGCTTTCAACTTGATAGTTTAGATGGAGTTTCGTCTATCTCAACTTTTATCATTTTTCACTTAGACGGAATGTAGTCTAACTCATCGTCTATCGTGAGTTAGACGAAGTTTCATCTAACGTATCTTCAGTATCGTCTATTCCTAGTTTTTTGTTGTTTTTCTATTAGACGAAGTATTGTCTATATATATACTGCTTTATAAGGTGGCGATGTTTTGTCATTTAATGAAATTAGACGAAGTATCATCTACCCATTCGTCTAAGTATTCTATATTACTTTTAATCTTTAGACCAAGCATCGTTTATCTTTGGTTTTTGTCATTTTCCACTTAAACGAAGTTCCGTCTATCTCAACTTTTATCGTTTTCCACTTAGATAGAATATATTAATGAAAGTGGATGAAGTATTGTTTACCCAATCATCTAAGCATTCTATTTTACTTTTTATTTTAGATGAAGCGTCATCTATCTTTGATTTTTATCATTTTCCACTTAGACGAATATCATCTAATACTTCGCCTATCTGTAGTTCTATTCGTTTAATGCTTTTAACTTGATAGTTTAGATGAAGTGCCATCTATCTCAACTTTTGTCATTTTCCACTTGAACGGAATGTAGTCTAACTCATCGTCTATCATGACTTACATGAAGTTTCGTTTAACGCATCTTTAGTATCGTCTATTCTTGATTTTTTGTTGTTTTCCCCTTAGACGAAGTATCGTCTATATCTATATACTGCTTTATTTGAATGAAAGATAAAATTAAGATGAGGATGTTTTGTCATTTAATGAAAGTAGGTGAAATATCGTCTACCCATTCATCTAAGCAATCTATTTTTTTAGATGAAGTGTCGTCTATCATTGATTTTTGTCATTTTCCACTTAGACGAAGTATCGTCCAATACTTCGTCTATCTGTAATTTTATTTGTTTAACACTTTCAACTATCATAGACGAAGTTCCGTCTATCTCAACTTTTATCATTTTCCACATAAACGGAATATAGTCTAACTTACCGTCTATCGTGAGTTAGACGAAGTTTTGTCTAACGCATCTTCAGTATCGTCAATTCCTAGTTTTTTACCATTTTTCTCTTAGACAAAATATCATCTAACTCTTCTTCAGTTAGATGATGTATCATCTATATTGAGCTTTTGCCTTTTTCCTTTTAGACGAAATATAGTAAAACTCATTGTCTATTGTGAGTTTGGCGAAGTATCGTCTGACGCTTCTTCAAGTAGATGTATAGTCTATTCTCAATTTTGGTCGTTTTCCTCTTAGACTAAAATTTGTTTATCAGCTCTTACATCAGTTATCCTTTTTCACTTAGACGATGTATCGTCTAATCATTTTTTTACTTAGATGATGTATTGTCTAACCCTTCGTCTATCCTAGGGACTTAGACGATGTATCATCTAACCCTTCATCTATTCTAAAGACTTAGATGAATGATCGTCTATGTAATATCCTAGATTCTTCGGATCGGAATCGGAGAGCTTTCGGATCGCTTTCGTGTGTCTTGATACGTGTTTTACGATCCACTCGGTTTTTTTCCTTGTATAACTTGCGGAACCCTGTGGAGAGTTGACCTTTGAGTTTTGCGACTCCGGGACGCTACAGGTGCGTTGTGCTCGTTCCGAGGATCGCGAAGACTATTTTTTCATATCTTTTTGAATTTACAGAATTCCGTGCCAAAAATCAAATTTTAAGAAAATTGCATAATTTCTTATTTTCCTTTTCTTTATAATCTCTCACCCTCTCTCCTCTATCACGTTCCTCACTCTCTCCCTCCGTTCTCTCTCCTCTCACCACCTTAGCTCGGACTGCAGACGGAGGAGGTTCGGGTCGAGGTGGAGGCGCTGTGGAGACGACCAGGCGCGTGATGGCGAGAGAGAACTGGAGCGTGGCGTTGGCGCGATCCCGTTCGGTGGATTCAAAGCCGACGTGGGTTGTCTGTGTGATGGTTTTCGACGAGGATTGGCAGTTTTGGCTCGTGAAATCTTCGGTGCAGGTAGGGGGACAGATGCCCTACTCTTTTCTTGCATTCTCTCGTGATTTGGAGCCGAACGGTGTGAGTTTGAGTGGGTTTTGCCTCGTTTAGGGTGAAAGCATGTTTGGGAGGGTGTGAGTCATGTTCGCCATTCCAGGCGATGGTTTGTAGTTTAAATGGTTTCATTAGAACCCCTGGCGTGTTGGGAATCATTTCTCGCCAATTTTGTAACATTTGGTTGAGAATCGGAGCCAATATGAGCCCGGCTGTCCATGTGAGTCGTTTTGGATCGATTTGTGAGAATCGCCCGTTTAATGTGGTTTTGTAGTTGGTTTGGCCCCTTTCGGCTTGTGGAAGGTCAGCAATATGATTGTGGGTGTTTCTCCGTCGTTCTGGAGATGATTGGGGCGTGGAAAATGGGTTTTCGTGCGGATTTTCCATGTTTCGCTCCGTGACAAGAACGCGCTGGTTGTGTGAGTCGCGTTCTCAGTGGAACGCGTTACAACGATGCACCGCGTCTCGTGTAGGAGATGAACAATTTGGCGGTTAGGAACGCGACCCAGGTGATGGGCACGATCTTTTATTAATGTGACACAGGTAAGGGGCATGTTTATGTATTGTCGCGCCTGAGGTTCAGGCCGCGTCTATTAACGCGATCTAGGTGAGCGCCGCGTCAAAGTGATATCACAATCCAGGTGATGGACGCGTTCTGTTGACATCGCGACCTTCTATAGGGGCACGTTAACCATCGCGACACAGGGTATAGGTGCGTTAATGCTTTCTATTTTTTGTGTCTTATTTGAGCTGTCTCAAGCTCCGGTGAACCCAGGATTCAATGCCTGGTTGGCCTTTGGCTTGATGGATGCCTTGGGTGTCCCGTGAGAGTCATATGTGTATCAAGGGATCTTGGAGGAGCGGTTTTATCTAGAGCAGTGTGTAGTGTTGTGTTCTTTTCGGTTATTGTGGCTTCGACCCCTTGGTTAGCCCATTGTTCTGCGGATGTCTTGGATGTCCTATGAGGGTTGTGACCATGTTATAGGGTGTCTGAGAGTGCCATTATACCGAGCGGTATTTTGTGTTATTTCGAGAGTCATTATGGTTTCTGGCCAACCTGGTTGTGACCCAGTGGTTGACATGTGACCTCGTGAATGTCTCGTCTATCCTGTGAGGATCGAGACATAGTTTCGGGCGCTTGGCGGTATTATCCTACCTCGATTTATGTACCATGTGGTTTGAGGGCTTTTGGTGATCCCTCATGTTCCGTGTTTCGTGTTATGCGGAATTGTGAGTCCATTGTACAGCTCGGGGGTCGAGGACTCATTATTATCATTATTGCTGTTATGGATCCGGCTGCACTCTGCCGTTTCCCATAATGTATTTTATCGTGGATTTTGGCGTAGGGACTAGGCTGATTAACAGCGTGTGGCTATGATGTGCGACGATCTTGACCCGAGTCTTGTGACTCAAGGATCGTTGTCAGCAGGTATAGTTGATTGTCCTGAGTCTAGTAGTAGTTGTATACTGCATTGTGCTTCGTAGTACGTGCGATAGGTGTGTGCTTACCCTGACTGTACTTCGGTGTTCGCTATTTTGAGTCTCTGTGTCTAGTGATCCTCCACTAGTAGTAGCCTGACGACACCTTCCGGTGTGTCGGCCCACCTAGGAGTGGTGGCGGGGCAGTTCCTGGTTGACGATTTTTAGGCTAGCTTCCATGGGCCCCTTGCTTTGCGGTAGCATCCTGCTGGGGGGGAAAACTAGCTAGAGGCCTGGCTCAAGGCATTGGGCTTGTGTGTGAACAAGTGGTCAGGGGCGGTTGGACGAGCGCCGACGGACGTGGCCCTGACTAGTCACTCGTTACTGTTGTTCCTTGTACTGGGTTCCTGTTGAGTGTGTCGGTTACCGCCATTCCAGGCGTGTGGGAGATACTTGAGGCGTAGTGTAAGACGTCAGTGGACGCATCTAGCTGTTCTTCTAGTGAGGAGGTGCTTCTGTCACATGACACGATGGCTTGTGTTTTCATGACTTGTCTGAGTAGCCTGTGCGTGACTTCACTCGAGGTTACGGGTTCTGTGTAGTGTACACGACGGTGGGTTCGTGTATGTCTTGCGCCTTTGACCGTGTAGGTGTTTTTGTAGGCTATTACCTGTTTCGGTAGGCTTCTTCACGATACGGTTCCGTGATTTGACAATGGATCGGTAACGCCCGACTTTGTGAGATCGGGGTTCACCTTTCTATTACTGTTTGGAGTAGTTTAGAGGGCCGAGGTTCCTTCGACTGCCGTGTTTCTGTGTTACGGCTTTCCTCTTTACTTTTACTGTTGTTACTGCTTTGCTTTAGTGTAGCACTGTTGTTACTGCGTTGTTTTGTGGTAGGGTTCTGCGGGATCCCTACCGAGCTAGTGACAGGAGGCTCACCCCTGACTTTTCAGGTGTAGCTGTTCTTCCTCGTGCTGGGAGGTACCTGCTGCGTGGTTCTTAGTGCCATCGTTGCCAGTGTCGGGCTTCCCCCGACTTGAGAGTACGTTCTCTTTTCTGTTGGACTGTACTTGTCTTTCTTTGGACTGGACTCTGTTAGTTTAATTGTTATAGAAAATGTAATTTTTTTTCTGCTACTTTAGCAATCCTGATCATTGAAATTTAATTGCTTAATGCTTTATCTGGAAGTTCAATGTACTATCACATACCGTTCTATCCCTTCGGAGCTTTTCTGCTCTTGGGAGGCCTCGCAGGTTCCAAGTTGTATCGGGTTTACCAAGTATCCGGAGTCTGGGTCGTCACAGTTGGTATCAGAGTACAGTTCAGAGTTGTTCAGAGTTTTTCTGAGCTAGCTGAGCTTATGTTTGTGAAGTACATGGGAATTCGAGATATCGCAGTATTCAGAGTCCTTAAGGTCCACTACAGTCGGCAGCTGGCATTGGTTTTGCGAGTGTTTATCGCTTTGCTTTCGCGTATGGTCTTGTGTGTGCTGTGTTGGCACTGTGCGAGATGGTTTTGCTCTTGTCAGATTCTGATGGAGCGCTTTTCTTTTGTCGTGATATTTGTCTCGGTTATGCTGTACTTGGCAAAGTTCGCCGGCATGCGTGAATCTATGGTTCAGTGTTCAAGATTTTTCCATGGTTTGTTCAGGTGGCTGGTGACTTTATTGTTGGTGTGATGGCCGTGCACGTTCTTATGTTGTTTTGGTCATCCCAGCTTGAGGTTTGTGCAGCCCCTGAGGTTTTAAGGTTGTGTTGTGGTGGTCGATTAGATGCCTTGATTGAGAGAATGCTCGGGCGAACCTAGGATTTCCTTCCTGGTGAGCTGCTGTTCGTCGAGCTTGATTCTTCTCATTCTGACTTGGTGGCGTCTTTTCGAGGTAAGCTTTGGAAGTGCTGTCTTAGTGAAGCCTTTGTCATGTGTCTGCTTATGTGTGGTTTGTGTTAGTTCTGAACATGATCTGCTCTTGTTCGGCGGTTGCTTGGCTTTGGACCCAGCTTGTGTTTGGGGGCCGTTGTGTACCGCGTTTGACGTTCCGTGTTTGGCGGCTGTTGTGTTGTGAAGGTTCAGTAATCATTTCAGGACATGAGGATAAGCTGAGATAGGTGTTCTTTGTGGCTTGTGCTGAAACTGGTGCTCTTCATTGTTTACACTTTGGTCACGTGTGATCGGTTGTTAGTAGGATCGGTACTCGAGGCATGGTATATTGCAGTTTCATGAATTGTGATGGTGCCGAGTGTGTGCTGAGATGCGGATGTCGAGTTGTTTGTGATGCCTGTGTGCATTATGTTCAGTGCGCAGTGGAAGCGTCGTGGGCTCACAACCCACTGGTCGAGGATCATTGGCTGGAAGATTCTCACCGACTGAGAGGATTGTTTCCTCGATGTGACATCATCTTGGCTATGTGTGCCTTGATGTTGTTGGTTGCCGTGCTGTTGCTTGAAGATTTATGGTTGTTGGCACTGGCAGGTTTGAGGACTGGGGAAATCTGTCGGCATGTATGTTGGTCGAGTACCCTTTCTTCTTCTATTTTTTCTTGGGAGTTATGCTATCGGGATGGATCGTGGTCCTTGAGATGCGTTCTCTGAGATTGTTGTTGTTGTGGGTCCTTGTTGGTAAGCTGCTCGCTGCATGGCTAGTACAGGTTAGTCGTGTGTTCAGCTGTAATTGTGCCTTGATGTGACCCAGCTTGCAGTTGTGTCCCGTGGTTCTATGTTGAAAATGGAGTCGAGATTCTGTAGGTGTTGTTATTGTTTGGTGGTTTGTGGTTGTGTTCAGCTTAGGAGGAGTTCCTTGTGAGTCTGATTTGGCATTGTTTGGACCGAGATCTTGTCAGTTGATTTTGCTGTACTCTTCTGCCATGGTAGAGTTAGCATGCGACTCGAATCAGATGTAATGTCTGAGTGAGGACTGACTTGATTGTGCTCGTGGTCCAATACTGTCATTGGCGTTCTGCGTGCCAGTTTCGTTGTTGTTCTTGGCACGGAAGTCGATGATTTGGAGCAGCCAGCTGAGAGGATTGTGTTTCCTTGTCTAAGCTGATGCTTGTTGTGTCTGCCGAGTGTTTTTATCGGTAGCTGTTTCGTGGCATGGGTCGTGTCTCCTTTCCCTGTGAGACGGAAGCGATGATGCCCTATTTTCGGAGGTGTTGGACTTGTGTTCACTTGTGTGCCATGCTCGTTCTGTGGATCGATGTGGCTTGAGATCCAGAGCGTGTGCTTGTGATTGTGGTCTGGCAGTGTCCCTCTGAATTATGTTTTTTGAGATTTGTGTTATCGTGTTTTATGTTTGAGGTTTGGCTGGTGCTTGGAGAGCGTAGCCAGTGTTTAGGTTTGTTCTTCCCTTGTTCACATGCTAGTTCCTTGAATTTCGGGGATGAAATTCTTAAAGGGAGGAGGACTGTAATATCATGGATTCTTCGGATCGGAATCGGAGGGCTTTTGGATCGCTTTCGTGGGTCCTGATACGTGTTTTACGATCCACTCGGTTTTTTCCCTTGTATAACTTGCGGAACCCTGTGGAGAGTTGACCGTTGAGTTTTGCGACTCCGGGACGCTACAAGTGCGTTGTGCTCGTTCCGAGGATCGCGAAGACTATTTTTCTGTATCTTTCTGAATTTACAAAATTTTGTGTCGAAAATCAGATTTTAGGATAATTGCATAATTTCCTATTTTCCTTTTCTTTATAATCCCTCACCCTCTCTCCTCTCTCACGTTCCTCACTCTCTCCCTCCGTTCTCTCTCCTCTCACCCCTTAGCTCCGGGTGCAGACGGAGGAGGTTCAGGTCGAGGTGGAGGCGCTATGGAGACGACCAAGCACGTGATGGCGCGAGAACTGGGGCGTGGTGTTGGCGCGATCTCGTTCGGTGGATTCAAAGCCGGCGTAGGTTGTTCGTGTGATGGTTTTCGGCGAGGATTGGCCGTTTTGGCTCGTGAGATCTTCGGCGGAGGTAGGAGGACAGATACCCTACTCTTTTCCTACGTTCTATCGCGATTTGGAGCCGAACGGTGTGAGTTTGAGCGGGTTTTGTCTCGTTTAGAGCGAAAGCATGTTTGGGGGGGTGTGAGCCGTGTTCGCCGTTCCAAGCGACAGTTTATAGTTTAAATGGTTTCATTTGAACCCCTGGCATGTTGGGAATCATTTTCCGCCAATTTTGTTGCATTTGGTTGAGAATTGGAGCCGGTATGAGCCCGGCTATCCATGTGAGTCGTTCTGGGTCGATTTGTGGGAATCACCCGTTTAATGTTGTTTTGTGGTTGGTTTGGCCCCTTCCGGCTTGTGGAAGGTCAGCAATGTGATTGTGGGTGTTTCCCCGTCATTCTGGAGACGATTGGGGGGTTGAAAATGGGTTTTCGTGCGGATTTTCCATGTTTCGCTCCGTGACAAGAACGCGCTGGTTGTGTGAGTCGCGTTCTCAGTGGAACGCGCTACAACGATGCACCGCGTCTCGTGTAGGAGATGAACAGTTTGGCGGTTAGGGACGCGACCCAAGTGATGGGCGCGATTCTTTGTTAATGCGACTCAGGTAAGGGGCGCATTTATGTATTGTCACGCCTGAGTTTCAGGCTGAGTCTATTAACGCGATCTAGGTGAGCGCCGTGTCAAAGTGATATCACGATCCAAGTGATGGACGCATTCTATTGACATCGCGACCTTCTGTAGGGGCGCGTTAATCATCGCGACACGTGGTATAGGCGCGTTAATGGTTTCTATTTTTCGTCTTATTTGAGCTGTCTCGGGCTCCGGTGAACCCAAGATTCAATGCCTGGTTGGCCTTTGGCTTGATGGATGCCTTGGGTGTCCCGTGAGAGTCATATGTGTATCAAGGGATCTCGGAGGTGCGATTTTATCCCGAGTAGTGTGTAGTGTTGTGTTCTTTTCGGTTATTGTGGCTTCGACCCCTTGGTTAGTCCATTGTTCCGTGGATGTCTTGGACGTCCTATGAGGGTTGTGACCGTGTTGTAGGGTGTCTGAGAGTGCCATTATACCGAGCGGTATTTTGTGTTATTTCGAGAGTCATTATGGTTTTTGGTCAACCCGATTGTGACCCAGTGGTTGACACGTGACCTCGTGAATGTCTCGTCTATCCTGTGAGGATCGAGACATGGTTTCGGGCGCTTGTTGGTATTATCCTACCTCGGTTTATGTACCATGTAGTTTGAGGGCTCTTGGTGATCCCTCGTGTTCTGTGTTTCATGTTATGATGAATTGTGAGTCCATTGTACAGCTCAGGGGCCGAGGACTCATTGTTATCATTATTGCTATTATGGATCCGGCTGCTCTCTGCCATTTTTCATAATGTGTTTTATCGTGGATTTTGGCTTAGGGACTAGGCTGATTAACAGCGTGTGGCTGTGATGTGCGACGATCTTGACCCGAGTCTTGTGAGTCAAGGATCATTATCAGCAGGTCTAGTTGACTGTTTTGAGTCTAGTAGCAGTTATATACTACATTATGCTTCGTAGTACGTGTGACAGGTGTGTGCTTACCATGTCTATACTTCGGTGTTCGCTATTTTGAGTCTCTGTGTCTAGTGATCCTCCACTAGTAGTAGCCTGACGAAACCTTCCGGTGTGTCGGCCCAGCTAGGAGTGGTGGCGGGGCAGTTCCCGGTTGACGGTTTTTAGGCTAGTTTTCGTGGGCCCCCTTGCTTTGCGGTAGCGTCCTACTAGGGGGAACTAGCTAGAGGCATGGCTCAAGGTATTGGGCTTGTGTGTGCACACGTGGTCAAGGGCGGTTGGATGAGCACCGACGGGCGATCTGAGGAGTAACTCGTTACTGTTGTTCCTTGTACTTGGTTCCTATTGAGTGTCTCGGGTACCACCGTTCCAGGCGTGTGGGAGATACTTGAGGCGCAGTGTAAGACGTCAGTGGACGCATCTAGATGTTCTTCTAGTGTGGAGGTGCTTCTGTCACATGACACGATGACTTGTGTTTTCGTGACTTGTCTGAGTAGCCTGTGCGTGGATTCACTCGAGGTTACAGGTTCTGTGTAGTGTACACGACGGTGGGTTCGTGTATGTCTTGCGCCTTTGACCGTGTAGGTGTTTTTGTAGGCTCTTTCCAGTTTCGGTAGGCTTCTTCACGATACGGTTCCGTGATTTGACAATGGATCGGTAACGCCCGACTTTGTGAGATCGGGGTTCACCTTTCAATTACTGTTTGGAGTAGTTTAGAGGGCCGAGGTTCCTTCGACTGCCGTGTTTCTGTGTTACAGCTTTCCTCTTTACTTTTACTGTTGTTACTACTTTGCTTTAGTGTAGCACTGTTGTTACTGCGTTGTTTTGTGGTAGGGTTCTGTTGGATCCCTACCGAGCTAGTGACAGGAGGCTCACCCCTGGCTTTTCAGGTGTAGCTGTTCTTCCTCGTGCTGGGAGGTACCTGCTGTGTGGTTCTTAGTGCCATCGTTGCCAGTGTCGGGCTTCCCCCGACTTGAGAGTACGTTCTCTTTTCTGTTGGACTGTACTTGTCTTTCTTTGGACTGGACTCTGTTAGTTTAATTGTTATAGAAAATGTAATTTTTTTTCTGCTACTTTAGCAATCCTGATCATTGAAATTTAATTGCTTACTGCTTTATCTGGAAGTTCAATGTACTATCACATACCGTTCTATCCCTTCGGAGCTTTTCTGCTCTTGGGAGGCCTCGCAGGTTCCAAGTTGTATCGGGTTTACCTAGTATCCAGAGTCTGGGTCGTCACAGTTGGTATCAGAGTAGAGTTTAGAGTTGTTCGGAGTTTTTCTGAGCTAGCTGAGCTTATGTTTGTGAAGTACATGGGAATTCGAGATATCGCAGTATTCAGAGTCCTTAAGGTCCACTACAGTCGCTAGCTGGCATTGGTTTTGCGAGTGTTTATCGCTTTGCTTTCGCGTGTGGTCTTGTGTGTGCTGTGTGGCACTGTGCGAGATGGTTTTGCTCTTGTCAGATTCTGATTGAGCGCTTTTCTTTTGTCGTGATATTTGTCTCGGTTATGCTGTACTTGGCTGAGTTCGCCGGCAGGTGTGAATCTATGGTGCAGTGTTCGAGATTTTTCCGTGGTTTGTTCAGGTGGCTGGTGACTTTATTGTTTGTGTGATGGCCGTGCACGTTCTTATGTTGTTTTGGTCATCCCAGCTTGAGGTTTGTGCAGCCCCTGAGGTTTTAAGGTTGTGTTGTGGTGGTCGATTGGATGCCTTGATTGAGAGAATGGTCGGGCGAACCTAGGATTTTCTTCCTGGTGAGCTGCTATTAGTTGAGCTTGATTCTTCTAATTCTGACTTGGTGGCGTCTTTTCGAGGTAAGCTTTGGAAGTGTTGTCTCAGTGAAGCCTTTGTCATGTGTCTGCTTATGTGTGGTTTGTGTTAGTTCTGAACATGATCTGCTCTTGTTCGGCGGTTGCTTGGCTTTGGACCCAGTTTGTGTTTCGGGGCCGTTGTGTACAGCGTTTGACGTGCCGTGTTTGGCGGATGTTGTGTTGTGAAGGTTCAGTAATCATTTCAAGACATGAGGATAAGCTGAGACAGGTGTTCTTTGTGGCTTGTGCTGAAGCTGGTGCTCTTCATTGTTTACACTTTGGCGACGTGTGATGGGTTGTTAGCAGGATCGGTACTCGAGGCAATGTATATTACAGTTTCATGAATTATGATGGTGCCGAGTGTGTGCTGAGATGTGGATGCCGAGTTGTTTGTGATGCCTGTGTGCATTATGTTCAGTGGGCAGTGGAAGCGTCGTGGGCTCACAACCCACTGGTCGAGGATCGTTGGCTGGAAGATTCTCACCGGCCGAGAGAATTGTTTCCTCGGTGTGACATTATCTTGGCTATGTGTGCCTTGATGATGTTGGTTGTCGTGCCGTTGCTTGAAGATTTGTGGCTGTTGGCACTGGCAGGTTTGAGGACTGGGGAAAGCTGTCGGCATGTATGCTGGTCGAGTACCCTTTCTTCTTCTATTTTTCTTAGGAGTTGTGCTCTCAGGACAGATCGTGGTCCTTGAGATGCGTTCTCCGAGATTATTGTTGTTGTGGGTCCTTGTTGGTATGCTGCTCGGTGCATGGATAGTACAGGTTAGTCATGTGTTCAATTGTAATTGTGCCTTGATGTCACCCAGCTTGCAGTTGTGTCCCGTGGTTCTGTGTTGAGAACAGAGCCGGGATTCTGCAGGTGCTGTTATTTTTTGGTGGTTTGTGGTTGTGTTCAGCTTGGGAGAAGTTCCTTGTTAGTCTGATTTGGCATTGTTTGGACCAAGATCTTGTCGGTTGATTTTGCTGTACTCTTCTGCCATAGTAGAGTTAGCTTGCGACTCGAATCAGATGTAATGTCTGAGTGAGGACTGACTTGATTGTGCTTGTGCTCTAGTGCTGTCATTGGCGGTCTGTGTGCCAATTTCGTTGTTGTTCTAGGCGTGGAAGCTGATGATTTGGAGCAGTCAGCTGAGAGGATTGTGTTTCCTTGTCTAAGCTGATGCTTGTTGTGTCTGCCGAGTGTTTTTATCGGTAGCTGTTTCGTGGCATGGGTCGTGTCTCCTTTCCCTGTGAGACGGAAGCGATGATGCCCTATTTTCGGATGTGTTGGACTTGTGTTCACTTGTGTGCCATGCTCGTTCTGTGGATCAATGTGGCTTGAGATCCAGAGCGTGTGCTTGTGATTGTGGTCTGGCAGTGTCCCTCTGAATTATGTTTTTTGAGATTTGTGTTATCGTGTTTTATGTTTGAGGTTTGGCTGGTGCTTGGAGAGCGTAGCCAGTGTTTAGGTTTGTTCTTCCCTTGTTCACATGCTAGTTCCTTGAATTTCGGGGATGAAATTCTTAAAGGGAGGAGGACTGTAATATCATGGATTCTTCGGATCGGAATCGGAGGGCTTTTGGATCGCTTTCGTGGGTCCTGATACGTGTTTTACGATCCACTCGGGTTTTTCCCTTGTATAACTTGCGGAACCCTGTGGAGAGTTGACCGTTGAGTTTTGCGACTCCGGGACG
Source organism: Amorphophallus konjac (assembly GCA_022559845.1). NCBI lineage: Eukaryota > Viridiplantae > Streptophyta > Magnoliopsida > Alismatales > Araceae > Amorphophallus > Amorphophallus konjac. The sequence continues at coordinate 323,991,959 of CM040118.1, read as the reverse complement.
CTACAAGTGCGTTGTGCTCGTTCAGAGGATCGCGAAGATTATTTTTCCGTATCTTTCTGAATTTACAAAATTTCGTGCCGAAAATCAGATTTTAGGATAATTGCATAATTTCCTATTTTCCTTTTCTTTATAATCTCTCACCCTCTCTCCTCTCTCACGTTCCTCACTCTCTCCCTCCATTCTCTCTCCTCTCAACCCCTTAGCTCCGGTTGCAGACGGAGGAGGTTCGGGTCGAGGTGGAGGCACTGCGGAGATGACCAGGCGCGTGATGGCGCGAGAACTGGTGCGTGGCGTTGGCGCGATCCTGTTCGATGGATTCAAAGCCGGCGTGGGTTGTCTGTGTGATGGTTTTCGGCGAGGATTGGCCGTTTTGGCTCGTGACATCTTCGGTGGAGGTAGGGGGATAGATGCCCTAGTCTTTTCCTACGTTCTCTCACTATTTGGAGCCGAACGGTGTGAGTTTGAGTGGGTTTTGCCTCGTTTAGGGTGAAAGCATGTTTGGGGGGGTGTGAGCCGTGTTCGCCGTTCCAGGCGACGGTTTGTAGTTTAAATGGTTTCATTTGACCCCCTGGCATGATGGGAATGATTTCCTGCCCATTTTGTTGCATTTGGTTGAGAATCGTAGCCGGTATGAGCCCGGCTGTCCATGTGAGTCGTTTTGGGTTGATTTGTGGGAATCACCCATTTAATACCATTTTGTAGTTGGTTTGGCACCTTCCGGCTTGTGGAAGGTCAGCAATGTGATTGCGGTTGTTTCCCCGTCGTTCTGGAGACGATTGGGGCGTGGAAAATAGGTTTTCGTGCGGATTTTTCGTGTTTCGCTCTGTGACGACAACGCGTTGGTTGTGTGAGTCGCGTTCTCAGTGGAACGCACAACAACGATGCACCGCGTCTCGTGTAGGAGACAAACAGTTTGGCGGTTAGGAACGTGACCCAGGTGATGGGCGCGATCCTTTGTTAATGCGACCTAGGTAAGGGGTGAGTTTATGTATTGTCGCGCCTGAGGTTCAGGCCGCGTCTATTAACGCAATCTAGGTGAGCACCGCATCAAAGTGATATCGTGATCCAGGTGATGGACGTGTTCTGTTGACATCGCGACCTTCTGTTGGGGTGCGTTAATCATCGCGACACAAGGTATAGGCGCGTTAATGCTTTCTATTTTTCGTGTCTTATTTGAGCTGTCTCGGGCTCCGGTGAACCCAAGATTCAATGCCTGGTTGGCCTTTGGATTGATGGATGCCTTGGGTGTCCCGTGAGAGTCATATGTATATCAAGGGATCTCGGAGGAGCAGTTTTATCCCAAGCAGTGTGTAGTGCTGTGTTCTTTTCAGTTATTGTGGCTTCGACCCCTTGGTTAGCCCATTGTTCCGTGGATGTCTTGGATGTCCTATGAGGGCTGTGACCGTATTATAGGGTGTCTGAGAGTGCCATTATATCGAGCGGTATTTTGTGTTATTCTGAGAGTCATTATGGTTTCTGGTCAACCCGGTTGTGACCCAGTGATTGACATGTGACCTCGTGAATGTCTCATCTATCCTGTGAGGATCGAGACATAGTTTCGGGCGCTTGGCGGTATTATCCAACCTCGATTTATGTACCATGTGGTTTAAGGGCTTTTGGTGATCCCTCGTGTTCCGTGTTTCGTGTTATGCGGAATTGTGAGTCCATTGTACAGCTCGGGGGCCGAGGACTCATTGTTATCATTATTGCTGTTATGGATCCGGCTGCTCTCTGCCATTTCCCATAATATGTTTTACCGTGGATTTTGGCGTAGGGACTAGGCTGATTAACAGCGTGTGGCTGTGATGTGCGACGATCTTGACCCGAGTCTTGTGACTCAAGGATCGTTGTCAGCATGTCTAGTTGATTGTCCTGAGTCTAGTAGCAGTTGTATACTGCATTATGCTCCGTAGTACGTGCGATAGGTGTGTGCTTACCCTGACTGTACTTTGGTGTTCGCTATTTTGAGTCTCTGTGTCTAGTGATCCTCCACTAGTAGTAGCCTGACGACACCTTCCGGTGTGTCGGCCCACCTAGGAGTGGTGGCGGGGCAGTTCTCGATTGGCAGTTTTTAGGCTCGTTTTCATGGGCCCCCTTGCTTTGCGGTAGCATCCTACTAGAGGGGAAACTAGCTAGAGGCTTGGCTCAAGGCATTGGGTTTGTGTGTGCACACGTGGTCAGGGGCGGTTGGACGAGCGCCGATAGGCGTGACCCTGACTAGTCACTCGTTACTGTTGTTCCTTGTACTTCGTTCTTGTTGAGTGTCTCGGTTACCGCCGTTCCAGGTGCGTGGGAGATACTTAAGGCACATTGTAAGATGTTAGTGGACGCATCTGGCTGTTCTTCTAGTGAGGAGGTGTGTGCACATGTGGGCCCCCTTGCTTTGCGGGGGCGTCCTACTGGGAGGGAACTAGCTAGAGGCCTGGCTCAAGGCATTGGGTTTGTGTGTGCACACGTGGTCAGAGGCGATTTGATGAGCCTCGACGGGCGTGACCCTAACTAGTCACTCGTTACTGTTGTTCCTTGTTGTAATGCCCCGGATTTTTCGGATATTTTTCGGATCATGTTTGTGGGTCTCGGAGTGTATTTTGTGCTTTACACGTGTTTTTCCCTGATGCGCCGTCGAAACTCTGTGCAGGGTAAACCGTGGCGTTCTCCGACTCCGGGATAATACCGGCGCGTTGTGCTCTTCTCGAGGATCGCGGAGGTAATTTTTTTATAATTTTCTGAATTTCTGAAATTTTTGGGTTTTTCTATATATTAACCCTTTAACCTCCCTCTCTCCCCATTCTCTCTTTCTCACTCTCTCTCATCTCTTTCTCTCCCCCTCTCCTCGGGCGGCCGACCGTGGTGGAGGAGGGCAAGGCGGCGATGGCGGGAGGCGAGGAACTAAGAACGTGTCGAGGATCGAGGGCCGGTGACGCGTTGAAGCTCGGGTGCGAGTTCGTGAACCAGCGAGGGTTTCGTGTCAATTTCTTCGCGGATCGGCGACCTCGGGACGTGAAATCTTCGGTGGAGGTAGGGAGATGGACCCCCAGCTCGTGCTCTTCCTTTTCCATGAGTTTTGTAGGCCGTGGTGAGCTAAGAGGGTCTATTTTTGCATTTTGGGAAAAATCCATATTTTTGGGGTGTGAGCCGGATCTCCCGTTTCGTGAGGTTTTTGACTGATCTAAGAGCATAGATGCATGCTAGGAGGCTTGGGGATGGATTCCCCTTTATTTCCCCATCACCCGGGGGAGATTGGGGCGTGGATCGGGTTTTTGGGGCGTTTCTCGCCGTTTCGGGTTCGGGACACCTTAGCGGTCATTCCAGAGACCGCTAAGGGCGCCAAGCGGACCAAGGGTAGACCGCTAGGGGTCTCCCTGTGTCGGTTCAAGGCTGGCAGTCACGCGATAGACCGCCAGGGTCCTTGGTGGTCCAAGGTTAGACTGCTAAGACCGCTTGAGCTTCGTGTGTTCCGAGGGTTTACCGGGCCAGAGATAGACCGCTAGAACCCCGTGTATATCGGTTTGGACCTCGCGGTAGTACGATAGACCGCTAGGGCCGTTGGCGGTGCAGTAATAGGCCGCTAGGCTCTGTTTCATGGTCCAAGGGTAGACCGCTATGGGTCCGTGGTTTCAGGGTGTGGCGGTCCAGTGTTAGATTGCTAGCCTTGCTTTAGCAGCCTAGCGTTAGACCGCTAGCCATCGTGGCGGTCTAGGGTTAGACCGCCAGGTGATTTCCATCTTGCGATGTCGGGTTCGCGTTGTGTTGGTCTCCGGTCGACCCGGTTGTGACCCAGTGGTCGACCTTCGGTCTCGTGAGTGTCCCGGACACCCCGTGGGTTCTGTGTCCACATTTCTGGGGTGTCTGGAGGTGCCGTATTATCTCGATTAGCATGCCCATAAGTGTGGTGGGTCTGGGGTGACCCCATGTGTTCCGGGCCTTCGTGTTACGCTCGATCGAGTCACCGTGTATCGATGTGAGTGCGGTGGGGTTTCCCCGCATGTCGTGAGTTTCTGCGGAAGATGGTTCCCGACTGGGCCAAGTGTTTGGCCTTGGACTGCGAGTCCAGTTGCCAGCCTGGGGCTGGAGGTTTCCCGCTTTTCCCTGGGATTGGGGAATCGACGTGGCGGCTTGTGAGCTACCTTGAGAATCGTGCTTCTGTGCTTTCCGCGTGGGCCATGTGTGTAGCCTTGGACTGTGAGTCCAGCCACCCAGCCTGGGGATGGAGGTCCCCTGAGTTCCCTCCCTGAGGAAATGGTCTCTGCGGCTCGTGAGCTACCTCGGTATTCGTGCTACCGTGGTTTTAGACCTAGGGATTAAGCTAGATTAACGGCATTGTGCCATTGCGTACGACGGTCTTGACCCCGAGTCTCGTGACTCAAGGACAGTTGGATTTAGTGGGTCTAGAGGACTGTCAAGAGTCCAGTGACTTGATGTCACATGGTTCTTCTCGACTTTCGCGCAGGGTGCGTGCGTGTTTCTTGGAGTTTCTCCTTGGAGAGTGGTCACACCAGTGACTCCCCACTAGTCGTAGCCTTCCGACACGCGAGCGGTCCCACTAGGGAGTGGTGGTGAGGCTACCCCAGACAGAGACGGTTTTAGACTAGTTTTCATCAGGCCCCACGTCTACCAGCCAGAGTCCGGCTGAGGGGAAAACCAGTCTGAGGGCCAGACCAGAGACGCACGGTCTGTGTGTGCACACTTGGTTGGGGGTAGTTGGACCCGCGCTGACGAGCGCGACCCCAGCTAGTCACTTGTTCTGTGGTTACTAGTACGGTGTCCCCATTCCACCAGGGGTCGAGGGGGGGCACCTGAGGCGCGGTCTAAGACGTCAGTGGATGCATCCGGCCTTACTTCTGGTGGGCAGGTACTCATGTCACGTGAGACGTGACTCTCTTGTTTCCGGATTCCATTTTCCGTTTGCGAGACGTAGTTTCTGGACCGTTCCAGCGTGCTTTCCTGAGGTGGTGGCAATGGGTGCTCGGTAGGGATTGTCGAGACCTCACCGTGCCAGTGTGGGACTGTGCAGTCTCGGTTGGTCGTGCCTGTGTAGGCAGACTTCTACGGCAGGTTTGCCGTGAGTGTGTCCTCGGTAGGCCTGGTGTTAGAGTGGTCCGGTTCCCGATGGTGAGATCAGGATTCCTCTTTCTTCTTGACTGGTACAGTAGGAGTAGTTGTAGTACCGAATTTTGACCAGCCACCGAGTTATTGTTCCTGCTGCTACTGTTGTTCTTATAGTTACTATTTTCCATGCCGCCGTTGTTCTCAGTTAGGGTTTCGCGGGATCCCTACTGAGCCAGTGACAGGAGGCTCACCCCTGCTTTTCAGGTGAGGTGGTTCTTCCTCAAGGTTCGAGGGTGCTGTTTGGAGGTTCTTAGCTGACAGCTCGCCGGGCCGAGTGTTCACTTGGCATGTGGTACATTTTACTGCTTTAGATTGTACTTTTTGTTGGACTGGACTCTGCTGTAGTTGTTTATTTATTTCTGTTAATTATTGAATTGTCCTACCTTACCTCCTATTTCTTTGTACCTCCACACTTCTTTTAGCCCTTCCGAGCCCTCCTGGCTCGTGGGCGGCGGGCCAGGTTTCGAATGGTATCGGGCCCTCCCGGTATCCCGATCTTGGGTCGTCACAGTTGGTATCAGAGCGGTGGTTGTGGACGTACATAGAAATTCAAGACATTGCAGTGATCAGAGTCCATAAGGTCCAGTACAGTCGGTAGTTGGCTTAGGGTTTTGTGTTTGTTTTCCACTTGATTTTTCGCTTGAGAGCTTGAGTGCATTGCGTGGCGCTGTGAAGGCGGTTGCTTTTCGCGGCCTTCGTGCCGGCATGGGATCTAAGGATCGAGGTTGAGAGCTTCTCCCTCATCGGTGGTGATCCCGGTTATCCAACGTTGGGTAGAGGTTGCTGGCAAGCGTGAGTTTGTGGTGCTACGTTCGAGGCATTTTGCCGTGATGTCAGGTGGCTGGTGAGGATTGGTCGTTGTTAAGTGGCCGTGAGTGTGCTCTGAGGGAGCTGTTGTTGAGTCTAGCCACTCCAGTTTGAGGTCTATCCATCCCCTGATGTGTTAAGGTTGTGGTTTAAGGTGGCAAAGCGGAGTGTTCTGATCGAGAGGTGCGCTCGGATGAGCGGAGAATCTTCTCGGTGAGCTACTATTTTGCCGAGCCTGATGTTCTTGTCGTGATCTGTGGCGTCAGAAAAGATGTGTCGGTCCCGATTGTTTTTGCAAATTTTAAGGCAGGATTGGGCTGTGGTGTCCCAATAAGTTTTGCTCCTGCACTCTTGTGTGCGAATGGGTTGTGTTCGCCTGGATTTGGCTTGAGTTGTGAAGGTTCCGCGGTAGTTTCGGGACTCGAGGATGAGCGTTGACAGTTGTCGATTATGGCTCATGTTGTGGCTCTCGGCGTGGTGTGTTGTAGTTCGAGGAATTACAGCGGTGGTGCATCGAGAGATGTTGTGATTGTGGTCCGACGTGACACTCGTCGAGTGTGTCGGAGGTGCTGACCTGATGGAAGTGATGGTTTTCTCGGTGCTGGAAGGTATTGTTCCCAGCGTGCGCGAGATTCAAGATCAGGTCGGGCGTGGAGTTCTTCCATTGGTCGGAGGTATGTCGGTTTCTCCTTTGGTTGGAAAGATTGTGTTTGGCTAAGGTTCATCGTCTTGCATTGTGTGTCCGGATTGGTTGGCCTCCGTGTACCATGAAATCCATGCAAGACGTGTCCTGTGTTTTTGGCAAGGTGGTTGCCTGTGAGGGTTGTGCCCATTTTCCTGGTGTGTGAGGGTGCTGGCGCTATTCCCAAAGGATGAGTGCTGGTTGGGCGGTGTTCGCATTCTTGGCTGGTGTTGGAACTTTCCGATGCGTGGCGGATCGGAGCCTATAGAGTTGCAGAGGATTGCCAGATTTGGGAGAGAATCTGTGCTTGGGGTTCAAGGTAATGGAGCTTTCCTCACCCTATTTCCTGAGGTTGACCAGCCGAGTTGTGGATTGTCGGGATGCCGAGTCCCGAGTTGCCGTGTTTGGCTGTGCGCGTGGATCAGAGTGCGCAGCGGAAGCCTGGTGGGCCTGTGACCCACTGGTTCAGGATCGTAGCATTGGTTGCTACGAGCGATTCCTGAGTTTGCGTTGATCATGTGAGGATTGGTTCCTCTGTGCGATACGTGTTGTTGCCGTGCCGTTGCTCGAGGTATCATGATTCTTGGCACTGGTAGGATAGAGTATTGGGGAATGTGCTGGCTAGTGTGCCGCATGAGTACCCTGTTCCTGTGATGGAAGTTGTGTCAGGCGTCGATGTGAGCCCGGATGGGGTTGTTGAGGATGTCGCCTGACGGAAGTCGAGGACGTGTTGTTCAGAGTCGGTGGCTTGGTGCCCAGCTTATTTTGCCAGTCGTGTCCTCGGATGAGATCATCTTTGGAGAAGTGATCTCTGGCAGACTATGGGTCCCAGTTGGCGGCTGTGAGTGGTTGATGAGCCTAACCGTGTGATCGACCATAGCAGCGTTTGTTGGTTATATGGTCGTGTCGGATTGTGACGGTGAGATATATAATCGACTGGGGACCCAGAGTGCATTGATCATGGTGTTGGCGACTAGGTTACCGTAATTTTGGATGGCACTTTCCTCCTCTAGAGATGTGTGCTATAAGTTGTTCAAGTGGTGTCCCGTGGCTCTGTGGTAAGGGCGGAATCGGGATTGGCAAGCGTCCACTTGGATGTATTGAGATAGGATTTGATGAGACAGGATGGAAGAGTGACGCCTGTGCGTGGAGGTCCTTGATGGGACATTGGTGTTGCAATGGTTATCCCTAGTTTGGTGACCAGCATGGGATGGTTCCCCTGTAAGTCTGAGTCGAGTGAGGTGATGACCGAAGACACCAGGATCTTGTCATTTGGTTTCATCGTGGTCCCCTGAGAGGGTTGAGTTGGCGCGATGATCAAGATCGAATGCGGTGTCCGAAAGAAGTGCAGCTTGAGACATGGTAATTGTCTGTGTGAGTTAGCGGATGGCCTGTCATGAGTTGGATCGTGCCTGTTGGGCCGGTGGAAGGTTTCCCGTTGACGTGTATCTGACGGCCAGTGGATGGTCTTTCACAGACAGAAGATGCTAGTGGTCATTTTTGTGATATGATTTTCAAGATGGGATCTGGGCTTTTGTCGAAGTTTGAGTTCTGACAGAGTTGGTCCCATGCTGTTGTTGGCTTTCGGCTTGCCAGGTGTGAGGTGATTCTTGGCACTAAGCCGATTGTTTGGTTGTGGTCTGTTGAGATGGCTGTGCGATCTGATGGAGGCTCTGTATTGGTTGTTCCCTTGAGAAGGGTGTGCAACCGGTCAGCTGATTGTGAAGCTGACCCGCCGACCATAGGATGGATTGGTAGCTATTTCTCGTGACGAGGATTGTGTCTCCTCGGTGAGCGAGATGGTGGCAGCGGTGCCATGTGTTGTGTATGTGGAGATTGTTGTGTATGTGATTTTGATGATTACAAAATGAGTGAATGTTTGGCCTTGTGCGTGAATGGTTATTCATGTCTTTGTTGCTTGACTTATCCTCTAGCTATGAAGTATGAAATGGTTGTAGAAATGATCATAAACTATTTCTATTGGGATATCAGCATGTGGATGCATTGTGATTCTATAAGGCTCATACGTGCTTTGAGGTTAGCACAAACATTGCATATACATTGTCTCTACACTTGGTGAGATTACCTTGTGATGTATGGTTTGATGAGTTTGGAGATTGATCAAATAGAATGTGACTCAATATTATTTTGCGTGCCTTGATTCTAAATTTGTTTATCATGCAATAGTAATTAAATATTAGAACTCCATGATTCTTACATGAACGATTCAACAAAAGAACAAGTAATTAAGGACAATGTGAACTCAGGTAAAATAATGAGGTAAGTGTTGCTATGTGGATTTATATGGATATCACGTTCCTTCTTCACTCTTGGAATAGGTTCAATGATGTAATTTATTGTGAACATGGTCATAGTATTAATGCTTGATGTAAAGATCTTGATTGTCAACTAACATCTTGCTTTATCATATTTTTCAGGATGAAAAATCATGGTTGATCTTCATGGGATTATGGTAATATTTAATCAATTGTTTCCCATTGATTTGATGGTGTTTTTAGTTGTTTTTCAGGCCCAAGCTAGAAGGGGTCGACCCATGGGGTCGACCCTCTCAGGTTCTGTTCAAACAGAATCAAAACAGAACCTATTTGGTGTAATCTGCCTGAAAGGGTCGACCCCTGGGGTCGACCCCTGTAACCCAGAACCTTAAAATCTGTTCTGTCTGGGTTCTGGAAACGTGAGGGTCGACCCCTGGGGTCAACCCCTGTAAAACAGAACACAAAAATTGTCTTGTTTGGCTTCTGTTTGCCCGAGGGTCGACCCCAAGGGTCGACCCCTTCAGTTCCGACCTCCAGCCGCCATTTTTTACCACCGTTTTCTTGCTCCAAAAGTCTTCCAATCCGAGTCCAACTTCCACAAATGACTCCATAACTTGTGGATCTTGTCCAAGGGCTGTCTCTTGACCATCCCAAACACTTATATACTTCTCTTTGGGTCACAAACCCTAAGGAGAGAGGTGAGATCCGATTTTTGGGTGTGGTTGCTAACCCTTGTGTGTGCAGGTTCGGAGTTGTAGCTCCTAAGCCCTCTTCCACCTTACTCTGAAGCTGAAATCGAAAGGAAGAAGCTTGAATCAAAGCCCAAGATCATATACAACTGAAAGTTGCATCTGAAATCAAGATCCAACCTCCGTTCGTGCTGCAAAACTTCATACTTGCTTCAAGTTCGTTCTTCATCCTGCAGAAGCATTTCATGAGGGAGTTATCTTGATCTTTCACTTCTGTATCTTTTCTTTGAGATTGTTCAAGGTTGTGAATGGATTATCTAAGAGATGCAACATATATATGAATGCTCTTTTGTTCATCTAGTTATTTCTTTCTTGTTAGTGCTATGTTTTTCATCCTAAGCAACAAGATGAACTAATACTTTCCTTTCTCTTGCAGAAGAAGAAGGAAGAGTGTGGCCACAAGGTTGAGAGGAGAAGGGTTTATGAAGCTAATCCTTTTGTGATGTATGAAGGTTTGATTGGAGCTAGGATTTGAAGGAAAAAAGGATCGACTCGAGAAGAGGAAGAAGATGATGTCAAGATTATAATCATCCGTCAACAAGCCAAGGAGAATCAGATTTTGCTGAAGAAGGGGGAGCCTTATACTTGATGCATATGTCTAGTTTTCATCTCTATAATTTGTTTGGAGGGTCATAGCATATATGTGTTTTTGGTTCATAAACACTTGAGATAATGGTTTGTGTGGGTGTTTGGAGAAAGGGGTCTCCGAGTGTGTGTGTTGATTAATGTGTGTCGTTTTGTGCAGAGTATATCCGCGTGTGTGGCTGGGCATAACTTGGGGTGTGTTCCCCGTGTGTGGTTGAGAGTTTACTCCCGTGTGGTTGTGTAGGCATTGTCCTACGTGTGTGTGGACGGAGTTGTGACTCCGTGTAAGGAATTTGTTCGGGGTGTGTTCCCCAGTAGTGTGTGTGTGTGTGTGTGTGTGTGTGTGTGTGTGTGTGTGTGTGTGTGCTGCTGTGGCAGCAGGTTGAGACAAGGCCTCGTGTGTGTGGTTTGCTGTGAAAGCAACGTGTGTGTGTTGGGGTTCGTCCCCGTGTTGCTACATTTTGTAGCGTGTAGTGAAGCCTCACCGGTTTGGTGAGGGGTGGACGTAGGGAGCCCGTCGTGGTCCCGAATCACCTTAAAAATCTCCGTGTCTTGTGGTTTGATTATTGTGATTGTGTGTTCTCTATCCTATCTGTTTGTGCAATCGTGTGAGCTCGGTGAGATTGAGTGAATCTAGTGTAAACCTGTTTAGATGAAATTACTCAATCTTGTATATTCCGCTGTGTGCTAGTTGTGTTTTTAATTGGACATAGTTTTTAGTAAAAGGATCTATTCACCCCCCCCCCTCTAGATCCGTGTTCCTGCACTACGGGACCCAACAATTGGTATCAGAGCGAGGCTCTATTGTCCCTGGATCTTGCGATCTACAGAGTGATCCCAGTGCATTCTACAATCATGAATTTTTCTGTTGAACATGTCTCAATGAATTGTTTGCCAATCTTCACTGGTTCGGATTTTGATTCATGGATAGGCAAACTTTGTATGGTGATCAATTCCATTAATCATAGTCTTTGGAAATTGATTTATCATGGTCCACACATATTACCTCTAGATGAGACCAAGTGGTCTAATCAGGATAAAATGATGCATCATGATAATGTTATTGCTTTGAGTTTATTGAAAGCTTCCGTAAATACTAACAAGTATCCATTTGTATCTTCTTGTAGGACGGCAAAGGAGCTTATGGACCGGTTGATCAAAGCTCAATAAAAGGAAAGGCAAAAATATCTCATGACCGATGATGCTGATCAACAAAGTGATGAAAATGCAGAACAGGTAAAATCTGATTCTGAAGAATTTACTCTTGATGAACTTGTTGAAGCTTATGATGAGTTGGAAAAATAATATAAGAAAGTCAAGTCAGAAAATAGAAAATTGAAAAAGAAATCTGAAAACTTGGTCCATGAAAATGGTTCTTGTGATAAATGTTCTGAGCGTGCTAACTTCAATGAACTTTTAGAGCATGATGTTGAATGTCACAAAGAAACCATTGCTTGTTTGAGAAATGAAAATGTTACCCTCAAGAACATAATTGATCAATTGGAGAAAACTGAAAAAGATCTAAGAAACAAAATGGAATCAAACTCTATTGATCATGATATTTGCAATGAATTGATTATGAATGATAAACTTACAAATGAAAATGAAGAACTCAAAAAGGATAACAGTGCGATGCAAATTCAAATCTCCCTGCTTGAAAGTAGATTGAAAAAACTTGAAAATCTTGAAAAAGGGAAATCTGTGATAGTTGATGAATCTGATAAGGTGCATGTGCTTGAACAAGAAATAGCTAACTATGAATTGCACATTGCATCCCTTGAATCTGAAATTGGTGACTTGAATGTATCCTTGTCTAAGTTTGTGAATGGGGAAGAAAATCTGAACAAAATATTGAGGACTAAGGTGAATTTCTAAAGAGAGGGGCTGGACTATAATCCTATGAACAAAAAGAATTTTGAAAATAAAGTCTATACATCATTTGTTCATAGTTCAAATATAGCCAGCACATCAAATGGGCCTCCAAATCAATCTGCTCCTCAAACAACGAAGAGATCAAATGAAAGTCTGAAAAAGAAACAAAACTTGCATCAAAATGCTAAAAATGTTGTTGGTGTCACGATGAATGCCATGAAAAATCATGTTGCACACACACATGCATCCACAAAGAAAATCTCATATTTTTATTGTGGTGAACTTGGTCATATGATGTGTGATTGCTTTTTGATGAAATCTGAAGATCTAGAAGCATGCAAGAAAATGAATGGCTTCACAAAGCCAAGAAAGTCTTTGAACACAAAAAGAACTTTTGATAACTCTTATGTACATGCAAGAAGACCATTTGAAAGATTTGCTCCATTGAACTATTTTCATTGTGGAAGGTTCGGTCACACGATGAACAATTGCTCTAGTTTGAAAAATGAGAACACCTCTTCAAACCCACAAAAATTCCATGCTCATTCTTACAAGAAAAATCTGAAGTCTTTTGGTCATTGTCATTATTGTGGTGAGTTTGGGCATACCATGTATGATTGCTCTTTAATGCATTTTGATGATATGCATGCCCAAAAACTGTGGAAGGCAACCTCTAGAGGTGCAACTAACCATCTGGGACCCAAGAAGGTTTGGGTACCCAAAACAACCAAATGAGAACTTTGTTACAGGATTGTCTTGAGACCAAGGGGAAGGCTTTAAGTCGACTTGGCCAGCTCGGGTGTGATGCCTTGGTAAACATGGGTTTGTCCTTGAATTGATACTAATTTGATTGTAGAGGCAGTCTTATGTGTTTCATGTGCCTTATATGCATAGACTTGACTCTTTACACATGTTGGACTAAACCTGAAATTTCTAAAATTAATTTTGAACTCATGACAGCTTGAGTGAATCACTTGTATTGATAGTTGCAATTCATCATACATACTTGCAGCTCATAGGAGATTGTCTTGTGGAAGAAAAGCACTGAAATTGGGCTTCTCACTTGTATTGAATTGAGATTGATATGAAATTGAGTTTCTGATATTACAGGTTAAGAGAGAGAGAGTCATATGTGATGAAAAGTCTCGAAGTTAGTTTCTTCATATGCATTGGCTTAATATTGACATGAATTGAGCTCTTTACAGTGCAGGTTTGATAATGACCATCAACCCTTGAAATCATGGAGAGAAAGAAAGGAGCTCAAGAGGACTTCAATGCCAGATTTGATCTACTTCCATTTCTTCTGGCTAATATCATTCTATTTCTTGCAGGAGAGAAAGAAAGGAGCTTATTGATGCAGAAGACAACAAGGGGAATAAAGTAAAGAATCTGAAAATGTTAATAAAGGTAACTCAAGACAAAGGTGAGAAAATAAAGTGTTTAACTGAAGTTCCTTGGTCTTGATGTTAATGCCATAACTTGACAGACAGTGATTTTGAAGGTTTGGATACCCCTTGGTTGTTCTTGACAATGTGGATAATGAATGCTTGGCTGAATGGTATTGAAACATTTGAGGTATATATGAGAGTGTAGCCATTGAATGCCTTTTGCTAAACCCCCGATGTCAAATGAGAATACATTTGTTTCTGATCATCATTTCAATGATTACATGGTATATAAAATGATGATATGTGGAAGGGCAGGTCAAGCCTGTCTGAAAGTTATCACCATGCGTGAGAATATGTCTCCGCCCGGTACCATGAATCATCTATGCATATGGCATCCAACTTAAATGAATTGTCTGAAATCATGCATTGATTATGGGGGAGTTTTGCATGCTGAAAATTTTAAAAATGATGTTTTTCCATTCTCTCAGCATGATGATATTGTGTTTGTGGCTGAACATCTTGAGGACTGAAGTTGATCAATGTTCCATGATCTTTACCAATGTGCCACTCATCTTTCTGGATAAAAGCACAACTGTTTTCAAGAAAAGTTCACATGTGATGATTTTGATGCTTTGAATGAATTTTCTGAATTCTCTTTTCAGAATAAAATTGTGTCCTCACATTTTAACAATTGGTAATACGTGTCATGCATTAGTTGCATTAGGTGCATATAAAGTGTCATATGAAATCTGAAATCTTGCATCACATTGCACATTTGTATATCATTCTCTGCATATCATTCACATAGTGCTTTTGGAAGATGAAACTCATCGTGTGTCTTGTTGCATAGTTGGCATTTTCAGCATACATATAGTGCATATTTTGAAATGCATCATTTTAAACATTTCATGTTGCACAAATGCCAAAATTAATACTTCCAACAATTGGTCTCATATCTTTGGGGCCAACAATTCAAGAACTGAAATTGCATATCTTTTCATTTTGCATTGCATATGCATATCTCCATTGTATGCTTGCATGTCATTATATGATATTCAACCCCTTCCTTTGAAACTTCTAAGACCAAACACTCCATTGTTAAATAATGTTGCATCTGAGTCTTAACAAGTGTGCTTCATATCAAACTCTCAGGGGGAGCATTTCATGCTCATTGCATTTACATAGGGGGAGCTACACTATCCTACTCTAAGTTAAATTTTCTCCATACATGTTAAATCAAATTCGTACACTTCATGCACTTTAATGTGAAATTGAGTGTTATTCATAAGGATATAGGATTTTCATTTCAACATTCTAAAGTAATTCAACTTGCAGCATGGATGATAAGAGACAGTTGAGGAAAAAGCTGTCTGCCTCCACATATAAAAAAAATGGTTGAAATGAAAGGCAGAGCAATGCTAAGTCTCACTGAGTAAACTGGGCACATGTCACCTGAGACGTGATGTGGTTCATTTCTGAAAAGTGTTGACTAAAGTATCTCTGTTCAAATGAGGTGACAAGGTTCAGTATTCTGAGTAACCGGTGATTCTGGCATGAGCTCCATGTGTCTCCTCGCGTAAAAAAGAATTATTTGAACCTGATCCTTCTTAGAAAAATTCAGATTGTCAGTATAAAAATTACTGATGATAACTTGATGAGGCGGAGCGAAGTCTCCAATACGCTGTTCTCTACATTGAAAAGTAGTATGTGCAGTTACTATTGTGTTTACTTGAAAATCTGGTTATCCATATGGCTAAAATTCATACTCATGTTACTCACTTACACATGGTAATTTGATTTGATATGTATTTTGAAAATTTGATTAATTGCTTGACCTGTTGTACGTCTTCTCCTATTTATCTACATAATTCTCTAGGTGTAATCATGAGCATTCTGAACTTAATGACTCACTTGCACTTTTCCTACACCTATCCCCTCGCTGTAAATCAATTGGTATCACTTCTTGTGAAGGAGTTATGTTGCATGTATCTATAGATATCTGCTTGATTACAATTGTATGCATTTCATGTCTCATCATTCTCATACATCATGTTTCATGCATTTTACAAGAAAACTAAAAATCTGAAAATTTGAAAATCAAAGCCAATCATCTATTGTGTTAATGTTTAAGGGGGAGCTTTGCATGTGATCTTGTCTGCTTAACTCATCCGGGCTTGCATGAGTCAATACCTTTCTATGGGTGTTTGAGTGCTTATTTGCTTGCTCATTATTGTCATGCCATACACCATTTCCAATTGCTGCAACTCGTGAGCATTTGCTTATCGTTTTGTCATCTTGCATTCTACATGACCATCTTGTCCACATTTGCATTTCCAATTTCAACAATTGGTCTCAAATAGTTTTGCAATTAGTTCATGCATATCATATTGTTTCTCTTTTTAACCCCGTTGTCCATAGGTTCTTGCCATCTTGGATTCCCCGTCATGCTCCCCATTTCTGATTATGTCAAAGGGGGAGAGAGAGCATTAGCATAATATTTTGTCATCATCAAAATGGGGGAGATTGTTATGTATGTGGAGATTGTTGTGTATGTGATTTTGATGATTACAAAATGAGTGAATGTTTGGCCTTGTGCGTGAATGGTTATTCATGTCTTTGTTGCTTGACTTATCCTCTAGCTATGAAGTATGAAATGGTTGTGGAAATGATCATAAACTATTTCTATTGGGATATCATCATGTGGATGCATTGTGATTCTATAAGGCTCATACGTGCTTTGAGGTTAGCACAAACATTGCATATACATTGTCTCTACACTTGGTGAGATTGCTTTGTGATGTGTGGTTTGATGAGCTTGGAGATTGATCAAATGGAATGTGACTCAATATTGTTTTACGTGCCTTGATTCCAAATTTGTTTATCATGTAATAGTAATTAAATATTGGAACTCCATGATTCTTACATGAACGATTCAACAAAAGAACAAGCAATTAAGAACAATGTGAACTCAGGTAAAATAATGAGGTAAGTGTTGCTATGTGGATTTATATGGATATCACGTTCCTTCTTCACTCTTGGAATAGGTTCAATGATGCAATTTATTATGAACATGGTCATAGTATTACTGCTTGATGTAAAGATCTTGATTGTCAACTAACATCTTGCTTTATCATATTTTTCAGGATGAAAAATCATGGTTGATCTTCATGGGATTATGGTAATATTTAATCAATTGTTTCCCATTGATTTGATGGTGTTTTTAGTTGTTTTTCAGGCCCAAGCTAGAAGGGGTCGACCCATGGGGTCGACCCTCTCAGGTTCTGTTCAAACAGAATCAAAACAGAATCTATTTGGTGTAATCTGCCTGAAAGGGTCGACCCCTGGGATCGACCCTTGTAACCCAGAACCTTAAAATCTGTTTTGTCTGGGTTCTGGAAACGCGAGGGTCGACCCCTGGGGTCAACCCCTGTAAAATAGAACACAAAAATTGTTCTGTTTGGCTTCTGTTTGCCCGAGGGTCGACCCCAAGGGTCGACCCCTTCAGTTCTGACCTCCAGCCGCCGTTTTTGACCACCGTTTTCTTGCTCCAAAAGTCTTCCAATCCGAGTCCAACTTCCACAAATGACTCCATAACTTGTGGATCTTGTCCAAGGGCTGTCTCTTGACCATCCCAAACACTTATATACTTCTCTTTGGGTCACAAACCCTAAGGAGAGAGGTGAGATCCGATTTTTGGGTGTGGTTGCTAACCCTTGTGTGTGCAGGTTCGGAGTTGTAGCTCCTAAGCCCTCTTCCACCTTGCTCTGAAGCTGAAATCGAAAGGAAGAAGCTTGAATCAAAGCCCAAGATCATATACAACTGAAAGTTGCATCTGAAATCAAGATCCAACCTCCGTTCGTGCTGCAAAACTTCATACTTGCTTCAAGTTCGTTCTTCATCCTGTAGAAGCATTTCATGAGGGAGTTATCTTGATCTTTCACTTCTGTATCTTTTCCTTGAGATTGTTCAAGGTTGTGAATGGATTATCTAAGAGATGCAACATATATATGAATGCTCTTTTGTTCATCTAGTTATTGCTTTCTTATTAGTGTTATGTTTTTCATCCTAAGCAACAAGATGAACTAATGCTTTCCTTTCTCTTGCAGAAGAAGAAGGAAGAGTGTGGCCACAAGGTTGAGAGGAGAAGGGTTTATGAAGCTAATCCTTTTGTGATGTATGAAGGTTTGATTGGAGCTAGGATTTGAAGGAAAAAAGGATCGACTCGAGGAGAGGAAGAAGATGATGTCAAGATTATAATCATCCGTCAACAAGCCAAGGAGAATCAGATTTTGCTGAAGAAGGGGGAGCCTTATACTTGATGCATCTGTCTAGTTTTCATCTCTATAATTTGTTTGGAGGGTCATAGCATATATGTGTTTTTGGTTCATAAACACTTGAGATAATGGTTTGTGTGGGTGTTCGGAGAAAGGGGTCTCCGAGTGTGTGTGTTGATTAATGTGTGCCGTTTTGTGCGGAGTATATCCGCGTGTGTGGCTGGGCATAACTTGGGATGTGTTCCCCGTGTGTGGTTGGGAGTTTACTCCCGTGTGGTTGTGTAGGCATTGTCCTACGTGTGTGTGGACGGAGTTGTGACTCCGTGTAAGGAATTTGTTCGGGGTGTGTTCCCCAGTAGTGTGTGTGTGTGTGTGCTGCTGTGGCAGCAGGTTGAGGCAAGGCCTCGTGTGTGTGGTTTACTGCAAAAGCAGCGTGTGTGTGTTGGGGTTCGTCCCCGTGTTGCTACATTTTGTAGCGTGTAGTGAAGCCTCACCGGTTTGGTGAGGGGTGGACGTAGGGAGCCCGTCGTGGTCCCGAACCACCTTAAAAATCTCCGTGTCTTGTGGTTTGATTATTGTGATTGTGTGTTCTCTATCCTATCTGTTTATGCAATCATGTGAGCTCGGTGAGATTGAGTGAATCTAGTGTAAACCTGTTTAGATTAAATTACTCAATCTTGTATATTCCGCTGTGTGCTAGTTGTGTTTTTAATTGGACATAGTTTTTAGTAAAAGGATCTATTCACTCCCCCTCTAGATCCGTGTTCCTGCACTACGGGACCCAACACCATGATTGGTTATCACGTTGTCTGAGGTGATGCCGGACCGTGTCCTTTGGTGTGTGCCTGCTCTGATGGCCGATGTGTGCGGCGTGCGGAGCAAGGTGTTCTTCGTAATTGTGGTCTGGCTGTGTCCCTCAGGATCGGTGCTTTCGTGAGAATCGAGGTTTTCTGTGCTGGGGCTCTGACAGCGTTGTCAGTTGGTTAAGGTGTTCTTCCCCTGTGACTTGGTGCTAGTCTTGAATTTCGAGGATGAAATTTTAATTAAGGGGGGAGGACTGTAATGTCCCGGATTTTTTGGATATTTTTCAGATCATTTTTGTGGCTCTCGGAGTGTATTTTGTACTTTACACATGTTTTTCCCTGATGCGTCTTTGGAACTCTGTGCAGGGTGAACCGTGGTGTTCTCTGAGTCCGGGACAGTACCGGCACGTTGTGCTTTTCCCGAGGATCACGGAGGTAATTTTTTTGTAATTTTTTGAATTTCTAGAATTTTCAGGTTCTTCTATATATTAACCCTTTAACCTCCGTCTCTCCCCATTCTCTCTTTCTCACTCTCTCTCATCTCTTTCTCTCCCCCTCTCCCCGGGTGGCCGACCGTGGAGGAGGAGGGTGAGGCGGCGATGGCGGGAGGCGAGGAACTAGGAACGGGTCGAGGATCGAGGGCCGGTGGCGCGTGGAATCTCGGTTGCTAGTTCGTGAATCGGCGAGGGTTTCGTGGCGATTTCTTTGCGGATCGACGACCTCGGGGCGCGAAATCTTCGGTGGAGGTAGGGAGATGGACACCCAGCTCGTTCTCTTCCTTTCCCGTGAGTTTTGTAGGCCGTGGTGAGCCGAGAGGGGCTATTTTTACATTTTGGAGAAAATTCATATTTTTGGGGTGTGAGCCGGATCTCTCGTTTCGTGAGGTTTTTGACCAATATAAGGGCATAGATGCATGCTAGGAGGCTTGGGGATGGATTCTCCTTTGTTTCCCCATCACCCGGGGGTGATTGGGGGGTGGATCGGGTTTTTGGGGCGTTTCCCGATGTTTCGGGTTCGGGACGCCTTAGCGGTCATTCCAGAGACCGCTAAGGGCGCCAAGCGGACCAAGGGTAGACCGCTAGGGGTCTCCCTATGTTGGTTCAAGGCTGGCAGTCACGCGATAGACCCCCAGGGTCCTTGGCGGTCCAGGGTTAGACCGCTAAGACCGCTTGAGCTTCGTGTGTTCCGAGGGTTTAGCGGGCCAGAGATAGACCGCTAGAACCCCGTGTATATCGGTTTGGACCTCGCGATCGTACGATAGACCGCCAGGGCCGTTGGCGTTGCAGTAATAGGCCACTAGGCTCTGTTTCACGGTCCAAGGGTAGACCGCTATGGGTCCGTGGTTTCAGGGTGTGGCGGTCCAGTGTTAGATTGCTAGCCTTGCTTTAGCGACCTAGAGTTAGACCGCTAGCCATCGTGGCGGTCTAGGGTTAGACCGCCAGGCGATTTCCATGCTGCGATGTCGGGTTTGCGTTGTGTTGGTCTCCGGTCGACCCGGTTGTGACCCAGTGGTCGACCTTCGGCCTCGTGAGTGTCCTGAACACCCCGTGGGTTCCGTGTCCGCATTTCTAGGGTGTATGGAGGTACTGTGTTACCTCGATTAGCGTGCCCATAAGTGTGGTGGGTCCGGGTGACCCCATGTGTTCCGGGCATTCGTGTTACACTCGATCGAGTCACCGTGTATCGGTGTGAGTGCGGTGGGGTTTCCCCGCATGTCGTGAGTTTCTGCGGAATATGGTTCCCGACTGGGCCACGTGTTTGGCCATGGACTACGAGTCCAATTGCCAGCCTGGGGCTGGAGGTTTCCCACTTTTCCCGGGGATGGGGGAATCGACATGGCGGCTTGTGAGCTACCTTGGGAATCATGCTTTTGTGCTTCCCGCGTGGGCCATGTGTGTAGCCTTGGACTGTGAGTCCAGCCACCCAGCCTGGGGCTGGAGGTCCCTTAAGTTCCCTCCCTGAGGGGATGGTCTCTGCGGCTCTTGAGCTGCCTCGGTATTCATGCTACCGTGGTTTTAGACCTAGGGATTAGGCTAGATTAATGGCATTGTGCCGTTACGTACGACGGTCTTGACCCCGAGTCTCGTGACTCAAGGACAGTTGGATTTAGTGGGTCTAGAGGACTGTCAAGAGTCCAGTGGCTCGATGTCACATGGTTCTTCTCGACTTTCGCGCAGGGTGCGTGCGTGTTTCTCGGAGTTTCTCCTTGGAGAGTAGTCACACCAGTGACTCCCCACTAGTAGTAGCCTTCCGACATGCGAGTGGTCCCACTAGAGAGCGGTGGCGAGGCTACCCCAGAGAGAGATGGTTTTAGACTAGTTTCTGTCGGGCCCCACGTCTACCAGCCAGAGTCCGACTGAGGGGAAAACCAGTCAGAGGGCCAGACCAAAGACGCACGGTCTGTGTGTGCACACGTGGTTGGGGGCAGTTGGACCCGCGCTGACGAGCACAACCCCAGCTAGTCACTTGTTCTATGGTTACTAGTACGGTGTCCCCATTCCACTAGGGGTCGAGGGGGGCACCTGAGGCGCAGTCTAAGACGTTAGTGGACGCATCCGGCCTTACTCCTGGTGGGCAGGTACTCATGTCACGTGAGACGTGACTCTCCTAATTCCGGGTTCCGTTTTCCATTTACAAGACGTAGTTTTTGGACCGTTCCAGCGTGCTTTCCCGAGGTGGTGGCCAGGGGTGCTCGGTAGGGATTACCGAGACTTCGCCGTGCCAGTGTGGGACTGTGCGGTCCCGGTTGGTCGTGCCTGTGTAGGCAGACTTCTATGGTAGGTTTGCCGTGAGTGTGTCCTCGGTAGGCCTGGTGTTAGAGTGGTCCGGTTCCCGATGGTGAGATCGGGATTCCTCTTTCTGCTTGACCGGTACAGTAGGAGTAGTTGTAGTGCCGAGTTTTGACCGGCCACCGAGTTACTGTTCCTGCTGCTACTGTTGTTCTTGTAGTTACTGCTTTCCGTGCCACCGTTGTTCTCAGTTGGGGTTCCGCGGGATCCCTACTAAGCCAGTGACATGAGCCTCACCCCTGCTTTTCAGGTGAGGTGGTTCTTCCTCGAGGTTCGAGGGTGTTGTTCGGAGGTTCTTCGCTACCAGCTCGCCGGGCCGAGTGTTCACTTGGCATGTGGTACGTTTTACTACTTTAGACTGTACTTTCTGTTGGACTGGACTCTGCTGTAGTTGTTTATTTATTTCTATTAATTGTTGAATTATCCTGCCTTATCTCTTATTTCTTAGTACCTCCATGTAAGGATAGATGGACGCACTGATACCAAGTGAAGGGTGATCTAGAGGGGGGTGAATAGATCAATCACCCAATAAAACTAATCACAGTAGCTACTAGTGAGGAATTAAAACAAGCTACTGTAGGACGGTCCAAAAGCACTCAATCGCACTCAAAGTATAACTACTCAAGTAGATCAGTCCTTATGTGATCCTAACCAATCATCTACTGAGTGATGAACAAAATGCAATGCAATGATGAACACAAATCACAAAATAATCGCACAGTAGACAAGGGGTTTTAGGTGGTTCAACCTCAATCCAGAGGTCTACGTCCACCCCACACTCAAACCAGAGTGTGGCTTCACTGCTGACTCACAGCTTGCCGCTGACCCACAGCTTCGAGGATAAATCCCTACAATCCGTTGAGCTTCACAGCTTGCTGTCCAAAGGAATCCTCCTCTGCAACTACTGAGGCTTACAGCTTAACCTGACCAGAGGATACCACCTCTGCAACCGCTGATGCACAGTTTGAAGGAACATAAGTTTCAAAGGAACAAAAGGAAACAAACGAAGAATCAGAAAAACCCATGAAGGGAATGTAGCTCAACAATGAGCAAAATCAGTTCCGGTTCTGAACCAGGAAACTGATAAACAAAACTTTGTCAAACTTTCAAAGCTCTCACTCTCAAACTCTCTTCTCAGATCTGCTGCTCTCTCTTCTTCTTTCAAATCTGCTCTCACTCTTCTTCTCTCTGAATCGTGCTGACTCTTACTCTTTCTACTTTCACTCTCGATATCACGATTTATCTTCTCTTGAAAGAGACTCTCCTCATTTATATGAAGCAGTAGTGAGATAGGGCGTGTGCTCACCACAATTCCTGCCCAAAAGCCTTGTCCAGATTTGGAGTTGTTAGACCATGTGGAAGCAACTTGGCACCTCCTCCATTCTTGGATCACGTGCCATTCTTAAACTCTACGAGCAGATATCATGTCGAAGTCAGAATTAATGTCAGCTTGAAATAATCTGACAAATAGTAAAGAAATGTACATAGTTAATTGAGCTTTGAACTAAATGTGCACAGACTCGATATAGATTGTAGACACATATGCACAGAGTCAAGTGTCCACACATAAGCATGTGCACAGACTTGATATGTGCACAATGCAGACGCTGCACTGACTAACTTGTGCCATTACCACTATTGCACAGCGTAGTTCGTGCAGTAGATGAGAGTTGCACAGACTTAGGATGCATCGTGCTTGAGCTTGCACGGACTTATTTATACAGCATGCTTGACTTGCACAGACTTAATGTGCAAACACTGAATGCATGAGCTCTTATGCACCGAGTTGCCTAAGAAGTGTTGCACATACTTTGTGTGCCTGGTGTAAGAGTTGCACCGACTCATTGTGCCTAGACAACAACTACCAGTGCATCGACTTGGCTAATGCATGGATGACATTTGCACTGACTTGGTCGTGTGCATAGACAAGGCTTGCATCGACTTTATGTATGTATGCATGGACTCAATGTGTGCGTGAGCAACCTTGCTTTGACTTAGTTCGTGAAGATGATAAATGTTGCACAGACTTAGTGCACGGTGCAGAAGTTGCACTGACTTGATCGCGTACAAAGAGAAGTATTGCACCGACTTGCTTTGCCTAGACTTAAGCATGCACGGACTTGGTCGCGTGCTGGAATAATGATTGCGCCGACGTTAATCTTATGCACAGACTAAGTGTAAGTATGCAGGCAACATTTATTTGAACATCTGACATATGAAAGGTCATCAAAATACACACAACATCATATCAGTATAAAATAGACAAAGTTGACAATGCAGTCAATGAAGTCAAACTTCATCGTTGCCATCAGACAAAACAAATCATCATGTGAACATTCTCCCTTATCATTCAAATCCAGAGGAGTCCCAACATTCTCCACCTTTTTAATGATGGCAACTCCAAAATTAAATGCATTAAGAATGATGTATTTTGATGAATCATGAATCACATTCAGATGACATGCATGCAAATGCAGACACTATGTACAGACTTTCTCCCTGAATGAAACCTTTAAGATGCTCCCCATGAATTTTTTACTCTTCCTTAACCAAAATAGTCAAGGACTCTTTCTCTTCCCAAACACCATTACAAACTCTCCCCCTAAACACAAAGACTCTCCCCTTTATACTCACTCCCCCTTTGCCATAAGGAAGGAAGAGAAGAAGACAAACAATAAATTCTCCCCCTTTGCCATCAGCAAATAAGGAGGAAGGGAGATAGTGGAAGTGTAGAAGAGATAGACTAGATAACATTCTTTGCATTGGTTCAGAATATAAGCTGAAGAGGCAAGATCTCGCGCTGGTCCTGAGCGGGCAGTGGATCACCGGATAGTGAACTGCAAGAAAGGGAAACGGATCAGGGGGCCCAGGGATGAGTCCCTGGGGAAAATCCCCCGATGCTTAAGTCAGTAGAGTTATGGTGGGAGCAATATAGGGAGGAAGTAGATTCTGCGCGAGATCCCTCTCCACCAGAAGGGTGAAGTGGTTCCTGCTCAGGAGTTTTGAGCGTGTGATTGCCCTTACCTTTCGCCGGAGGGTATCCCTGGGTTAAATAGTGCGTCATCTTCTGGAGTCCTGTAAGTCGAGGGATTTCAGGTGGGGGTTACGTCCTCGACGTGGGCTTTTATTGCCTTATCGTGGGAGCGTTATCACCTTGGGGAGATGGAGTCCCTCACCTTCATAAATTTCTACCCACCGAGGACTCTTAACGGCTGCATGGATAAGCAATCGTCGGCCGTACCGAGCTCAGAGAGGCCAGCCCTATCCAGGCGGTAGGCTTAGCTCAGACGAAGATGGGTCGGATTGGTCGACATGCGCCTTCTTCCCCTGGGCGGAGAGATGCCTCGGGCATGGACCTTTCCTGTGACCTGACCGACGCTCGGGCCTTCCGAGCCTAGAGGCCGCCTAGGAAGGTAGTATCCTCGAGCAAAACTTTTATTGGGCTTTCTCGCCTAAGTGGGCCCCAGGGGGCTGTCACTTGGCTGAGCTGAGCCTTGTTGGGCCCTGAGGGGCCTAGTTCGGCTGCTCTTAATTGGGCTACAGAAATCCCCCTCTCCACTTGTCCCCCTCCTACTCCTGAGCCTTAATAAGCTCGGAGGAGTAGTCGTTTGGGGTTTTGGACCAGCGTGGCTCAGGTGGGTGGAAATCTGGAGGTGTCAGGAAGCCACGTGTCATGGTCACCTTGGCCCGTAATAATTGCAATCCTGACGGATTTGAAATGAAGGGGCCCCCTTTTCTCGGAGGTCGGAACGACGCGCCGCCTCCCGCGTGGGTTTATAGGCGTTGGGCGCTGGTTGTCATCCCAGACTCTTTTCGTCGTTAGGGTTTTGGCTTTCCTTCACTTCTTTACTTTTGGGGCTCTTCGATGCGCCATGAGGACACAGCGGAGGAGCAGAAACTTGCGGCGGCGTTTGAGGAGTTGGCGAAGATAACTGCGGAGGCGGTCAGGCAGCTTCCTCCTCTCCCGGAATCTTCGAGGTCTCGAGAGAATTCTTCTTCAAGTTCTTCCTCGAAATCTATGGCGGGCCAGCGTTCGGGTGCCGAGGGATGGGGTGACAAACCGGTGGTGAGAGCGACGATCCAGAACTGCAGCGAGTTGGGGGAAGCCGAGGTGAAGAGGCTGAAGCATCAGTTTCGCCTGCCTCACAAGTATAGCTTTGCTGCTACTACCCCGTATGAGATGAGCCTGGATTCTCGCACGGGCCACATCTACATCTTTCTTCTGGCGTGGAAGAGCGGGTTTCGCCTCCCCTTCGAGTCGTCCGTCCTCACGCTTCTCAACTTTTTCCAGTTGGCACCCATTCAGTTGGTAGCCAACTCGTACCTTCTCCTCTCCGCTTTCCGAATCCTCTGCCGTCAGTGCGGGGTTCCTCCTTCCTTGGACCTCTTCCACTATTTCTTCGAGTTGAAGGTGCACCCGTCGGCGGGGAAGGGTTTTTACTTCATCCAGGCGAGGAGGAATAGGAGCTGTATTTCGCTGGCGGCGAAGGATTCTTCGCATAAAGGGTGGAAGACCCAATTTTTCTGGGCGGGGATTAACTCGGTGGAGGAGACTTGGAGGTGCCAAGTAATGCCCAATTTCCACCCGAATATCTCTCCCCGGCAGGAGGAGTTCCCCCCACATGTGGAGGAGTATGCTACTCGTTTGCTGAAACATCGCCAGTCTACCGAAGAGCTGGTGACACCGGAGAATATCGAGCGGTGTCTTCTTACGCGGCTGAAGCCGTCAGGTGCCACCACTTAGATCTTCCTTCGGAGGAGGGGGTCATCTTTCCATTTCCTGATCACGCCTTCTTCTTTGTGCAGACACCAGATGGGAGCCTCTGGAGGAGGCAACTGATATCATTGACCTTGGCGACGACTCGGCGGCTGATGAACCGGGCGCCCCTATGGGTCGCTCCCAAGCCCAGGACAAGGGCAAAGGGGCGGCCTCCGAGGGGACTTCTCGGCCGTGCGGGGAGAAGCGCAAGGATCCCGTGGAGGGGAGGTTGCAGGAGGCCGTGAAGGCCAGGAAATGGGCCAGGAAGGCCGGGGCCATCCCCGCCGCTGGGGGCAATTCTGGCTCGGCGGCGCTCCCCTCTCTGGGGCAAGATAAGGCCGACCCTACCGAGCCAGCTCTCCCATCTGCTGAGCGAGAGGGGGCCGAGGAGACCAGGGGCACCCCGGGGGGTGACAGTGACGGGTCGGCTCTCCCTTCGTTGGGAACAGAGGGGGCCGAAGTTGAAACAACTGCGGCCGAGGCAGGGGCGCCGATCGAGGTGGACGATATCTCGGGCGACGACGTGCGGGCCACAACGGTTGAGGTTGGGGGTTCACCGGCAGAGGCGTCGCAGCCCCAAACGATCGTGGTGCACTGAGCGGCCAGGCTCCCAGCGTCGGTTGAGGTCGGGGGTTCACCTACGGAGGCGTCGCAACCCCAACCGACCGCAGTGCGCGAGGCGGCCGATCCCGCAGCTCGACTTTGGCCTTCTGGCGAGGCGCCAGGTGCGGAAAGGGTTCCCGTGCCAGTGGCTCTGGAAAGGCTCGGCATCTCGAGCACTTTATACCAGCTTTGCCGCGAGGTGTCCGAGAGGATGAAAGGGGGAGACAAGCGTCATTCTCCACCCAGGGTCCTCGACATCATTATGGAGGGCGGCCTGGTCATGACCCAGATGGGGGCCACAATGGTGGAGACTTATGCCCGATCGGAGTCAGAGCGGTCGAATCTTGCTTGGACTCTCGGAGGGTGTGAGAGGAAACTAGCTCGACTTAATGAGGCGCATGAGGGGCTCCGACGGGAGTTCTCCGCGATCAGGGAGTTATCGCGGTCGAGCCGGCTGGAGGTCGGAGTGCTGACCGAGCAACTAACCAAGGCCCGGGAATCGCTCGAGAGGAAAAGTAAACTCCTTGAAGAGGAGCGCCTCCTTCGTCTCGAGCTGGATGGCCGTTGGGAGGCCGAGCACGCCGAGTTGGTGGACCGGGTGGAGGCAGCGGAGCGCCTCTGTTTGGAGGCCGAGGCCGATCGAGCTGAGGCGGAGAGGCGATCGGTCAAGGCCGAGGAGTGGGCGGCCGAGGCCAAATGGAACTCGGCCGAGGCAGAGAAACGATCGGTGGAGACCGAGGAGCGGGCGGCCGAGGCGGAGCGGGAGAAGGCCGAGCTTGCCGATAGGATGGGATTGGCCGGGGCGGAGGCGATCGAGCAATACAAGGGCTCAGAGGCCTACCGAGCCGACCTGCAGGAAGCTGCCCTTCCCTACTATGAGTCAGCTCTTAGCCGAGGCATCCGCAAGGGGTTTAAGCAGGGTTACCGCCGGGCAGTAGCTTATGCCGGAGAACAAGATTCTGGGATCGACTTCCCCTCTGGCCAGCGCTATGACTCGGACATGTCACCTTCCAGCTCCTATGTGTCGGGCGGGGAAGATCCAGAGGGATCTTCTCCTGAGGGGTCGCCAACTCCGGCTGCCTCGGGAGGGCTCGGGACCGAGGCAGTTCCCGCGCAGGCGGGGTCAGTGCTAGGGTTGGCCGTCACCGAGGGCGCCGGGGGCGAAACACCTGCGCCTTCCACTTCCGAGCTTCAAAGTGGGCCCTAGGCCTGATGTCTCGTCCTGTTTTGCCTCCTTCTTTGTTTGTCTCTTTCTTTTTTCAAAAAAGGACTTCCACTTTTTGTAAGGTAATAAATAAAATCGTACTTGCTTCACGCTATCCTTGTCGTGATTTGATCAGCGTATCTGTAGTAGTTGGAAAGGACCGATACTTTCTGCGCAGATCTCGCATGATGGTTGGGTGAGCGTCTGACAGGGTGCCTTTCCGCGTTCTCATGCTTTAAATGCCTGGCCGCTTCGTGTGTCCCGCTGGTGCGGAAGACGAGAGTTTTGAGGTGACCGTTCATAGGGGGAAATTCCTTTGGCGTGTTTTCGAGGAGGGAGTCGTTTAAGGCGAGTAGCCTCCCTTTGCCTATAAAAAGACTGAAGGGCGTCCCTTCCTCTCCATCGCTTAGGATTTTCCCTGACAGTCTTTCCTCACCCCTTCTTCACATTGCGTTGTGCCGTTGCAATCGGAGCTGGAGGATCCTTCGGAAGACGATGCTGCCGATGATGGAGGGTGGCAGGTTTTTGCCGCTTCAGGTTTTGAGCAGGTCCGACGGTCGTCGCACGGGTTTGAAGCGGGTCCGATGGTCGTTGCGCAGATCTGGAGAGGATTTTGACAGAAAAATCATGCCGTTTCCTCTATCAGTTCCGGCGAGGCTACCCGGAGGGGGGGGAGATAGAAGACGGATGGGGGCATCCGGCATCTCCGCCGCCCGTCCCTCTCTGCTCGCTTCAGGGATGGGGGGAGAAGCAAATTAAGCTCCCTCCTTTCCGGGCCTTCCTCTGCCTCCTCGTCCAGCTATGCGGGTTTCTTTTTCTTTCTGGCAGCCTCTTTTTCCCTCTTCTGCTCTTCCTTTCTTTCACTCTTCGGAGGGTGCTTGCTCTTTGTACGTTCCAAAGAGTTGGCAGGTTGGAAGAGAGGAGGCCTTCATAGGCGTTCCCTCCTCCCCAGCCTCTGTCAACTTGGAAGGTAGCCTTCCCCTCCGCAGTCCCTTCTGTCACCTTTGTCATGGGCCACCCGAGCCAACTGGGTCGACGGCCTTTTATCCGAGCCAGTTTCTACGCGAGGTAGAGTCAGTGGCTGGACGCAAGGAGATCAACCGAGTCAGCCGAGCAATGGCCTCTTGCAGTGGTGCCAGATGGATTTTTTTCTTTCTGTTGTGTAATGTATTGGCATTTGCCTTTCTGATGTACCAACAATCGTTTGAATGAAAAGGAGAAAATTTTATTTCACTCCAATTGTTTGCACAACTTCAAAAGTAGAACTTGCGTAGTGTGGCTGCATTCCATGTCCGAGGGATGGGTTCCCCTTCCATTGTAGATAGCCGGTATGCTCCTTTCCCGAGCGTCTCGACCACTCGGTAGGGGCCTTCCCAGTTAGGGGATAGCTTGCCCGCCGCCTCTAGTGGTCGAGAGGCTTCGAATTTCCTAAGGACGAAGTCTCCCGGTTGGAAGTGCCTATCTCGGACTTTGGCATTGTAGTATCGAGTGAGGCGGCGATGGTACTCCGTTGCTCGGATGCTGACAATCTCTCGGAGTTCATCTGCTAGGTCGAGGTTCTCGAATAATTTTTGCTCATTTACCTCGGGCGAGAAGCAGATGACTCGGAGGGAGGGATTGGTGATCTCCAACGGAATGACGGCCTCAGTGCCATATACCAACTGGAAAGGACTCTCACCGGTTGCCGTTCTGGGAGTCATTCTGTGGGACCAAAGTACGCTAGGCAGTTCCTCGAGCCAGTTGCCCTTGGCCTTATCGAGTCCAGTCTTTATGCCTTTTAAGATAGTCTTATTGGCATTCTCAACTAGCCCGTTGGCCTGAGGGTGGGCGATCGAAGTGAAGTGGTTGCGAATACCTAGGTCGGCACATCTGTCTCGGAAATAACGAGAGTCAAATTGTCGACCGTTATCGCTCACTATCACCCGGGAGATGCCGTAACGACAAATGATCGACTTCCAGATGAAACTCCAGACGACTGTCTCGGTGATCCTCGCCGTGGCTTCGGCCTCGATCCACTTGGTAAAGTAGTCGATGGCGACGATGATAAACTTCTTCTGGGCCTGAGCCGTAGGGAACGGCCCAAGAATGTTGATCCCCCACCGAGCGAAGAGGTATGGCTTGGTCAGGGTAACGAGCTCCATAGCCGGCTGATGGACTAAGTGGTCGAATCGCTGGCATCGGTCGCACTGTTGCACGTAGGCCGTGCTGTCGCGCTACAGAGTGGGCCACCAGTAACCCTGCCGTAGCAGGATCCGGGTGAGTGACCTTCCTCCTGAGTGCGCTCCGCACAGGCCTTCATGAATATCTTGGATAGCTCGGTTGGCTTCGTCGGGGCCGAGACACTTCAGGAGGGGACCAGAGAAAGATCTCCGGTAGAGAGTGTCATCTAGAACGACGAAGCGCCGGGCTTGGTACTTCAATCTGCGGGCCTCTCGAGGGTCGGAAGGCTCTTGAGGGTCCCGGAGCCACGACAGGTAGGGGGTGCGCCAGTCGCTCGGAATGGCTGAGTCAACAGCAAGGAGCTCTGAGTCAATGCTCGGGCGCTCTAGCTCTTCAAGGAGGACCGATCGGGTACCTTCGGGGTCGAGAGAGGAGGCCAGCCGAGAGAGGGCGTCCGCTCGGGAGTTTTCCTCCCGAGCTATTCGGACTACCTCGAATCTCTCGAACTGTTGGGCCAGGTCTCTGACCAGTTGGAGGTATTTGATCCTTGGTGCCTCTCTAGCTTCGTACTCGCCGTTGACTTGGCTAGCAACCAGCTGGGAGTCAGTATGGATTTTGACTCGATTAGCCCCTAACCGTCGGGCCATGCGCGCTCCCGAGATAAGGGCCTCGTACTCGGAAGCGTTGTTGGATGCCTAAAAGTTGAACTTCAAGGCGTATTGCAGTTCTGCTCCTTCGGGGGACTTCAGGAGGATTACGGCACCACTACCGATCGAGTTGGAGGATCCATCAACGAACAATTCCCAGGTCGGCCTGGGAGCGGACGGGGATCTTTCTTCAGTCAGGATGGTGCTTTCGGCGATGAAGTCGGCGAGCGCTTGGCCTTTCATAGCTGAGCGCGGCCGATAGGATATATCATAGGCCCCAAGCATAATGGCCCAATTGACGAGTCGTTCCGAGGCTTCGGGGTGGGCCAGGATCTTCTTCAATGGTTCACCGGTTAGCACGGTGATGGGGTGACCCTGGAAATAGGGCCGGAGGCACTTGGCGGAGGTAACCAACGCTAGCACGAGTTTATCGGTTGCGGGGTACTTCCTTTCAGCCTCGTTGAGCACCTTGCTGGTGTAGTAGACCGGCCTCTCGACTCCCGAGTCATTTCTGACTAGGACCGAGCTAACCGTAGATGGTGTTGCCGAGAGATAGAGCAGCAAGACTTCACCCGGAACGGGATTGGAGAGCTGCCAAGAACTCATTGAGCTCGGTGAATGCTCTCTGGCATTCCTCATCCCATGCGAACGTAGAAGATACCAATTTGGGCCCCCTCAACAGCTTGAAGAAGGGCAAGCATCGTTCGGCCGCACGGGACAGGAATCGGCTGAGAGCGGCGACACGCCCAGTTAGGCGCTGGACGTCCTTGATGCAGGTGGGCGAGCGCATGTCCAGGATGGCCTAGACTTTATCGGGGTTGGCCTCGATCCCACGCTGAGTGACTAGGAAACCCAGGAACTTCCCGGATCTCACTCCGAAGGCACACTTGGCATGATTGAGCTTCATGTTGTACCTCAGGAGGGTGTCGAAGGTCTCAGCGAGGTCGGTGAAGTGGTCTTCGGCCTTGGGGGTCTTGACGAGCATATCGTCGATGTAGGCCTCGACGTTCCAACCTAGCTGTCCTTCAAACATGTGGTTGACCAGCCTCTGATACGTGGCTCTGGCGTTTTTCAACCCGAAAGGCATTCGGGTGTAGCAGTATACGCCGTAGTCGGTGATGAAGGCGGTCTTCTCGACATCCTCTGGACCCATTCTGATTTGGTGGTAACCTGAATAGGCATCTAGGAAGCTGAGTATCTTGTTGCCCGATGTTGAGTCAACCAATTGGTTGATGCTCGGTAATGGATAACAGTCCTTAGGGGTGGCCTTATTCAGGTCGGTGAAATCCACGAACATCCGCCACTTGCCTAAAGCTTTCGGTACTAGGACGACGTTGGCTAGCCATGTCGGGTACAGGACCGGCCTAAAAAGGCAATTCTCTTGCCCCTTGGTGACCTGCGCCTCGATGATCGCCTATTTCTCCGGTGCATGCTTCCTCCTGCACTGCTGTACGGGCTTCACGGCGGGGTCGAGGTTGAGCTTGTGCATTACAGTCTCCTCTGATATCCTAGAGAGTTGATCATCAGCCCAAGCAAAAACTCGGATGTACTCAGAAAGGAACTTTTTATATTACTGTTGAACCTCAGATGGTAGGTCGGCTCCGATCTTTACTCCTAGGGCCGGGTCATCGTTTAGAAAAATCGCCAACAATTTGCCACCAGGTTCGGTGGTTGCGGATTTATCCTCGACTCCCCGGGGGCCCTTGTCCTTCCCGTCCGGCCTTGTGGCCTCTACCGAGATATTGTAGCACCTTCTGGCCGCAGCCTGGTTACCTCGGACATCCCCCAACCCATTTTTGGTGGGGAACTTCATTTTCTGGTGATAGGTAGACGGCACCGCTTTTATTCGGCTGAGGATTTCCCGGCCGAAGATGGTGTTGTATGCTATCATACCTTTAATCACTATGAAGTCCACCATGACCGTAACGGTTTTGGGTGGGGTGCCGAGGGTAACCGGCAGGCTTAGGGCTCCCTCGAGATAGGTGGCCAGGCCATTGAACCGGCAGAGAGGGGTTCGGATCGGGCCGAGTTTGGATGGTTCCTCCCCCATCTTAAGGAAACAATCATAAGACAGTACATCAGGGGCACTCCCATTGTCAACTAGAATCCTATCTACGTTACAATGGTTTATCGTAGCCGAAATCACGAGGGCGTCGTCATGCGGGGTGCTCAGCCCTTCCAGGTCTCGGTCGGAGAAGACTATGACCTGGGGCTCACTCGGCGGGGCCTTGGGAGGCTCTATGGCTCGGCTCACCCGCTCGGCATGACGCTTCTTTCCTTGGCTGCTGTCGCCACCAGATGCTGTTCCTCCGGAGATGACATTGATGTGTACCCCGCGGGGGGCATTGTCGATCTCCTCCGGGGCGCCTCGGTCTTCTTTACGCTCGGCTATGAACCGAGCTAGATGTCCCTGATGAATGAGGCGCTCAATCTCGTCCTGGAGCTGGTGGCAGTCACCGGTGTGGTGCCCGTGATCGCTGTGGAACAAGCAGTGCTTGTTGCGATTACGGTTCTTCGATCTCATTGGCTCGGGTAGGCGGAGGAGGCCCGAGTCCTTGATGCCTTCGTAGATCTCGTAGACCGGCGCGGCTAGTGGGGTGTACCGCTCGTACTTTCGTGACGGCTCCTTGCGTTCCCCGTCGCGGTTCCTCCTTTTCCCCGAACCTGAGCTTGGCTCGGAAGCCCGCTTCTTGTCCCCCTCCCGACCCGAGCCGGTTGCGTCTCGGCAAGCCCTGAGCACCTCTTCGCACTCGGCGTGGCATAATGCCAGAGGCACTAGCTCGGCAAGGGTTGAGGGAAGGTGGAGGACAAGTTCACGGCGGAGATTCTCATCCCGGGTGCCCCCAGTCAGCGCGGTTATGGCTGAGGCCACGTCCAGGCGGGGGATTCTCAGGGCTTCCGACTTGAATCGGTGAATATAAGCCCGGAGTCTTTCCCCTTGTGCCTGTTTGAGGGCCAGGAGCCCCGCTACCGACCTTGGGGGGGCACTTCCGGCGAAACTCTCTTTGAAGACTGGCCCAAATTGCTTGAAGTCTCGGATGGATCCGGGGGCGAGGGCCCGGAACCACGCCTGGGCGCCCAGGACCAAGGTGGTCGCGAAGGCTCGGCACTTGATGGCGTCCGACGCTCCATGCAAGGTCATCAAAGCGTCGAAGCTGTCGTAATGATCGGCCGGGTCGCCCTGGCCATCGTAGAGCTTGAAGGTCAGGATGGAGGTTCTGGGAGACACCTCTGCCTTCAAGATGTATTCGGAGAACGGGGATTTCTCCTCATCCTCCGGGAAAGAGGTCTTCTGCAGGGCGCGGAGGGCGCGCTCCTGTTCTGCGAAACGCCTCTCGAAATCTCGCAGTCGGAGGGATAACTCCGGATGTTGTCGTGCCGTGGGGCTGGGAGGAGCGTCTTGGTGATCCCCAGGAACATTGGTCTCCGGGTTCGGACGGCGCGCCCCAGGTTTTCCCGCCTTGGTGTGGAGGAAGCCTCTTGCTCCGGAGGTGGAGTCTGCGAGGGTCCTCCAATCCTGTTGCGGATGATCTGATGGCCGCGGAGAGTGAAGCGGCCTTCGGCGGTGTGCTGGGATGCATTCTCGTGGGGAGGGCTCCCTGACGGGGCGCGGGACCTTCCATCCCTAGCCGCCTAGGTCTTCATGAGTTCCACGAGGACATCCAGTTTCGCGTTGAGGGCCTGGAAGGCTTCGGCGCCACCATTGAGCGGTAGCCCTACTGCCGCAGGAGGGGGTGGTGGTTCGTCGGCGGGGGCGCTGGTGTTGGAGGGAGGGTTCTGTGAGGCCCGGGAGGGGCCATCCCCTGCCTCTACCACGGCCTTTCCCCTGTCGCCGGTGAACCTCCTCCCTGAGCTCCTTCGCACCATACTGGCTTCTTGTACGTTCCCACAGACGGCGCCAGATGAAGAGGCAAGATCTCGCGCTGGTCCTGAGCGGGCAGTGGATCACGGGATAGTGAACTGCAAGAAAGGGAAACGGATCAGGGGGCCCAGGGATGAGTCCCTGGGGAAAACCCTCCGATGCTTAAGTCAGTAGAGCTATGGTGGGAGCAATATAGGGAGGAAGTAGATTCTGCGCAAGATCTCTCTCCACCAGAAGGGTGAAGTGGTTCCTGCTCAGGAGTTTTGAGCGTATGATTGCCCTTACCTTTCGCCGGAGGGTATCCCTGGGTTAAATAGTGCGCCGTCTTCTGGAGTCCTGTAAGTCAAGGGATTTTAGGTGGGGGTTACGTCCTCGACGTGGGCTTTTATTGCCTTATCGTGGGAGCGTTATCACCTTGGGGAGCTGGAGTCCCTCACCTTTATAAATTCCTACCCACAGAGGACTCTTAACGGCTACATGGATAAGCAATCGTCGGCCATACCGAGCTCAGAGAGGCCAGCCCTATCCGGGCGGTAGGCTTAGCTCGGACGAAGATGGGTCGGATTGGTCAACATGTGCCTTCTTCCCCTGGGCGGAGAGTGGCTCGGGCATGGACCTTTCCTGTGACCTGACCGACGATCTGGTCTTCCGAGCCTAGAGGCCGCCTAGGAAGGTAGTATCCTCGAGCGAAACTTTTATTGGGCTTTCTCGCCTAAGTGGGCCCCAGGGGGCTGTCACTTGGCTGAGCTGAGCCTTGTTGGGCCCTGAGGGGCCTAGTTCAGCTGCTCTTAATTGGGCTACAGAAATCCCCCTCTCCATAAGCAAATCATGAACAACTTTTAGTTATAAGAATCAATTAGTGTGCATTCTTGAGTAAGTTCAAGTTTAATTGTTATAGAAGGTAGAGTTAAATCACTGAGTTTCTGAAATATGGTTATAGTGTCCGTTTATAGTAAGTAACCTAAGTCACATGACTATACTAGACTAGGTCAAGACTATATCTTACTTATTTCAGAAACAATGAATATTAAGGAGAGTGACCTGAATTTGTATTGAGGTTAACTAATTGATGCTTCATAACATTTTGCATTAGAAGGGTTACATCATTTCTTTTTCACTTCTAATCTGAACTTAGTGAACAGACAAGTGTCATTTATGCTGTTGACATTAGGTGTACACGTGGATTAGATGCAAGTACCCCCAGTTACTAGACATAAACTACTATATCTGCCTCTGATCAAGAACTACCAAGATGATTTACACCTTTGACATTAAGGGTACACGTTTATCAGACGCCATATCCCCAGTTACTCAGTGAAACCAACCCTATAGATTTGACCATGTGAACAGAGATAACATGAAACACCTCATGACATAAGGTCCTCTCCACTTCCTTGATGGAGGGTTCAGTTTCTCAGTGTAATTCAATCATTGCTCTGCCACTTTGTTCAATTCTTTTTTATTAAAGATTTTATTGATGCTGCCCTTATAACTTTTCAGAGTTACTTGTTCAAAAACAATACACGTTCTGGTTTTCCCAACCTAGACTTCACTAAGTCTGAAAAGTTCAGATACTGTAAAGACAGTTTCAATGAAATCATGAGACAAGGGTTAAGCGCTATAAATGTTTTCTATCACCTTATTTTCTGAAGAACAGTCTTTTGACTCTACGGTCTATTAAAATTAAACCTTTAGTTCATTCAAGAAACACATGTGATTCTTAAAAGAATTGAAGTGCCTGATGCTCAAAGTAGTGGACCAGTTACAAGACTGTTAGCCAATCAGAGTGATAGAAGTAGACAATGAAGCATAGGAGCAGCTCAAAATATTTTCAAGAAGAGACCAAATGTGAAAGATGTCATGAGATAGAAATTTCTGAGAAGGAGGAGAGAATAATAAAAGTTGAACTAAGATCAGACTCAACTGCACTCCCCCTGACATCATGATACATCGACTTAAGATGCATTAAACATTCAATGCACCGACTTTAACCTTCATGAGCCATACAATGCACCGACTTTAACATGCAGGACATAGACTATGCACCGATTGTATATGCGAATGATATGCAGATGCACCGACTATGACATGTGAAGACATGAGGTGCACGGACCTTCATGCTGTTTAAACACAAGATGCACCAACCTACATGTTGAAAACTTACACTATGCATCGACTTATACACCTGGTGCAAAATGTGCATCGACTATATGTAAGACATGCATCGACTTAAACTCGGTGCAACGCATGCAACAACATTAGATTTACTGTGCAAGACATGCATGTGATACTCAGCTGTGAGAAACAATTATTCAATCATCAAAAATTGTTTATTCAAAGGTGAAATACAGGCGGACACAATCATTTCATGCAATTCAATAGACAATTCAAGAATGAAATCAGTCATTTGCATGCTGAAATTTACAGAGCCCCAATTCTCTTCTTAGATATTTAAACCTTTCATTTCCGAGGGGTTTTGTAAAAATATCAGCAATCTATTTTTCAGTTTCAACAAAATATAATTCAATTTCATTCTTGCTTACTGCATCTCTTAGAAAATGATGTTTTATTTCAATGTGCTTAGTCCTAGAGTGATGAACATGATTTTTAGTTAGACAGATAGCACTAGTATTATCACATAAAATTGGAATACATCTCAAATTTATTTGATAATCTGAAAGTTGGTGCTTGATCCATAGTACCTAAGCTGCACAGTTCCCTGTAGCGACATATTCTGCCTCTACAGTGGACAATGCAACTGTGTGTTGCTTCTTTGAAGCCCAAGATACTAGGCAGCCGTCTAGGAATTGGTAGTAGCCACTAGTGCTTTTCCTATCTACCCGACACCCAGCATAGTCTGCTTCAGTGTATGCTAGAAGCTCTAGCTCACACCTAGCAGGGTACCAAAGTCCAAGTTCCTAGGTGCCTGATAAATACCTAAAAATCTTTTTCACTGCACTAAGGTGAGACTCCTTAGGACTAGCCTGAAATCTAGCACATAAACACACTACAAACTGTATATCAGGCCTAGATGCAGTAAGGTAAAGAAGGGATCCAATCATACCTCTGTACAGCTTGTTATCAACTGTTTTACCTTTGGAGTCTTCATCAAGACTTGTTGAAGTACCCATTGGTGCTGTAATTTCCTTGAGGTTTTCGAATTTGAACTTCTTCAGCAGGTCCCTTACGTACTTAGACTGGGTGATGAATGTTCCATCTTGGGTTTGTGTCACCTGCAGTCCAAGAAATAATTTTAGCTCACCCATTGAGCTCATCTCAAATTCTTGTGTCATCAAATCAGAAAATTCCTTACACATCTTAGGGTTAGTTGAACCGAAAACAATATCATCCACATATATTTGAACTATGAGAATGTTTGGATGACATACCTTGGTAAACAACGTTTGGTCAATCTCACCTCTTGAGAACTTCTTTTCAGTAAGGAATTTGCTAAGCATGTCATACCAAGCTCTAGGAGCTTGCTTCAAATCATAGAGAGCTTTATTTAACTTATAGACATGACTAGGGAAATCTAAACATTCAAACCCAGGAGGTTGTCTTACAAAGACATCATCTTTTATTTCCCCATTTAAGAAGGCAGATTTCACATCCATCTGCTGGAGAGTTATTCCTAGTGAGCATGCATAAGCAAGTAAAATCCTAATAGCCTCCAACCTAGCTACAGGGGCAAATGACTCTTCAAAGTCAATTCTAAATTCTTGATTGTACCCCTGAGCTACAAGTCTGGCTTTATTCTTAACCACATTTCCCTGCTCAACAGTTTTGTTTCTAAAAACCCATTTAGTCCCAATGACAGTCCCATGATCAGGAGGTGGGACTAGGTGCCACACCTTATTCCTGTCAAACTAATTCAGCTCCTTGTGCATGGCATTGATCCAATGCACATCATTTAGGGCACTGTCAATGGTCTTGGGTTCTACACAAGAAACTAATGCAAAGTTATTTAATTCATTTGGAGCTCTAAAATAGCCTCTAGTCCTAGGGGGTTCATGCAAATTACCAATGACATTATCTACAAGATGGTCTCTAAGAAATTTTACATTGATAACTTGGTTACCTTGACCTTCGTTTACCTCCCCCTGAACAGTAGGCTCCTCTACATTATTTTCTTCAGGTTCTTCTTCTTGATCTGATTGGTCGGCAGAATTTCCTTCCTTCAGAATTTCTCCATCATCTTGTTTCCTACAAAGACCAATCTCAGGTTTAGTCAGGGCTTCATCAAATACTACATGTGGAGACTCTTCAACAGTTTTGGAATTTAGATTGTACACCCTATATGCTCTGGTAGTTTCAGAATATCCTAAGAAAATTCTTGAATCACTTTTAGGTTCAAACTTATCAAGATCTCTTTTGTCATTGACATGAATAAAACACTTACTACCAAAGACCTTGAAGTAAGCAATTGAAGGTTTCTTACCCTTGAGAATTTCATATGGAGTTTTTTGGGTAAACGGCTTTACCATGGCTCTATTAATTACATGGCATGCAGTATTGACTGCCTCTGCCCAAAACTTCATTGGTAGGCTACCTTCTACTAGCAGTGTACGGGCCATCTCCACAAGAGTCTGGTCCTCCTCTCCACTACTCCGTTCTGCTCTAGTGTTCTAGGTGAGGAGAACCGATGAGTTATGCCATTAGCCCTGCAAAAATCATCAAATTGTGAGTTTTCAAACTCACCACCATGATCAGATAAAATATTTTTAATTGAATTTTCATTTTTCTATTTGGTTTTCAAATAGAACTACTGAAATTCTGTGAATGCATCATTTTTATGAGTCAAGAAAAACACCCAAGTAAATCTAGAGAAGTCATCAACAAGTACATATCCATATCTCATGCCTGACAAGCTGACAGATCTTGTGGGTCCAAAGAGGTCCATATGAATCAGCTCATAAGGTTTGGAAGACATGTTTTCAGTTCTAGATTTGAATGGCTTCCTAGTCTGCTTGGACTATGTGCATGCATCACAAATTTTAATTTCCTTTTTGAATGAAATTTCAGGTAGTCCTCTAACCATGCTATGTTTATTAAGTTTATGCAAGACAGTATAACTAGCATGTCCTAATCTACGATGTCACAAAAATGCCAAATCATTTTTATTAGCAGTGAGGCAAAGATTAGAATGAGCTAAATCATCTAAATCTACCAAATAAATGTTATTCACTCTTTTTCCTGAAAATGTAACTACATCAGAATCAGGTTCAAAGATTTTGCAGTTATGAGAATCAA
Organism: Amorphophallus konjac; assembly: GCA_022559845.1. Taxonomy (NCBI): domain Eukaryota; kingdom Viridiplantae; phylum Streptophyta; class Magnoliopsida; order Alismatales; family Araceae; genus Amorphophallus; species Amorphophallus konjac. Next base: position 323,952,140 of record CM040118.1, on the reverse strand, counting down.
AGACTACCTTATGTCCTTTATCACAGAGCTGGCTGATACTAAGTAAATTATATGCAAGACCATCGACCAGCAAGACTTCCTCTATGCAGCAGGTAGTACACTTACCTAGCTTACCTGACCCGATGATTTTACCCTTTGTATTTCCTCCGAAGGTGACAAGGCCTCCATTCTTCTCAGTCAGCATGCAAAATTTAGCCTTGTCTCCTATCATATGTCTGGAGCAGCCACTATCCAGGTACCACATGTTGTGCTTGGCTGCCAGGCATACCTACAATCACAATCACGGAGAGAAGTTTGGAACCCAAAAATGTTTGGGCTCCAGAGCAGATGAAGAGCTACTCAAACAAGACAGCAAGTTTGTAGGAATCCACATTTGTTTGAAAATTGTTTGTTTAGTAGATTTGTGGACATTCCTTTAGTTGTTGTTTTTGTTTCCAGCATTAGCAATCTGAGCTTTTCCTTTCTTTTAGTGTGTCCTGGCACTATTGTTATTAGCCGCTTGAGTTTGTTTGTGCCAGTGCCTATGCCAATGAGCATTTAGAGAATTGTGGCCTGTGTTGGTCCTAGGCTGACTGTAGGTGGTTTGCTTCCTAGGAACCCATGTTCTAGGCTCCCCAACCCAGTTTCTAGCCTGAGGTCTATATGTCTGTGTGGGATATGACTGATATCTAGACCTCCCTTGCACTCTATTCCATCCAGACCTATGGAATTGTTATGACTGCGCATGATGGTAGGTCTGGACTCTAGGCTGGTGGATATGGCTTGATTTACTTCTAGCAGAAATGTTTCTCCCCTACACCCTAGACCCACCTGACTTCTGCATGAGTTGAGTCTTCTTCTGAAAAGCTGGTGGAGACTTGGTGACCCTAGCCTGGTGTTTAGGTGCGCGTGAAGGTTGACCCCTAACCTGAACTTTGCCTTGAGGAGTAGGGCAGTGTGTACAATCATAGCTAGACTCACCCATCTTCTGCTTGCCCTTGTCCTTAGCACTGGACATTCTAGGATTAACATTTTTAACAGCAGAATTTACATTACTCATCTTGATGAGGGGTCCCTTTTTCTTCTCAGCTACAAATGAAATTATTTTCAATGCTAAGCTCTTTTTAGCTGTGGGGTTATACCCGAGACCTTCTCTTATGAAGTTGACTTTTGACCCCAAAAGAGCATTCAAATTATCAGATCCTTGGGTCATATTTTCAATGAGTTTCTTCTTATCATCATTTTCTTTCTCTAGGTGTTCAATTGATTTTTTCAACTCATTATTAACACCTAGCACAACTTCATATTTTTCATTAACAATGTTCATCTTATTTTCATAATTTTGCATTTTCAGTTTCAATTCATCGATGACATTTTGCAGCATTTCATTTTCATTTTTAGAATCAATTAGAGCATGCTTCAAATCACTAAATTCAGCACATGAGTTCTTCAACATGTCATTTTCAGATTGTAAACAGGTACTTTTATCAGGCATAGTTTTATCATTCATCAGTGAATTTACTTTTTTCTTTAAGTGCCTGTTTTCTTTCCTAATATCGTCTACCTTATCAAGCAAATCACCATAGGCATCCTCCCAATCAGAGATAGTGTAATGCTCAAAGGGAGAAGATACCTCATCGAAGTCTTCTTCTTCATTGTCACCATCTTTAGCCATCAGGCAGATTGGCTTTTCCTCGTCTTCACTCTCCGAGGTATAGCTCAAGGTGCCCTCTTCCTCATCGCTCCAGGTGCTCACCATGGCTTTCCTATTAGGATTCTTCTTCTTAGCTTTCTCCTTAAGATTCTGGAGCTCTGGACAGTCTGCCTTCATGTGGTCGGCCCTCCTACAGTGATAGCAAACATTAGTGTCAATTTTCTAGGTAGGGTTAGACTTATACCTCGTTTGTCTCCTGCCACCATACTGTCTTCTGGTGAAATTTCTTCCTTCGTTCCTTAGGAACCTTCTGAACTTCCTGGTCAGCATTGCTAATTGATTTCCTTTGAACTTTGACCCAGAGAGACTCTGATCGCTTGACGATCCACTGTGATTGGATCGACTGGAACTAGCCTTCAGCACTATAGGCTTCTTCTTCCTTTCCAGCTCCTCAGTCTTCAGAAGATTCATCTCATAAGTCATTAATGAGCCAATCAACTCATCAACCTTTGTGTTTTACAGATCCCTAGACTCCTCGATAACAGTCGCCTTGGTGTGCCAAACCGGAGTCAGAGATCGCAGTATCTTCCTCACTATCTCGTAGTCCGAGTAAGTCTTCCCCAGACTTTTGAGACCGTTGGTGATGATCGTGAGGCGCACATACATCTCTGTAATCGTCTCACCAGGTCTCATTCTGAAAGCTTCATATTCTGAGACCAGCTGATTCGCCTTGGTCTCCCTCACCGGCGAGGTCCCCTCATATATGATCTCCAGTTTGTCCCACATCTCCTTTGCCGTAGCGCATGACGAAATCCTAGAGAACCCTGTGGGGTGGAGAGCGCACTAAATGGCGTTGATAGCGCTCCAGTTGAGAGTGGACTTCCTGATCTCCTCTCTCGTCCATACGTCCTTGTTCGGGTGTAGCTCGAACGGTTCTTTGTTGACTACTTTCCAAATCTCATAGTCCTTTGCCCTCAGAAAGACTTGCATGCGGTTTTTCCAGTATGCATACTTAGATCCATCGAAGTATGGGGGCTTGGTGGTGGAGTGTCCCTCAGCCGTCATCCCTTTTGCATCCATGGTCGTTGACTCTTCAGGACGTTGATCCCTGCAAAAGAGTTAGGCTCTGATACCAGCTGTAAGGATAGATGGACGCACTGATACCAAGTGAAGGGTGATCTAGAGGGGGGTGAATAGATCAATCACCCAATAAAACAAATCACAGCAGCTACTAGTGCGGAATTAAAACAAGCTACTGTAGGACGGTCCAAAAGCACTCAATCGCACTCAAAGTATAACTACTCAAGTAGATCAGTCCTTATGCGATCCTAACCAATCATCTACTGAGCGATGAACAAAATGCAATGCAATGATGAACACAAATCACAAAACAATCGCACAGTAGACAAGGGGTTTTATGTGGTTCAACCTTAATCCACAGGTCTACGTCCATCCCACACTCAAACCAGAGTGTGGCTTCACTGCTGACTAACAGCTTGCCGCTGATCCACAGCTTCGGGGATAAATCCCTACAATCTGCTGAGCTTCACAGCTTGCTATCCAGAGGAATCCTCCTCTGCAACTGCTGAGGCTTACAGCTTAACCTGACCAGAGGATACCACCTCTGCAACCGTTGACGCACAGCTTGAAGGAACACAAGTTTCAAAGAAACAAAAGGAAACAAACGAAGAATCAGAAAAACCCATGAAGGGAATGTAGCTCAACAATGAGCAAAATCAGTTCCGGTTCTGAACCAGGAAACTGATAAACAAAACTCTGTCAAACTTTTAAAGCTCTCACTCTCAAACTCTCTTCTCAGATCTGCTGCTCTCTCTTCTTCTTTCAAATCTGCTCTTACTCTTTGTTGCGACCACCAATTTGGGCACTGGCCCAATTGAGAATAATTCGGGCCCATGAACTCAATGAGCCAGAAATATGGATAGGTTATTAAAGTAACCTTAGAAAATTGGTAACTTACTATAGGGAGGTCAGAATTAGATAAAACCAAAGCCCATGTCATGACTATTAGGTAGGGAACAACTTTGATGAAGAATATAACTTTTGACAAATGGGCCTAATAGGATATACGAAGGAGTTATGATAATGGCCCAAAATTATTACAAAAAACACAGACATCCGTTAAAATAAGGATATCTTGGTCCACAGTCAACCAAATAGGATGAAACCATGCTCATTAGAAAGCTTGGGCCATTAGCCCAAACTCTTATGTTGACATGAAAACTCAATTCGTACTAGAACCCAAGGTTCTTAGCCCATTTGCTGCCAGCTGTCACGAAGAGGTGCGACGGTTAGGAGAACTCGGATGTAATTAATGGGAAATTCATAACTTCATCTGTGATTAATGAAATGACATGAAACCAAGGCCATAGTTCCAAGTAAGATGTCAGATACAACTTCTATGTTGAGGTCAAGGTCAAATACTACCTGGACACTAGAGCTATACCCGGACTACCTCGGGCTACCGAAAGGTCGCCACTGGAATGAAGGAGAATAAACGATAATATTGTGAAAATCATAAGTCGTGATAGGGATAATGAGATTTGATGAAACTACGACCCAAATTCAGATCTAGAAGTTCTCTTGATTTCATCTTAAGATGTCCCAGCCTGAATCTCGACGGAAGAGCATGCCCACGCACATTATGACTGAGTAGACGAAGGGTCGTGACTGAAATAGAGGAAAATAAACATTAATGTTTGAAAAATCATAACTCCGACTAAAAATAGCGAAATTCGATGAAACCACCACCACAATTTAGATCAATAAGTTCTCTTGATTTTATCTGAATACACCCAAACCCAAATCCCAACGGAAAAATGCACTCACTCATATTTATGATAAGGTAGATGAAGGGTCACGACTGAAACAGAGGAGGAACAATGTTAATATTGCGAAAATCATAACTTCCGCTAGAGTTGATGAAATTCAATGAAACCAAAACTACAAGTTAGATCTGGAAGTCTTCTTTATTTCATATGAAGACACCCTAACTTAGTTCCCAACATAAATGTGCGCACACTAGCATTTATGATCAGGTAGATGAAGGGTCGCAACTGGAACACGGGAAATGAATGTTAATATTGTGAAAATCATATCTCATGCTAGAGTTCACGAAACTCGATGAAACCATAACCCAGAGTTAGATCTCGAAGTCATCTTCATTTCATATGAAGACATATCAACCTAATTCCCAACAGAAAGTCATGCCCACTCGCATCTATGACCGGGTAGACGAAGGGTCACCTCTGTTCAACCGAAGGGATGCTTAGCATTAACCCCTCTTTAAACTAGCGACCTTTGGGAGCAGGGTTGGAGGCTATATAAAGAGGTGGGTTTCATGGGTGGTCAACCTTTAGCAACACTTATCTTCCACTTTCTGCCACCTACGGGTCCTCTTGTGAAAGGAAGAGAGGTGAGGGACCTTGGCCCTTGCGTAGGAGGGTGGACCTGCAGTGAAGTCTTGGTGGGTCTAGGGTGTGGATCTCATCCCCGGATCAAAGGGTAGAGCTGAGGTGGATCTGGGGTGTGGATATTATCCCCGGATCATTGGTTAGCATCTCAAAGGTAGGCACCTAACCTCAAACTTAGGGGTCAATAACGCATCAGAATGGTTTTTGAGAAAAATATATATTTTCTACACTCTAAAAGAGGGACTAAGGGTAGGTGGGGACGACCATCATACTCATTTTGGGATCTATTTTTCAATCAGTTTTGGGTTTCATGAGTCTCCACAGCCATGGGAAGGTCCATGCATGTTTTAAGTAAAGCCTGTGCATGATTTAGTGAAGAAGTTCCGTGCATGTTTTGAGTAAAGTCTGTGCAAGTTTGCATTAGCCATGAGAAGGTCCATGCAAGTTTTAAGCAAAGTCTGTGCATGTTCTAGAAATGGTAAAGGTCTGTGCATGTTTGTGTTAGCATCGGTGCACATTTAGTCCATGTGTGGGTAAGGGCCTGTGCATGTTTGTGTTAGCATCGGTGCACTTTTAGTCCATGCGTAGATAAAGGTCTGTGCATATTTTAGATAAGGTTGGTGCATGTTTTGTTCAAGCAAAGATAAGGTTGGTGCATATTTTGTCCAAGCCTAGATAAGGTTGGTGCATATTTTGCTCAAGCAAAGATAAAGTCGGTGCATACTTTCAAGCTTAGATAAGGTTGGTGCATATTTTATCCAAGCCTAGATAAGGTTGGTGCATGTTTTGCTAGCAAAGATAAGGTCGGTGCATGTTTTGCTCAAGCAAAGATAAGGTTGGTGCATACTTTGTCCAAGCGTAGATAGGGTTGGTGCATATTTTGTCCAAGCCTAGATAAGGTTGGTGCATGTTTTGCTCAAGCAAAGATAAGGTCGGTGCATACTTTGTCCAAGCGTAGATAAGGTTGGTGCATATTTTGTCCAAGCCTAGATAAGGTTGGTGCATGTTTTGCTCAAGCAAAGATAAGGTCGGTGCATACTTTGTCCAACAATAGATAAGGTTGGTACATATTTTGTCCAAGCCTAGATAAGGTTGGTGCATGTTTTGCTCAAGTAAAGATAAGGTCGGTGCATACTTTTTCCAAGCGTAGATAAGGTTGGTGCATATTTTGTCCAAGCCTCGATAAGGTTGATGCATGTTGTGTTCAAACAAGGATAAGGTTGGTGCATATTTTGTCCAAGCCTAGATAAGGTCGGTACAAACTTTGTCCAAGCATAGATAAGGTCGGTGCAGGTTTAGTTCAATTCATAAGTGAGGTCTGTGCATGTCCCAGTGAGGTCTGTGCACATACTGCACAGACCTGAGTAAGGTCGGTGCACATGCTGCACAGACCCAATTTCCAGAAATTGAGAAAAAGAGAATTTTGAGGGGGTATTTCATTTTAGAAAAATCCAAAAAAATTAGGAAATGATAGAGGGATAAGTTATTAACCCACTGTAAAAGTTTCATGTACCCAAAAATTCTGTACTTTTGGATATAAGTCGTTTTCTATGCGTGTGTAGTCTAGAAGGATAAACATGCTTCTTTTATATAGTAACCTAATCATGCATTCTGCACCCGTCAGCATATAAGTATGTTTTGCCCACTTAAACTATTGGAAGCATGCATGTTATGATAAAGTATCATACTAGTATTTATAAAATGAGTATGAATGCAAATATAATGTAAATAATATGAATGGAAATGACATTCTTCTGTGAGATAGGACTTCGGTCCCTGTGGGGGGACGGCCCTGGAATAAAATCCTATTGATTCGGTCTTCGATCCTCGTGGGGGGTGGCCTTTGTGATGTGGTGTTACGTAACGTCTCGAGGCCACCAAGAATCTAGGTGGGAGTTCGCTCTCGGGTCTGCGCAGTACTCTTTCGTTCATTGTGTGTGTGTGTGGGCCTCCTATGATTGTGGCAGCTGTTGGTTTCCAAGAATATCAGAATTGTAAAAATGTGAAAATGTGAAAAGGTGATAATATGTAAATTGCTCATTCACTTAGTTCTGGTTGCATGTATGGGTACCTACATGTTAGATAAAGAATATGTATTTTCCTCATATGAGTTATTTTCAGCGGATGATAATGAATAGATAATGCTACTGTTAACATATGAAATTATGTATATAATTGATTATATAGATGCAAGTTAACCCTGATTTGATTAGGCTGCCTACTGAGCGTCACACTCACCCCTTTGTGACACACGTTTTCAGGAGATATAGAGAAGGAGGTTGAGAAGGAGGCTATAGCTGAGGTGTAGTGCCAGTGCGTAGTTCGACTGGGTAAGCTATGGATGAAGGTCTCTCTTATATGTATAGCTATGGGTCAGTAAGCATGTATGGGCTCAGGTTTATTTTGGAACAATGGCCATGTACTCTTCTATAGAAATTATGAATGGTTGAGATGATATTTACATTTTTGTAACTGTGGTTTCTCTCTCTCTCTCTCTCTCATGCGAATGTATGCATATTGTGCTTCCGTGATACATACGAAGTAATGCTTCAGGGTCCAATAAAGAAGAAAAAAAATATGCCCATAATTTGGGACTCGGATCTCGGTGCGTTACAGAGTGGTATCAGAGCATGAGAGACAAACCATGGTTACAACCAATCTAATTGCCCGAGTAGTAGAAGAAGAGGTAGGCTAGAGTGAAAAATAGTAGAGTATATTTAGAACCATTTCAAACAGATAAACCCTCGTAGGTAATAACTGAAACCATAAGTATTTTAGGGACATATTAAGATAGGTTCTAATGAATACCTATGTATAGGTCCACTAAGGAGCAGATGGGCAAGAGGCCTAGGTAGGCAGAAGGAAGGCAGGACAAGGAAAAAGTGGCACGTCAGGAGCTGGTACCAAGGAACAGGCTGGGGGTTCCATTATGTGTCCATTGTAAACGCACCCATCCAGGGCAGGAGTGCCGGAAGACAAATGGCAAGTGCTATGTATGCGGCGAGGCTGGACATTTTGCGAGGAATTGCCCAACGAGGGTTAAGCAAAGGTAAGTACCGCAGCAGGATAAGATTCAGTACAGAGGGCGAGTTCATGCACAAATGCAAGAAGAGGCAAACAATACCCCTACCACGGCTGAAGGTACACTTCTTGTGGATAATATTTATGCAAGGGTTTTGATCGACCCCCGGGAGGGCTACACACACACGTATATCCGCTAGTTTTGCTAAGCAACCGAAAAACAGACCCCAAGTCCACACCAAGCTTGTGATTCCTACTATAGAGGTCGGAATTAATGGAAGGATAGTGCTAGGGGAAGCGTACCTCCTAGATATGGCCTAGCGTGTCTCCATAGGAAGAGAACCCTGAAACTGACCTTCCAAGAGGCATGGTAAGAAATGAACAATCCTACCTAACGTAGTTGCAGCAAAGAGGACTGTCCCGGACACCATCAAGGTCTGGTTGAGATATTTGTCAGCCTTAGACTTCAAGAAACTGATACCTAGGATCATACTTTTCCCGTCTCTGGCTGCCTACTAAGATATCTAGCTATGTTGATGCCATGGATTCTTGGCAAAAAAATACTCATTAAAAACCTTAAACTGATGACCTTACTCCTCAAACTAGTTGCAATATGCTTATCAAAGCTTAGAAGGGGGGGGGTTCTGCTGTGGCTCATAGTGATAATTCTGCCATGAATAATAATGTCCATTCAACATTGATCATCAGTCTGGCTTCCCCACTGCCGCATCAATAGGTTGCCCTGTGTCTCACCAAGTTAGTTTTGATGTTTTGAGTGGCATGAAATATGAGATCGTTCCCCCATTTTTCAGATTGTTGAGCGGGTAGGCTTTAACATGGAGTTACAGGCTTTGTAAAGCTCAGTCGCTTCAATTCATATGTTTAAGAAAATTCTCAAGTTAATTTCAATGATGAAATTATTTTAAGGGGGAGGGGATGTTACGACCACCAATTTGGGCACTGGCCCAATTGAGAATAATTCGGGCCCGTGAACTCAATGAGCCAGAAATTTTGACAGGTTATTAAAGGAACCTTAGGAAATTGGTAACTTACTATAGGGAGGTCAGAATTAGATGAAACCAAAGCCCATGTCACGACTATTAGGTAGGGAACAACTTTGATGAAGAATATAACTTCTGACAAATGGGCCTAATAGGAGATACGAATGAGTTATGATAATGGGCCAAAATTATTACAAAAAACACAAACACCCGTTAAAATAAGGATATCTTGGTCCACAGTCAACCAAATAGGATGAAACTAGGCTCATTAGAAAACTTGGGCCATTAGCCCAAACTCTTCTGTTGACATGAAAACCCAATTCACACTAGAACTCAAGCTTCTTAGCCCATTTGCTGCCAGCTGTGATGAAGAGGTGCGACGGTTAGGAGAACTCGGATGTAATTAATGGGAAATTCATAACTTCGTCTGTGATTAATGAAATGACCTGAAACCAAGGCCATAATTCCAAGTGAGATGTCAGCTACAACTTCTATGTTAAGGTCAAGGTCAAATACTGCTGGGACACTAGATCTATACCCGGACTACCTCAGGCTACCGAAAGGTCACCACTGGAATGAAGGAGAATAAACGATAATATTGTGAAAATCATAACTCGTGATAGGGATAATGAGATTTGATGAAACTGTGACCCAAATTCAGATCCAGAAGTTCTCTTGATTTCATCTGAAGATGTCCCAGCCTGAATCTTGACGGAAGAGCATGCCCACGCACATTATGACTGAGTAGACGAAGGGTCGCGACTGAAATAGGGGAAAATAAACGTTAATGTTTGAAAAATCATAACTCAGGCTAAGAATAACGAAATTCGATGAAACCACCACCACAATTTAGATCAAGAAGTTCTCTTGATTTTATCGTAATACACCCAAACCCAAATCCCAACGGAAAAATGCACTCACTCATATTTATGATAAGGTAGACGAAGAGTCACGACTGAAACAGAGGAGGAACAATGTTAATATTGCAAAAATCATAACTTCCGCTAGAGTTGATGAAATTCAATGAAACCAAGACTAAAAGTTAGATTTGGAAGTCTTCTTCATTTCATATGAAGACACCCTAACTTAATTCTCAACAGAAATGTGCGCACACTAGCATTTATGATCAGGTAGATGAAGGGTCGCAACTGGAACACGGGAAATGAATGTTAATATTGAGAAAATCATATCTCATGCTAGAGTTCATGAAATTCAATAAGACCACAACCCAGAGTTAGAACTCGAAGTCATCTTCATTTCATATGAAGACATCTCAACCTAATTCCCAACAGAAAGTTGTGCCCACTCGCATCTATGACCGGGTAGACAAAGGGTCACCTCTGTTCAACCGAAGGGATGCTTAGCATTAACCCCTCTTTAAACTAGCGACCTTTGGGAGCAGGGTTGGAGGCTATATAAAGAGGTGGGTTCAATGGGTGGTCAACCTTTAGCAACACTTATCTTCCACTTTTTACCACCTACGGGTCCTCTTGTGAAAGGAAGAGAGGTGAGGGACCTTGGCCCTTGCGTAGGAGGGTGGACCTGCAGTGAAGTCTTGGTGGGTCTGGGGTGTGGATCTCATCCCCGGATCGAAGGGTAAAGCTGAGGTGGATCTAGGGTGTGGATATTATCCCCAGATCGTCGGTTAGCATCTCAAAGGTAGGCACCTAACCTCAAACTTAGGGGTCAATAACGCATCAGAATGGTTTTTGAGAAAAATATATATTTTCTACACTCTAAAAGAGGGACTAAGGGCAGGTGGGGACAACCATAATACTCATTTTGGGATCTATTTTTCAATCAGTTTTGGGTTTCATGAGTCTCCATAGCCATGGGAAGGTCCATGCATGTTTTAAGTAAAGCCTGTGCATGATTTAGTGAAGAAGGTCCGTGCATGTTTTGAGTAAAGTCTGTGCAGGTTTGCATTAGCCATGAGAAGGTCTATGCAAGTTTTAAGCAAAGTCTGTGCATGTTCTAGAAATGGTAAAGGTCTGTGCATGTTTGTGTTAGCATCGGTGCACATTTAGTCCATGTGGGGGTAAAGGCCTGTGCATGTTTGTGTTAGCATCGGTGCACTTTTAGTCCATCCGTAGGTAAAGGTCTATGCATATTCTAGATAAGGTTGGTGCATGTTTTGTTCAAGTAAAGATAAGGTTGGTGCATGTTTTGTCCAACCCTAGATAAGGGTTGTGCATGTTTTGCTCAAGCAATGATAAGGTCGATGCATACTTTGTCCAAGCGTAGATAAGGTTGGTGCGTATTTTGTCCAAGCCTAGATAAGGTGGGTGCATGTTTTGCTCAAGCAAAGATAAGGTCGGTGCATACTTTGTCTAAGAATAGATAAGGTTGGTACATATTTTATCCAAGCCTAGATAAGGTTGGTGCATGTTTTGCTCAAGTAAAGATAAGGTCGGTGCATACTTTTTCCAAACGTAGATAAGGTTGGTGCATATTTTGTCCAAGCCTAGATAAGGTTGATGCATGTTGTGTTCAAACAAGGATAATGTTGGTGTATATTTTGTCCAAGCCTAGATAAGGTCGGTACAAACTTTGTCCAAGTATAGATAAGGTCGGTGCATGTTTAGTTCAATTCATAAGTGAGGTCTGTGCATGTCCCAGTGAGGTCTGTGCACATACTGCACAGACCTGAGTAAGGTCGGTGCACATGCTGCACAGACCTAATTTCCAGAAATTGAGAAAAAGAGAATTTTGAGGGGGCATTTCATTTCAGAAAAATCCAAAAAAATTAGGAAATGATAGAGGGATAAGTTATTAACCCACTGTAAAAGTTTCATGTACCCAGAAATTCCGTACTTTTGGATATAAGTCGTTTTCTATGCGTATGTAGTCTAGAAGGATAAACATGCTTCTTTTATATAGTAACCTGATCATGCATTGTTCTGCACCCGTCAGCATATAAGTATGTTTTGCCCACTTAAACTATTGGAAGCATGCATGTTATGATAAAGTATCATACTAGTATTTATAAAATGAGTATGAATGCAAATATAATGTAAATGATATGAATGGAAACGACAGTCTTCTGTGAGATAGGACTTCGGTCCCTGTGGGGGGACGGCCCTGGAATAAAATCCTATTGATTCGGTCTTCGGTCCTCATGGGGGGCGGCCTTTGTGATGTGGTGTTACGTAACGTCTCGAGGCCACCAAGAATATAGGTGGGAGTTCACTCTCGAGTCTACGCAGTACTCTTTCGTTCGTTGTGTGTGTGTGTGGGGGCCTCCTATGATTGTGGCAGCTGTTGGTTTCTAAGAATATCAGAATTGTGAAAATGTGAAAAGGTGATAATATGTAAATTACTCATTCACTTAGTTCTGGTTGCATGTATGGGTACCTACATGTTAGCTAAAGAATATGTATTTTCCTCATATGAGTTATTTTCAGCGGATGATAATGAATGGATAATGCTACTGTTAACATATGAAATTATGTATATAATTGATTATATAGATGCAAGTTAACCCCGGTTTGATTAGGCTGCCTACTGAGCGTCACACTCACCCCTTTGTGACACACGTTTTCAGGAGATATAGAGAAGGAGGTTGAGGAGGAGGCTGTAGCTGAGGTGTAGTGCCAGTGCGTAGTTTGACTGGGTAAGCTATGGATGAAAGTCTCTCTTATATGTATAGCTATGGGGCAGTAAGCATGTATGGGCTCAGGTTTATTTTGGAATAATGGCCATGTACTCTTCTCTGGAAATTATGAATGGTTGAGATGATATTTACATTTTTGTAACTGTGGTTTCTCTCTCTCTCTCATGCGAATATATGCATATTGTGCTTCCGTGATACGTACGAAGTAATGCTTCGGGGTCCGATAAAGAAGAAAAAAATATGTCCATAATTTGGGACTCGGATCTCGGTACGTTACACTCTTCTTCTCTCTGGATCGTGCTGACTCTTACTCTTTCTACTTTCACTCTCGATATCACGATCTATCTTCTCTTAAAGGAGACTCTCCTCGTTTATATGAAGCAGCAGTGAGATAGGGCATGTGCCTACCACAATTCCCGCCCAAAAGCCTTGTCCAGATTTGGAGTTGTTAGACCACGTGGTAGCATCTTGGCACCTCCTCCATTCTTGGATCACGTACCATTCTTAAACTCTACGAGCAGATATCCTGTCGATGTCAGACTAAATGTCAGCTCGAAACAATCTGACAAATAGTAAAGAAATGTACATAGTTAATAGAGCTTTGAACTAAATGTGCACAGACTCGATATAGCATGTAGACACATATGCACGGAGTCAAGTGTCCACACATAAGCATGTGCACAGACTTGATATGTGCACAATGCAGACGCTGCACTGACTTACTTGTGCCATTACCACTGTTGCACAGCGTAGTTCGTGCAGTAGATGAGAGTTGCACAGACTTAGGATGCATCGTGCCTGAGCTTGCACGGACTTATTTATACAGCATGTTTGACTTGCACGGACTTAATGTGCAAACACTGAATGCATGAGCTCTTATGCACCGAGTTGCCTAAGAAGTGTTGCACAGACTTTGTGTGCCCGGTGTAAGAGTTGCACTGACTCATTGTGCCTAGACAACAACTACCAGTGCATCGACTTGGCTAATGCATGGATGACATTTGCACTGACTTGGTCATGTGCATAGACAAGGCTTGCATCGACTTTATGTATGTATGCATGGACTTAATGTGTGCGTGAGCAACCTTGCTTAGACTTAGTTCGTGCAGAGGATAAATGTTGCACATACTTAGTGCACGGTGCAGAAGTTGCACTAACTTGATCGCGTACAAAGAGAAGTATTGCACCTACTTGCTTTGCCTAGACTTAAGCATGCACGGACTTGGTCGCGTGCTGGAATGATGATTGCACCGACGTTAATCTTATGCACAGACTAAGTGTAAGTATGCAGGCAACATTTATTTGAACATCTGACATATGAAAGGTCATCAAAATACACACAACATCATATCAATATAAAATAGACAAAGTTGACTATGCAGTCAACGAAGTCAAACTTCATCGTTGTCATCAGACAAAACAAATCAGCATGTGAACATTCTCCCTTATCATTCAAATCCAGAGGAGACCCAACACTCCACACTCCTTTTAGCCCTTCCGAGCCCTCCTGGCTCGTGGGCGGGGTATCCGGATCTTGGGTCGTCACACTTGTACTTAGTTCCTGTTGAGTGTCTCGGTTACCACCGTTCCAGGCGTGTGGGAGATACTTGAGGCGCAGTGTAAGGCGTCAGTGGACGCATCTTGTTGTTCTTCTAGTGGGGAGGTGTTTCTGTCACATGACACGATGACTTGTGTTTTCGTGACTTGTCTGAGTAGCATGTGTGTGGCTTCACTCGAGGTTACACATTCTGTGTAGCGTACACGACGGTGGGTTCATGTATGTCTTGCGCCTTTGACCGTGTAGGTGTTTTTGTAGGCTCTTACATGTTTCGGTAGGCTTCTTCACGATACAGTTTCGTGATTTGACAATGGATCGGTGACGCCCGACTTTGTGAGATCGGGGTTCGCCTTTCTGTTGATGTTTGGAGTAGTTTAGAGGGTCGAGATTCCTTTTGCTGCCATGCTTCTGTGTTACGGCTTTCCTCTTTACTTTTACTATTGTTACTTATGTTGTTACTGCTTTGCTTTAGTGTAGCATTGCTATTACTGCGTTGTTTTGTGTAGGGTTCTGCAGGATCCCTACTGAGCCAGTGACAAGAGGCTCACCCCTGACTTTTCACGTGTAACTATTCTTCCTCGTGCTGGGCGATACCTGCTGCGTGGTTCTTAGTGCCAGCGTTGCCAGTGTCGGGCTTCCTCCGACTTGAGAGTATGTTCTCTTTTCTGTTGGACTATACTTGTCTTTCTTTGGACTGGACTCTGTTAGTTTAATTGTTATAGAAAATGTAATTTTATTTCTGCTACTTTAGCAATCCTGATCATTGAAATTCAATTGCTTACTGTTTTATCTGGAAGTTCAATGTACTATCACATACCGTTCTATCCCGTCGGAGCTTTTTCGCTCTTGGGAGGCCTCGCAGGTTCCAAGTGGTATCAGGTTTACCCGGTATCTAGAGTATGGGTCGTCACAGTCTAACTCTGTTTCTTGTCGTTTTGCTCATTAGACAAAATATCATCTATGTTATTAGACGATGTATCATCTATCACTCAGCCTTTTACTTACTTAGATGACATTTGATTTATTTAATTTTATTTCAGATATTTAATTGATTCTGATCCAAGTTTATGGAGACCTGAATTAGGTTAAACTTATAAATTTATTTAGCAAGATTAGGATAAATAATTATTTATTTTATCATAATCTAAAATAATAAATTTGTAGGACAAGATATTTTCCTAACATGGTGCTATAAATAACCTAGAGTTCAAGAAGGAACATATTTTGGAAAATTGTATGAGTAATCATTTTCGGGCATTTTCCTACAATCAAACGATCTCTGAGCATAAGCTTCTTGTACATTCAAGTCAAGGGAGACTTCACCGCACAGAAAGCATCATCCTAAAAGTTTCTTAATTCGAGAAGCATTGAAGAAGAGGAATATGCACTTCTACGACATTTCTTCTATTCTCCCTCCTCTGTTTAGATGTCAGTTTACTTATTTTTTTCTACATTATAATTTCCACAATCTGCTCATGAAGGAGTACAACTGTGGAATCTTAAATATGTCTAAACGGACAGTGTATAGAGTATTAGTTGTTATGGGATAATCGTCATTGGGTGTGCTAGGTTGGTTCGCTGACACAATGAGCATTAGCTGAGTGATAGTTCCTTTAAAGTTAGCAGGTGCGAAACTATCGAAAAAATTAAATCACTTGGGTCACTGCTAGTTCACTGTGATCATAAGAACAACTAGGGAGCTAGGCTCCAGAAAACTAGCGGATGTAACCTTGGTTGAAAAGATTAGTAAAAGTCTTTGCAGATTATAAAGGGACTGCACGTAAGTTTGTCAAGGAGGATAGATCGAACCAGTATAAAAATTCTTGTGTCTCTACGGTTGCTTGCGTTTCTGAGTCTTTTATTCCTGCTGTATTCTAACGTTTAAATTTTTATATGTTATAGTTTTATTTGGTACACCTATTCATCCCTCGTTAGGATGTGTTTTTTTTGACAAAAGAGCAGGAAATCAATCTAGGGAGAGTGCACACCTACTTCAGAGAAGAGACATGTACCCGCTCCACCAAGATGAGTTTTGGCCTAAATTTTATTGAATAATAATCAAAAGAATACAAATTCTTCCGGGAATACCCTTGCATGTACGTATAGAAAGAAGAGCACGAAAAACTAATTTCTAAGATGTGCCCGACTACTAACAGATTATATGAATGTAAGAGTAGAAAGTTATTTATAAAAAATGGTAGGGGTATAAGAATAATCAGTCTTATTTTATATTCAACCAATATGTGAAAAATAAATGCTAAAAAAGTTATTTACTAGTAGTGGAAAAAATTTACATTGAAGATTAAAAATAAGGGATTTGAATTAGATGATTTAAAATAGTTGAAAATATTCTTATTTTATCAAATATGTAGATATAGATAGATATAGAAATAGATAAGAGGGTTAGTTTTACAATTGTCCCTTGACACGTTGATCTTAGGTCCATAATGTTAACGTGATAGTAGGATTTGATAAATCAGTACGATACGTCTTGTATTGCACGTATCGGATCATACCAATCGATGATTGATATAATCAACGCGTGATACATAATCGGTACGTTAATTATTTTTTAAATATTATATATATTATCTTATATCAAATGTTATTTTATAAATAGATTGATTCATAGTGTTTCTTTAAAATGTTGAAACTCGTGTTCAAAAATCACGAGAGATCATTTTTATTTATTTATTATATTTTTTAAGAAAAAAATTTAGATTAACGTTGAGATTTAAACCTTTGATCTCACAAATACTTGACACATTTACTGACTAATAATTATTTATGATCAGACAAAACTTGCATGACACAAGTTAGTGGCATATACCTGACGCGTCGCCCCTACATATTGAAGCAATAGTGCACAAACCAAACACCTCTTTTCCCCTTCTCTCTCTCTCCCCCCCTTCCCTCTTCCAACAAACAGAAGATTTCGTCTTTGTTCGCCCGAGACCTAGAAAACCCTATCGGCGTCGTCCGAGGGGACAGCGGCGGCGATGAACCCCCACCACGAGACCAGGTACGGCGATCCCAACTCCTACAGGGAGAGGAGGAGCGACCTGCTCCCGGGCTTACCCCCGCCGGCCTCGCTGCTGGGACCCCCCTCGGCTTCCATGGCTTTGGCCATGCCCGGCGCCGCCGCCGGAGGCCCTTACGGAGCTCCTGGTCCGGCTTTCGCCCCCCTAGGTAGCTTCGGGGGCAGTGGGGGATACGACTTCGGTGCGGCTGCTGTGCAAATTTTCCCGCCCGGGGACGTGGCTGGAGGGATTGGCCGTGGCTTTGACGGGCGGAAGAGTTTTGATGCGGGGAGGGGAAGATCTGGTGCCGCTGGGGGGCGGGGTGGAGGGGGGAGGATGTCCAATGGGGACCGCGGGTGGAGATCTGGTGGCGGGAGAGGTTACGATGCTGGTCGTGGGAGGGGCAGGGATTCAGATTCTTTGAGTATCGGAAGGGGTTCGGATTTTGGTGGTGGCCGCGGTGGAAGAGGGGGAGGGTTTGATGGAGGACGGGGGAGGGGTGCTGCAGGTTATGGAGGAGCCCGCGGTGGCGGCCGTGGTGGCAGCGGTGGTGGGAGGCCTAGGGATGATCTGGACAACGTGGTCCTAGCGAAGCAGGATTTCCGGAATCTCATCCCTTTTGAGAAGAACTTCTATGTGGAGAGCCCCGCTGTGCAGGCGATGTCGGAGGAGGATGTGGTGCTTTATCGTAGACGGCGCGAGATCACAGTGGAGGGCCGTGACGTTCCGAAGCCAGTGAGGTTCTTCCACGAGGCCAACTTTCCAGGTATCATATGCTGCTGATTTTTGTATACCATAACATCTCTACAAATGTAGCGTTGGTTTCAGCATAGAAAGTTTTGCATGATGGATGTTCTTGTGCTATGGGATACAAATGATTAGGTAAAGATGAAGAAGTGTAGGACAACGAAAGGTAAAAAAGGAAAATGAAAAGTTGTGAATATCTCATTGATGTCACTGTGCATTAGATAGAGATCATTGCAATATACCAGGTCACTATTGAACACTATGGTGGTATTATCAGGCATTTGTATGGAAGGCTACATCTGGAAGAGAATTTGTAGATTTTATACTACAAGGCCATCTACTTGCGTAAATGAGACCAACGCTGATATTTTTGAGGAATGTGGATATGACTTAAGCTTCCCTTACTACCACCTCGATTGTAGGTTTTGATGATCCCACAGCATCAATACTGGGAGGAATAAGTGAATGTTGCAAAAGCACTGATTGATGTGACTTTGAGAATGGGTGTGGCTCTTACGAACTATACGTGCCTTATGCAAGTTACGCAACCTCCACACACCCACCACAATAAAGAGAGGGAGGGTGGGAAAAAAGAGAAAAGTATTGGACTCCTTTGAATGAAAGCCCAAATTTAGTACAGAACTCTTCTTGTCAATATTAGATCATTCTGCCTCATTTTGATCTTCATTCAAATGAAATTAAACCAAAACATATTTTTTTAGTCAGATAACTAAGATCATGAAACAGTTACCAAAACATATTTTTTTTAGTCAGATAACTAAGATCATGAAACAGTTAGATCACTTAAACTCTCTAGTATTCTTACTATTTAAGCTACGTCCGAGTTGACATGTGACGATCTTGTCTCTAAACGCTTCTCTTTTCTGTTGTTCCATGCATCAGTTAATGGTGTTGATATCTTGTTATCTTTTTTTTTTGAAAGGATGATCATCTGAACTCATGGTATTTTGGGATTTAGAGTAATTTTATGGACTAATAGTGTTTGGAGCTTTTAACTGTTCAAATTGTACAATGGCTTATAGCTAACGTTGCAACATTAAAAGCACTTGTTACTTGGTAGAAAAACCCTTTGCTGTAGCTGGTCACATTCTTATGGCCTTTGATATTGCAACAAAATTCATCACCCTTTGCTCCAATTTTACATTCTTTTTCCTTGCAGCGATCATCTTCTATGGTTCAGGTTACATGAGAGTTAAGTGGTTCTCTTACATTTTATTGTTTATAGGGTGTTTGGGAACAATTTTTTTAAAGAAACTCTTTTTACCTAAAAAATTGTGTTGCGTCAATTTTTAACTTAAATTTTAAAATGGAAAAAAGTGATATTATCTGTTTGGTAAAAGTATCTTAATTTTTAAAATTTATGTAAACTTGTTTGGGAGAGAGAGAGAGTGCGTAGGGAGAGAGACCGTCGGGAGAGAGAGGGAGAGGGAGGGAGTGGTCGCTTGCCTACACCATGTATGCCTCTCCCGAGTGCTCCTGGCAGAGCTCGAAGCACAGAAGCGACTCAACGTCGAGATGAACGCCAAGCGCGAGGCCGAAGAGAAGAATAAGGCGCTGCAGGCTCTGGCCCAAAACGACGTCCGCTACTGCAAGTATTTCATCAAAGAGATTGAGACCGCCACCGAGAACTTCGCCGAGTCCTTAAAGATTGGGGAGGGTGGGTACGGGCCTGTGTATAAGGCCTCCCTCGATCACACACCCGTGGCCATTAAGGTTTTGAGACTAGATGCCACACAGGGAAGGAAGCAATTCTAGCAAGAGGTGAGTCGGTGTCCATTAATTAGCCTTCTTCATAAGATCTCCGTATACGAATAAACGAGAGGATCGTACATTTGCTCTCTGTTACTAGTTTTACACTGTTCTTTGGTAACCCTTGTGCACTTCTTTTCCCATGGAACACAAGAAATTGTACGTGCTACGTACGTAATAAATGTTAATACACAATATAACCATAGGTGGAGGTCCTGAGCTGCATCCGGCATCCCAACGTGGTATTGTTGCTTGGCGCGTGCCTGGAGTACAGATACTTGGTCTACGAGTACATGGATAACAGGAGCCTAGAAGACCGGTTGTTCCAGCGGGGAGGCACCCCTTCGGTCCCGTGGAGTGTCCGCTTCAAGATAGCGGCGGAGATCGCGACGGGGCTGCTGTTTCTCCACCAGACGAAGCCCGAGCCGTTGGTCCACCGGGACCTCAAGCCCGCCAACATCCTCCTCGACCGCAACTACGTGAGCAAGATCAGCGACGTGGGGCTGGCGAGGCTCGTCCCACCCTCCGTGGCCGACAGCGTGACGCAGTACCGGGTCACCTCCACCGCCGACACCTTCTGCTACATCGACCCTGAGTACTGGCAGACGGGCATGCTCGGCATCAAGTCCGACATCTACTCCCTGGGCATCCTGCTGCTCCAGATCATCACGGCGAAGCCGCTGATGGGCTTGGCGCACCACGTCCAGAGGTCAATCGACAAGGGCACGTTCGGGGAGATGTTGGATCCCACGGCGACGGACTGGCCGGTGGAGGAGGCTCTGGTGTACGCTAAGCTCGCGCTCAAGTGCGTAGAGTTGAGGAGGAAGGACAGGCCGGACTTAGAGGTCGTGCCTCTCTTAAAAGAAAAATATGGAAGGACTTGTTTTTATTTTGGGAGAAGTTACAACGGGATAAAATTTTATCCTAAAAAATTGGAGAGGTCTGCCAAACGTGGTTAAGTTGCCTATTTCTAATTTTTATTTTGAGAGAAAAAAGAGGTGAAAAATTGCAACCAAACACCTTATTAGGTAAATGTTAAATTTATTTTGCAATTGAGTTTCCAGATGTATGATGCAAATGAACTTCCAACCAAACCAATATGCTGGGTTATGGTGAGGGGTGACCAAGGGGTCGCCTTAGCCTCAAACATTTTATTAATTTATATTAAATAAATCAGACATAAATATATCATTAAAATTTTCAACAACACATATATAGAGCCTATAAGGTTACAATTCATCATTTTATATGTAAAAAATAAATTAAGAATCTATCAAGCTCACATAAAATTTGAACACCGAAATAACTTATAATAAAATTCAGATGTGAAAATAACTAAATTTGAGCATGCACGTGCTGATTAAAAATAACCCAACTTCATGATAAAACACCTGAGTAATTGTGAGGGAGGGAGAGAGATAAAGTGTGAGAGAGAACAACAGGGAAGAGAAAGAGGATGGGCTTTTGTGTGTCTAAATGAAAGAGGATGTGCAGGTGGGAGTTGAGAGAGGACCTAGGATGGGGGGAGAAGTTGTGGGGAGAGACAGAGAGAATGCAAAGATGCGGTGTCGGATGAGGTCAGTGGGAGAGAGAGGGAGAGGTCGTAGGGAGATAGGGGGTTCGGTTGTGAGAGAGAGAGAGAGAGATGTCGTCGTTGCTTGCCAAGTTTGGGGTAAAGTTGGAGAGAGGGTCTAGGGCTTTTCGGGGTTTTGGATATTGCAATGGGGCTCGGGTGGTGGAAGGTGGCTTTTGTTGGGGGTCTTGGATGAACTGTGCTGGTTTGGCGGCCCAAGTGGGCTTTAGCTCAATCAGATGAGATGGGCTGAATCAAGGAGAGTTTTGGCACCTTGCTCTACTCCATTGCCTAGCTGATCACCTCAAGCGATTTTGATAACGTAGGATCTCACGTTGATAGACTATTCATTTTCTTTAAAATCCTTCTCCATTTGGAACAATAGTAGCATTATTATCATAGTTTTTTTTGAAAGTGGGTAGCATCACTAATGTATAAAATTGAAATGAGGATGTACAAGTATAGGCAAACAAAAGGCCCAAAACCCTATTGATGCGGAATGGCGTACCTAAATGGGTCCGACTTAGGCGACTAACTGAGATCAACAAAATACTACACTACGATAGGTTGACAAATAACTCATTGTGTACACAAACTCCAAGCAAAATAATGTGAAATAACAATAGCTACGCTCTAGGAAACTGTCCCTCGCAGAGAGAATGTTGAACTGAACTGTAGGTAGAACTATCACGGTCTAGGGTATCTCTCCACGTCCGAATATCTCAAATTGGCACCCTCAGGTGGGTCGCTCACATGCACACACTCCGACAGTAAATTAAATAACGAGTTAGAATATCCTATCACGCTCAACGACGGCAGATAAAACACAGACACTAAATAAGCAAATTGATTGTGCGGGTTTTCACGCTAATCGACTTGCCGAAAAGCAAGCCACGCTGTCGGGAACGTGAGAACCTCCAAGTCCGGGCCGGGATTGCTCCTGCGATGAAAGGGCCTGACTTCTTCGGCAGCAAATCTGCGGCTGGGGTGGCTGTAGGGAAGTCGCTACTGTCGTTGGGACGTCGGATGCCAGCATTTGCGGCCACCAGTAGGCTTCGACGACGGTCGAAGCGGATGTCGACGAGCTTGCGAAACAGGGTCGTCGCTCTGTTCGCGGGCGTTGCTACCCCAGCGGAGGCGGGTTGTCTCTGCTGTTGCAGCGGTGGGCGGCAGATGATACTTTGGCCTCCTGTGTGGCACTCGAGGCGAGCCGCTGTTGTTGCTAGGTGGTTGCAGGCGGGGTGTGAGGCCGCGTCGGTTGCGTGACCGGCCGTAGCTGGCGGCGGCGCCGCAGACGCCCTTAATTGAGTGCGGTGGGGTGCTGTGCAGGGGAAGGGATTGCCTGGGTGTTGTCGGGTGCTCTCGGTATGCCTGTGCGTTTGCGATCAGAGAAGAGAGAAAGGGCAGAGGGAGAAGAAGAAAAGGTGGGTGGTGGAGTACGAGGAAGGAGAAGATACGTAGGGGAAAAGTGGAGGCTTGTTGCGTTGTATGGTGAGTAAGAGAGGAAGGGAAAGATAGGAAAAACAAAGGAGGAAGAAGACAAGGGCTTCACACCCTAGGGCTTTGCTCCTTAACCTAGGGCTTTGCACCCCTTGGAGGAAAGTTGGTGGCTCTCATGCAATTTTTCATTCAACAACTTCATTAACTCTAAAAATTGAGATTACATCTTTATTTATAGTGGTGTAACCCTAATGGTTCTCCTCTTAAACATATGACCAAAATACCCCTAAGACCAAAAATAGTGCAAAAAATCGCATTGAAAAATACGGAATAAATGAAAAGACTATAATGGGCCACTAATGGGCCTCTCAACTATTCAAATGACTAAACTAATAAATAAAGAGTACGTCATTCCACTAAATGATCATCATCAAGTCAAAGAGATGCCGATGTTGCTTCTGAAGGCCTCCGACGGTTGGTAAACACGGGTCGGGTCGAACCGGATCCGCGCTCTGGTGTCCTCATTAATCCTTCCCAAGTGGGCGGAACTCGACTCGGTCGAGCAAGGGTCCTGGCCGCTCTGGTACCGCTCCAAGAGGTCGGGGTTGATCTGTTATAGCTCCTTGCGTGTGACCCACACGCCCTCAATAGGTGGACGATCTTTTCAACAAATTAGGTAGCGCTGAAAAGCTCCGCTCTGTGAGGTAACAATATACTCATCTAGTATTTGGTCAATCTGTTCACGCCGTGTCATAACTGAGGCTGCTGGTGGGCACTCAAGAGTGGGGTCACTCACAAGGTGAGGAGAAGGCTCGAAAGGATCACTGAGAATCACTGTCGGGTCCTGATAAGTCACCAGATTTGAGACATTAAATGTGGAACTAATACCACTGTCTGGTGGTAGATCTACGGCATACGCATTGGGCCCGACATGCTTCAACACTTTGAATGGACCTGCTCCCCGAGCTTGTAGCTTCTTCATGGTTCCTGAGAGAAACCGTTCAGGTCTAACCTTGATCATCACATAATCACTCTCTTGGAACTCCCGTAAACGATGGTGTGCATCTGTCAACTTCTTGTAGTTTTCATTGCTAATCTCAATATGACGACGGATGCTATCATGTAGACTCCTAATATGCTCAGCTAGCGGCTCGGTTGACTCTGAAACACAGGCTTGAATGGTCATGGGGACAAGATCTGTGGGTCTTCTAGGTCTATAGCCAGTAACTATCTCAAAGCGACTCATGCCAGTAGACTTATTGACCGAGTTATACGCAAACTCTGCTAAAGGTAAGATCAGATTCCAACCTCGCTCATGCTCTCCAACTAGACATCACAAGAGGTCACCTAGACTCCTATTAACTACCTTAGCCTGCTCATCGGTCTGGGGGTGATAAGCTGTGGAGAACTTGAGCTTGGTGCCCATAAGGTGTCATAGGGTCTTCCAAAAGTAGCTCGCAAATTGCACATCCCTGTCCGAAACAATAGTCTTGGGTAGCCCATGCAAACGGACAATCTCAGCTAGAAAGAGACAAGCTACTTTCGATGCATCGGAGGTCTTGGCACGGGGGATAAAATGAGCCATCTTGGAGAACCTATCGATCACCACCATGATGGAATCGTGTCGATGGACCGTACATGGCAACCCCAGGACAAAATTCATGCTAACATTCTGCCATGGACGATCTGGCATAGGGAGGGGAGTGTACAAACCAATATTCTGCTTTCGATGCTTAGCCGTAGTGCAAGTGTAGCACTGGGGCTGGGCCAAAAGAACTGGTACTCCACTAACTCAATGGTCTTGTTTCGGTCAAAGTAGCCGGCGAAACTTCTTGCATGAACCTCCCAAATCAGAAACTCGTGGACAGAGGTCCACGAGACACAACCTATCCCCACGAAAAAGATAACCCTCATGAATGATGTAATCATTGTACTCTCTGGAGGGCCCCGATTGGCGCGCAGCGTGGATCAGACCAAAATCCGGGCACTTGGGATACTCCTCTCGGAGCCTCTCAAACCTCGTGACCTCTGTGTGGACAACAAATAAGAGCGAGGATCGACGGTTCAACACGTCTGCCACACGATTCTCCACACCCGCCCAAAGCTTGCGGACGAATGTTAGGCCTGAAGATACTCTACCCATCTACTGTGTCGGGGGTTGAGCTTCTTCTGAGCGTGGAGAAATCTGAGGGCCTCATGGTCCGAATATAACACAAACTCATAAGGTTGTAGATAGTGTCTCCAATACCTCAAAGCTTACGTTACCGCATAAAACTCCTTGTCATAGGTGGAGTACTTCGGCTTTGCATCATTCAATTTCTCACTGAAGTAAGCAATGGATGGCCCTCCTGATTCAATACTCCACCTATGTTGACACCAGAAGCATCACATGAGATCTCAAACAGCTTTGAAAAATCGGGCAGTCGAAGTACATGTGCCCGAGTCATCCACTCCTTGACATCACGAAAGGCCAAAGTAGTGGCCTTCGTCCAAACAAAGGCTCCTTTTCGAATACAGTATGTAATTGGAGCAGTAACAGTGTTGCACCCACGTATGAATCGACGGTAGAAGGTGGCTAGGCTATGGAAGCTGCACACATCATAGATAGTCTGCGGCTTAGGCTACTCTACGATCGCCTTGACCTTCTCCGGGTCAGTGGAGACACCCTCACTAGATACAATGAACCCTAAGAAAGTAATATGATCTGTCATGAAGGCACATTTCTTGAGGTTGCCATATAGGCTCTCACAACAAAGGGTGAGGCACACCTGGCGTAGGTGGCCCACACCATTATCCCTAGTGCAGTTGTAGATAAGAATGTCATCAAAATATATGACCATGAACACCCCAATGTATGGTCGTAACACTTGGGTCATTAGTCGCATGAAAGTACTAGAGGCGTTGGACAGCCCAAAGGGCATGGCCAACCACTCATAAAACCCGTCCTTCGTCTTGAAGGCCGTCTTCCATTAATCTCCAAGTTGGATGCGGACATGGTGATAACCACTCTTCAGTTCGATCTTCGAAAATACTGTGGCTACTGCCATCATATCTAACATGTCATCCAAGTGGGGAATGGGAAAGCGATACTTCATCGTGATGCGTTCTATCGCGCGACTTTCCACGCACATCCTCCAAGTGCTATTTTTCTTTGGAGCTAATAGTGCGGGAATGGTGCAGGGGCTCATACTCTCCCTTACGGAGCCCCTCCTCAGGTACTCCTTAATCTGCCTCTGTAACTCGGCATGCTCAGCCGGGTTCATGCGATAGTGTGGCAGGTTGGGTAATGTGGACCTTGGAATCAAATCAATGGCATGTTGGATATCACGCATCGGGGGCAGCCCATCCGGAAGGTTCGCAGGGAAGGCATCTCCAAACTCTTGGAGGAGAGAGTCAACCTCAGCAGAGTGCTCACTTGGTGCTTCCTCAGAGACATCCTTTATAATCTTTCTCCCCACTAAGGCATTGATAACATTACACTCGGGAAGCTCCTGTTCAAACTTCTGAGTGGTGATCAACTGTAAGGTTCTGGGAGCGGGGGCACCCAAAATAGAAACACAAAGTGTAGGGGTGTTACTAGGTTGGGGAACTCTGGACGTGGAAGCAGTGCCCTGCTGCGTAGCACTGGGTGCAACAGTGGTGCGCGGCTGCGAGAAGCGAGTAGCAGTTGGGGCATTAGTTGGGGTACTCTCTTGCGAGGACGAAGCTCGTGGTCGGGAGGGCTGAATGATGATACGCTGGCCACCATGCTCGAAGACACATGTGTTGGATTGATCATAGAGGGTCGTATCCACATCATAAATCCATGGCTTGTCCAAGATAATACTCCCAACCTCCATAAGCTAGATATCGCACCAAATTTGGGCCTCATATGAATGGAGATGTATCGGTATTAGGCATCTCGTTTGAATAGGAATGGAAGTCGTGTCCACCTAGGACACATGGTAGGGGCAGGGGTGATCCCTGGGCATCAAACACAGGCGCGTGATTGTACGGATGGAGATTGCATTAATGCAACTCTGGTTATCAATAATGACCCTACATACCTTACCACCGACGCGACAGTAGGTTTGGAAGATCGCAGTGCGACGCTAATCATCGCTCTCCTTAGGCTGGGTCAGAATGCAACGAACGACCCCTAGCCTGTCATCACCTGACACCTTCTCAATACTAATCACCTGGGTACAACCGACTACATTATCCTCCAACTGAAATCAATCGGCCATGTCAGCTCTAGCCTCATAACTCACATCCTCAAGGGCAGGTGGGCGATCCACCAGACCAACGCTCTCAATGGCTAGGGCTCTAGTGGGACAAGAACTAGCATAATGATCTAACCCCTGACATCGATAATAGCGGTTACGAGAACCACCTTCCTGTGGCACATCTCCAACCATAGGGGCCATCTCCTTCTCATCTCGCTTGACAGGTGGTGCACTAAGTTGGGGGTGAGTAGGAGGGGCAGATAGGGCGGTACAACATCCCTTTGGGGAAAAGGACGAGGGCGTAGGTCTTGGCGTGGCACCTCGGGGAGTCTGAAGGCAGCCGTCGTCTAGGACGGCTCGGGAGCAATACGCTAGTCCTTGGGCGAGACCCTCTCCATCTCGAATTGCTCCATCTCACGCACGACCTGATAGGCATGGTCAATGGTCATCACACGCTGATGGAATAGCTCATACTGATAAACTTGACAAAGTCTCCTCCGAAATCTGGAAAGGGTCAACACGCCCTCCTCGCAAGCTCCACACCTCAACAGGAGCTCATCAAACTCATCAATATACTTTGAAACAGATTGAGAGCCCTGAGTGATGTTCTGTCACCTATCAATCAATCGGTGTTGGTACGTCATAGGGACGTACTTCTCCCGAAGCCTCACCTTCATCTGCTCCCATGAATTAATAGGTTCCTTAAACCTTTGCGTAAGACGGTCCTCAAGGTTCGTCCAATAGGTCTAAGCCCGACCTCTCAATATCGTCTTGGCGAAGAAAGTTGGTTTGGGGTCGGACATCCCCATCCAATCAAAGTAGCGGTTCATCTTGACTCCCCAATCTAGATAAACCTGCGGTTCCAAGGACCATCAAAGCTGGGAGCCCCAAGGCGGGCGTTTTGAATATTTTGGTCCCTCTCTCGGTATGCTCTTTGCTCATCATCAAACTCTTGATCATGTCTCCTATCAAACCTTCTACTATATCTCTGGGCAGTGGGAGCCCGAGGAGTCTTTATCCACCCCCTCAGAAGACCCTCTGTCAAAATCCTCATCACGACCATGCTAAACATCGGCATGGGCAGCTCTAGGGGGCTGTGGCTAAGGTGCGGCTTGGAGATGAGGCTGAGGCACGACCTGAGGTGCGTGCTGAGGTACGGGCTAGGGATGTGGACTTTGAGGATTCGAGTGCTTCGCTGGTCGCTCATGCTCTGAGCCCCAGATGGCCCCCTCCAAAGCAGTGATGCGACCAATCGTCCCCTGGACAGTACGGTCGGACTTTGTAATCCTATTCTTTATGTCGGCTGGGCCCCCATCTAGGCGTCAATCAATCCCTTGAACCTGAGCCATGAGCTCATACACTAATTCGGTCAAGTAGTGACCTCCCTAAGGGTTCGCGTGCGAACCTGATATGTGAGGGTGTGTGCCCGACATGTTCAGGTGTGAACCTGACATGGGTGTTGACAAGTGGTACTCATCATCGCTACGTGTGGGCATACAACACAAGACTAGACTAAACTACTATGCACCTACACACTATGATATGAAAGGGACAAATGATTTTTTTTTAATACGATGCAAATGATCTAACAATAAATGCAAGACATGGAATGACAATGTGGTGACTACTCTAGATTGCCAACCTAGGCTCTAATACCAAAAATGACGGCGTACCTAAACGGGTCCGACTAGGTGTCTAATTGAGATAAGCAAATACGCTACAATAGGTCGACAAATAATCCATCGCGTACATGAACTCCAAGCGAAATAATACGTGAAACAATAGTAGTTACGCTCTGGGAAACCGTCCCTCGCAGCGAGAAACGTCGAACCGAACGGTAGGCAGAACTACCACGGTCTAGGGTATCGCTCCACGCCCGAATATCTCAAATTAGCACCTTCAGGTGGATCGCTTACATGCACACCCTTCGGCAGCAAATAAAATAACGAGTTAGAATATCTTATCACGCTCAACGACGACAGATAAAACACAGATATTAAATAAGCAAATTGAATGGACGGGTTTTCACGCTAACCGACTCGTTGAAAAGCGAGGCACGTTGTTCAGAACACAAGAACCTCCAAGTCTGGGCTGGGATTGCTACTGCGATGTAGGGGCCTGACTCCTTCGGCAACAAATCTGCGGGTGGGGCGACTGTGGGGCAGTCGCTACTGCGGCTGGGACGCCGGACGTAGGCGTTTGCCGCTGACAGTAGGCTCCGACGGCGGTCGAGGCAGAGGTCGGTGATCCGGCGAAACAGGTTCGACACCCTGTTCGTGGGCGCTGTTGCCCCGACGTAGGCGGGCTACCTCTGGTGTTATAGCGGTGGGCAGCATATGATGCTCTGGCCTCTGACGTGGCACTTGCAATGAGCCACTGTTGCCGTTGGGTGGTCGCAGGCGGGGAGTGAGGCCGCGTTGGCTGCATGACCAACCGTAGCTGGCGGCGGCGTTGGAGATGCCCTTAATCGAGCGCGGTGGGGTGCTGTGCAGGGGAAGGGGTCGTCTGGGTGTTGTCGGGTGCCCTTAGTGCGCCTGTGTGTTTGCGATTACGAGCATAAGAAGAGAGAAAGGGCAGAGGGAGAAGAAGAAAAGGTGGGTGGTGGAGTACGAGGAAGGAGAAGATATGTAGGGGAAAAGCGGAGGCTTGCTGCGTCGTACGGTAAGAGAGGGAGGGGAAGAGAGGAAGAATAAAGGAGGAAGAAGACAAGGGCTTCACACCGTAGGGCTTTGCACCCTGATCTAGAGCTTTGCATCCCTTGGAGAAAAGTTGGCGGCTCTCATGCAAATTTTCATTCTACAACTTCATTAACTCTAAAAATTGAGATTTCATATTTATTTATGGAGGTGGAATCCTAATGCATCTTCTCTCAAACATATCATCAAAATACCCCTAAGACCAAAAATAGTGTAAAAATCACACTGAAAAAATACAGAATAAATGAAAAGACTCTAATGGGCCACTAATGGGCCTCTCAACTACTCAAATGACTAAACTAATCAATAAAAAGTACATCAGTGCACTAACTGATCATCATCAAGCCAAAGAGATGCTGGTGTCGCTGTTGAAGGCCTCCGATGATGGTAAACGTGGGCGGGGTTGATCTGGATCCGTGCTCTGATGTCCTCACCACCTATACAAGTATAGGCCACACTAAGGCCGCGTGGGTCACTCTAACCCCCCAACAAGCTAAAAAGAGAAGAGGCGAGGGAATTCACATTACAAAGGATGGCGGCCCATTTTCTCACTCTATCACACACAAAAGAGACGACTGTGTCCTCGGCTTGAGCCTCCCTCCAGAAAATCTGGTTGTGACGCTCCCCCCACAGCGCCTACAGTGTGACATGAAGGATAAGCCACCAAACCATCCTTTCACCCCTTAGCTCCACTTTGTTACGAGATTAAAATTGTCCCGGTTAAAGGTAAGTGGGTTTATATGTTCTTGGATTATACCTTTTTGCTTTGGTAGGGTCTTGGGTTAAAATATCCCAGTTGTGGAGGTGGGATAGGTTAAGATGACTTAACACAGTTTAAACCATTTTTAAGGGGATCATCTAAATCTGCTCCAACCAAAGCAAAAAGGGGTAAGTTTCATCAAAAAGTAGCTTATTCCTGGGTTAAACCCCAAACAAAGCGGAGCTTAGGGGCTAGCTTTTGCCCTAATGTTGGATCAAGTGGTGCATCTCACTATGCCGGTCGATGACGCTGTGAGTCCTCTAAGCAAGCTCCCTCCATACCCCCTGTGAGTAGGAACAACCTACAAATAGGTGGTCAAGGGGCTCATCGTCCACTCCACAAAGACAACAAGTCGGTTGAATTTCTGGAAGGAACCGTAGTAGCTTATAGCCTATCTCTAGTAGGTAACCTCCCATGAGAAATCTTCCAGATCAATAGCTTCACCTTCAACGGGTTTTTTCGGTCTCCACACCTAGCATAGAGGCTGTGACGAGCACCTTCATCCGAGATAACGGCATATGCAAATCTAACCGAAAAGGATCCACCCCCTTCTCACCTCCAAGCCCACTCATTCTCTCTATTTAGCTGAGAATGAAAGGGTAGAAGGAAAGAAAGAAGATCATGAAGTTGCATCATCTTCTCCTGTCTGAGGTCCCTCCTGAAGGTCGGATCCTTGTTCTTCTAGGAAAGAGGGAGTCGAAAGCCTGAGTGACCAAACCCAGAGGGTCCACTACAACTGCACAGAGGTTAGGGAACAAAGTCTTCAAGGTGAAGTCTCCACACCATCTGTCATTCCAAAAAAGGCTCCTATTGCCTTTACCCAGTTGGACTCGGATGCCGGAGACGATAACATCTCTGCATGAAAAGATATCCCGCCAAAGAGGGGAAGTCCTGTGATGAGGAGTGGGAGTCAAGTCTCAAACTCTTCTCCTACCAACGTGTACCTCTATTTGATCAACTTCATCCACAATCCATCCTCTCCATACTTCAACCTCTACACCTTCTTACACAAGAGTGCTAAATTGAAGTCTCTGACATTCTTGATCCCTGGGCCTCCCTCGTCCCTATTAGTGATCATCCTGCTCCATGCTATATCATGCCAACTCTGCATGTCCCTCTACTGTCAAGCCAAAGAATTTGCTCTGCATAGAATCAATCTTCTTCGCCACCGTCTTCGGGATCCGGACCATGAAAAGAAAATAGATAGGGAGCATATCTTAGACTGACCTACACAGAACTAATCTGCTTCCATAAGATAATACTCTAACCTTTCACCCAACCGACTTGGACTCGTACTTTTGAATAATAGGAAACCAATCAGCACAATGAAGAGAGCCCGAGGTAAGAGGGAGATCCAAGTAGGAAATAGGGAACTTTCCAATTGTACACCCCAACATGCTAGCCGCCTTTTGTAGATTCCCATCCTCTATGTTCACCCCTACAAGAAGGCTCTTATTGAAATTAACTTTAAGACTTGTGATCTCCTCTAGCAATTCCACCAAGAGCCTGACCATAAAAGACTACTGCTCATCATCCGTCAGGAACAAGATGGTATCATCAACATACTGCAAGTAAGAGAAAGATCCCCTATGACCACCTTAAAGTTTTTGATTAAACCAGTAGTCTCAGCTCTTTGCCACACCTTGTTTAAAAGACTGGCCACAAGTACAAAAAGGAGAAGGGTCATAAGGTCCCCATGGCGTAGCCGCCGACCACTGTGGAACCAAGAGGATGGCTTTCCATGGATGAGGACCGCGAAGGAAGCCGCAGAAATGTAAGCCTGACCCAGTCGATCTAACTCTCCCCAAAACCTATCTTCTCTAACACATCAAAGAGGCAATGTCAATTAACCCTGTCATAGACCTTCTCAAAATCTAGCTTCAGGATCACCCCTTTCTTCCTCTGAGTCTTCGTAGCAAATAAGCACTTATGGGCCACCAAGAAGTTATCCTAGATATGTCGCCTCCTAATGAAGGCTCTCTAGAAGCTGTTGACCAGCCTATCCATAACATTGACCAATCTCTCTGCTAGCAACTTAGTGATGATCTTGTAAGTACCATTCAACAAACTAATAGGCTCGAAGTCTCAGAATTCTTGAGCACCTGATTTTTTAGGGATGAGAGCCAGAAGGGCTTTATTGATCCCCCCCCCCCCCCAAGTGAGTCCTCCCCTCTTGAAATTCCCTCATAGTTACCTCAAGGTCATCTTTGATGGCCTCCCAACACCTCTTAAAGAAGGCCAGAGAAAATCCATCTGGCCCTAGAGCTCTATCCCCTACAAGAGAGAAAACCGCCTGGTGCACCTCCACCTCTGAGAAAGGTGGGGAGATAGCATCCCTCCCTAGGGGAGAGACAACGGAGAAGGTTATCTACAATCCTCGGCTTACAGAACTTGTCCTCAGTAAACAATTTGGAGAAGAAGTCTCTTGCTTGTTCCCTGATCTTCTCGTGGAGAAGGAGAGGGCACCCACCTTGATACAAGTGATGGTGTTGACCCTTCTCTTAGAAACACTGAAAGTATGTAGTGTTCTTGTCTCCTTTTTTAATCCACAAGTCTCTTAATTTTTACCTCCAATAAATCTCCTCTCTAGAGAGAATTTCATCAAACTGATTGGTCAAGGTATCCCAGAGTCTTCTGTCCTCACCATCCGTAAGACGTGTCTCCTCCAAACAGTCAAGGCCCTCAAGCTGTTGAAGAATTCTGTCCTTTCCTACCCTTCCTAGAAGGGTTTTATCAGCTCCCTAAACTTGAAGTACCTGAGTAGTGTGCTTCAGTCTTCTCATCAAAGTAGTCATGGTAGATGTGCCAGCACTCTGTTCATTTCAAGCATCTGTGATAATCACCAAAAAGTCGGTCTCTCTAAACCAAAACTTCAACAACAAAGTTGAAACTCCTATCATGCACCCGACTGGTGTTCAGAAGGATGGGTTTATGGTCAGAAATAGATCTCGCTAGTGGAATCACCTACCCATGAGAAAAGTGGTCCTCTCAATCAACAAATATCAAAAACCTGTCTAGACTAGAACAAGAAGCATTTGCTCTCAGGTTGGATCAAGTGAAACAACCATGGCCCATGTTAATGTCCATCAAAGCTATTTTTTTGGATGAGGTCAGAAAAGTTCTTGTTTCCTACATAAGTACCCTACCCTGTCATCTCCCACGGGGCTGCCACTATATTGAAGTCTCCTCGAACACACCAAGGCCGTCTAGAGACGAGATGATGACGAATCAAGTTATCCCACAATAGTCGCTTCTCCTCCCTAGGCTGAGGGCCATACATCCCACTAAAGTTTCATGAGAAACCTTCTCTAATGCTTCTGAAGTGTAAAGAGATTGCCCATCTGTTGATCTGCCTGTTTTGCACCACCTCCTCCACCTCATACGAATTCTAGAGGATCATAATTCCCTCGGACTTGCCGACCGTGGGGGAAGCAACCCCCAAGGAAAGACTAGCACCACCGATCTCCCTCACGAGAGAAACACCATCCCCCTTACACTTGGTCTCTTGTATGCATAAAATTTCAACTTTGCATCTCCTAATCAGCTCCATCATCGCCCTCCTCTTCTTCACTCTCCCTAGTCTCCCTTACATTCCATGAGACAATCCTCATTGAGAACTTGGGATGTCTCTCTCCTCCCCCCCCTCCTCTCCTACCTTTCTCTCTCTCAGCCCCCCCCCCCCTAGGGGCACTCCATCTCTTGTTAATTCTGGAGAAGGCCCTGCTCGGATAGTGACACTCCATATCTTGTTATTATCATAGTTATTAACCAGTACTAAGATTCCTGTTCTACGGGGCTTGGGGGTGGGGGTTGGTTTTTTTTATAGGGGGTCCTGGATGAACTGGGCTGGGTCTGGGAATGGGCTGGTCTGGTGGCCCAAGTAGGCTTGGCTCTCCCAGGTGAGATAGGCTGTATCGAGGCGAGTTCTGGTACTTTGCCTCACTCCATTGTCTAGGCAATCTGCTCAAGCGATTTTTATAACATAGGATCCTTAGGTGATAGACTCTTCATTTTCTGTAAAATCCTTCTGCATTTTGGACAACAGTAGCATTATTATCATAGTTATTACTTATTAACTAGTACTAAGATTCTTTTTCTTTTTTTTTCACCATGTAAGTGTACTTCACGTAAGCATTGCCGTTGTCTTGGTTTACACCTTGAAACATTTGAAAAATTTCCAACTAGATGCTCCTGCCTTTTTATCCCGCTTCCTGTGGACGGTAAAGTGAATACTGCCCTTTGTTTCTGTCATTTAAAGCTGGCTGAAGCTTGGTATGTCCGACCTGGATAATTGGATTCCTCTTTATGCTCCATCCTTTTTCAAGACTTTTTCATCAGTAATCCTAGGTTTAACATTAAAATTTAATAGTTGTGTAGAATAAGAAAGCTATTAAACTGAGTTTCTTATTTCCTCAGATGAAGCAACAGCAGTGGAAGATACTAAATGGTAGTAATGAGTATAAGATGAGCAGAAGAAAAGAAAAACCAGATGCAGTGACAGCAAGTTGCTGCCTCAATAAGTTAACAGCATGTAAACATATTCTATTGATAGTCAAGAAAGAAGCTAGGGATCTATGGTTATATCAATAATATGAAGGAGGGAAAAGGGAAAAATAACAAACATCAAGAAGAAGAAGAAAGAAAATCTAATAACAGTGGTAGTTGACTATTGTCAACTGAAACTAAAAGACAAAAAGGAAAACAACTGTGGAAAAATAGCAATCTAGGAGGAATAACAAGGAGAAGAGATACAACTGCATCAAAGAAAAGGAAGAGAAGAATGACAGTGGATGTGGAAAAGAAGAAAAGGGGAAACCTGTTTGTAACTGAAAAAAAGGGTAAGGAAACAAGGGGGAAGTGAAGGAGGGACTATTGTCTACTTTAATTCTTACTCTTTTTCTTTTTCCTTTCTTCAGTTTATCCCTTCTTACTTTAGCACATGAATGCTTTGCAAATTTTGTGAAATCGGGGAAAAGAAAAAGTGCTTTCCCCTAACAAAATCACTAAACTTGCAGTAAAAAATCTTGAATCATGTAAAATTTCACCTATTCTCCCTCTCTTATTTTCATGTGGAAGTCTAGAGAGTAGAATGTAAACAACTGATAAAGGTTGGAAGGCTATAGAGAAGAATAATGTGGCTCCTGCACAAGGATGACATGCACAGAGAAACGTTCCAAATTTTCATTAGATATGTTTATATAATTTTATTAGTGGTGCCAACCACTTTTAAAATATAATTTTATTAGTGGCAAAAGTGTTCTGAGACTAGGAGTGGGGGCCACCACCTGCATTTGAACTGGAATAGTAATGGTAAGATTTAAGTCTAGTGTCTGATGCGGAACAATGAAAGAAGACGACGTTGATGAGCGCATTAATCAGCGACGTAATCTGCAAGACGTCATAGTGGTGCTACCGACTATTCCAAAAGGGACAAATCGAGTGATGTTCAGGTTGAGTGTGCGATCCGTGTGACAATCCATTCAATGTGTTTACGGTGGATCGATGGTAGTTAAGAACTACTGGCAGAACGAGGCGCGTGTTCCAATTTTAATGGATTAATCTAAATAACCACAAAGAATAGGTCCACTCTCTCTCGCTCTCACTCGACAGAAACTTTACTGCCTTAGATTTCAAACAAACATTGGGCTCACAGGCGCAACACAGATATTAAGCATACTAAATGAACAAAATCACGGGCAAAAAAAAGAACAAAATCAATGAAGCTGGGCGAAGGACGTGACCTGCGCATTGGCACTACCGGATGGTGGTGCGGTTGGGGACCCATGGTAACCCACGGTCGGGTGACGAGAGGAGGAAGTCTGCTGGTGGTTCGTGCGCTACCTGTAACTGCGGCGGCTGCTTCTGTCGGAGACAGGACCTCAAGCTGGGGCAGCAGACCAGCTGCTGGGGCGTTCTGCTAGAGTCGTGTTGTACGGCGGCTGCAGTGCAGGGCGGTGGTGCAGCGATGGCAGCGATGGCCGGAAGGGAGTGATGGGGCGAATGAGAGGTGGGGGAAACGAGAGGAGGAGACGGGAGAAGGGCGGTTGGGGCATGGCTAGGGTGGTGGGGTTCAGAGGACGGCTGTAGATGGTGGGGCGTGGCAGTCCGGCGTTGCGGTGGGGGGAAGTAGGGCGAACCAGTCGGCGGCTAGGGAGACCTGGGGGTCCAGGCTTGACGGCGGCGGGGCTGCAGGAGCTTTCTGCGGAGGTGGCCGCCTCGGTGAAAGACGATTGTGGGTGGCCCAGGACGATGGGCTTCGTTGTGGCATCCTGGTTCTAGCACAGGAAGGAGAGGCCCGGAAGGAAGAAGAGGCGCAGGGAAGGAAGGCGAACAGGAAAGGGGTGATGGGGAAGAGGGGGGTGTGACCAGGTGGGCTTCGGCAGTGGGTGCGGTGTGAGCTCGACTGGGTCGCGGAGGGAGGAGAGGTTGATGTAAGGGGAAGATGAAGAAGAGGGAGAGGGTGAAGGCGTTCGGGAAGGCGTTGGCAATGGTGAGAACGGGGTGGGAGGTGGTGTTCGAGAGTGGCAAGAGAGGGAGAGGTGGCGTGGCGGAGAGGTGGACGTGTGGTGGGAGAGTGGACGTGGGTGGAGGGGGCACATGGTGGGGGCTTTGACACCCCTGCCTTACGTGCGTGGGGATGGATGGGATGGAGGGGAAGAGGGAGTGGAAAGCAACGTGCGCAGAAGGGAGGGCATGCGAGAGAAATGTGGGGGTTGGCAGAGGAAGAAGTGGGAGGTGAAGAAGAAGAGGGGGGGTTGCAGGAGGTATGGGCATAGTGGGGGAGTGTGAGTGAGAAAGAGGGTGGGAAACAGGTCAATGGGATGGGAAGGCGGGGGTGGTGGGAGTGAGGGAACAGTGAGGATAGGGGTGTAAGTTGCGGACTGGGTGACCGGGACAAGTTGTGGCCGGCATTGGCGCCGGTGCCAGGGCTATCTGGGGTCTATGACAGCACACATGGGAGGGGGGAAATCAGAAGGGGGGGAAGACGAAGAATTAGAAGAACAGGAGGGGATGTTGTCCGGTTGCAATTGCTGGGGAGGGGGAGAGAGTGAGAGATGGCTGACAAGGGGGGGTGGGAAAGAAGGGAAGAACGGGATGGCAGTACAGGGACAGCTATAGGGACCTCTCACCCCATCTGCCTCTTGGAGACAAGAAGCAGGCTCTTACAGCTCACTAAGAGAAATTCTTCATTCATTCAACTTTTCAATAATTCTCAGAGTGTGGTACATGGTGGTATTTATAGGGACCCCAAACTCCCAAGGACCAAAATGCCCCTGAACAAAAGCAAAAGTACATGACATCATAACAGACAAACTAAGACGACTACGACTATGGAAGAAAATAAAAATACAGAATAAAATGAAAGTACATAATAAAAATAAAAATGACACTGATAACAGACTGTCGACGGCGAGCTGGTCATGCTACTCTTCTCCGAGCCAAAGAGACGTGACCGGAACACTGGGCTCTGCTATGCTGCGTCTGCAGTACACCCATGCTGGGTCAAAGCGGGCTTTGGCTCTGGTGTCCTCACCAGTGTCACTAGGGCAGCAAGCCAAAAAAAGAGACGATGAACGACCCCGAAAGCCCCAGGACCTGAAGGCTGAAGGTCCAAAGTTAAGCCCATGGAGCCATGAACATTAAGAAATTTCAACCCCAAGCTTGGCCCAAGCCCATTCTTCTAGAACCTCATCGAAGCCCCCTCCCCCCAAAACCCAGTAATATTCGGTGATTCCTGTTTGTTCTTTATATATATACATACATATATATATATTATGTATATATTCTATTTAGAGATCATCTAATAGTTGATCACATTTCATGAAGAATTGTTCATTAAATATATGTGGAGATTTATATAATACATTTTCATTTATATGATGTTATCAAGTATATAAAGGTTCCATGTATTATATAAAGTTAAAATACAAGTTTTTTTGTGTTTGACATTTTCTTGGGCTTCTCAGACTTTCAATCAGAGCTTATTAGAAACATGCAAATTTTCCCCTCATATTCTGGCTAAAATTTAATTAAGCTCATTTCCACGGCCCATGACAATTCAGTAAGGGATGGGCCTCAGCCAATTGGGCTTTTGGCATCATTTATGTAATTAAGGCCCTAAGCCAAGTCACTTCCTTACCCTTACAAGTTGAAAATAGACTCTAATTTGTATTGCTAGTTGCTATGGGTGATGCCCAGGCAAGCAAGGTGAAACTTCAGGGCACAGCCTTCTGTCACTGTGCTGGTCAAGCTGCAGTCTGGGGGACCCAAGGCAATTGCTTTCTTATCTGTCATTTAGTCTAGTCTCTTTCATGATATCTATACTATTAAGTGGGTATATATTTATGTCATGCACTTTGCAGTTGTAGCAACATGATATGTCTCTTATGCAATAAATAGCACGAATATTGCTCAATTCCCATGCTGTACACGTGACTGGCATTGCTGAAGTTTTGGGATGGTATTCCTACCTTAACGTTTGTTTGAGAATATACTTGTTTTGTCTTGAACAAGTGGTGAAGTGCGCAATACATGAACAGTGAGGTGTGATATGAGTTGAGGGGATATTGATTAGACTTGTTTGATTAGGACAAGTAGGAGAAGCATGATTGGTGTATTGCCCTTTTTAATGGACATAAAATATTGTGTAGCATATTGCTTGGTACATGTTGTTTACCTTTTACTCATAGATGTTGTGTTTACATGACTACGGAGATTCGGTCTTTTGAGACTTGCTTGAATGCCTACTCTGGAGTCATTCCTTCCTAAGTTCTATATTTATAATTATAAATGTTACTAGTGCATGTTAAATGTTCCTGTCTGAAAATGCTTTATGAAGCATTTTCTGTGAATTTCACTTTTGCTTGTCATTTGGTATCACACTACTATTGGTATAATCCTATGGGTGCTTCTGTGTGGTGGCAAAACTGGTAGATCTTTTGTCTTCAAGAATGTAACTTCTACCAACTTTTAGTTAAATTCATATTGTTTGATGTGCAGAATACTGTCTCCGGGTGATAGAAAGATGTGGTTTTGTTGAACCAACACCCATTCAAGCTCAGGGGTGGCCTATGGCCCTAAAGGGTAGAGATGTAATTGGTATAGCAGAGACTGGTTCTGGAAAGACATTGGCATATCTTCTTCCAGCTTTGGTACATGTTCATGCACAGCCTCCACTAGGTTAGTTTTCTTTCATAGTATTTGACATCTGCCCAACTTTGTTTATTTCCCTTGGTTCACTATTTAGTCCCAGCCAGTGGATCATATGCTTTTTGTAATATGTTCTTTAGTTTATGGCGATGGGCCTGCCGTCCTAGTGTTGGCACCTACAAGAGAACTGGCTGTTCAGATACAGGAAGAAGCTGTGAAATTTGGATCGCATGCAAATATCAGAAGCACATGCATTTATGGTGGTGCACCCAAAGGACCTCAGATTCGTGATCTTAAAAGAGGTTTGGCTGTTTGCTTAAATTTATATGATCACACAGTGCATACTTTGGAGAATTGTTCCCTTTTTTGGGGTTAGAACACTTGTAGTTGCTATTTTTGGTTTTATAAACTATGAATCTGAGTGTTTAATTTTTCTAGGGGTTGAGATTGTTATAGCAACTCCTGGTCGTCTGATTGACATGTTGGAAGCTGGCCATACCAATCTACGTAGAGTTACATATCTTGTATTGGATGAGGCAGATCGTATGCTAGACATGGGGTTTGAACCCCAGATAAAAAAGATTGTATCTCAAGTATGTTGTCACAACTTTTTCCTTTTTTGCTTATGCAACACTGCAATGCAATTATACTTTTATTCCATTACAAAAAGTATATCTTTCAGTTTGTTTATCTTCTATAATTAAAATCTTGTCTTTTTATGTTGCTAAAGTTGAACACGGAACTTAGCTTTCTGCAACCATTCGTGTTTGCAAGTAGCAGGTTGCAGTTTCTAAGTCAAGCATATGGGCAGTAAAGTGCCATAGACGTCCTTCAGATAATGATGCTCATTACTTATTATTTAGGTTTTTTTTTTCGAGGATGGTAGTAGATTGTACCACCAATTTTAGTGCTTAATAGAGGTAATACAATCCGATGAGGTGAGAGATTCCTCACCCCCAGGCTATTATTTTTACTTATAATAAATTGTGCTAATTGCATCTCCTATTGCATAGTTATGTGCATAAATATGGGCATCCACCTTTTTTTCTCTCTTCTTTTTTTATAAAAAAACAGTTTTAAATCTATCACAACAGGGACATTGGGATCATTATACTTCAAACATTTGTTAATGCTTCAGAAATCCCTTGATTATGTCCATCTTATAGGTACTACCTTTTTTGGAAAAGGAGTAATGGAAGAAATAAAAGCATGGATGTACCCGCACAATGGGTAGGGTTTCAACATAATGGTTAGGGGTGTTCATTATTTGGTTCAATCTGAAAAATCAAATTAAACCAGCTTGCTTGGATTGGAAACAAAAAAAATGGTTTTGGTTGGAACCAAACTGATTAAAAAAATGGTTCTGTTCTGTTTCTACTCTTCATGAACCAAACCTAGCACAAGAAAGAAAATTACATGCAAGGGCATACTTTGCTCATAGTGTATACTTGATTATGAGCTAATGTTAAAAGATCTTAGGTCAGTAAATTTGGCCTTTTGGGCCTAAAGTTATATTTAGTTGGCCCAATGACATGGAAGCAGAGGCCTCTGGGCTGTCAGTTTTTTATCTTCTGTGTGGAACAGCTCTGCAGAGGGATCCTTTCTCTTGTCTGGAACAAGGAGATGAAGACACAACATTTTTGGCTGTCATTTTCAGCAGATCATAGTCACACCAGGTGATATTGGTCATTGGTGATAAATACAGTTAGAATGTCGGCATGGATGGTTGCACCAAGAGGAAAGAAAGAATAACTGTTACGAAAACCACAAAGGCTTGTGTTGCTTGGCATTGTGCCGCTTCTCATGTTGAAGAGATTAGGGCATTACACCAAGCAAACAATTGTCTTTTGCTACCATCACTACAGCCTTCCTTTGGTTTCATAATCTTTTATAACAGAGCAGCACAAAACCCTAACAATAATAGCATACTCAAGTGGATTAAGACATAATGTTTGGTATAATTCTTTGTACATTAAATACTGTTAAAAAGAAGAGTTACTTTCACTCCCTTGTTGGTCAAGTTACTGTATTGCATTCATACGTTATCTATTGTGGCTGTGCATCAGAAATGCACATTCTGCTTCTGCATCAATATTCCTCTCCAATTTCTCAATTTCATTTCAAGTTCTCAATAAGCCAACAGATAGCAATACTCAATTAACTGGTGCTAGCCTGTGCCTGTGCCTGTGCTCAGCTAGTGATAGTTGGCTTTGGAATACATAATGTCTTGTTTATCATGAAAGGAGATTTCAATTGAAGGCACTTATCATGAATCTGGTTAAATATGTGAAAGTTCGTCCTCATAATGGCAGATTCGTCCAGATAGGCAGACATTGTATTGGAGTGCTACGTGGCCCAGAGAGGTAGAAAGTTTGGCCAGGCAATTTTTGCACAATCCTTACAAGGTATCTATGAATGATTT
Source organism: Amorphophallus konjac (assembly GCA_022559845.1). Taxonomy (NCBI): domain Eukaryota; kingdom Viridiplantae; phylum Streptophyta; class Magnoliopsida; order Alismatales; family Araceae; genus Amorphophallus; species Amorphophallus konjac. The sequence continues at coordinate 323,910,100 of CM040118.1, read as the reverse complement.
TACATGTGAACTGTTTCATTGTGGCAAACCTTTTTAATATAAATGCAATTAATTTGCTATGCTGGTTTTCAGTTTGTTTATGCCATCAATTTTATGGTTGCAACTATTTTCAATACCCATGTAATCTATTTCTTTCTGTAGGTCACCATTGGCTCTCCTGATCTGAAAGCCAATCAATCTATAAGCCAAATTGTAGAAGTCATAATGGAACATGAGAAGTACCCAAGGTGAGCTTTGTGTGTGGTTGGCTCCATGGGTCATGACATTAGTTCAGTGCTTATTTTATCTCCTTTTCTTGACAGGTTGGTTAGATTGTTGGGGGAAATGATGGATGGCAGTCGGATCCTGGTATTTCTTGAGACCAAGAAAGGGTGTGACCAGGTTACACGTCAATTGAGAATGGATGGATGGCCAGCATTATCTATCCATGGTGATAAACCACAAGCTGAAAGAGACTGGGTTCTATCAGAGTTTAAAAGTGGCAGGAGTCCTATAATGACTGCCACTGATGTTGCTGCACGTGGTCTTGGTAGGATAAGTTTTGTTAGGGCTTAATAAAAATGTTTCTGTTTACATGGACCTCCCAAGGTTATCGAGTCATTGGCGCCGCAGGCCAGCATCCTAGCAATTGAATATGTGGGTTGGCAGTGTGCAGTGGATACCATCATGACAAAGGTAGTTACTGTTACCTCCACTGAGTATGAGCACTTATGAGACCGAATAACCATGCTACTAGGGCATATGAACCCCTTTCCCCCCAAATGTCTGATTTCTTTGGGCATTGGTGCCAAAGGACAGATCAATTTCACATTCATGATCCAGCTTGTCCGTATGTTTACTGAATGTGGAAAAAAGGGGAAATAGATCCAATACATGTTGGATGTGGGCAAGTTGGTCCGTAGTGAATAAGATTTTCCTTTTTCCCTTTTTCCGAGAGAAGCGTATACTGGTCAGAGTACCTAGCCTTTGCCTCAACATGTCTGAGAGAAAAAGCTTTCAACCCTCCCTATTCTCTTATGAAAAAGTAATACGTGTGTGCTGATTCGGACATCTGTATTTTCTGATAGCCAATGACTTCAAGATTGTTATGGGTCATCAATCTCTACGTCACATATAATTCTGGTTGTCATTTCATTACTATTGAGCACGTATACACTGGATTACTGAACCCATTAAGATGGTTTCGGTAGTAAAAACTTCTAATATTTATTTTTTCCTTTTAAGGATGATAGTATATTCTCTCCTTATTTTCCCTTTATCAACATTATAATTCTGAATTCCTGGAAAACCACTCAGTATTGTGGCAGTATATCAATACACCCGGCCATGCTATTATTATTTATCAGGGCTACAAGTTTGGTAGAATGGTAAACCTCTAGTTTGTTTATGCTCGTTGGCTTCTTACTATACCTCTGTTTTGGCTCTACTTCAGCCCGTGTCTCTTGTACATGCAGAATGATGAATTTTGCATTAAAAAGGAAATCCGCCTGCCTACTTTTTGGGTGAAATTATATACACCGACACTTCTGCGTTTTGAGTAGTTCTGCATTAATCATCTTAAGTGCTCATCTCATTAACGTGGTTGTCAGTCGTCACTGCCCCCACCACCCATTGTTATAGAGCTGGTTCATGCGGCAGCCCAGTCAGTTTATAGAGTTGCATCGGTTGTCATTGGTTCTCTTTCCACAAATAATTGGTGGGGAACATATGGTTGCTAAAACACGGTTCTAATTGAAGAGTGAAGGGATGAGAGCAAATACATGTCTCTATGGGAAGCTTTTGCCTTTCTCTTGAGGTATTTCTTTGTAGTATGCTGCTGACCTGTTCTTTGCCGTGTGCTTCACAGATGTGAAAGATATAAAATGTGTGATAAATTATGACTTTCCTGGAAGCCTTGAAGATTATGTTCACAGGATCGGACGGACCGGGCGTGCAGGTGCCAAAGGAACTGCACTCTCTTTCTTTACTTCTGCAAATGCAAGATTTGCCAGGGACCTCATTAAGATCCTGCGTGAAGCTGGGCAGATAGTGAGTCCAGCCTTGTCTGCTATGGCTAGGTCCGGCGGTGGAATGTCGGGTGGTATGCTTTCTGTGTGTTTTTCAGACACTTTTGCTCAAGCATGGCCAGCGTATTCACACATTTGCTGCAATTCTTCTCGACTCACTGTGTTTTTAATATCCCTTTGGTCTTCAAGGTTCTGCTGCGAAGTTCCAGTCAAGAGGACGAGGGTTTGGGAATCGTGCATTGATTTCTGGATCTAATACCATTCCCCTTGGAGGGAAAAGGGCTTGGTAAATTAGGATGCACTCTCATCTCGCAATTTTAGAAGCGGTCCAGGTATTTTGCAAGGGATGTTTTGAAGTCGAAACAGTTGGTGTCCAGTACAAGCCGGCAAAAGGGCGGATAGCCATTCATTTCATCATATCCCACTTGTTATAGCCATGGCACATTGTGACTCCGTTCCTGAATGGTTGCATGCTAATATCCTTCTACGCCGGAATGCTTTTGATTACGAGTTGTTGACTAATCATTATTATTTTTATTTGTTAAGTTTGGACCAGTAACAGTGCTGGTGGCGCTTAAATGGATTTTTGAAACTGTTTGTCTAATTGAAGGCATGAATAACGTTCAAAATTTTCCTTTGATTTATAGGCGAGGATATGTGTGTGTTCAAGGTGCCTTCCAAACACCCCCGCAAGGTTATGTAGGGAATCCTGCGTTTTGACGGCGACGGCTACTATTATAATCTTTCATATGGTTTCTTGCAGCGTGGGTATGCTGTGGTTGAACAAACCGGCACTTTTGATGATGTTCCCCTCAGCAGGGCTGTTGGTGTTATTACATAACTCAATTAAGACTCAATTTTAATTTGAGCATTTAGTTTTTGACAAGTCCGTGTTATTTGAGATGCCACTGGTAAACGAATCCCGTTTATCCGACTGTTTCGTTAGTTTAGTGAACAGCAAGTGGGTAGCATTTTTCTCCCCAAATAAGCTAATGGATACCGATAGATCCACCTTCATGGCGGATCTAGAATGGGAACCACCTTTTGTTAAACCCAATCCGTTAGCAATCGTTAAGAATATATTTTAAATATAGATTTATTATTAATAGTAGTCTTTGGATTAAAAATCAAGAGCTGACATTCATGATTACCATAACTGTCAACCCTTTGCATTGCGGAATGGATGACAAGATGGGAGAGATCAAAGATAATGACATTTTATCACTTCACACAATTTATCTTGTATTCGAAGATAGATAATCTCTTTGTACTTTTATCTTCATTCTAAATTTTTCATAATGACATGAAAAGTAGATATATTTTTATTTATCCTAAGTATTGTTATTTTCTTCTAAATTTATGTCAGATCATGGAATTAATTTATTATACTTCTACTTTTAGATCTTTACGTACTCTTTTTGCCGTTACTTATTCTGTTGTCGATCGTTTTAACCACTTTTTCTGAATGATAAAAAGTGGGCCTTGAGATGGTTCTTCGAGAATTCTCAGTGAACATCAAATGGATGTATCTTGGGGATGGTCCACTATTCGCATCGTATCTGATCAATTGATATCTTTGTGTTATTTATTAAAAATTTTTATAAATAAATTATTGTTATAAATAAATTTATAATTTTTTAAAATATATTATTGATATATTATTGCATAAAATTAAATAGTATATAAATATCATATAAGATCATCTAAACATGATTTTATTACAAGTTTTTGACAAAAAAAGATATTTACGTAAATAAATATGACATTATTACATTATGATTTTACGAAATAGTATAACTACTAAGATATATTTAAGAATAATATTTTTATAAATTTTTATTTAATAATAATTTATTTGTAAAAATCCCTATTTGTTATAAAAGGTACTACCTACGATGACTCTCTTGGGTGCTTGCCATGTAACGCGGGGAATTTGTTATTGGGAAAATTACCTGTACATCTTAAAAAAATTAAATATTATTTCTATATTTTGACCTTTATGAAATTTATGGTAATACCTCTCAAATATTTATGAGGAATGTATCGTGTCCCCGCCCCCGCTGTCAATGATTTTATAAGATGAGTAATCTGAATTGAGTGGACGGAGAGCAAATGATTAAGGTTCTCTCTCTCTCTCTCTCACCACCTTTGCCTCCAGCTCAGTCACCCTTCAAGGGGTTGGAGACGCTGTGTGGGTAGGCCTACGGGGCGGGGCAAACAGACGTATGCTGGGGGTGTACATGCAACGCTCCTGGATCATCCTACTCGCCACCGCGCCACTGACGACCCCGCCGTACGTGTTTACGGCGCCATTGCTGAGGCTGAGATCAGGCAGACTTAACTGACATATCGCGGGAGGCAGGGCGGTTCGCTGTGTGGATGCTGCTGCAGCTGTTTGCCTACGTACGTGATCAACTTCTCCATGGCCAAGTTTCTACAAATGCAAAGCCGGCTGCTGGTGATGGCGACGGTGTCGATCGGTGGGGGGGGGGGGTGCTAGCTACTGCTGCACGCACTGCTTAGCTGGGCGCTTGTGCTGCGGCTGGGGCTGCCCGTGGCTGCGCTGATGTGAACCAGCTGGGTTACATCTACGTCGGGGTCGGTGGCCGCGCCGCGCCTACATGGGCCAATTTTAATTGGCCCTATTTTTTCCAGGAAAAAAAGAGATTCATTCTTTATTTTTTTAAAAAAATTCTTCTAGCCGCCCGATCCAAGATTGTGGGTACAAAACGTAACCGGCACGAGGAGTTACCTACAAAAATCAAGACTCTTTTTTTGGGTTTTCTTACACTGCATGGCGATACAGTAAATGAAACCTTTCAAACAAATAGCCTGTCGCCGGATACATTTCAAAGTTCTAGTTTATTTGGTCATAAAAAAAGATTAATAGGGTGTTTGGAAACAGTTTTTTTTAAAGTTATTTCTATCTAAAAAATTATGTTGTCTCAATTTCTATTTTTAAGTTTAAAATTGATGAAAAATTGACACTTCTGTTTGGCAGCAGTGTTATAATTTTTAAAATCTGTGTAGATCTGTTTGACAGACAACTCTACTTAATTTTAATATTATTAAAATAACAATTCAATATGAATTATTATCATTCACAAATTTGTAATATAAGATATTCTCATCTTCATGCTGGGACCATCCAAGCAGTTGGACGATGTTCTAGTGTTGAAGCCTGACAATCTGCTCAACTTCGTTCTTCGTCGTACTCTCGCTTGACCTTGCGCTGGTTCTTCACAAAGTCCGACCGCTGTTTGTTCTTCATTGGATCCCCCTTCTGGGTGAAGTAGCTGTTGGGGTTCTTCGGCTCGATGTCGTGCTTCCGGTAGAAGGGAACCCACATGTTGATGAAGCTGGCTGCCTCCGCCATGGCCTCAAAGGTGAGCAGGGCACCGCCGCCGTCTGATACGTAGCAGGCGAGCTTGTCCACGGCGTACTCCACTGCGAGGATGGATAGGAGCTGTGCAGGGCCGGAATCGCTGGGGATGGGGGCCGTGGGGGAGGGGGGCCGGAGGGAGGGGGAGGAGGGCTGCGCAGGTGAGGGGGACGCCGGCCGTGGGGGAGGGGGGCTGCGCAGGGGAGGGGGACGCCGGCCGCGGGGGAGTCCAGGGGGAGGGGGGTCGCGCATGGGCCGGAGCCGCGGGGGAGGGGGGCCAGAGTCGCGGGTGACCCACGAGGGAGGGGGGTCGGAGGGAGGGGGAGGAGGGCTTCGTAGGGGAGGGGGACGCCGACCGCGAGGGAGGGGGGCTGCGCAAGGGAGGGGGATGCCGACCGCGGGGGAGGGGGACACCGACCGCGGGGGAGTCTAGGGGGAGGGGGTCACGCATGGGAGGGAGTGGGAGTCTCGATGGGTCCTGGGCGCTTTTCAAAAAAAAATTGATTTAGACTTATTTTTTTTTAGGAAGGTTTACACAGGGTAAGATTCCTCCCTAAAAAATAGGATAAGTCTTATGAAACGTGTTTAGTGTCCTCCTCTTCCTTAATTTTAATTTTGAGAGAAAAAATAGATAAAAAAGTGTAACCAAACACCCTATAAATCGACACTTAAATTTCCCATTTATCCAATTATTAGGGTCTAAGATTGGAGCTGTATATATGGGTTTACGAGCTTGCTTGCAACCCATATGTTTTATGTCCAGACATGTATCTTTGTCGCTATGATATCCTGGACCCTTCGGATCCTTTATCTCGGGTCCCGGATCTACTTTCTCAGAGGATTTGTTTCCATTATGCCCGGGATTATTTTATGGACATCTTCCGTACTCGGATCCGTGCGATTCGAGTCGGTTTCGGAGGCCGCGGGACGTGTTCCGCGTGTTTTTCGAGTATTTTCCGATTCCCGCGTTTGTCTTTCGGGAAAACCTACGGAACCCTATAGCGGGTGAACCGGGTCGTTCACCTACTCGTGGGTGGTACCGTTGCGATCAGTGAGTTCTGAGGATCGAGAATATGTATTTTTCTATTTTTTTGATATTTTTGATATTTTCTGGATTTTCTATAAATACCCCTCCCTTTTTCCCTTTTTCTCTTCTTCTTCCTCCCTTCTTCCAACCGTTGGAGAGCCCCCCTTGACCGCGATTCCCTCTTCCCCGGAAGACCGAGGCGCGGCCCCACTCCCTCCGGCGACGACGTGGCAGTGGCGGCGGCGACAAGGCGGACGCGGCGGTGCTCTTCTCGCGGCAAGAGGCAGGGAGATCGGTGTTCTAAAAGCTTCTTCTTCACGTTCGGTGGCATTTCGGCAGAGCTCGTGCTCCATTGAGATATAGAGACGAACCCCCATGCTCTTCTTTTCGTTCCCCGTGATTTTTAGGCCGAGGAGAGGTCGAGAGGGGTGTTTTTGAGCCGGGTAGGATAAAATCCATGTTTTGGAGGTTGTGTGCTAATCTACCATTTCGCGAGGTTTCGGACCGATTTGGGGCTTTAGATGCATGCTAGGAGGGTTGGGGGAGCTTCCCCCTTGTTTTTCCCATCATCGGTGGATGATCGGGGCGTGGAACGGGTTTTTGGGAATGTTCCTGCCGTCCCGTTCTCGGGTGAGTGTAGCGGTCCTTCCAGAGACCGCCACACTCACTGGCGGCCCAAGGTAGGCGCGCCAGAGACCCTGGCGGCCTAAGCTGGGTGCGCCACTTCTTACTGTTTTGTCTGCAGGCCCCATGTCTTCTGGCGGCTGCACGATAAACCGCCAGAAGAGGTGGCGGCCGAGGGTCAGAACGTCAGAGACGTGAGTTGACCGTTGATTTCCGACCGTTGGATTTTGACCGTTGGGAGTCATGTGCCTCTGGCGGCTATGGATGCGGGCGCCAGAAGGCTTATAGCGCACCAGGGTTGGTCCGCTAGAGGGTTGTGGCGGCCTAAGGTAGGAGCGCCAGAGCCAGCATGACTTCGTCTTTTGGCGGCCTAACGCTGGGCCGCTAGAGTCCTGTGACAGACTAGGGATGGACCGCTAGAGCCTGTGGCGGCCCAAGGTTGGACCGCCAGACCCTGGACTGCACCGAGTGGATTGCAGTCTCCTTTCCGTTCGATCCATGGTTTTCGTGAGTTGAGCCTTACCTCCGGTGACACGTCCACTAGTCGTAGCCTTCTTACGGCACGCGGTGCTGACCCACCCGGGAGTGGTGGAGCGGCTGACCCGAGAATGACGGTGAGTAGGCTGGTTACCGTAGGGCCCCCACGTACAGTCGAGTCCGGGCTTAGGGGAAATTACCAGCTAGAGGATAGGCCTAGGGCATACGGTCTGAGTGTGCAAACGGGGCTGAGGGCTTCGGACCCGCGCTGACGAGCGCGACCTCAGCTAGTCGTTGTTTTGTGGTACTACTGGTTACTGTGTGTGTGTCTGAGTCTCACGCCCGGGGCGTGGTAGGTAGACACTTGTGGCGCGGTGTAAGACGTCAGGGGGTGCATCCGGCCGTTCTTCTAGTGAGTGGTGCTCCTGTCTACTGGTAGGTACGGACTCGAGTTTTGACGGACCGAGATTTGGTTGTACGGTACGGTTAGTTAAATAGCTTTTCTGTTTATTTATTCTAGCTTGTTGGTTCTACCGAACTCCTGTTAGGTAGTGTTACCTCCGCGATTTTCGCGCCTCGCTGCTATTTTTCTCGTTGTGCGGTGGGGGTCCGAGGGATCCCTACTGGGCCAATGAAATGAGGCTCACCCCTACTTTTTAGGTGAGGCGGGGTCGTCGAGAGGTGCGGCGGAGTTTCAGCGTGGTTCTTCTAGCCAGGGTTAGTCGCCAGTCTGCCAGAGCCGGGGGATGTCCCGTGTAGTTGTACTCTTCCTTTCTATTGACTGTACTTTTATTTTGACATGAGACTCTGTGGACCTCGTAGCAATTTATTTATTTATATTATGATGTGCATTTTATTTTAGATTATTGTGCTATCTCTGTAGTTGTTTCAGCTTCTCTTGTACTCCCACACCATCCCTTTTTATCCTTCCGAGTCTCCGGGCTCGTGGGTTGGCGGGCCGAGATTCAAGACGCGCCGGTTCCTTTCCGGTACTCGGATCCCGAGTTGTCACAGTTGGTATCAGAGCGTAGGTTATGGAAGTACATAAGAACTTGAAATGATTGTAGTGGTCCAGAAGGTCCATGAATGTCCTGTACAGTTTGCGATTGGCGTAGGGCTTCGCGTGTTTTTATTAATCCTGTTGTTTGTTTCTGTTGGCAGGCATGTGTTATGGTGCCCAGGAGAGCGACTCGTTCCCAGCAGGGAGAGTCGGGTGGGGGCCAGGAAGGGAAGAGTAGAGCAGAGCTTCCAGCTGATGCAACTGAGGGGGCGAGAGTTCCCGGGCCAGAGGAGTTCTTCCAGGGTATATATCAGTATGTTCTTCAGCAGCAGTACCAGCAGCCGCCGCAACAGCAGCAGGGCGGTGATGCTGGTGAGGGCTCATCCTCTCGGAGTAACAGCGCGCTGAGAGATTTCTTGTAGTACCAGCCGTCTACTTTCAGCAGGCAGTTAGATCCAGAGGTGGCCAGAGAGTGGTTAGATGACCTGGAGCGAGTGTTCAGTTCGATGGAGTGTCCCGAGGAAGAGAAGGTGGTGTTGACTAATCGATTGCAGGGGCTAGCCCGGACTTGGTGGACATCAGAGTGGGGAGCAGTGTTTCAGTCCCATCCTCTTCGGCACATCTTGTGGCAGGAGTTCGTCCTGGCTTTCGAGCGTGCTTTTTACCCGTCTTTTCTTAGGTCACAGAAGTTGCGTGAGTTTTTGGACATGGTCCAGGGTGACATGACCGTGGTGCAGTACAGGTCCAGGTTCGTTGAGTTGGGCCATTATGCACCGCACATTGTGGCAGATGAGACGGTGCGGACCGAGCAGTTTATTGGGGGTCTGAGGTTGGAGCTGAGACATCCTTTGCTTGCGTCAGGTTTTACCAACGTGGATGCGGCTTGCAGAGCAGCAGCGACGTTGGAGAGAGACATGCAGAAGGTTCGAGGTTAGGGCAGTGCGGGTCAGATGCAGATGAGTTTTGGTCAGTCGGCGTCCGTGCATCAGCAGAGTTCTGTCCAGATTTCAGCAGGTGGTTCAGGGACGTCCCTGTCCGGGGCGTCGGCAGCAGATTAGTCATCTCTGGGATCGAAGCTCAAGAAGTTGCTCAAGGAAGCTGGTTTTGGCAGGAGGCACCGAGGTCGCAGAGATCAGGTGCAGCAGTCTGTGGGTAGTGTTCAGCAGCCTACCCAGTTCCAGCGTCAGGGTTCAGTGAGTGGTTCTCGGGGCGGGTGTCCTCGGTGCAGTGATTCTCATCCAGGCAGGCAGTGTACGGCGCCTGTGGTTTACTTTAGGTGTGACCAGCCACGGCACATGGTACGTGACTGTCCGCAGAGACCGCATCATTCGCACGAGTTTCAGCAGCAACAGGAGTTCCAGCCCCAGCAGATGTCGTCGCAGCCGCAGCAGTACCAGCAGCAGGGTCAGTATCCTCAGTTGACTCGGTCGGCTACTAGTGGGAGGCAGAGAGCCCGAGGCAGAGTTACCCACATTACTAGAGCAGAGGCTGAGGCGTCCCAGTTGGTGGAAGGTACTATTCTGATTTTTGGTTGAACGGCTCGGGTTTTGTTTGATTCTGGTGCATCTCATTTGTTTATTTCGGAGGAGTTTGCTCAGAGTGCCGAGGAGTCAACGACTGAGGTGTCCTGTGACCTGGCTGTGGAGTTGCCTACCGGTGATTTCATGCTCACCCCGTACTTCTTCGAGAAGGTGTCTGTGTGGGTGGATGGGCGGAACTTACCGGCTAGACTTTATGCATTGCCGCTTCAGGACTATGATGTGATCTTGGGCATGGATTGGCTCGAGGCTCACCGGGCGGTGGTGGATTGTCGCTTGAAGAGGGTCTACTTCCAGCATCCCAGCAGACCCACTTTCTACTACCAAGGTATCCGATCTTCCTCCTCCCGTTTTCTTATTTTGGCTATTAGGGCTCGTAGATTGCTTGGCACGGGTTGTCAAGGTTTTCTCGCTTCTGTGGTTTTGGTCGATCGGCAGTGTCCGGATGTGGAGGACATTCCGATTGTGTGTGAGTTTTTCGATGTTTTCCCCGAGGAGTTGCATGGGTTACCACTACAGCGTGAGATTGATTTCGTGATTGAGGTGGTACCAGGTACGGCGCCTATGTCGAAGGCTCCTTATCGTATGGCGCCGGCAGAGTTGAGAGAGTTGAAGGCGTAGTTGCAGGAGTTACTGGCCAAGGGATACATTCATCCTAGCCTTTTCCCTTGGGATGCGTCGGTGTTGTTTGTGAAGAAGAAGGATGGTAGTCTGAGGCTGCGCATCGACTACCGACAGTTGAACCAGGCGACTGTTAAGAACAAGTATCCGTTGCCTCGGATTGATGATTTGTTTGATCAGCTTCAGTCGGCCCGGGTATTTTCACGGATTGATTTGAGATCGGGTTATTACCAGCTGCGGATTCGAGAGTCTGATGTTCAGAAGACGGCATTTCGCTCGAGGTATGGGCATTGTGAATTCTTGGTGATGCTGTTTGGGCTCACCAATGCCCCCGCGACATTTATGGATTTGATGCATAGGGTATTCGGTCTGTATCTAGACCAGTTCGTGGTCGTGTTTGTGGACGACATCCTTGTGTATTTGCGGTCTGCTGAGGAGCATGTGCATCATTTGAGGGTGGTGTTGCAGACCTTGCGGGATCACCAGCTGTATGCCAAGCTTAGCAAGTGTGAGTTTTGGCTGCGAGAGGTGCACTTTTTGGAGCACGTGATTTCTGGTGATGGTGTTTCCGTGGACCCGGCCAAGGTCGAGGCTGTGGTGTAGTGGCCGAGGCCGAGTTTCGTCATGGAGATTCAGAGTTTTATGGGGCTTGCAGGCTATTATAGGAGGTTCACCCAATATTTTTCTCGTATTGCGGCCCCGATGACCAGGCTTATGCGGAAGGATGTGCCGTTTATCTGGACGGAGGAGTGTGAGCAGAGCTTTATGGAGCTGAAGAGATTGCTCACGACCGCTCCAGTATTGGTGTTGCCTTCTGGATCGGGAGGTTTCGTGGTGTGTACAGATGCTTCCAGGGTAGGTTTGGGTGCTGTACTGATGCAGCACGGTGGAGTGGTGGCGTATGCATCCTGGCAGTTGAAGCCACATGAGGAGAACTACCCTACTCATGATCTTGAGTTGGCGGCGGTGATTTTTGCTCTCAAGATCTGGAGGCACTATCTGTACGGTGAGAGGTTCGAGATGTTCACTAAACATCAGAGTTTGAGGTATGTGTTTACCCAGAAGGATCTTAACCTCAGGCAGAGGAGGTGGATGGAGTACATGAAGGATTATGATTTTACTCTGTCATATCAGCCTGGCAGGATGAACGTCATGGCTGATGCCTTGAGCAGGAAGGTGGTGGTCAGCCAGATGTTGTTGAGGAAGTGGAGGTTATGAGAGCAGGTACCGGCCATGACTTTTAGGCTCAAGATCCCTCGGGATCAGGGTTCGGCTGTTCTTGCGAGCTTGACTGTCACGCCAGCTATTCGTCGCTAGGTGACTGAGGCTCAGCGTGCAGACCCCGAGCTACCCCGAATTTTGTCGATTACTGAGGTGGAGTTTGGTGAGGATGGAGCCGTGAGGTTCCGAGATAGGTTGTACGTCCCAGCCGAGGAGCAGACGAGGCGCGCGGTGTTGCGAGAGGCTCATGGGAGTCATTATGCCGTGTACCCCGGATCGGCTAAGATGCACCAGAATTTGAAGAGGCAGTTTTGGTGGCCTGGTATGAAGAGAGATGTTGTAGAGTTCGTGGCCAGGTGTTTGATTTGTCAGCAGGTGAAAGCTGAGCACTAGCGTCCAGGAGGTACACTTCAGCCCTTGGAGATTCCCGCGTGGAAATGGGACCACGTGACCACTGATTTTATGGTTGGATTGCCGAGGATATCCAGTGGACAAGATAGTATCTGGTTGCTGGTGGATAGACTGACGAAGATGGCTCGGCTGTTGCCGATCAAGGTCAGTTGGGGCGTGCAGCGTTTGGCTCGTTTGTATGTGGAGCGGATCGTCCCGTTGCATGGAGTTCCCATCTCCATTGTGTCCGATCGCGATCCCCGCTTCACTTCTGGATTCTGGAGGAGCTTCCAGAAGGCTCTAGGCACCGAGTTGGCATTCAGCTCGGGCTATCACCCTCAGTTAGACGGTCAGTCTGAGCGGACCATCCAGACTTTGGAGGACATGTTGAGGTCATGTTGCCTAGAGTGGCAAGGGAGTTGGATCCACCATTTACTGTTAGTGGAGTTTGCCTACAACAATGGCTATCATTCGAGCATTGGTATGGCACCGTACGAGGCGCTGTACGGGCAACCTTGTCGGACTCTGCTTGATTGGTTTGAGGTGGGAGAGCGTGTCCTGACCGGATCGGATTTGGTACAGCAGTGTACCGAGGTGGTGCATCTAATCCGGTAGAAGATGTTGGCCGCGCAGAGCCGAAAGAAGAGCTATGCCGATCGGAGGAGGCGTCCCCTCAGTTTTGCTGTAGGTGATCAGGTGTTTTTGCGAGTTTCTCCCATGAAGGGTGTGATGGGCTTCAGCAGGCGTGGGAAGTTGAGTCCCTGCTACATTGGTCCTTTCCTCATTGTCTAGCGTATTGGTGAGGTTGCCTATCGGTTGCAGTTACCCCCGGAGCTATCTTCTGTGCATGATGTGTTTCACGTGTCTTTGCTTCGGAGGTATATGCCTGATGATTCCCACGTTCTGGTGGACGCCATTTGGCCTGAAGTGACCCCAGACTTGTCCCTTCCAGAGTACCCTGTCTGTATTGAGGATTGGCGTGAGCAGCGCCTGCGGAACAAGGTTATTCCTTTGGTTAAGGTGGTCTGGCAGCGTCATTCGGGTGGTCAGGCATCTTGGGAGCGTGAGGATGAGATGCGGTAGCAATATCCTTACTTGTTTGCGTGAGTCTTTCCCCTGTTCCTGTGCTTCGTTCTTAAATTTCGAGGATGAAATTTGTTTAAGGGGGGAGGGCTGTGATATCCTGGACCCTTCGGATCCTTCATATCGGGTCCCGGATCTGCTTTCTCGGAGGATTTGTTTCCATTATGCGCGGGATTATTTTCTAGACATCTTCCGTGCTCAGATCCGTGCAATTCAGGTCAGTTTCGGAGGCCGCAGGACATGTTCCGCGTGTTTTCCGATTCCCGCGTGTGTGTTTCGGGAAAACCTACGGAACCCCGCAGCGGGTGAATCAGGTCGTTCACCTACCCGCGGGTGGTACCGTTGCGATCAGTGCGTTCCGAAGATCGAGAATATATATATTTCCATTTTTCTTATATTTTTGGCATTATTTAGATTTTCTATAAATACCCCTCCCTTTCCCCCTTTTTCTTCCCTTTTCTTTTTCTCTTCTTCTTCCTCCCTTCTTCCAACCGCTGGAGAGCCCCCCCTTGATCGGGGTTCCCTCTTCCCCGGATGACCGAGGCGCGGCCCCACTCCCTCCGGCGACGGCGTGGCGGTGGCGACGACGAGGCAGACGCGACGGTGCTCTTCTCGCCGCAAGGGGCGGGGAGATCGGTGTTCTAAAAGCTTCTTCTTCACATTCGGCGGAGCTCATGCTCCATTGAGGTAGGGAGACGAACCCCCTGATAGGATCGGTGCGCTGGATTCAGAGGGGGGGGTGAATGAATCCCACCCTTAAAAACTTTTCGCTCAATAAAAACTAGAACAAGATAGACAAGCTGGGTAACTAATCAGAATCTCTTTTGAACCGAAGAACAAACATCTATCTCACGCCTAAACAATCAACTAGCGGAAGCGGAAGAAGGTAATCAACCTACTGCAAGATAGCAATATGAACGCTCAACAATCTGTGAAAGGTGGTAGAAGATATGGAGCTAACGCACAAGGCAAACCACTGCACATATAATTTTTTAGGTGGTTCGGTCCTCCAGACCTACATCCACCCCTCACTCCCAACCGGAGTGAGGCTTCCACTAGCACAAGTTAGAAACTGCAGACTCAGCCTGCGAACAGAATGCTACCACACAGCTTGACCAGGGGAACATCCTCTCCTCTTCCTCCACACCGGAGGGACACCCCAAGTGACTCCCAGCCACTTGGAAACCAGAGACCAAAGTCTCTCTTCCTCCAGACCAGGAGGGGACACACCAGTGACTCCCCGTCACCAGCAAACCAGAGGTCACAGACCTCTCTTCCTCCAGACCAGGAGGGACCCGACCTCTATCCAGAGAATCGGAAGAACAAAGATAACCAAATGAAAAAAAAAGAAAACTAAGAAAGGAAAAATACACAGCGATCATAAAGCTGTAAAGAAAGATAACATAGATGTGGCTCCCATGGAGCTGACTGACCTGGATTTGATCCACGGTCCAGTAGACAAGTCTTCAGTCGAGACTTCTTTCTTCTTCTCCACGAACTCTCACTCTCTCTCTTCTCCTTCTCTTTTTCTCTTTCTTTTTCTGACACTCGATCGTGCAGGCTCTCTCTATCTCTTCTTTTCTCTTCTTCTTCTTTTTCCTCTTCTGCTACTCTTTGCCTCACTTCTTCTTCACTCACAGTCTCGATCAGCCCTCTTCTGTTCTTATCTATCTTCTTCAGATGGAGGAAGGCTTCTATTTATGGCAGCAGCAACTAGGGCGTGTGCTCTCCACATTTCCCGCCCTAAGAATTCGGACCACGTGGCAGCATCCAGCAGGCTGTCAGTACACGTGTCATCATCTGGGCACTCCCCTTATCCTCGGATCACGTGCCTTCATTAGGCTTCACGAAGGTGCCTGTCAGATAGAGAATCACATTATCAGTTTAAGTATATGCATTGCAGTGTATTGACTTCGTTGTATAGACTTGTGAAGGCGAATGCATTGTACAGACTTCATGAATGGGAATGCAATGTATAGACTTCAGATTGTATGGACTTGTGAACTCGAATGCGATGTACAGACTCTAAAGAACAGCAGCCAATGTATAGACTTAGGCAATGTAAGGACTTGCCAGTGTATGGACTTGATGAGCATTCAACAATGTGCAGACTTCGACAAATACAACGTGCAGCAGTGTATAGACTTGAATCACTAGATGCATGATGTACAGGCTTCAACTCAATGTATAGACTTCACGACTGATGAATGCAATGCACTGAACAATGTATGGACTTAACGATGTGCATACTTGCCAAGACAAATGAGCGATGTACATACTTGTGCAAGCAAAGTCTGTATAGACTTAGTCAGCAGACTAGCTCGATGTACATACTTGCTCGTTGTTCAGACATCATGGACGATGTACAGACATGCAAAGAGAAAGGCTGTACAGACTTGATGAGCGATGCAAGGCAAAGGAATGTATATACTTCCAATGTATAGACTTGTCAACTGAGCGATGTACAGTCTTGAACAATGAAGCTCTGTACAGACTTGATCAAGGCAAGGCAATCGAGTGTATAGACTTTCAATGTATAGACTTGCCAAAGGGTCGATGTACAGACTTGAACAAGGCAAAGTCTGTACAGACTTTGAGGTTCACAATGTATGGACTTTAGCAACACAACGACTGTACAGACTTCCACTCAACTGCGATGTATAGACTTGCCAAGGGAAACGACGGTAAAGCTATCAGTATTGTAATATCCCGGACCTTTCGGATCCTTCTTCGTGGGTCCCGGATCTGGTTTTCGGAGCGTCCAGCTCTGTTGTGTCCAAAATTTCATTTCGGACATCTTTCGTGTTCGGATCGGCGCGATCCGGAGTTGTTTCTGAGGCCCGGAGGCGTTCCGCGGCTTTTCCGCGTGTGTTTTCTGATTCCCGGTGTGTGTTTCGGCTTTTTCTTCGGAAGCTCGCTGCAGGCGAACCGGGCGGTTCACCCGAGCACGAGTGGTACCGTTGCGATCGGTGCGTTCCGATGATTCCGGAAATGTATTTTTCTATTTTCTGGTATTTTTCCAAAAATTCAGATTTTCTATAAAGCCCTAATTCTTTTTCTTTTTCTTTTCTCCTTTCTCTTTCTTCTTCTTCCTCTTCCTCCGTTTCTTCCCACCGTGACACCCTCCTCTCTCCCTCTCTCCCATTCGGACGCGGCGAACCCCTCTCCGGCTACGGACGGCGGCGGGGCGAAGGCGCGGACGTGTGGGCGGCGGTGAGGCGAGCTCGTGGGCGTGCGGCGTGCGTGGGAAGCGTGGGGAGTTCATGAAGTTTGAAGCGTTCTTCGTGATTCGTGATTGATTCGGCGGAGCATTTGCTCCTTTGAGGTAGGGTGACGTTCCTTAGCCTCATGCCGATCTTTTTCGCGATTTATAGGCCGCGGGGAGGCCGAGAGGGGATCGTTTGAGCGTTTTTGGATTTTTCCATGATTTGGGGAGAGCTCGCCCGATCTATGGGTTTGATGCATGATTTCGTGTTTTGATGGCCTAGAATCATGCTAGGGGTCCCCAGGGGTCTTCCCCTTTGTTTTCCCCCTCTCCTATGGAGGCATGGGGGCGTGGTTAGAATTTTTGGGCGTTTCTACCGTTTTCGGCCGCGGACTGAGAATGCGCTATACTCCAGTAGCGCATTCTTGGAGGTCGCGCTGCCCCGACCGAGCGCGTTCATCGGAGAAGATGAATAGGAGGCGGTTCCTGTCGCGCTATGGGGTCCTAGCGCGACATGCCGTGTCGCGCTAGGAGGCCCTAGCGTGATGTCCCTTGTCGCGCTAGGAGGCCCTAGCGCGTTCTTCCGTGTCGCGCTAGGTGTCCCTAGCGCGATCTGGCTGTTGTTGGGTGTTTTCCTTGGGCTGTGTGTGCGTCCCGAACACCCCTTGGAGTTCCGTGACCGTGTCTTTGGTGTCCGGAGGTTCCGTTTGCCTTGGTCATGAGTTTGGCTGTGGGCGGTGCGTCCGTTTTTCTCCGACCGTGGTCCCGTTTGACGGAGCTAGTGCGTGGGGTGGTTCCCACACGTTGTCAGACTCGGACGTCGTTTTCCGTTGACTCGAGAGTCTACTCCTTCAGTGACCCTCCACTAGTCGTAGCCCACCAGTACGAGGTGCTGGTCTCACCTGGGAGTGGTGTACGGGCACCCACCTTTCGAGACGGTTTGTGGACCGGTTACCGTAGGCCCCTCGTCGGTAGTCAGAGTCCGGCTACGGGGGAAAACCGGTCAGAGGACCAGACCTAGTGACACAAGGTCTGTGTGTGCACACGTGGTTGGGGGCGGTTGGACCCACGTCGACGGGCGTGACCCCAACTAGTTACTTGTTTGTGGTTACTTGTACGGTGTCTGCACCTCGGGTAGGACCTACCACGTCAGGCGGTTCACCTGCGGTGCGGTGTAAGATGTCAGGGGACGCTACCGGCTGTGCTTCTAGTGGGTGGTACTCCTGTCGAGTACGGAGTGTCAGACTGTCAGTCGTGTGTTTCCGACCTTCAGGTTTTGGCGGTTCGACCTTTGAGCTTTGGTCTTCTTACCGTGGCGCGTGTGTCGGTTTGCGTGCCGTAGGGTCTTGTCTTGTAGAGTACATGGCTTTCCCTTCCGAGGCACTCTCCTACCGCTAGTGTAGTGGTTTCTCGTTTTACGAGGTAGGGTTCGAGTGATCCCTACTGAGTCTTATTCCGAGACTCATTCCCTGCGTGTTTTCACCGTATTTCAGGTGAGACGCCACCTTCGGGGAGCGCGTCAGGAGCGCAGCGTGGTGCGGGTGCCCAGAGGTAGTGCCAGAGGTCAGAGCCGGGGTATGTCCCGTGTAGCTGTACTTTTCTTTCTTGTCACTGTACTAGTCGTGGACTACTGCTGCTGTTGTTGTTTTCTTACTGTGGACCATGTAAAAAGTTAATTTATTTCCTGCTTAATATTATAACTGTTTAATTTCTGCAATTATCTGTGATGCTTGTGTACTTTCCACACCATCCTTTTAACCCTTCCGAGTCTTCGGGCTCGTGGGTGGCGGTACGAGTCTCGGGTTATCGGGCCTTCCCGGTAATCGGATTCTCGGGTCGTTACAGCTGGTATCAGAGCGCGGTTGTGGAATTACATGAGAATCATAGGTAATTATAGTGGTCCACTAGTCCACAGCGATGATGTACAGGTGACGCTGGCATTGGGCACCGCGTGTTTTCTTTTCTGACATTGCCGTTTTCGTGTTTTCTGTCTTTTGCTTCAGGAGCGAGTATGGCGCCGAGGAGGAGTTCTCGCTCTCAGCAGGGGAAGTCGGCTGGAGGTCAGGAGATCCAACAGGGGGTCCAGAGGGACCAGGAGGAGCATAGCAGAGTTCCGGGAGCTACCGAGGCCGCGGATGCTGCGAGAGCTCCGGGGGCCGAGGATTTCTTCCGTGGCATGTACCATCTCATGTCTCAGCAGTTTGGCAGAGAGGCTGCTGAGGGCTCGTTTGTCAGGGGTGGGCCAGGCCGAGCGGTGAGGGACTTCATGCAGTTCCATCCACCTTACTTTAGCGGTCAGGCAGACCCTGATGCGGCTCGTGATTGGCTTGATGAGATGGAGTGGGTGTTCAGTTCCGCGAGGAGTACTGCCGAGGACAGAGTGGTGTTGGCCTACAACCAGTTGCAGGGTACGGCTCGGAGGTGGTGGTCTTCCGAGTGGAAGACGTCCTTTCAGCTTCGTCCACTTGAGCAGATCGAGTGGGATGACTTCGTTAGTGCTTTCGAGCGTACGTACTGTCCAGATGTTGTTGCTACGGAGCGGATGCGGGAGTTTCTGGAGCTGGTGCAGGGTGACATGTCCGTGTTGCAGTACAGGGCCCAATTTGTCAAGCTGGGTCGGTACGCACCTCACATCATGGAGCATGAGAGGGTGAGGACCGCGCAGTTTGTGCAGGGCTTGAGGCTGGAGCTGAGGCACCATTTGATCGCGAATGGGGCCACTGATCTAGAGACGGCGTCTCGTGTTGCGATTTCCTTGGAGATGGATATGCAGAGGACTCGAGGACCGGTCAGCCAGGGGCAGTCCTTGTCAGGTCGCAGCCAGCAGTCGGCTACCCAGCAGCAGGGTTTCTTCCAGCATGCGTCGGGTGGTTCAGGAGTACCGGCACCGGCAGCGTCAGTGGCAGGATCTGCGTCCTTCGGCTCGAAGGTCAAGAAGTTCTTGAAGAAGAGTCTCCAGAAGAAGCACAAGGATCAAGGGCAGGCTTCATCGGGCAGTGTGCAGCAGCCGATTCCTTTGCTGCGTCAGGGATCAGTGGGTGGATCGCGAGGACCTTGTCCACGGTGTGGTGGTACCCACCCAGGCAGGCAGTGCACGGCGCCGATTATCTGTTTTCGATGTGACCAGCCAGGGCACATGGCGCGAGACTGCCCTCAGAGACCGCCGCAGTAGCAGTTTCCTCAGCAGCAGCAGGTTCCCCAGCAGCAGAGGCAGCAGCAGCAGCAACAGGGACAGTATCCGCCGCTACCCAGGTCAGCTAGTGTGGGAGGCAGGCAGAGAGCTCGGGGCCAGATCACGCACATGACTAGGACAGAGGCAGTGGCGTCGCAGCTCGTGGAAGGTACCGTTCAGATTTTGGGTTGTGTGGCTCAGGTTTTGTTTGATTCTGGTGCGTCTCATTTGTTTATTTCGGAGGATTTCGCGTCGGGCGTCGAGGAGCCGGTGACCCAGTTGTCCTGTGATTTGGCAGTGGAATTGCCTTCGGGTGACTTTATGGTCACTCCGTATTGCTTCGATCAGGTTCCGGTGTGGATCGATGGGCGGAGTATGCCAGGCAGGTTGTATGCGTTGCAGCTTCGGGATTACGATGTGATTCTAGGCATGAATTGGCTCGAGACTCATGGAGCGGTGGTGGATTGTGGGATGAAGAGGGTCTACTTCCAGCATCCCAGCAAGAGGACCTTCTATTTCCAAGGTATCCGTTCCACCTCTTCTCGATTTCTTATCTCTGCTATTCGAGCCCGTCGGTTGCTTGATTCCGGTTGTCAGGGTTTTCTCGCGTTAGTGGTTGTGTCTGACCGGATGGAGCCGGATGTCGAGGACATTGCGGTGGTGTGCGAGTTTCCCGACATTTTTCCCGAGGAGTTGCCTGGATTACCTCCCCAGCGGGAGATCGATTTCGTGATCGAGGTTGTGCCTGGTACGGGACCTTTGGCGAAGGCTCCCTACCGTATGGCCCCCGCCGAGCTGAGGGAGTTGAGGGCGCAGTTGCAGGAACTGTTGGCCAAGGGGTATATTCGTCCCAGCTTTTCCCCTTGGGGTGCGCCCGTGTTGTTTGTGAAAAAGAAGGACGGTAGTCTGCGGCTGTGCATTGACTATCGGCAGCTGAATGACGTGACCATTAAGAACAAGTATCCGTTGCCGCGGATTGATGACTTGTTCGACCAGCTTCAGTCTGCACGAGTGTTCTCACGGATTGATTTGCGGTCCGGTTACTATCAGCTGAGAATTCGCGAGTCCGATGTGGAGAAGACTGCATTCAGTACGAGGTACGGGCATTATGAGTTCTTGGTGATGCCGTTCGGGCTCACCAATGCCCCAGCAGCCTTCATGGACTTGATGCAGAGGGTGTTTCATCCGTATTTGGACCAGTTCATGGTCATCTTTGTGGATGACATCCTTGTTTATTCGCAGTCTGCCGAGGAGCACGCGTACCATTTGGGTGTGGTGCTGCAGACGCTGCGAGATCACCAGTTGTATGCGAAGCTCAGTAAGTGTGAGTTTTGGCTCAGCGAGGTGCACTTTATGGGGCACGTGATTTTTGGTGATGGCATTTCCGTGGATCCCGCCAAGGTCGAGGCTGTGATGCAGTGGCCGAGGCCGAGGTCGGTGACGGAGATCCGGAGTTTCTTGGGGCTTGCGGGGTATTATCACCGATTTATTCAGGATTTTTCTCGCATTGCGACCCCGATGATGAGGCTCACGCGGAAGGATGTGCCTTTCATTTGGTCTGAGGAGTGTGAGCAGAGCTTTAGGGAATTGAAGAGATTGCTCACCTCGGCTCCGGTGTTGGTTTTACCTTATGGATCGGGAGGTTTCGTGGTGTGTACAGATGCTTCTGGCGTCGGGTTGGGTGCTGTTCTGATGCAGCATGGTAGAGTGGTGGCTTATGCATCTCGGCAGCTAAAGCCCCATGAGGAGAACTACCCTACCCATGACCTTGAGTTGGCGGCGGTGATCTTCGCGCTGAAGATCTGGAGGCATTATCTGTACGGTGAGAAGTTCGAGGTGTTCACTAACCATCAGAGTTTGAGGTATGTGTTCTCGCAGAGAGATCTGAATCTCAGACAGAGGCGTTGGATGGAGTTCATGAAGGACTATGACTTCACCCTGTCTTATCAGCCGGGCAGGATGAATGTCGTCGCCGATGCCTTGAGTAGGAAGGTGGCGATCAGTACCTTGATGTTGAGGAAGTGGAGGCTCTGGGAGCAAGTGCCCGAGGTATCTTTCAGGCTCAAGATTCCCCAGGAGCCAGGGTTGGCGGTGCTTGCGAGTCTGACTGTCACTCCTGCTATCCGTCGTCAGGTGACAGAGGCTCAGCATGCGGACCCTGAGTTGCCCCGGATTCTGGCGATGGCTGATGTGGAGCTTGACGAGGACGGTGCTGCGAGGTTTCGTGGCAGGCTGTACGTCCCAGCCGAGGAGCAGGTTCGTCGTGCGGTGTTACGCGAGGCTCATGGGAGCAGGTACACTGTGCACCCGGGTGCGACGAAGATGTATCGGAACTTGCGGAGGCAGTTCTGGTGGCCTGGCATGAAGAGAGATGTCGCAGAGTTTGTGGCCAGGTGCCTGATCTGTCAGCAGGTGAAGGCGGAGCATCAGCGACCAGGAGGTACTCTCCAGCCCTTGGATGTTCCTGCTTGGAAGTGGGACCATGTGACCACGGACTTCGTGGTGGGGTTGCCGAGGACCCTGAGTGGGCAGGACGGTATTTGGTTGCTGGTGGATCGGCTGACGAAGGTGACGCGGTTGTTACCGGTCAAGGTCAGCTGGAGCGTGTCTAAGTTGGCTCGTCTCTATGTGGAGCGGATCGTGCCGTTGCATGGGATTCCCATTTCGATCGTGTCGGATCGGGATCCGCGCTTCACTTCTGGATTCTGGAGGAGTTTCCAGCGAGCTCTTGACACGGAGTTGGCATTCAGCTCGGCGTATCATCCTCAGTCAGATGGTCAGTCTGAGAGGACCATTCAGACTTTGGAGGACATGCTGAGATCCTGCTGCCTGGAGTGGCAGGGGAGTTGGATTCATCACCTACCGTTGGTGGAGTTTGCCTATAACAACAGCTATCATTCGAGCATCGGCATGGCTCCTTATGAGGTATTGTACGGGCGTCCTTGCCGGACTCCACTTGATTGGTTTGAGGTGGGTGAGCGTGTTTTGACGGGACCGGAATTGGTACAGCAATGTGTGGATGTTGTGCACCTGGTTCGTCAAAACATGTTGGCGGCCCAGAGTCGGCAGAAGAGCTATGCTGACCGTAGGAGGCAGCCTCTCGAGTTCGCCGTGGGCGATCATGTGTTCTTGAGAGTTTCTCCGATGAAGGGGGTGATGCGTTTTGGACGGCGTGGGAAGCTGAGTCCCCGCTATATTGGTCCTTTCGCGATTGTGGAGCGCATCGGTGAGGTTGCTTACCGGTTGCAGTTGCCTCCTGAGTTGGCGTCGGTGCATGACGTGTTCCACGCCTCGATGTTGCGGAAGTATATGCCCGATGACTCTCATGTACTCGAGTTTTCTGTTTGGCCTGAGGTGACTCCAGATCTTTCTCTCCCAGAGTTTCCGATCCGCGTGGAGGATAGGCGAGAGCAGCGCCTACGGAACAAGGTCATTCCCTTGGTAAAGGTCGTGTGGCAGCGACACTCTGGTGGTGAGGCTTCCTGGGAACGTGAGGACGAGATGCGTCAGCAGTTCCCGTACCTGTTTGAGTGAGTCTTCCTCTTCGTTCCCCTTTGGTTGTTCTCAATTTCGAGGACGAAATTCCTTAAGGGGGGAGGGCTGTAATATCCCGGACCTTTCGGATCCTTCTTCGTGGGTCCCGGATCTGGTTTTCGGAGCGTCTGGCTCTGTTGTGTCCGAAATTTCGTTTCGGACATCTTTCGTGTTCGGATCGGCGCGATCCGGAGTCGTTTCGGAGGCCCGGAGGCGTTCCACGGCTTTTCCGCGTGTGTTTTCCGATTCCCGGTGTGTGTTTCGGCTTTTTCTTCGGAAGCTCGCTGCAGGCGAACCGGGCGATTCACCCGGGCACGAGTGGTACCGTTGCGATCGGTGCGTTCCGAGGATTCCGGAAATGTATTTTTCTATTTTCTGGTATTTTTCCGAAAATTCGGATTTTCTATAAAGCCCTAATTCTTTTTCTGGTATTTTTCCCCTGGGCCGTGTGTGCGTCCTGGGCACCCCGTGGAGTTCCGTGACCGTGTCTTTGGTGTCCGGAGGTTCTGTTTGCCTTGGTCATGAGTTTGGCTGTGGGCGGTGCGTCCGTTTTTCTCCGACCGTGGTCCCGTTTGACGGAGCTAGTGCGTGGGGTGGTTCCCACACGTTGTCGGACTCGGACATCGTTTTTCGTTGACTCTAGAGTCTACTCCTTCAGTGACCCTCCACTAGTCGTAGCCCACCAGTACGAGGTGCTGGTCTCACCTGGAGTGGTGTACGGGCACCCACCTTTCGAGATGGTTTGTGGACCGGTTACCGTAGGCCCCTCGTCGGTAGCCAGAGTCCGGCTACGGGGGAAAACCGGTCAGAGGACCAGACCTAGTGACACAAGGTCTGTGTGTGCACACGTGGTTGGGGGCGGTTGGACCCACGTCGACGGGCGTGACCCCAGCTAGTTACTTGTTTGTGGTTACTTGTACGGTGTCTGCGCCTCGGGTAGGACCTACCACGTCAGGCGGTTCACCTGCGGTGCGGTGTAAGACTTCAGGGGACGCTACCGACTGTGCTTCTAGTGGGTGGTACTCCTATCGAGTACGGAGTGTCAGACTGTCAGTCGTGTGTTTCCGACCTTCAGGTTTTGGCTGTTCGACCTTTGAGCTTTGGTCTTCTTACCGTGGCGCGTGTGTCGATTTGCGTGCCGTAGGGTCTTGTCTTGTAGAGTACAGGGCTTTCCCTTCCGAGGTACTCTCCTACCACTAGTGTAGTGGTTTCTCGTTTTACGAGGTAGGGTTCGAGTGATCCCTACTGAGTCTTGTTCCGAGACTCATTCCCTGCGTGTTTTCACCGTGTTTCAGGTGAGACGCCACCTTCGGGGAGCGTGTCAGGAGTGCAGCGTGGTGCGGGTGCCCAGAGGTAGTGCCAGAGGTCAGAGCCGGGCTATGCCCCGTGTAGCTGTACTTTTCTTTCTTGTCACTGTACTAGTCGTGGACTACTGCTGCTGTTGTTGTTTTCTTACTGTGGACCATGTAAAAAGTTAATTTATTTCCTGCTTAATATTATAACTGTTTAATTTCTGCAATTATCTGTGATGCTTGTGTACTTTCCACACCATCCTTTTAACCCTTCCGAGTCTTCGGGCTCGTGGGTGGCGGTACGAGTCTCGGGTTATCGGGCCTTCCCGGTAATCGGATTCTCGGGTCGTTACAAGTGTATAGACTTTGAGTGCAACGTCGGTAAAGCTATCAGTGTATAGACTTTGAGTGCAACGTTGGTAAAGCTACCGATGTATAGACTTGCAAGTCGAACTGGTGGCTGTACAGACTTCACCTCGAGCTTCTACAGTGCAGTGTATAGGCTTAGAATCATATGAACATGGCGCTGTACAGACTTTGAGTGAGAGTCCAATGTGCAGACTTGCCACCGACCAATGTATTAACTTGATGGTTGTGAGACGATGGCCAAGACAATGCACAGATGGATGTATAGACTTAAGATGAGTGCATGAACAGTCGGATGTACAGTCTTCACTTGAAATAGTCCGATGTACAGACTTGGGCTGAATGCATGAACATGCCGTTGTACAGACTTGTACAGCTTGAAGGCCAATGTAATGTATAGACTTACATGAGATGCTCAATGAGACGCTCAGTGTTTAGACTTATGCTGTGCAGACTTTGACTCAAATGTGCATATGAGACGCTGAACAAGACGATGCACAATGTATAGACATTAAGTGCAATGCAGAGGGCTGTACAAACTTGGATGAATGAACAAGCATGAATGTATAGACTTTGAAAGACACTGCATGAACAATCCAATGTACAGACTTCCAAATGAAGTGATGAACGACACAATGTATAGACTTGGCCCCTTGACGAATGTACAGACTTGGCTTCGTGCTTGCTACAGGACAATGTCTAGACTTGATGCAACTTCAAAGCACAATGTGCAGACTTTAGCAATGTAACACAATGTACACACTTCATGAGACGATGGATGTACACACTTCAGCTAAGCAAGCTACAGTGAATGTATGGACTTTATGAAGATGATGCATGAGACGCGAACTCTGTACAGACTTGGTGTGCCGTGCATGAACAGTGCAATGTAACGGCTTGCGTGAATGCAACAACGATGTTCAGACTTGGAAGCCGATGTGTAGACTTGCTGAGATGCAATGCAACACAGACACTGGCTGTATAGACTTGCATCTGTTGCATTTCTCCCAATTGATGTGGTTGAGATGGAGACCACAGTGGCATTCAAGGGTAAGTTCAGGTCAATGAACCAAGGACAGTGAGGAGAAGAGTTTCAAACACAAGAAGTTCAAAACAAGATTTTCAAGGAGATATCAATCTCATAAATCCAAAACATAAATTTTCAAAGTCTTCCATTATAAGGGCTTATGAATGACTTTTATTGATCAGCATGGTTTAAATGTGATGTATGTAAGGTTTATCAATAAAATTCTGTATTGATATCTAAAACCAAGGTTTAATAAAAATGAACCAAGCCCTCATAATTCTATCTTGATTATCCTCCCTTTCTCTTACACAATCAAATCTATTGACTTCTTTCAGAAATACATGCACTAGTATTGAGATCAAGCAATTATGAAGTCATGAGATTTTATCTAGGGTTATAACAATTTGATTTTTGCATCATATTCAAATATTACAATTTGTTCAACAAATTTTCATGCTATAAATTTTACGAGCACTCTAGTTCAGTGTACACTTTGTAACTAGAGGATATATCTTGATCAGAGGCCAATATCCCTAAGCACTTAGTGTGACTAACAGTCATGCTTTATATGAACAGAGGTAGCATTTACACATCATGACACACTACAAATCATTTCTTTGATGAGTGAGTTGTATTTCTCAGTGTGCATGCCATTGCTCTGCCTGATCAACAATCATTCTTAAGCAGAGTTAACTATGGCACCTTATGACACAGTCCTTTGGACATGTGTTTCTCAGTGACCAAAGTCATTGCTCTGACTGAAATGAACCCTTTAGACAATTCAGACAAATTCATTTGCTTTAAGTCAATAATAATTTCATGTACTTAACCAATTAAAGCCATGTATTCAATAGTGCAGTTTTCAGAAGGTTTTACAAGGCACATCATGAGATAGTTGGTTAATGTTTATTAAACATGATTCAAATATTTTTAAGAGAATTACAGACAAACTCCATGAATACATTAAACTTAAACCACATGAATTATTTCAGACATTCATAAAATCGTATAATAGAAGATTCCTAGTTCAAGTGTTTTCAGATTTATGATCGAAATAGTCCCATTGAAATCTTCATGAAAGACTGATAGAATTCTGATACCAAATGATAGAAGAGATTTTGAAGCTCAATGTTTTCAGAATATGTTCAAGGTTTGTCAACAAAATCAATAAGGAGGGATATGCAATGAATTCTGACAAGTGTATGCATTTGACAACCTACATGCAATGCATTGACTCCCCCTCACAATATGCATTCAGTCAATCTATTTGGCTTTTTCAATGTAGTGAAATGTAATGCTATTAACTACATGTATGCAAAGACATGCAAGGACTCAACATTGATTGCCATGCAAAGACATGCAATTAACTACCCCTGAAAACATGCAATGTTTGCCATGAAAACTGAACATATGTCTTTGTGACTCATGCACATACAGACTGCCCTATCAAAGTAAAGTGACCCATGGTACTAGGCGGAGCACTTGGTCTAAAAGATCACCTCACACATAGTAAGAACCTCAAGACAGATTTCCCTATCTTTTGGTAGCTTACTATTTATATACCATGGTGGTCAATCATGATAATTCAATATGCAGTCCTATAGGCAATCCAGATTTTCAGTGAGCTATGCAACAGACAGATTTCAAACAACATTCATATGCAGTTCAGGTTTTCAGATATTGCAAGTTTATTCTCATTTCAATGTCTAAACAGACAATTCAGTATTAGCATTGAGAGACTTGAATATTCATAGTGTTCAAAAGATGACAAATATGTAAGAGCACATCAAACCAGACATGCAATGAATTTTATTATGCAAGAGAAGATTCAAATAGAGTTGTGCAGATGACACATGCAGCTATGTATGTTTAACAGATTATGCAAAGATCTAAACCAGATATTTCAGATGACAAGGTTTAAAAAATACAAGTTTTCAGAACTGACCTGAATAGTGCAATCCTAGGGGTTTCATTCTTGAATGCCTTGGTTTATTGCCCCTCTTTATTCTTCAGCTTCCAAGGCATACCTGTAACACAAAACTTATTTTGCACAAACAGATACCCAAGAGGTCTTGGGTCCTGAATTGACAGTGACATTTCTAACAGGTTTTCTCAACAAGTTTTATGCATGAAGGTCATCAGATTTCATTAAATAGCAATTATTCATTGAATGACCAAAGCCACCACAATAACGACATGAAAAAGAATTTTTGTTCTCTTTGTACACATTAGCATGATCATGAAATCTATGTGTATGAGAATTAAAGTTTCTATTGTTTGCATGAAGGTTCTGTCCTTTGTTATCATTCGACCATCAATTTACAGCTTTGTAGCCAGACTTTTCATATTCAAAATGAGAAGAATGATTTCTTCTCTTAAAAGGTGACCAGCACTCTCTAGCCAGATGGCCTGGCTTCCAACAGTTAGAGCATGCAACAGACTTTCTGTTAAAGATAAATTCAGGTTTATCAAAAAATTTTCTATTTGCAGGGAATCTACCAGATTTATAGTTAGACTTCCTTCCCTGAGCATGCCAACATTCAATGGCCCTGTGGCCTGTCTTTCCACATTCAAAGCATGAAATAGAATTTCTTCTACCAGCATTCAACCAACATTCAATGGCCCTATGGCCTGTCTTTCCACAGTTGAAGTATGCAGAATATTTTCTATTTACAGCAAATTTATGATTTGCAGGGAATATTAGCATGATGTGAAAAAGACATTTTCTTACCATTTGCAAACCAGCATTGTGTAATGATGTGTCCTAGTTTGCCACAGTGCAGACATTCAGTTATCCTTTTCTGAGGTGAAGGATTTTTATCATGAAATCTCCTAGCATTCATATCATCCTTCTCCATCAATTTACAATCATGCATCAAATGACCAAATCTATGACAATAATGACAGATCATTTTCTTCTTAGATGCATGTGAGTGTGTGTGAGGACTGTGATCAACATGCACTGATGTATCCTTTTTATTTATTTTCTATTTTTCAGTCCTTTTCTGATTTTTATCATGTTTTTCTATTTTCTTAGTCTTGTACTGAGTTGGAGATGGGGTAGAAGGCTTTTCCTGTTCAGAAGATTTAACAAAAATAGTTTTCAGGTTGGTTCCATCAACCCTCCTCATAGCTGGATTGTAACCCAGTCCTTCTTTCTTAAAATTAACCTTCGTTCCCAGCATTTTCTGAACAATGGGCTGTTTGTCTTTAGAGGTTGTGGCTACATTTGAAGCATTTACAAATGATGTTATCAACTTGCTCTGAAGCTCTTTCTTGTTAATCTTATTGTAGCCCAGCCCTTCCTTCCTAGAGTTGATTTTTATACCTAGTAGCTTGTCTAGGTTTTTCTGCCCATCAACAAACTTTGACAGAGAGTTCCTCAAGTCTTGGATTTCATCTGCTAAAGAGGTAATGTGTAACTCGTAACTGGCAATCTCTTGCTCACTGTAATTCATAGCTTCATTCAAAACTTTGTTAGCAGTTTTATATTTCTCAACTTCCTGTTCTAGATTGCTCAGTTTATTAGAATCTTCAATGCAAACAGTTTTTCCTCTTTCTAAGGCTAGAAGTCTCTCAGACATAGTGGAGTTCAGCACTTTTAACTTCTCATTTTCTTTAACCAAAGTATCATTTTGAATTAATTCATCAAGAAGAATCTGGTCATCTTGAGATACTTTTGGATTATTTGGAGTTTCATACTCCCTATGCAAGTTTTTAATATTTTTCTGCAACTCCATGTTTACAGATTTTATGGCATCAGATTTTTCAATTAGCAATGTGTTCTCCTTTTCAAGTTTCTCTAATTTTTCTTCATTTTCTTTAACAGATTTTCTAAGAGAGTCATTTTCAGATTTTAGCTTGTTTAAATCTGAGTTCTCACTTTCGAAATTTTTCAGCAATTTTTCATACTGGTCATGATAGTTAACAAGAGTCTGATTATCATTATTTGAATTGATTTTCTCTTTGAGTTCAGATATCTCAATTACATGATCTTGATTCTCAATTTTCAGCAACGAAATTTATTTTTTCAGCATTTGAAAATCAGACATACAAACATCATGAACATTTTTCAATTCAGTATAATTTTTACATGGAGAACTTGAACTATCTAACCCAGTACCCTTCTTCAATTTTTTATACTGTTTTCTTAACCTCTCATGTGACTCTAATAATTCAGCATATGCATTCTCCCAATCATCTAGACAAAAATTCTCGAAGAGATTTACCTCCTCATCATCCTGTTCTTCTTCTTGATCGCTGCTTTGTCCACTTCCTCGAGCCATCATGCAGCTTGTTTGATTTCCTTTCCCAGCTCTCTTCATCATCTCCAATATATCACTTGCAGATCTACAATCAAGGAAACTTGAATGAAAGGCTTTGTCAGTAGCGGCCTTCATCAGATTCCAAGCCTTCTAATTTTCTGCACACATGGATCGATGCTTATTAGTCCATTTGGACTGATCTTTGGGTAGTCTATGTGGACCATGAGAAATTAGTTTCCACAGATCTGGATCAGTAGTCGTAACAAACATATGCAAGTTTTAAAACCAGACATTAACGTCCGTACCATTGAAAATCGGTGGATGAGCCATGAAGACAAATCAACAGGCAATTTTGTGAAACAATATGTAGAAGACAATGATGCACCAAAATGCTAGCAGGATCCTCTGCAGATCGTAGGATCTGTAAGTCAGAAACTTGGCTCTGATACCAATTGATAGGATCGGTGCGCTGGATTCAGAGGGGGGGGGTGAATGAATCCCACCCTTAAAAACTTTTCGCTCAATAAAAACTAGAACAAGATAGACAAGCTGGGTAACTAATCAGAATCTATTTTGAACCGAAGAACAAACATATATCTCGCGCCTAAACAATCAACTAGCGGAAGCGGAAGAAGGTAATCAACCTACTGTAAGATAGCAATATGAACGCTCAGACAATCTGTGAAAGGTGGTAGAAGATATGGAGCTAACGCACAAGGCAAACCACTGCACATATAATTTTTTAGGTGGTTCGGTCCTCCAGACCTACATCCACCCCTCACTCCCAACCGGAGTGAGGCTTCCACTAGCACAAGCTAGAAACTGCAGACTCAGTCTGCGAACAGAATACTGCCATACAGCTTGACCAGGGAACAACCTCCCCTCTTCCTCCACACCGGAGGGACACCCCAAGTGACTCCCAGCCACTTGGAAACCAGAGACCGAAGTCTCTCTTCCTCCAGATCAGAAGGGGACACACCAGTGACTCCCCGTCACCAGCAAACCAGAGGTCACAGACCTCTCTTCCTCCAGACCAGGAGGGACCCGACCTCTATCTAGAGAATCGGAAGAACAAAGATAACCAAATGAAAAAAAAAGAAAACTAAGAAAGGAAAAATACACAGCGATCAGAAAGTTGTAAAGAAAGATAACATAGATGTGGCTCCCATGGAGCTGACTGGCCTGGATTTGATCCACGGTCCAATAGACAGGTTTTCAGTCGAGACTTCTTTCTTCTTCTCCACGAACTCTCACTCTCTCTCTTCTCCTTCTCTTTTTCTCTTTCTTTTTCTGACACTCGATCGTGCAGGCTCTCTCTATCTCTCCTTTTCTCTTCTTCTTCTTTTTCATCTTCTGCTACTCTCTACCTCACTTCTTCTTCACTCACAGTCTCGATCAGCCCTCTTCTGTTCTTATCTATCTTCTTCAGATGGAGGAAGGCTTCTATTTATGGCAGTAGCAACTAGGGCGTGTGCTCTCCACATTTTCCGCCCTAAGAATTCAGACCACGTGGCAGCATCCAGCAGGCTGTCAGTACACGTGTCATCATCTGGGCACTCCCCTTATCCTCGGATCATGTGCCTTCATTAGGCTTCACGAAGGTGCCTGTCAGACAGAGAATCACATTATCAGTTTAAGTATATGCATTGCAGTGTATTGACTTCACTGTATAGACTTGTGAAGGCGAATGCATTGTACAGACTTCATTAATGGGAATGCAATGTATAGACTTCAGATTGTATGGACTTGTGAACTCGAATGCGATGTACAGACTCTGAAGAACAGCAGCCAATGTATAGACTTAGGCAATGTAAGGACTTGCCAGTGTATGGACTTGATAAGCATTCAGCAATGTGCAGACTTCGACAAATACAACGTGCAGCAGTGTATAGACTTGAATCACTAGATGCATGATGTACAAGCTTCAACTCAATGTATAGACTTCACGACTGATGAATGCAATGCACTAAACAATGTATGGACTTAACGATGTGCATACTTGCCAAGACAAATGAGCGATGTACATACTTGTGCAAGCAAAGTCTGTATAGACTTAGTCAGCAGACTAGCTCGATGTACATACTTGCTCGTTGTTCAGACATCATGGACGATGTACAGACATGCAAAGAGAAAGGCTGTATAGACTTGATGAGCGATGCAAGGCAAAGGAATGTATATACTTCCAATGTATAGACTTGTCAACTAAGCGATGTACAGTCTTGAACAATGAAGCTCTGTACAGACTTGATCAAGGCAAGGCAATCGAGTGTATAGACTTTCAATGTATAGACTTGCCAAAGGGTCGATGTACAGACTTGAACAAGGCAAAGTCTGTACAGACTTTGAGGTTCACAATGTATGGACTTTGGCAACACAACGGCTGTACAGACTTCCACTCAACTGCGATGTAAAGACTTACCAAGG
This sequence comes from Amorphophallus konjac, assembly GCA_022559845.1. Taxonomy (NCBI): domain Eukaryota; kingdom Viridiplantae; phylum Streptophyta; class Magnoliopsida; order Alismatales; family Araceae; genus Amorphophallus; species Amorphophallus konjac. The sequence goes on along the minus strand of CM040118.1, from coordinate 323,877,446 downwards.
GAAACGACGGTAAAGCTATCAGTGTATAGACTTTGAGTGCAACGTCGGTAAAGCTATCAGTGTATAGACTTTGAGTGCAACGTCGGTAAAGCTACCGATGTATAGACTTGCAAGTCGAACTGGTGGCTGTACAGACTTCACCTCGAGCTTCTACAGTGCAGTGTATAGGCTTAGAATCATATGAACATGGCGCTGTACAGACTTTGAGTGAGAGTCCAATGTGCAGACTTGCCACCGACCAATGTATTGACTTGATGGTTGTGAGACGATGGCCAAGACAATGCACAGACGGATGTATAGACTTAAGATGAGTGCATGAACAGTCGGATGTACAGTCTTCACTTGAAATAGTCCGATGTACAGACTTGGGCTGAATGCATGAACATGCCGTTGTACAGACTTGTACAGCTTGAAGGCCAATGTAATGTATAGACTTACATGAGACGCTCAATGAGACGCTCAGTGTTTAGACTTATGCTGTGCAGACTTTGACTCAAATGTGCATATGAGACGCTGAACAAGACGATGCACAATGTATAGACATTAAGTGCAATGCAGAGGGCTGTACAAACTTGGATGAATGAACAAGCATGAATGTATAGACTTTGAAAGACACTGCATGAACAATCCAATGTACAGACTTCCAAATGAAGTGATGAACGACACAATGTATAGACTTGGCCCCTTGATGAATGTACAGACTTGGCTTCGTGCTTGCTACAGGACAATGTCTAGACTTGATGCAACTTCAAAGCACAATGTGCAGACTTTAGCAATGTAACGCAATGTACACACTTCATGAGACGATGGATGTACACACTTCAGCTAAGCAAGCTACAGTGAATGTATGGACTTTATGAAGATGATGCATGAGACGCGAACTCTGTACAGACTTGGTGTGCCGTGCATGAACAGTGCAATGTAACGGCTTGCGTGAATGCAACAACGATGTTCAGACTTGGAAGCCGATGTGTAGACTTGCTGAGATGCAAGGAAACACAGACCCTGGCTGTATAGACTTGCGTTCACACAGCAGTGTATGGACTTCGAATGCCTGCCTGCATGCGATGTATAGACTTCAGTTGAAGCCAACCGAAGAGTGTATAGACTTTATGAATGCATGTGCCAAGACCAATGTACAGGCTTGAAGAGGATGTAAGCAATGTATAGACTTAGTCTAGGAGGGGTCGACCCATCTAAGAAGGGGGGTCGACCCACATTTGCATGCAGTGTACTGACTGTATACTCAATGCAATTGTGCTGACTCTGTTATATGAATGCATCGACCAGATGTCAGATAAATATAGTGGAATGACATTCACAAGCACACATTCACAAATCCATGAACACATATGAATGCACTTAAATGAATCAACAAGGTCTTTCATGCACACATGCATATGGTGACTTATAGTGTTTGCTATCATCAAAACCAATCATCAAGACCACAGGGGCACAACACCCCCATGCTCTTCTTATCGTTCCCCGTGATTTGTAGGCCGAGGAGAGGTCGAGAGGGGTGTTTTTGAGCCGGGTAGGGTAAAATCCATGTTTTGGTACCGATCTACTATTTCACGAGGTTTCGGACCAATTTGGGGCTTTAGATGCATGCTAGGAGGGTTGGGGGAGCTTCCCCCTTGTTTTTCCCATCATCCGTGGATGATCGGGACGTGGAACAGGTTTTTGGAAATGTTCCCACCGTCCCGTTCTCGGGTGAGTGTGGCGGTCCTTCCAGAGACCGCCACACTCACTGGCGGCCCAAGGTAGGCGTGCCAGAGTCCCTGGCGGCCTAAGCTGGGTGCGCCACTTCTTACTGTTTTGTCGGTAGGCCCCATGTCTTCTGGCGGCTGCACGATAAACCGCCAGAAGAGGTGGCGGCCGAGGGTCAGACCGTCAGAGACTCGAGTTGACCGTTGATTTCCGACTATTGGATTTTGACCGTTGGGAGTCATGTGCCTCTGGCGGCCGTGGATGCGGGCGCCAGAAGGCTTCTAGCGCACCAGGGTTGGTCCGCTAGAGGGTTGTGGCGGCCTAAGGTAGGAGCACCAGAGCCAGCATGACTTCATCTTCTGGCGGCCTAATAATGGGCCGCTAGAGTCCTGTGGCGGACCAGGGATGGACCGCCAGAGCCTGTGGCGGCCCAAGGTTGGACCGCCAGACCCTGGACTGCACCGAGTGGGTTGCAGTCTCCTTTCCGTTCGATCCGTGATTTCCGTGAGTTGAGCCTTACCTCCGGTGACACGTCCACTAGTCGTAGCCTTCTTACGGCACGCGGTGCTGACCCACCCGGGAGTGGTGGAGCGGCTGACCCGAGAGAGACGGTGAGTAGGCTGGTTACCGTAGGGCCCCCACGTACAGTCGAGTCCGGGCTTAGGGGGAATTACCAGCTAGAGGACAGGCCTAGGGCGTACGATCTGAGTGTGAAAACGGGGCTGAGGGCTTCGGACCCGCGCTGACGAGCGCGACCTCAGCTAGTCCTTGTTTTGTGGTACTATTGGTTACTGTGTGTGTGTCTGAGTCTCACGCCCGGGGCGTGGTAGGTAGACACTTGTGGCGCGGTGTAAGACGTCAGGGGGCGCATCCGGCCGTTCTTCTAGTGGGTGGTGCTCCTGTCTACTGGTAGGTACGGACTCGAGTTTTGACGGACCGAGATTTGGTTGTACGGTACGGTTAGTTAGACAACTTTTCCGTTTATTTATTCTAGCTTGTTGGTTCTACCGTACTCCTGTTAGGTAGTGTTACATCCGCGATTTTCGCGCCTCGCTGCTGTTTTTCTCGTTGTGCGGTGGGGGTCCGAGAGATCCCTAGCTACTGGGCCAATGAAATGAGGCTCACCCTTACTTTTCAGGTGAGGCGGGGTCGTCGAGAGGTGTGGCGGAGTTTCAGCGTGGTTCTTCTAGCCAGGGTTAGTCGCCAGTCTGCCAGAGCCGGGGATGCCCCGTGTAGTTGTACGCCGGGAGATGTCCCGTGTAGTTGTACTCTTCCTTTCTGTTGACTGTACTTTTATTTTGACATGAGACTCTGTGGATCTCGTAGCAGTTTATTTATTTATATTATGCTGTGTATTTTATTTTAGATTATTGTGTTATCTCTGCAGTTGTTTCAGCTTCTCTTGTACTCCCACACCATCCCTTTTTACCCTTCAGAGTCTCCGGGCTCGTGGGTTGACGGGTCGAGATTCGAGACGCGCCGATTCCTTTCCGATACTCGGATCCCGGGTCATCACAGTCGTGCCCTTTTTAGGTTTTATTTTTAAAAATTTGTTTCTTGCAAGGAATTAACATGATTTATATTGACTACAATTGACGTCTGGTAAGTCTAAGGAATAATAATTGGCTCCCAATTGTTCTGTAAACTCTAAGTTTTGAGTAACCAATAACGTCATGGAGTGGTGACAACATTTGCGGACCCATTGGGTTCTACTTAGAATGGTACGAGTTAGATCGACTTGAAGCGACTCCAGATAGGTCTCACTCATTTGAGAAGATTTCACCGAGTCGGTCGAGAGCGTATCTTGGATTCGAAATCCCTACGATACGGCATGAATCGATCAACTCGCACCCGTACGATACAAGCAAGCCGACACGATGTCAATGCAATTTTGTGTTCAAGTGGATATATACAGGCTGGTCTAAAATTTGAAACGTTGATTTTATATGTATACGATTGGGGATCGATGAGCACGTATACGTAGACATGTATAGTTTGTTGATAAGAACTCACCTAACTTGAATCAAGTGCACGATAACATTTAGAACTTCTTCTGCATGTAACGACAAAGGAAGCCTTGTGCCAGGAAATAATTTCGGCGGAGAATCACGAAGAGATACCTGTTATATAATGCGATTCACCAATTCTCGTGCAAACGATGATGACTTGTATTAATTTCAATGGTTAAGGTTGATGGTGTGAATAGGGATGTCGCAAGTTCCGGCGATTTGTAGTTTTCAATCTCCATAATTTTATATTTACATATTAGCTCCTCCGACCCAGATGCTTATTTATAAGTTTTTAAAATCTTAAATTATTTAGTGAAATATGTCGTATTATTACGAATAAATCTTTCAAGTGTTTAAGAAAACACTCCTAACAAAAGATATTTATCAAAAAATGTGTAACTGTTAGGGTTTATAAATGAATATCGAGGAAGGAAAAATCTGCCAGGCCCAGCACGGCCCGATAACGCCAAGCCCACGAAAGCTTCTCCAGCCCACGAAAGCTTCTCCAACCGTCGAGCGGGATCTTCACGAGCGTACATCCTGAACGCCGCGAAGCTCGCCACTGGGTGAACGTTGGGCTTGTGTCACGGGCCTTGTCACACCAAAGGCCGGGTCACACCCATGTCGCTGGGATGTCCGTCTCGAGGTCTTCCCACTGAGAACGGGCTAGAGGACGATGGGAGATCCCCACGATCAAGTAAGATACCACTCCACGAATGACGCCATTGTTAAGTCAGGCACGTCCCGACTCTCCCATAAAAATAGGTCCCCAATCGGACCTAGAGGGGGAGGGACGTAGACACTCAGGCATATCAAGAGATTTCTCCACAACCAGAAAATGAGAGAGAGTTCCCCACACGCACACCTTCGCAGGAGACTCTGGCAGGAAAGTAGAGTGAAAGAGAGGTCCGTTCACGGTTCTTCCCTTCCTACCTCTCCAAGCACTCCCTACCCACTCTGAACACCCTCCGAGCACTCTCGAATCGCTCTCCCAATTGCAGGCTATTTCTTCTCCTTCCTCTACCTACTCTTCTGGTTTACTCTTCCTGGATAGTTCTGACTTAAGCATCGGAGGGTTATCCCCTGAGATCACTCCCAGAGCTCTTTCTGACAATTCTTTCGAGTGCTTGCAGGTTCCTTCAGGGTCGGCGACTACTCTTCCCCGTCAAACAAATCATAAATGTGTAGTACGAGACGAAGGGAACACTTGTTAGTCTCTACACTTTTTGACACTGTTTGTGAGAATTGAGCAGGAAGCCATGGCACCCAGACAGAACTTTCGTAACACTAGCAACCATCAGGGAGCCCGGGCTTCCCAATGAGCTTCTCTGGAAGCATCCTCTCACCTATCTCACGACGAGGCTCCATAGGATCCCACATGAACGAACTAGCAGAGATGTGCCTATAGATACAGGCACTAACGGAGGCCTATCAAGACCTCCTCAATCGCCAGGCGGAGCAAGAGTGAACCCCGATGGTACTCCCCTAGAACGGAGGCACGCCCACAGTAGCAGAGTCTCGCCGGATGAGCGAACCTACACTCCTCTCTGCCACACATTCTCGATGCCCGCGCAGTCAACCATTGTAGTGCCCTGCCAGCCCACTGCATTCCAACCCAGAGATGGCGCAACGCCTACGATGCTATGAGGAGCTCTAGCGCGAGCTCGAGGGCAAGGTCCTCTACCTAGACAACATCCTCCAGGTGGTGCGGACTAAGGAGCTAATCAACGATGACTTCGACTTCTATGCTCCCTTCTCTTGGAAGATCAGGGAGGCACCGATCTCCCCGAAGTTTCAACTGCTGACGTTTACTCCATACGACGGCACTACCGACCCCGCCGACCACGTACATAGCTTCGAGTTCAACTTGGTATTCCACTGGACCTCGGACGCTGTGAAGTGTTTGGCGTTCGTCACCACCTTACGAGAGAACGCCTAGATCTGGTTCGAGGTGCTACCCACCGGGATCATAACCTTCTTCTAATAGCTGAAGAGGATGTTCAAGGAGAACTTCATCGGTTGTAAAAAGGAGGTCAAATCTACGGTGAGCCTCCTCACCATCAAGCAGGGCCACGAGGAACCCCTGTAGGACTTTGTCACCCGCTTCCACAAAGAGATCCTCCACATTCCTCACATGGATGTCAACATCGCCACGATTGTGTTGATGCAAAGCACTCAAGATGCCATCGTCTGACGAACGCTTGGAGTGGAGTCTCCCGCGACATTGATGGATCTTCTCCTGTTGGCCCAGAAGCATGCCAGTTGCGAGGAGAACAACATAGCACTGAGCCGAGTGACCGAGGCTGGTCAACCTTACCGCAAGTGATCGACCGACTCCCCCTTAAGGGAGAGAAGCAAGCATGAGCACCAAGACCAAGAGTGTTGCGACCAATAGGGGCTAAGGGAGAAAGGCATTTTCAAGCAATACACCCCTATGATGGCCCCACCTGAGCAAATCCTCATGGAGATATGTGAGGAACCTTACCTCTGGTTGCCGCCGAAGATGATGTCTGACCCGAAGATGAGGAACCGGAGGAAGTATTGTCGCTTCCACCGTGACTACAGCCATGACATAGCAGATTGCATCCAACTCAAAGATGCACTTGAGAATATGCTCCAGCGAGTACTTTTGGAGAAGTTCATTGCTAAGGCCGCTGAGAGGTGACAGTAGAGGGATCGGATGCCACCTCCCATTGATAATTGACCCAATAGAAAGGAGATCATGATGATCTCCAGTGGGCTACCATCGGGGGGGGGGGGGGGAGACAACTCTAGCAGGCAATGGGTATACGCCTCCTGGGTCAACAAGGTCAACTGCGATGATGGAAGTCGTTGTGATCCAAGTGCTCGGGACCACCTCAAGGATCCCATCATCTTCTCGAATGAGGACCTAACGGGAGTAACTACTCCTCACTCTGGCACCCTAGTGGTCTCTACAACCATTAATCAATGTACAATGTGTTGTATTCTCATTGACAATGGAAGTGAGCCCGATGTTATATCTTATGACTGTCTTATCCTCATGGGTGTGGATCTCTCCTATATAGCACCATTGCACACACTGTTGTATGGATTCTCTGGCTCCACGGTCTATCCCGAGGGGTGCATCTCCCTTCCACGCATCTTTTGAACCGTCCCAAGGGATGTGACCTTTGTAGATGATTTCACGGTCGTGGGAGGCATGACTGGCTACAATGCCATCATTGGCCAAGGAATCCTGGGAATACTGAAAGTCGTACCTTCGTCGTATCAACAGAAGCTGAAATTCCCCACTCCCCATGGAGTAGGAGAAGTCCGAGGTGACCAAGAGGAGTCTCGATGGTGCTATTTGATTTCCACCAGGGAGAGAAGGGTGGTAGATGCACCACCCGAGAAGAAGCCCAGGACAGACGAACTCGAGCCAAGCGAGAACACACAGGCTGAGGATCTTTTCCTCATCCAATTTGGTGAGACCCAAGACCGCACCCTGCGGATTGGCTCACGACTGTCCGAGTTGGATAAGGAAGCCTACCGAAACTTCTTGACGACGAACTAGAACGTGTTCACATGGTCCGAGGAAGCTCCCCAGGATCGCACCAGAGCTAATAACCCTATAACACCCCAAATTTTTCTAGGATTTTACAGGGATGAAATAAAATTATTAAGTATTTTAAAAGGCTTAATGGGCTAGTTAAATGAATTATTGATTAATAAATTAATTTAAAAGCCCTATATTAACCAAAGGGCTAAGCCCACTTAAACTAGGCCCAAAAACCCAATCCCAAAGCCTTTTGGCCCAAGACCATTATTAGAAACATAATTAGGATAATTCCCTAATTTAATTGGATAAATAGGGAATAAATAGAAGTAGAATTGAACTAAAATTCAAATTGTCGGGCCCTGGATAGTAGCGGTCTATCGCAAGACCGCTACTTGATGAAAGCGGTCCAGGGGCGACCGCCTTCTCCTTCTGAGAACGAGAGTTGCACAGACGTGAAAAAAAAGGGATTTTTAGCATCCCAATACCTATGGTTCAATGCTATATGGCATGATAACCTAGTCTAGGACTCTTGGGGATCAATCATACTCTAAATTAGGACTCCTAATCTGTAACGACCCGAGAATCCGATTACCGGGAGAGACCCGATAACCCGAGACTCGAACCGCCGCCCACGAGCTGGGAGGGCTCGGAAGGGCTGAAAGGAGTGTGGAGGCACGAAGAAATAGGAAATAAAGCAGGACAACTCAACAAAAAATAGAAATAAATAAACAACTGCAGCTACAACCGAGTCCAGTCCAATAGAAAGTACAGTCTAAAGCAGTAAAAACGTACCACATGCCGAGTGAACACTCGGCCCGGCGAGCTGGCAACTGAGAACCTCCGAACAGCACCCTCGAACCTCGAGGAAGAATCACCACACCTGAAAGGCAGGGAGTGAGTCTCCAAAACAGAGACTCAGCAGGGATCCTGCGGAACCCCACCAAGAACCAACGGCGGCACAGAAAGCTGTAACTACGGAAGCAACAGTAATAGTAGGAATAGTAAACCCGGTGGCCGGTCGAAACACGGCACTACAACTACTCCTACTGTACCAGAACGCACACCTCGGGCTCGCAGTCGAGGTTACTGAACCACACTAGTACCACCTACCGAAGTAGAAACCCACGGCAATCGCACCGTAGAGGCCTGTCTCCCAGAACACGGCCAACCTGGACACGCTGTCCAATGTGCAACCTCGACCACCTGGTCGCAGGTACCGCACAGCAACCCGCAACCTCGGTAAAGCTACTAGCAATAGTCTCACGGCATGAAAATCAACACACGCGCCACAGCGAGACCACCGAAACTCAACGGTCAACATGACTAAACCCGAAGGTCAAAGTCACAGAGACTGACAGTCTGTCGCTCCCGACTCGACATGAGTACCTCCCACCAGAAGCACAGTCGGTAGCATTCCCTGACGTCTTACACCGCACCGCAGGTGAACTGCCTGACGTGGTAGCTCCTACCAAAGGCATGAACACCGCACAAGTAACCACAAATGAGTGACTAGCTGGGGTCACGCCCATCAATGTGAGTCCAACCGCCCCCAACCATGTGTGCACACACAGACCGCGCATCCCTGGTCTGGCCCTCTGACCGTTTTTCCCCTCAGTCAGACTCTGGCTGCAAGACGTGGGGCCCGACGGAAACCGGTCCACAAACCATCTCTAAGAGTAGCCTCTCCACCACTCCCTGGTGGGACCACACGCATGTAAGCAGGCTACGACTAGTGGAGGGTCACTGAAGGAGTAGACTCTCAAGTCAACGAAAAACAACGTCCGAATCCGACGACGTACGAGGACCATCCCATGTACCAGCACCGTCGCACGGCGACCACTGTCGGAGAAGGAACGGGACTCACAGCCCACGGCTACGCATGCACCCTACGCGAGAGTCGAGAAAACCCAAGTGACGCTAAGCCACTGGACTCTGGACAGTCCTCTAGATGCACTACAGCCAACGGTCCTTGAGTCAGAAGACTCGAGGTCAAGACCGTCTCACGCAACAGCATAATGCCGCCAATCTAGTCCAATCTCTAGGTCTAAAACCATGGTAGCATGAGAACCGAGGTAACTCACGAGCCGCCGAGACCATACCCTCGGGAAGGGAACTCACGGGACTAAGGCCACACACACGGCCCACGTAGAAAGCACAGAAGCACGATTCCCAAGGCAACTCGCACACCGCCAAGCTGCAGCCCAACTCAAGGAGAAGAGGGAAGCCACCAGCCCCAGACTGGACAACTGGGCTCACAGCCCAAGGCCTCACACAGGACCCACTCGGGAATTGCTTTTCGGAGAAACTGACGACGCACGCCAATACACGGTGACACGAGTCGATAACGCTACACCCGGGACTACAACGTACCACGACACCTGGCCCCGACGATGTGCACAGCATCCGTCAGGCCACGGGTCAGCACGTGATTCGAGAACCACACACCCGGGACTTGAATCGGTCAAAACGAAAACACCGGGTTAGACTGGCACATGTGCGGTTCACCCTGGGCCGCTCAAGGGACGTGCGGCTGGGACACAACCGCTCAAGAGACATGCGGTCAGGCAGGAGCCGCACAAGGCCCTAATCGGACTAACCCCAAATGGAGGATGGACGGTTAGGGCTGGACCGCCCAAAGGGATGTGCGGCCAAAGATCGTTCGCACAACCCAACCGACCTACTTCAGTGCTGGTCAAAATGGTTTTGACCAAACCGCACAACCCAACTGACACTAAACTGTTGACAAAGGGTCAACTGGGATAAACAGCCAACGCCTAGCCGCACAAGCCCAAGGAAGGACAGACGGCTGGGGACCAGCCGCCCATGGGGGAGACATGCGGTTTTCACCTGGCCGCACATCACATGTGTGGTCTATCGCCAGACCACACAACCCCAAAACCAAGAGAAGATGAACGGACCAGAGGCAGCCGCCCATGCGATGGGCGGGCCCTGGTTCGACCACCCAACCATCACGGCGGGTAAACCCAGGGGGTCGCCTGATCGTGGCCTTTCCACGCCCTGTTCGTGCCAAAACGAAGGGGATACAACCACAACCACCCTGGCAATCACATGGACTCCGACCGGAGTCAAAACGACGCACGAATCGTGAGAAACGAACGATTCTACCGAAGTTGCCCTAAAAGGGTTACTGAGCTTCCTGGAGCTCTATCGGTCCAACGGGACCACCAATCGAGATGAAATTAGAGGGAAAAGAACGCTCTCGCCCCAAGGAATCCGTTGACAGTAACCGATCTGGAAACCGTCGCCGTTTCCCGACCGACCCTACGAAACATACAAAACCATGGTTTCGCTAGAACGGACCCAAACACAGCCGTTTTCACGCCGAACAGCGTGCAATGGCAGAGAAAATGAGCAGAACGTAGCAGTGTTCTGTCACCCTACCTCCACCGAAGAAATCGCGCGCCGAAGCGACTAATCAACGCCAAAAACCGCCCAGAACGCGGACGTCGCCATCTCGGAATCCACCGAGGGATCGCCCCCGCAACCACCTCGATCCTCGCCCATTCTCGCCCACGTCCTCGCCCGCGCCGCCTCCACCTCGCTCCGTCGGCCGCCGGAGAAGAGAGGGGAGAAAGAGAGCGTGAGAGAAGAGAGAGGGGAGTGAGTGAGAAATGAGAGGGAAGAGAGCGAGAGAGCTTATATATAGGGAAAATCTGGAAATTTTGGAAAATACCAAAAAAAAGGAAATCATGTTTTCGCGATCCTCGGAACGCACCGATCGCAACAGTACCACTCGCGCCCAGGTGAACAACCCGGTTCACCCGCAACGAAGTTCCGAAGGTATTACCGAAACACACATCGGGAATCAAAAAACACACGTGAAAAAGCCGCGGAACGCTTCCGGGCCTCCGAAACAACTCCAGATCGCGCCGATCCGAACACGAAAGATGTCCGAAATGAAATTTAGAACACAACGGATTCAGACACTCCGAGAAACCAGATCCGGGACCCACGAACAAGGATCCAAAAAATCCGGGGCATTACAGTCCTCTCCCCTTAAAGGAATTTCGTCCTCGAAATTCAGGACCTAGCCCGAAGTCACAGGGGAAGAACACCGTAACCCACTAACAACGCTGTCAGAGCCCCAACACAGAAACCATGATTCACATGAAGCTCCAATCCTGAGGGACACATCCATACTTAAACACAGACAACACCGTCCAGCGTCACCTCAGACACCACGAAAAACCAAACACGGCACCGCTGCTACCATCTCGCTCACCGAGGAGACACGACCCTCGCGCGAGAGACACCCACCGATGCAACCCATGGTCGGCAGACGACCCAGACGCCAGTTTTGCAAACCCGCCGACTGGTCGCACGCCTGACACAAGGGTACAACCAAAACCGAGCTCCCACCAGCTCACGCAGCCATCTCAACAGACCGCAACCAGAACAACGGCTCAGCGCCAAAAAACACCCCACACATGGCAAGCTGAAAGTCAGACATAACACTGTGCCAACTCTGTCAGAGGATAAACTTCGACAAAGCCCAGATCCCGTCCGGAAAGGCACATCTCAAAAATGACCACCAAAGGTCTCGCTGGCACACGGCTCTCGCCACGCTTGAGCCCCAACAACCAGCATCCTTTGTCTGTGAAAGACCACGCGCCGATGATCACCAACCGCTCCCTCAGGTTCTTCCTTCTTTCCTGGTCCTCTACCGGAACCGAAGGAAACATTCCAAACCTCGGCAAGCCATCCGTCGACTCCCACACAGACCGATGCCACATCTCGAGCCACACTCCCCTCGGACACCGCCTCCGAACTCGATCATCGCACCAACCTGACCTTCTCAAGGGAGCACGATGAAACCGAATGACAGATCCTGGCGTCTTCAGTCATCACCTCACTCGACTCAGACTTACAGGGGAACCAACCCATGCTGGTCACCAAACCAGGGATAACCTTTGCGACACCAACGTCCTGTCAAGGACCACCAATCCGACGCCAACTTCACGAAAAGGCCTCTGCCCACAGGCGTCACTCTTCTGTCTGGTCTCATCAAATTACTCAACTTCCGTCAGGCGACATCCTCAACAACCCTATCCGGGCCCAACACCGACGCCTGACACGGCTTCCACCACAAGAACAGGGTACTCATGTGGCGCACTAGCCAGCACATTCCCCAACACTCCATCCTGCCAGTGCCAAGAACCACAATACCTCGGGCAACGGCACGGAAACAACACGTTTTGCACAGAGGAACCAATCCTCCAATGCTCAACGCAAACTTAGGAATCTGCCCGTAGCAACCAACGCTACGATCCTGAACCAGTGGGTCACAAGCCCACCACGCTTCCGCTGCGCACTTTGATCCGCGCGCACAGCCACAAATTCTCAGAAACACCGGCCAACCAGCACTCGTCCTTTCGGAAAAGCGCCAGTACCCTTACACGACAAGGGAATGGGCACAACTCTCGCAGGCAACCACCTTGCCAAAACAAGGAGCACGTCTCGCACGGACTTCATGGCACACAAGGCCAACCAATCCGAACACGCAATGCAAGACGACGAACCTTAGCCCAACACATCTCTCCAACCAAAGGGGAAACCAAACGCACTTCCGACCAACGGAAGAATACCACGCTCGACCTGACCTCGAACCTCGCGCACGTTGGAAACGGCACCATCCAGCACCAAGGAAAACCATCACTTCCATCAGGTCAGCGCCTCTGACACACTCGGCGAGTGTCACGTCAGACCACGAACGCAGCATCTCTCGATGCACCACCACTGTAATTCCTCGAACTGCAACACACCACGCCAAGAGCCGCTACATGAGCCATAACGATAACCGCTGAAGCTCATCCTCGAGTCCCGAACTCGCCATGGAGCCTTCACATCTCAAGCCAACTCCAGGGCGAACACAACCCATCCACTGATAGAAACGCAGGAGCAAAGACTTACCGGGACATCTCTGCCAAATCCTGCCTCAAAATCCGTAGAACAATCGGGACCGACACGTCACTTCTGACGCCACAGAGCACGATAAGAACATCAGGCTCAACGAAACAGCAGTTGACCGAGAAGATCCTCCGCTCACCCGAGCACACTTCTCGACCAGAACACCTCAGGAGCTGGACAAACCTCAAGCTGGAGTGGCCAAAAACCGACAGCAGCTCCCTCGAAGCACGCTCATGGCCACTTAACCACGAACAATCCTCTCCAGCCACCTGACCACGCTGTAGACTCCTCGAACGCAGCACCGCGAGCTCACGCCTGCCAGCAACCTCTGCCCAACGCAGCACAACCAGGGCCACCACCGATGAGGGAGAAGGCTCTCGACCTCGATCCTTAGACCTCATGCTGGCACGAAAGCCGCGGACAGCAACCACCTTCACAGCGCCACGTGGCGCACTCAAGCTCTCGAGTGAGAAGCAGAGCGGAAAAATAAGCACAAAACCCTAAGCCAGGTGCCGACTGTACTGGACCTTATTGACTCTGATCACTGCAACATTTCGAATTCCTATGTACGTCCACAACCTCCGCTCTGATACCAGCTGTAATGACTCGAGAATCCGATTACCGGGAGAGACCCGATAACCCGAGACTCGAACCGCCGCCCATGAGCCGGGAGGGCTCGGAAGGGCTGAAAGGAGTGTGGAGGCACGAAGAAATAGGAAATAAAGTAGGACAACTCAACAAATAATAGAAATAAATAAACAACTACAGCTACAACAGAGTCCAGTCCAATAGAAAGTACAATCTAAAGAAGTAAAAACGTACCACATGCCGAGTGAACACTCGGCCCGGCGAGCTGGCAACTGAGAACCTCCGAACAGCACCCTCGAACCTCGAGGAAGAACCGCCACACCTGAAAGGCAGGGAGTGAGTCTCCAAAACAGAGACTCAGCAGGGATCCCGCGGAACCCCACCAAGAACCAACGGCAGCACAGAAAGCTGTAACTACGGAAGCAACAGTAACAGCAGGAACAGTAAACCCGGTGGCCGGTCGAAACACGGCACTACAACTACTCCTACTGTACCAGAAGGCACACCTCGGGCTCGCAGTCGAGGTTACCGAACCACACTACTACCACCTACCGAAGTAGAAATCCACGGCAATCGCACCGTAGAGGCCTGTCTCCCAGAACACGGCCAACCTGGACACGCTATCCAAGGTGCAACCCCGACCACCTGGTCGTGGGTAACGGCACGAAAACCGACACACGCGCCACCGCGAGACCACCGAAACTCAACGGTCAACACGACAAAACCCGAAGGTCAAAGTCACAGAGACTGACAGTCTATCAGTCCCGACTCGACAGGAGTACCTCCCACCAGAAGCACAGCCGGTAGCGTCCCCTGACGTCTTACACCGCACCGCAGGTGAACTGCCTGACGTGGTGGCTCCTACCAAAGGCACGAACACCGCACAAGTAACCACAAACGACTGACTAGCTGGGGTCACGCCCGTCGACGTGGGTCCAACCGCCCCCAACCACGTATGCACACACAGACCGGGCGTCCCTGGGCTGGCCCTATGATCGGTTTTCCCCTCAGCGGGACTCTGGCTACAAGACGTGGGGCCCGACGGAAATCGATCCACAAACCGTCTATAAGAGTAGCCTCTCCACCACTCCCTGGTGGGACCACACGCGTGTAAGCAGGCTACGACTAGTGGAGGGTCACTGAAGGAGTAGACTCTCGAGCCAACGGAAAACAACGTCCGAATCCGACGACGTACGAAGACCATCCCACGTACCGGCACCGTCGCACGGCGACCACAGTCGGAGAAGGAACGGGACTCGCAGCCCACGGCTACGCACGCACCCTACGCGAGAGTCGAGAAAACCCAAGTGACGTTAAGCCACTAGACTCTGGACAGTCCTCTAGACGCACTACAGCCAACGGTCCTTGTGTCAGAAGACTTGAGGTCAAGACCGTCGCACGCAACAGCACAAGGCCGTCAATCTAGTCCAATCTCTAGGTCTAAGACCACGGTAGCACGAGTACCGAGGTAGCTCACGAGCCGTCGAGACCATTCCCTCGGGAAGGTAACTGACGGAACTAAGGCCACACACACGGCCCACGCGGAAAGCACAGAAGCATGATTCCCAAGGCAACTCGCACACCGCCAAGCTACAGCCCAACTCAAGGAGAAGAGGGAAGCCTCCAGCCCCAGATTGGACAACTGGGCTCACAGCCCAAGGTCTCACACAGGACCCACTCGGGAATCGCTTTCCGGAGAAACCGACAACGCACACCAATACACGGTGACACGAGTCAAGAACGCTACACCCGGGACTACAACGTACCATGACACCTGGCCCCGACGACGTGCACAACATCCGTCAAGCCACGGGTCGGCACGTGGTTCGAGAACCACACACCCGGGACTGGAATCGGCCAAAACGGAAACACCGGGTTAGACTGGCACATGTGCGGTTCACCCTGGGCCGCTCAAGGGACTTGCGGCTGGGGCACAACCGCTCAAGAGACATGCGGTCAGGCAGGAGCCGCACAAGGCCCTAATCAGACTAACCCCAAACGGAGGATGGACGGTTAGGGCTGGACCGCCCAAAGGGATGTGCGGCCAAAGATCATCCACACAACCCAACTGACCTACTCCAGTGCTGGTCAAAACGGTTTTGACCAAACCGCACAACCCAACCGACACAAAACCGTTGACCAAGGGTCAACTGGGATAAATAGCCAACGCCTGGCCGCACAAGCCCACGGAAGGACAGACGGCTGGGGACCAGCCGCCCATGGGGGAGACATGTGGTTTTCACCTAGCCGCACATCACATGTGTGGTCTATCGCCAGACCACACAACCCCAAAACCAAGAGAAGATGAACGGACCAGAGGCAGCCGCCCATGCCATGGGCGGGCCCTGGTTCGGCCGCCCAACCATCACGGCGGGTAAACCCAGGGGGTCGCCCGATCGCGGCCTTCCCACGCCCCGTTCGTGCCGAAATGAAGGGGATACAGCCACAACCACCCTGTCAATCACATGGACTCCGACCGGAGTCAAAACGACGCACGAATCGCGAGAAACGAGCGATTCTACCAAAGTTGCCCTAAAAGGGTTATCAAGCTTCCCGGAGCTCTATCGGTCCAACGGGACCACCAATCGAGATAAATTTAGGGGGAAAAGAACGCTCTCGCCGCAAGGAATCCGTTGATAGTAACCGATCTAGAAACCGTCACCGTTTCCCGACCGACCCTACGAAACCTACAAAACCACGGTTTCGCTAGAGCGGACCCAAACATAGCCATTTCCACGCCGAACGACGTGCAATGGCAGGAAAAACGAGCAGAATGCAGCAGTGTTCCGTCACCCTACCTCCACCGAAGAAACCGCACCCCGAAGCGACTAATCCACACCAAAAACCGCCTGGAACGTGAACGACGCCATCTCGGAATCCACTGAGGGATCGCACCCGCAACCGCCTCGATCCTCACCCATTCTCACCCGCGCCGCCTCCACCTCGCCCCCGCCTCGCTCCGTCGGCCATCGGAGAAGAGAGGGGAGAAAGAGAGCCTGAGAGAAGAGAGAGGGGAGTGAGTGAGAAATGAGAGGGAAGAGAGAGAGAGAGAGCTCATATATAGGGAAAATCTGGAAATTTTGGAAAATACCGAAAAATAGAAAATCACGTTTCCGCGATCCTCGGAACGCACCGATCGCAACGGTACCACTCGCGCCCAGGTGAAAGGCCCGGTTCACCCGCAACGAGGTTCCGAAGGCATTACCGAAACATAATCGGAAAACACACGCGGAAAAGTCGCGGAACGCTTCCGGGCCTCCGAAACAACTCCGGATCGCGCCGATCCGAACACGAAAGATGTCCGAAACGAAATTTCAGACACAACAGAGTCAGACACTCAGGGAAACCAGATCCAGGACCCACGAACAAGGATCTAAAAAATCTGGAGCATTACATAATCGATCTAATCTCTCAAACTCTAGACCAACTCTATAAATTGAACCCAGTATCGACCTGCACGAACCCTTGCTTTGGCTCTTGTGGTTCGAAGGTAAGACGTCATCTTTTAGGGTTAACTCTTTTGAACTTTTTATTCCCTTTGGTATTAACTAACTCCCTTCCAAATTTCATGCTTGGTGTTCAAGCCGTTGAAGAGTTAGAACGTCCACAAGTGGCTGTTTCTCTACAGATCGCACAGGAATAGGCGTGTCTATCCAGCAAAGACTTGAAGCTTTGGGACGTTAGCAGAGGTAATTTTGTGTCTAGCCTTTAAAGTTTATTATTCCCCTTTGTATCTTATGCCTCTCCTCCAAATCTCGTGAATTTAGGTCACGAGGTTAAGGAGATAGAAGGGCGAGAAGTTGCTGTTTCTACGCAGGATGCGCAGGAACCAACACCATCTTGCAATTAGAAATTCAAACTCTAGGAGCGTTCCCAGAGGTAGGTTATCTCATGAACGGCTTGAACATCAAGTTAGGATTAAAAGCCCTCTAGCCTTGCTTGGTTTCATGCTTTATACACGTTGTATTTCATGTTTTTAATGGACTGCGCAACTAGGTTACATAGCATGCATATCGCTGCATCTAATGGAAACAAATGATAACTTTGGCCAAAATCACGCATCTCCATGCGCCAATACTATTCTATCATGTTCTACCTTTCGATATAACATGTTTTCATTCATTATTTACCCTAGGATAGGCCTTGCATATATCATTTACCTTATGTCTGTTACAGACAGAAGGCGGTTCCTCATGAACAGCTACTATCAGAAGGTGGTTCCTGATCGACCGCTACTTCAAGAAGCAGTTCTCATCTGATCGTCTTATTCTTTCTATTTTCTGCACTCTGTTAACTCCAAACAGAATGCAGATTAGCCATTATAAACATATATTTAGCCTAAGATATTAGGTCCTATTCCTAGTTATTATCTTACATTCATGATTTTGGTTATATTGTGCACCCACCATGATAGATTTCATGTTTTTCAAATGTTATAAACTTATTTTAATCTTATACTAATTTCATGCCAAAACCATATAGTTTGTATTAAAGTTAATTTCATATGACTTATGGAACTTGTTACATTGATGATTTGATCGCTGTTTCTACACAGTTCATTCTCATCTCTAAGTCTTTCTTAAGTACATAGCACGTATTCCGGTACGATGCAATTAGTTACACTTGCACATAATAGGCACACTCTCTTGGACTTGTGATCCTCTCTGTTGGATATTCCTTCCACCGGACTGGTGAACATGTTTCAAGGCCTCTGTAAGTCTCCGCGAGCCTGGGATTCCCACTAGGATGCCGAGCGGGTTGTACCCAAAAAGTCCAATGGTTTAGAAATCACTTATGTTACCGATGTTTTCTGCAATCTGGACAGATAACAGTTCTTAGGCGACAGCTACCATCAAGTAGCGGTCTTGGCATGACCGCCTTCTGCCAGATCAATCTTGCATTGACCTGTTCTTCGTCATGCGTCGACTCCAAATGATAGCGGTCTCTATCTGACCGCTATATTCAACAAACGGTCCTGAACAGACCGCCTTCTTCTATCTTATTGTGAAACCTAGGTTTGACCCAAGGGTTGGTCCTACTCTGCTCCTAGATGGTCTAATGATTATCTGGAACCCAAACCTTATTCAATAAGTTATTAATGAACTATGAAAAGTAATGAATGTACCGTTATGCTGCCAAATTCCTCTCGTAGCATGACCTTACCTTAATTCGACCTTGAACTCACATGTTCTTATTTTTGGTGCATTCTTACCTTGATATTATTATCATGAACTATTATTTGAAATTTACATTATAGACCAAAATTTATTATTTACTCTTGGAAGTAGCTTGATTTATAACTTGAAGATGCAAGAGCGGGCACTGACAGTGTCAAAGGGCTCGACACTAGCCCCCTCGACGGATGGCCGGAAATATACTGTAAACCATGGGGAATGATGAACACTGGCGTCGCATTGCCCCGGGAATACTTTTTTTATAAACGGGTGAAAACCACGAGGCTCATAATAAAATTATACATTCTTGTTACATGACTTTCTAGTGCATAACCTTTATGGTTATGAAAAGTATATTCTTGTTACATTCTAGTACATTCTCGTTACATGAAAGGCCGCATTACATTCTTGCTTGATCATGCTCTCATTCTACATGAAATTCTCACATATCTATAGTCTATGCCTTGTTACTTGTGTTATTACGTTGGTTTTATCGCATGTTTCACCGTATTTCATTTATCTTACCTTCCAGAGCTAAATTGTTAATGACTTAAACTTGCCTTCATGTTGATACGAAGACACCTACTGGGTAAGTGTGCTCATTCCCTACTTTTCCAATCATTTCAGGAGACTCTAGTGGATCGGATTCCGACTACTCGAATGACGGATCCGAGAGCGAGAGAGAATGAAGAACAAGAGAAGCCCTAGAATGCTAGAGTGTTATGAGTCGATTATGTAATTGTCTTTTTATTGAGTCTAGTGCGACGTTATGCCAAGAAGTTAAGTGTCTTTGTAAACTTATGATCATTATTCAATAAGATTGGAGTTTGATTAACTATTGTGCATTCGTCTTTTATGTGTGGATGTTATAGCGCTCTGATTATCATGCTAGCGTGAGGCTTATCTTGCCGGCTGTTTACGTTCCCGACTTGTTTCCGCTGCATATCTTGGGATGCGACACACCCACTAGCTAAAGTTGGACCCTAAATACCACCCGGTTTAACAACGTAGGAGACATTGTAATCCTGAGTGACAAGCAATCATTCGGGGACAAGTGAGCGAGAAATTGTGCTCCGGACTCCTCTGACCAACCCAGTATCCAAACTGGGTCGCCAATGTGGTCTTAGTTCCCAAGAGCAACGGGAAGTGGAGCATGTGCGTAGACTACACCGATCTCAACAAGGCCACTCCCAAGGATAGCTTCCCCATCCTACGGATCGACCAACTCATCGACGCGACGGTCGGGCACGAGATGTTGAGTTTCTTGGATGCCTACTCCGAGTACCTCTAAATCAGCATGCCCAAGCCCGACCAAGACAAGATAGCCTTCATCACCGGCCATAGCCTATACTTGTCACGACCCGATATATATGTACAACGGAAGATATTTGGGAACGTGGATAGTCGGCAATACACCTCAAGCTAGCAAGATAATCAGAGCGCTAAACATTCACACATATAAGAGTGGACACAAGGTAATATACTCAAAATTTCACTTTATTGAATAATAATGATAATTAAAGGTTTATAATCTGATTCTTGACTTGACTCTTTTAAACACTAGACTCAATAAAAGAGAAAATTACATAATTGACTCATGACTAATCATATGGACTCATATCTATGTCTTCTCTCGATCTTTAATCGCTCTCGGACACGTCACTTGAGTAGTCTGAATCCCCGCTAGAATCTCCTGAAAAGATTAAAAAGTAGGAAATGAGCACACTTGTCCAGTAGGTATCTTCGTATCAACATGAAGGCAAGTTTAAGTAATTAAAAATTTAGCCTTAGAAGGTAAGATAAATGAAATGCGATGAAACATGCGATAAAATCAAAGTAACAACACGAGTAGCAAGATATAGATCATAGAGATATGAATGTTAATGTAGAATGATAGAAAGATCAAGCAAGAATATAAAGTGGCCTTTCATATAATGAGAATGTACTAGCATGTAACGAGAATGTAATTTTCATAACCTTAAAAGGCTATGCAATAGAAAGTCATGTAACAAGAATGTATAGTTTCATGATGAGCCTCGTGATTTTCACTCGTCTATAAAAAAAGTACTCCCGGTGCAATGCGACGCCAGTGTTCATCATACCCCATGGTTTTCAACATGTTTCCGGCTATCTACCGCGGGGGCTAGAGTCGAGCCCTTGGACACTGTCCGTACCCGCGCTTGCATCTTCACATTATAAATCAAGCTACTTCCACGAGAATAACAATATAGTTTGGCCAGTAAAGTAAAGTTCAAACAATAGGTTCATGATAAAAAAATCAAGGTAAGAATGCACCAATTATGAACATATGAGTTCAAGGTCGAATTAAGAACAAGGTCATGCCACAGAAGAAATTACGACAGCATAACAGTGCATTCATTAATTTTCATAGTTCATTAATAACTTACTGTATAAAGTTTGGGCTCTAGATAATCCATAGACCATCTAAGAATAGAATACGATCAACCCTTGGGTCAAACCTTGGGTTACACATCATGTAGGGAGAACGCGGTCAAGTAGAGACCGTTTCTTGGAAGTAGCGGTCCGGTCGAGACCGCTATTAGGATAAGTTGACGCATGAAGGGAAAGAGTCGACGCAGTGAATGCTGGATCTAGAACGCGGTCACGCCAGAACTACTATCATGCAGTAGCAGTCACCTGAGAACTGCGACTTGGTCCAAAGTGCAGAAAATGCCGGTAAGATAGGTGCTTTCTGTTGGATATATGTGATTTTGATGATGTCTGAGTATGATTCATTACCATACTATTTAATTGATTAAACTATGCTCTAATGTGCATGATAATGTCTTTGATGCTCCCAAGCTATGCTCATCAAGAAAAGGCACAGAAGACTCAAGAATCACAAGATATTCAAGCAAAGTTTGAGAGAATTCAAGAAAGGGAAATTGAGAATTGAAGAAAGGACCCTGGCAGACCAAACTGCATGGAATATGCTCCTAGAAGCTAAGACATTGTTGTTTTACAGAAATCGAGGTAACTGGCTGCACAGAAAATAAGGCAGATGATAAAATTGATGGTCTGCATAGAAACCAAGAAAAGGTTGGCAAAAGAAAGGGAAATCAAACTGAGCAGAACTTAGATAAGAAGTGTAACCTCTTAAAGGATAGGTCGACCTCAGCTTCACTGCTCCGACCTCTTCAAGCCTTCAATACTATTGCATCGACCTCACAGCCTTATCTGTTAAACCCTCACAGCTGCCCCGACCTCCCAGTCTAGCTGCCTCGACCTCAGAAAGAAGAAACTCCAAGCAATTCTTTGATGCTCTGACCTTACAACGTTGCTGCTTCGACCTTAGATCTTCACAGTAGGCAGAAAAGCCCAAATGAGCTTCAGCGGTGTCGACCTTACGAAGCTGTAGTGTAAGGCCCAAGAATTTTCTGGGATTTAATATAATTATTAAGCATTTAAGTAGACTTAAGGGGCTATTTAAGGAACGAATGTCTATTTAATAATTATTTAAAGACCCATATATTATGTTAGGTTTAAATCCACCTAAATAGGCCCACAAGACCCAAATCCAAGCCCATTAGGCCAAGCCCAATGATAGAAACGTAAATTGGGTAATTTACGGATTTAAAATTAGATATATACACTAATTAGGAGATAAATAAGAAAAAAAATAAGAAAATCTAAATTTTTTGGATTTAACGCCAAATGGTGGTCTATCGCGAGACCGCCACTTCATCCTAGTGGTCCCTCCATGTAACGCCCGGTAATTTTGAAATAAGAATAAATATATTTAGGAAGAAAACCTATACATAATACATATTCTTACAAATAAGTATATAATGTTTAATAAATAAAATTTATTCAAATAAATAAATATCCAAGTGATATTCCTTCAGTGATGGAAGTAAGAAGGTTTGCTCGGATCGAACCTGCCTCTGATACTCAGGACAAGGACTAATAAAAGTTAAAGAAATTATGAGGAATAAAATCCCTATATACATACAAATTATTAATAGGTATATGAGGGTTAGTAAATAACAAATAGGTTTAGTTATATATATATATATATATCAAGATATATGAAACCCACACACATTGTAAGGGCCTTTAGAATACGTATATGACAAATAACAAGTTTTGGAAAAAATGGATAACAACATATTGACACAAATAAGGGCCCTTAAGTCTCAACCCACTCATCCATATATCTGTGCATATATATATATAATGTAATATAAATAAATATAATACAACGTAAATAATCAAGGCCAAACTCTGTACACAATCCCGTGACATCCTAAAAAGTCTGACAAAAGAACTCATGGACACTACTATTGTATTATAATAAATTTGAGAATGACATGTTATTTTTAGGTAAGCATTTAATGCACAACATAATTTTAATTGAATTAAGAATCATTAAATCTCGAAGAAAATGTAAATTTATATTTTATTACTAATTTATAAATTTTAATATTCCACATTTATTTCATTATAATGTTATTAGAAGGGAGAAGGATATATATATAAGATTTAATTACATTAAAGATATGTAAAAGATAAAAGAATGAGCATATATGCAATTTCGGTTCTTTCAATGGGCATTGAGAAAAGGCCAAAAACTCAATTGACGCCTCTTGGTACAGGCGTATCCAACGTGCAAGACGACTTAAAGCAAGTCGTTATTTACAAATTAGCAAAAATCAAATAAAGTATATAGTTAAAGAGTTATAAAAATAATAGGGATATATACATAATATTAGTCTTTTGGAGGTTAGATGGCAAGGTCAAAAACTAATTGACGCATGCACGTTCAGGCGCATACAATGCATATAATGACATTAACTAGGTCGTTATTTCTTTAAGAATGAATAGTGCCATTTTTTTGCATTAAAGAATTTTGGAAAACAAAATTATATGTAAAAATATGGAAAAATGGAAAATTCATACCCACAAAATTTCTCAATTAGATCACATCAAGAAAAAAAGATAAAAATCCAGAAAGATCGTTACACCTTAAATTAACGTTAATTTATAACAAATAGGCCAAAAGGTGAATGACGCCTCCGAGCAAGTCGTCATTTAATTGAAGACGTACAAATAGGCGCTAATTAAAGAATTGACGACTGTGTGAACAAACGTCATTTATTAAAATAACGCCCCAACCTGAGGCGTCATTTCCAAACGGGACCCGTCGGTGTTTGGTTCGAACAGGGATGTTATCTGGGTAAGTTTGGGTTAGGAAAGGGATCCATACGTGGATATCTATGGTTAGTAAGGATTCTACATAGGAGGTTTAAGTCCCAATCGAACTCCAAGCCCATTGGATTACTAAAACCCTATAAATACCAACCCCTCCGCTGAGCCAACCTGCTGGCTCTTATTCTTCAAACAAACGTCCTGCTACTGCGAGCGTGAAGAACATAAAGAAGTTCTTCTACTTCATCCTTTTCCTCCTGCTACGTTGGAAGGGTGAGGGCATCATCCTCTTCTTCCTCTTCCTCCTACGGGTTGTCTGCAACAAGAAGGGATGCAGGAAGCATTTTCTTCTCTACTTCTTCCTCCCTGCTGGCCGTTGCTGCTGTTGCTGTTATTCTTCTTGCAAAAACAGAGCATCGGATTTTTGGTTATTTCACCACCGTTCTTCACGTTCTAGCCACCAAATCATTACCCAAGGTAGGTTTTCTCAAGTTTTATGCAAAACAATGTTAATAACAAGTCTGTGCATGCATGTAGGATGATAGTGATCAATAGGAAGATTCACCAATTTCAGAATTATGGTTTTATGCAAATTACAGTAAATAGCGACCCAAGATAGGGCGCTATTTGATTCAACGACCGTGCAAACAGTCGTCAATTCGTTAGATGATTAATAATTACACAATGTTCAAAATTTAATAACTTTGAATCTTGCTATCTAATCTAATGCATGATGATACTACTAGAATCCTGCTATTTTTCTCTACATGACCATGTGATTATTTTTGTAAAATTCCTTTTATTTAAAAGGTGATACTGTTCATGACTAAATTACATAAAGATTGAAATGACGACATGCACCCCGCCATTAAATTGAAATATGACGCCCCTGACCTACGCTCTATTTACTGAAATGGTGACTTAGCCCAGGGCGCCATTTATTTAATATTTGAAAGTTGAGAATGTTACCGATCTTAATATATTTTAGAACTTGGAAACAACGACTGAATGAACAGTCGTTATATATTGAAATAGCGACCCTGCCCAGGGTGCTAATTCATAAATTGAAGACTTGATCTAAGGCGCCATTTACCTGAGTTTTTGATTTTCATGGTTTTCTGTAACCCTTGACAATGGGTTATGTATCTACGTACTATATTTCGTTCCGTGAATATAGTCCCATGTTTCACGTTATTTTATCGATTACCCCCTAATTCTCGGTGATAGATGAACCCCCTACTGGACATTCCGTTCCTTCGGATTGGTGAATTTATCATAGAGACCTCCGTAAGTCTCCTCGATGCCTTGGATTCCCTCAAGGCCGATTGAGCAGGTTGTACCATAAAAACCCTTAACACTTTTATTACCATGTCCCTCTAGGAACATGGTATACCGGCCCTCATGGTATGCTAAATAGCCACCATGAGATTAATTCTTGAGCTAATGGAATGGGACACCATGCCATTACTAATCACCTTGGATTGCGTGCCTCCACGTAGACACCAATTCTGTTACCTTATCATGTACAAAGAACGAGCGCTCATGTGTATATGAACGCTTATTCTTAACACCATGGCACCCACTAGGGAGCCAATTCCACCTAGTTTTTCGATACATTCCGCAAGATCTACCTTAAATTCCTACAAGTTTCATTCCTTTGGAATTCTACATTAGCTATAACTATCGTGGATGTCGAAAAATACATTATACAATGCCTGTGCATATAAGGGCCCGATCTGGTCCTGGGAGGAGCACCAGAAAGTACTAGTACCTATGGGAGTTGTAATGATCGCGGTGTGGCATTGCACCGAAGTACTCGTCGTTCTAGAGACATTCCACTTACTCTCTCTCTCGTGACTTTACATGATATTACTTGCGTGCGTGACTCGTCGTGGTACTTGCTAGAACTCTAAATAGCCATTATCTCATGCTCGATACTATCTTTAACTTTTGCTTATCACGTTTTACTAGAACTTCCATATCTCAGTTTAATCGATATACTTACATTCTATTTTTTACGATCACTCATGTATATTAGACTTGCATTCATGTAACATGTAATTACTTAAAGCTAGCTTGTTCTTGAGATATAATTCCTACTGAGCGTTCGCTCACCCAGTTTACTCTAACATTTTTCAGGTATTCAGGTGGCTAGCGAGACCGAGACTCACATGGGAGGGACAAGTGTGTAAACGAGCTTCGAAAACTAGTGAACCCGTGTCTTTTATCTTTCTTGAGTTTAGATAGTATTTCCTATTAATTGTCTAGCCAAGATCGCTAGCGTGTCTTTGGTCATTTCTTTCCATTATGTTGTAGTCGAGTCTGCCAGTTTTGAAATTTGAAATTGTAAGAGACTTATATTTGAAATAATATTTTTATTGTTGCTCCAAATTATTTGGTCTCATGCCATTGCTCTTGATCGTTCACGACTGTTTAACTGCCACGTTTCGAGCAAACGACACGTTCCGCTGCTATCGGTTCGGGGCGTGACAGAGGTGGTTTCAGAGCTTCGGCTTTCACAACCTCAAGTTATTAGGTTCCAATGATAGGTCAAGTATCGTTGTCAGTCATATCAGAGTTTCAGCTTTCACATCCACAAATTATTAGGTTCCAATGATAGGTCAAGTATCCTTGTCAGTTATATCAGAGCTTGGGCTTTTGAATCCCTTAGTCATTAAGGTCAAATGATAGGTCGAGTATCCTTGCCAATCATATCAGAGCTTCGGCTTTCAGTCCATAGGTCATTAGATTCAAGTGATAGGTTGAGTGTCCTTGTCGGTCATCCTATAGGAGTTCCGTGAGAGATGGGTAGAACTTGGGGTTAAAGTTATAAAAGAATGATAAAATATTTACATTTCATTAACATTAATTCTTGAGTCAATAAATTATCTCCCCACTCATCTTTACAGGAACCTGTGGAACGCACTAGGTTTCGTGTGTGAAAGTATCGGGATATCGGTGGTTATATCGATTCGAGACCATCTGTCCCACCGGGCGTGCCAGCTTGTGGAACGCACTAAGTTTCGTTGGGTGAAAGTATCGGGATATCGGTGGTCTTTTTATCGGTTTATCTAGTGCGAGGGCGTGCCAGTCACCTAGGTGACAATGTGTTCGGGCTTCAAGACTGGAGTGGTCCGAAGCCCGGGGTGCGCTCCATCTGACTGATCAGATGATTGTGGATATCGGGTCGGGACTGGAGACCCGCCGCGCCATAAAGGGCGCGACGTTAATTACATCCCCTCAGAGAGGGGAAGACCTCTGATTAATCGCCAAGAAAAGGGGTCAAATGACCTAAAGATCGTTTTTCATTAAAGCATGCGAGTTGGGTTGACATGATTTAAACCCTCCGCGTCGGTATGTAAAACGGTGTTCAAAAACCGTACAAATACTTGCTGCGAGTGCGGCGAATTTAATGAAAGTGCGGGATTAGATCCCGGTATATATATATATATATATATATATATCAGTCACTAAGGACCATCCAGTATTCGGTCGAGAGTTCATATTCGAAGCATCGAAGGTAACAACAAAGACATTCGGATATCTACCGTAGGTACGGCACGTTTCATGTGGGTGCGGGATCGGATCCCGGAAGAAGTGGGTCAATTTGATGAACTATCGGCCCAAGAGGTGCACGGATCATGACCATGTCGGGGATCCCGAGGTCCATGTCCGATACCACGGGGCATCATCACACAGTCCGGGGGAGCGGGTCGTTAAGTGTAAGGCCAAAACTCGACAATGTGCGCCCTCGCACGCGGATCGACCTGCGCGGTCAGGTCGCGGGGTTCGACCTGCCCGGTCAGGTCGTGGGGGTCAAGGGGGCAACGCCCCTTGCGGGGGTTTTCGGGGGCAGCGCCCCCGGAACAAAATTTGGTTAAGGCGCGGGTAATAGAATTCCTTTCGTTTTTTTTTTGGGTTTAGTTCTCTTCCTTCGCTTTATTCATCAATTCAAGCCTTTTCTTCCTACTTAGTTAATTCCCTCCCCCTTTTTTTTTAATGAAGCACGCCGGTTGCAGAATGAGTCAAGGGGGCGCGCCGGATAGAGGCAGTAAGGGGGGGGGGGGGCGCGCCGGATAAAGGCAGTAAAGGGGGGGGGCGCCGGGTGGAGGTACCCATGGGGCGCGCCGGTTGGGGCGCGCCGGTTTAAGGGGTTTCAAGGGTGGGGCGCGCCGGTAAAGGGGCGCCGTTTTAAGATGTAAATGGAGACGGGGGGCGCGCCGGATAAGGGGCGCCGTTTTAAGGTGTAAATGGAGATGGGGGGTACGAGAGAGGTGTTAAATCGGCGCGGTGAGGGGTGACAGCGCCGGATTAGGCCACGCCGGGACATCGTTTCGTTCTGTGGACTTGTTTTGCTTTCTGTTCTTGATTCTATAGCCTACAGAAGGATCAATAGTTAGATTAATTGTTCAATTGACACCCTAGATCAATAGGATGAAGGTTTAAGCATCGTTGATGGTTTGTTAAGGTGAATGAGCAAGAGGTTTAAGTGTTTTATTCGGGGGGTTCAGTTCACAGAGTTTTACTGTGTGTTTCTTTTCTTTCACCCGTGGGCAAATTCTATGATACATTTATTCATTGTTCTTGGTGTTCTTGTATGTTCTTGACCCTGACGAAAATCGGGCAGCACCTCCCCTAGATCGGAAGGGTCTGGGGGAAAAGATGGGGCGCGCCATGCGGAGAGAACTCCGACGGCCCCGAAACATCCCGGTGTGTGCATAAGCAACGACACCAGTAAAATTACCCCATTAGGGGCCGGAGATCCCGAGGGCTAGCCTACAAGGGAAACCGGTGACCCATGGGTTGTTGCGATCGTATCGACTCCCCCGTTCGGGGCCGGAGGTCCTGAGGGCCAACCTACAAAGGAACTCCGACGACCCGAGGGTTGCCGTGATCGCGTGGCTGAAGACCGCGTGAGAGCCGAAGTCGGCACAAGAACACGGCGGAAGGGAGATCCAAGGGACAGCAGTAAAATGAAGTTAACGCATGCATACGTATATATCTATCTACAGATACATATGTATATATCTATGCATATATGATCCGACGGAAACATATAGACTTGCAAAAGGGAAGGGATGAGCGAGCATCAAAATCGGGTTTCATGAGGGAGATAAGTGAGGATCGGGGTTGAAGGCCCCATGCTTCATTTCCATTTAAACAGAAGAGCTACATCGGGGCTGGACGTCGCCGAGTAGAATACAAGGGGAGAGGGGAAAGACAATGACCCACCCTCACACGGCTGGCTCTCACTCTTCCTCCCCTTTCTCTCCCACTCTTTCTCTCTTCTTCTTCGCACAGGCTTCGGGCTTCAAGGGATTTCTCTCAGAAGAAAGCTTCTGCCTTTCAAGCTTCCAAGAGTTGTCCCTCTTCTCCCCCCGCGATCAAAGTTCCCCGTGGTGGGATTTTTATAGGGGCCAGTGGCCCTGTCGAAGGGAGAGCCCCCCCCCTTATTTCTCTTTATTTCCTCTTCTTTCCATCTTGCTTCGCCTGCAACGCCTCTGCCGTGTCGCCGTGTCGAGAGCCGTTGTCGTGGACGTCACCTCTGCCGCGGCTATAGTGTGACCGGGAGAGGGGTAGAGGCATGGCCTCCCCCTTCGCTGGCATGTACACCGCTAGCCACGTTTGCTTTCATCATTTGCAGGGGAATGGGCGGCCGGCTGACGGAGCAAGCATTCGACAGTGCGTGGCTCGAGAGTTTCCATTTAAAGAACATGCTTGGATGCCCAACGGATCGAAGCAGACGTTTTAGCCATTTCAGGCTTGTTCGTCGTCGTGCAGTTCCCAGGAAACAGGGGACCGTAATGCCGATGGGATGGGTCGGTTGCTCGCCAGGAAGCGCTTCAGAGAAAGGGGTTAAAAGGTTAAAACGGCGCCATATTCAAAGGGGCGCCGTTTTAAGCATCAAAGGGGGGCTTCGGGGCGCGCCGTGTAGCCAATGAAAAGAAAATGGGTTAAAACGGCGCCACATCCCAAAGGGGGCGCGCCGTTTTAAGGGGGGGGCGCGCCGTTTTAAGGCGCGCCGTTTTAAAGCCCCCTCGTGCCGTTTTAAGCACTAAACGATTCTTCTCGAAGTCGCGGCCATTTTACGTGAATGTCGACATTCCCGGAAGGTTCCGGTTGCTATGTATGACCTCTACAATGTTCCATTCGCAGCCTTTGGGGCCCGGTCCCAGACTCTGCGTGACTTTCGGTGCACGTCGGGCTGTGTCGGAGTCCCCGACTCTTCTTTGATTCAGCTCTCGACACGGCCGGCTGTAGAGTTGTGGCCATATCTTCCACCCGGGGGGCTCCCTCATCGGCTAGCGGACCACCAAGCGAGTCCTCATCCTGATCGGGCGAGGCATGAGGTTTATTTGGCATTTTCATCTTCGGCTTGCTCTCGAGTGTCGAGACGTGCATGCCGTATGATCATCATTGACATTTTTCGACGTCCACAAATGCCCCCCACTCGCGGGTGGCGCAAGCGAGGGATGAGTGCGCGGGGATCGCGAGTGTAGAGTTCTTCGACAGGACGTCTGTTCTTCCGAGCCAGTGGGATGCTAGTCCGGTGCAAATTTACGGGAAAGCGCTCACTCCTTCAGCGAAGGGATGAGGGGATCGCTTCACCGCACATGCACACGGACTGGCATATCTGAGTGGGGGTTTGGTCGACGGCATGGTGGAATGCCGAAGCAAGAAGGAGGGGTTCAAGTTTCTCTGACTTGGGTGAAAAGTCAAGATCGGATCGCACGGCTGAGGCCCCAGAAAGGCCTTAGGCGCCGTCAAAGGTGGTTTGTTGACACTGGGGTTGCATCAACGCAAGGATTTCAATCTTCTTCCGACCCAGACGAAAGGTCTAAATCGGAGCTTTGGCGAGGGTGCCGCATAAAGTGGATTCGTCAATGCTGGGATTGCATCAACGCAAGGATTTTGGTTTTCTTCCGACCCAGACGAAAGGTCTAAATCGGAGCTTCCGGCGAAGATGCCGAGTAAAGTAACACTAAGGAACAACTTCTTTCTCATTCTTTTTCTTTTCCGTCTTCTTTTTTTTCTTTTTTTCTTTTTTTTTCTTTATTTCTTTCTTTTCTTTTCTTTTCTTTTTTTTTTTGATGATCACGGTGGGACCGGATCACAAAGGTGTGATAGTATCGTCGACATTGGGTTTATGTCAACGCAATGGAATCGGGTTTAATCGGCTTAGACGGAAGGTCTACGCCATGCTGCTCGGTTGAGGCCTCGGAGGGCCATGGGCGCCGAGTTGAGTTTTCGGATGTTTTATGTAAAAAGCTCCATGATGGAATCCTCTTCATTGTGGGGTAATGGTTTCAGTTGATCGCCGAGCTGGGGAAGCGGCGCATGGTATAACTTCAGGTGTTTCCCATTGAGTGGTGGGAATTGAATTTCCCCCCGGTGGTTGACGATGACATAAGCACCGCCTTCATAGACTTTCTGGACCACATAAGGTCCTATCCAGTTTTCATTCAGTTTGCCTTTGGGGTTGGCCGCCATGACTTCTCTTCGCTTGACCATGACTAGGTCTCCCATCTTGAATTCACGTTCTTTGACGAGTTTGTCAAAGGCGCGGGTCATACGGGCCTGGTAGACCTGTATGTTCTGCTGGGCTCTGAGCCGCCGTCCTTCCAGATCGGAGAGCTCCTCCAGTCTTCTTTCTATATTGGCTTGGCCATCTTTGACTAATTCGTGCTGGATCGCCACCCGTAGTGAGGGTACCTCCAGCTCTATCGGCACGACCGCTTCTGAGCCATACACCAAGGAGAATGGTGAACAACCTGTCGGGGTCTTGTACACAGTGCGATACGCCCATAGCGCTTCATACATCCTGTCTTCCCAATCCTTCTTGCTAGAGCTGACCGTCTTGGCAAGAAGTGTGCATAGTGTCTTGTTGAAGGCTTCCGCTAACCCGTTTGCCTGCGGATTATACGGAGTGGACGTCCTCCAATCAATCTTGAATTTATCGGCCAATCTATAGACCTTTTGGTTTCGGAAGTGGCTTCCGTTGTCAGAGACAATTCGATCGGGCACGCCGAATCGGAATATGATATTTCGACGGACGAATCTGGCCACGATTTCTCCCGTCACTTCTCTTAGAGCCACAGCTTCAGCCCAGCGAGAGAAGTAATCTGTTGCTGCTAGAATGTATTTGCATCCCGCTGAAGACGCGGGGAGCGGGCCCACAACATCAGTACCCCATTGAGCAAAAGGCCAACTGGGCACCGTTGGGTGCAAATGAGCTGGAGGTCTTCTTGGGATCGCAGCATGCTGCTGGCATTTATGACATGACTTGGCATACTTGCAGCAGTCATCGAACATAGTCGGCCAGTAATATCCCAGCTTCTTGACTTCAATCTTCATTTTCGGCCCAGCTTGATGAGCACCGGCCGACCCGGCGTGAACTTCCTTCATAACCATCCAAGCCTCCTCCATGGATATACATCGGAGGAGCACCTTTCTTCCGGCATCAGCCATGGTTCGGAACAGAGTTCCATTTCTGACTTCATAAGAATCTTTTGTTCTGATCAATCTGATCCTTTCTTCCCTCTGCTTGGGCAATTCTTGGTGTTCAAACCATTTCATTAGGGGTTCCCTCCAATCAGGAGAGTTAGTTGTTTCTGCTGTCGCAGCTTCATATTCTTCTTCGTCACCTGGCTCCTCTATCATGCTGGGGACCTGGCGCCTGTTTATGACTGTTATGTTGAGGGATTCGCCTGGCAGGGCCGCCAGTGAGCTTGCTAATTTTGCTAGTGCATCAGCCTGGGCATTCTGGCTTCGGACGACATGGCCTACTTCAATGAAGTAGAACCGCCCCATGAGCTTCTTCGCCTTGGCGCAATACGGAAGTAACCCGGGCTTCCGGACGTCGAACTCTCCTTGTATCTGCTTGACAATCAGCATAGAATCACCAAACACCTGCAGCATTCGGATCTCCATGTGGAGGGCTATCTGAAGACCGATAATCAAGGCCTCATATTCTGCTTCATTGTTCGTGCACGGTTTGTTGATCGAACACGACGTATGCAACACTTCTCCTTCTGGGGATTTGAGGACGATGCCTGCTCCAGCCCTTATCCTCGCATGCCCTGATTGAGATGTCTCCGTTCTGGATGCTCCGTCGAAGTATAACTGCCATATGGCTTGACGGACTTGGTCCACTTCCAGTGTTTCATCTTCCGGAAGTTCCGTGACAAGCGGGGAATTCTCAGGCACAGGGTGTGCTGCAAAGAAATCTGCTATCGCCTGGCCTTTAATAGCCTTTTGCGGCACATATGTAATATCAAATTCCATCAAAATGACGGCCCACTTCCCTAGTCGCCCTTTCAGCGCCGGCTGGGACAAGAGATGTTTGGCTGGATCGGCCCTTGATATCAGCTGTATTTCATGTGAGAGCATGTAATGCCTCATTTTCTTGGCCGCAAAGACCAAGGCAAGACAAACTTTCTCGATCGGGGTATACTTTGCTTCTGCCCCGACCAGTCTTCGACTGAGGTAATAAAGTGCCTGCTCCTTTCCCTCGTCGTTGTTTTGAGCCAACATTGCCCCGAGTGAACATTCGGTGGCGGCTATGTAGAGAATTAGCGGCCGCCCTTTGACAGGTGCCCCCAGCACTGGTGGGGTCTTCAAGTATTCCTTTAGCTTATCAAAAGCCTTCTGGCATTCTTGATTCCAGTCGAATGGCGCATCTTTCATCATCAACTTATGAAATGGTTGACATCGGCCGGACAGGTTGGAGATGAACCTGCGGATATAGGCCAATCGACCCTGCAGTGATCGCAGTTCCGTCAGGTTCTTCGGAGGCGGCAGCTCCTGAATGGCCTTTATCTTGGAGGGGTCTATTTCAATCCCCCTATATCGGACAATGAAGCCCAGAAACTTCCCACTGGAAACGCCGAAGGCGCACTTCAGTGGGTTCATCTTCAACTCGTATTGTCGGAGCCTTTGAAATATAACCCTGAGGTCACTCAGGTGATCTTCTTTCTTTTGGGTCTTGACAACCAAGTCGTCGATGTAGCATTCGACCTTCTCATAGAGCAATTCATCAAATATCTTGGTCATCGCCCTTTGATAAGTGGCGCCAGCATTCTTGAGGCCAAAAGGCATCCTTTTATAGTGGAATATCCCCTTGGGTGATCGGAAAGCCGTATGAATTCTATCATGTTCGGCTATCCATATCTGGTTGTATCCGGACGACCCGTCCATGAAAGATAAGGCTTCATGGCCAGTGGTGGCATCGATCATGACTTCAGTGATGGGCACCGGGAAATCATCTTTCGGACAAGCCTTGTTCAGGTCTCGGAAGTCCACACATATCCGGATCTGGCCGTTCTTCTTCTTGACGGGCACAATATTGGCCAGCCAGGTGGTATACTGGTTTTCTGCTACGAAGTCGACGTCTATGAGCTTGTCAACTTCCTTGCAAACTTGGCTTATCAGTTCTGGCCTCATTCGCCGGGGTGACTGCTTTACTGGTTCGGCCTTGGGGTCAATGGCCAACATATGCTGGGTAATGGCCGGGTTGAGGCCCGGCATTTCTTTGTAGTTCCAAGCAAAACAGTCTCGGAACTCTTGTAGGAGCTTGATGTATCGCTCTCTTTCTTCTGGGAGAAGGAGGGCGCTGAGGAATGTTGGTCTGGGGTCATCTTTTGTTCCCAGATCCACTTCGATCAGCTCATCAACAGTGGCTTGGCCACCATCTTCTATCTCCGGGGGAGCCGGTTGCAAGTCGATGAAGCCTTCATCGTCTTCTTCAGCCTCGAGGGCATCATAGATGTCTTCTTGTACCACCCCGCTTAGTGGCAGGGCTTTGTCATCTTCTTTCAGAGGGGTTGAAAGGGGTGCTTCACTAGCTTCGGGCATCTTCCATCGGTGGGGCTTGCGACCTCCGTGAGCAAAGAGATCATGTGGACCCCGCTTCTATAAGCGACCACGTCATGCGGACGCGGTGGGTACACTTCATATTTTCCCAGCCTTAGTTCGCCCTTCCTGATTAGGCCTTGAGCGATATTTTTGAATACATAACAATTTTCAATAGGATGCCCCAGCACCCGATGATAAGGACAGAATTCGGGGTCGTCGCTTCGTTCGACATCCTCTGGCCTTTTGGATTCTGGCAAGGTAATCTTGCCGTAACGACAAGCCCATTCAAAAATCCTCTGAGTTTTGTGTCTTGGGAAGGAATAAGGCCTCCTCATTTTCTCTCGCAACGAGGCCGGTTGATTGGTTGAAGGATTGGCTACCTCCTTTGTCTTCTCCTTCGAATGCCCAGAAGTGCGGAAGTTGACACCTCCGGGTTTGTCTTCTTGCCTTGCCAGGGTGATGGCAGGATGGTATTTTGCCGGGAAGGCTTCAATATCAGCCGCTATCATGGCCAACTGATCAAGGGAGTGGACGTTAAGGCCGACCATCCGCTGCTGAATATCCTTCTTTAGACTTTCCCCGCAAGCCCAAGTGGCAACCTCGTGGCTTAACGGGGAGATGCATCTCACATATAGGCTTCTCCACTTTCTGATGTAGTCCAGGACGGGCTCATCATCTTCTTGCCTGTGGCTGTAGAGTTCTGCCCTGGTCACGAGGAAGTGCTCCGGGCTTGAGTGACTGTATCGCTGAGGGAGGATGTCCCCTGCTGGGTCAAACCAGCGCATACTTATTTCGGCTAGGTGCTCCTCCAGCCTTTCAATTTCCTGATGTAACCCGCCGAGCAGTGAGGGCAAGGTGGAGTCAGGCTGAGGGAAATCTGCTTCAGGACATCTTTCACCGGCCGGGCTTGTGACCTCTGCGAGGAGGGAAACCACATGGACTCCCTTTTCATGGACAGCTGCTTCATGGGGTTGTGGGGGCTTCACCTCATAATCCTCCATCTTCAATTCTCCTCTGTTGATCAGGTTCTGGGCGATATCCTTGAAGACATAGCAATCTTCTATAGGGTGGCCAAGGATTCGATGGTAGAGGCAGAATTTAGGGTCATCACTCCTTGTAGCATCCTCTGGCCTTTTGGACTTTGGCAAGGTAACCCTGCTA
This sequence comes from Amorphophallus konjac, assembly GCA_022559845.1. Taxonomy (NCBI): domain Eukaryota; kingdom Viridiplantae; phylum Streptophyta; class Magnoliopsida; order Alismatales; family Araceae; genus Amorphophallus; species Amorphophallus konjac. Next base: position 323,841,333 of record CM040118.1, on the reverse strand, counting down.
TAGTGGCAAGCCCATTTAAAGATCTCCCGAGTTTTATCCCTCGGGAAGGAATAAGGCTTCTTCATCTTCTCCTGCAACGTGAGGACTCGTTCCGCCGGCCGGCTAGTTGAAGGACCGGCTATTTCTTTCACCTTCCTCCTTGAGTGCATAAAAGTACTAAAGTTGGTGGTCAGGTACTGATTCTCCCATCTTGCCGTGGTGGCATAGGAGCCCCCCGAGTTCATGGATCTGCCCTCCCGGAGGTGGATACCCTCGGTAAGACCGGACAGTAGTTTGATCATCTTGGCCAACTGTGCCTTCAACATCTCAATCTCCTGCTGCTGCTCATAACATATTGCGAGCATAACAGGGTCACAAAGGGAGAAATCTGGAGTGTAGCTTGGACTGCTATCTTCCGTTTCGGCATCAAGTGGAGGTGGCAGCACCCCGCCACCGTGACTATCTGGGAGTGGTGCCTCGGAAGTCGATGGCACCCCCTCTATATCCTTGCTTAGAGGTGGGTTCTGGAGGAACACTTCTTCATCTTGAGCTTTGTCGGCTGAAGTCATATTCTGCTCTTTGCCCTTGGTTTCTAGTGCATCTGTGTCTTCTGGGGGACCGTCGCCAACTAGAGCTGAGACGGCTATCATGTTTGCTTCATAGAATTCTTCTGCTGAGAAACCCAACCCAGGGTGCTGGGTAATCTTCAGGAGCTCCCTATCCAGGTTCGGTGGATACCACAGCTTCTTGAACATTTGATTCCGACTTTCGGTCTGAAAGAAGGGCAATTGTTGCCCTCTAGCCATTTTCACCACTCTGCTGGATATATCCGGAAGTCCCATGATTGGGCCGACCGGGTCACAGATTTCTTCGGGGAATTTACAATCATCATCCCCTTTCACTGGATGTTCATCAGCCACATAGAATATCGTAGGTGGGCCCTCTGGGTTGGGCACCTCCCAGATCTTCAAGAATTCGACTGTTTGACAGTCTAAGTCTGTGGGGGGCTTCATGATCCCTGGAGGGACCTTCACATACCCAGGCAAATCTTCGAGCTTCGGAACTCCTGTCTCGAGGTAAATATTGAAGGGGATGGCTCGAACCACGCCTTCAACTTTAGAAATGTGTGACACTTCCTGCGGTGCCACATAGTCGGGCGGTGGTGGAGGGAACCAGTCGTCGTCCTCTGCTATCTCCTTCCCTTTGCTTTGAGTCGGCTGGGGATTCTGCTTCGGCTCCTCCATGTAAAGTGCAGCATCGAGCAGGTGGCATTCAAACACCTCAAAGGGGTGTAAGTCTGCAAATATTCTTTCTTCTTTTCCATCTCGGGAGTACTTAATGCACTGGTGCAGGGTTGAAGACACTATCCGATTCTGATGCAGCCACGGTCGGCCGAGCAATGCTTTATATGTGGTATCGGAGTTGATGACGTGGAACTGCACTTTGGTGGTGAAGTCTCCTAGTGACAGCTCAAACTCTGCTACACCCATGGGAACTTCAGACTTCTGGTTGAACCCAGTTATCTTCATATCCCTGACCTTGATCAGGTGCACATTAAAGTAATGTTTCTGGTAAACCTGGTAGGAGAGTATGTTTACTGCTGCCCCTGTATCGACCAAGATCCTATTTATAGGCTGGCCGTTCAACTGCCCCCTCATGTACAAGGGTCTGTTGTGGCTGACCGAAGGAAAGAGCATGTCTTCTTCGGTGAAGGTGATGGTTGTTCCCAACTGCAACTCAGCAAAATAGCTTTCATAATGCGCCGGGGTTTGCAGAGCCGCAATGACAGCCTGCCTGGTTTCCTCATCCAGGGAGAGTATCTCCCAGACACTGAATCTTGCTGGGATTCTTTTCAATTGTTTCAATATCCGAGAGCCGGCTCGGACGTTAGCTAACTTTGCTTCTTCGGCTTTGCTATGCGTGCCATGTTCTGGTGTCGGAGGAGTCGGCGGGGAAGATAGTTTATCTTCTTCGGGGGCCGCCCGACTCCGGCTTGCTTGGTCGGCTGGTTCTTTCATTTGCACGGGCTGAGCCACAGGGGTGGCGCCCTCATCATCTTTATTTGCCAGAGGGGGCATTCCCGAGGTGGAGGTAAGAGTGCTCTTGGCCTTGGACCCGGGCTGTTGGTATGGTTGTTTGCTCTTCTTCGCGAGCAAAAATTCGGCGAACGAGGGTACCACTTCGCCTGCTGCATCTTCAGGGTACAAGCCCGATGGAGGCGGGATTGCTGCGCCCTTCACTTCAGGTTCGGGGATTTGGTATGGCCGCTCACCCCTGAATATAATATTGTGATTGGCCGGGGGCAAACGTCCCCACCTTCTCCCAGACCTGGTGACATGTTGGGAAGTAGAGGCCTCGACTTGGTTTGCTTCGGTAGGTGCGAAGCATATTTCTTCTTCTCCCTCCTCTTCAGAGTTTTGTGCCATGTTGAACAAGGCCGACAAGGTATTGCAAGACAAAAGGCTGCATTTTCTTTTATTCTTCAGCTTCTTCTTCTTTTTCTTCTTCTCTTCTTTTACAGCTGGAAGCTGTTCTCGGGGAAGTTCATCCCATATGCCGGTTTCTTGTGTTTCGGGTTCAGCTTCTTCAGCCAATTTTAAGGATTCAAAATGTTCCCAGGGGACATATTCCTTCAGCCGCACTGGCTGGATCTTGGGTTGTTCATATTCTTCTAACCCGTCAATGATTGCCTGCAGCCGTTTAACCACCGGGCTGACTTGCATGTGCATCCGCAACAAGAGTGGCTTCTTCCTGTTGTCAGTCATTCTTCGGAGGACCAACTGAGGAGCAGTTTCATACCAGACCGGGGTGACAACCGGTGGTGGTGGCTGAGGCGTGACGCCATGAATTCGGACTCCCGGGGTAGGGCGGGATGTCGACTTTCTTCTTGTCTTCTTTGGCACCATCTGCCAATCTCCATGGCTCTCTGCGGGAGCGAGAACAAATGCCTCATAGGTGTGCATTGTACAAGTATCTGACACTTCTTCAGGCAGTTGTTGGTATAAGGATATCATATTTACGGTTGCCCCCAGCACTGGCAACTCATGCGGGCGGGGCGGGTCCACCTTGTGTTCGCCCATCTGGAGCTCTCCCTTCCTGATCATGCCTTCAATGATGTCTTTGAAGACGTAACAGTCTTCGAGGGTGTGCCCGAGCATCTGATGGTACGGACAAAATCGAGGATCATCTTTCCTCTTGATGTCACCGGGTCTCTTTGGCTCCGGGAGAGTAATTTTGTTATATTTGGTGGCCCACTCGAAGATGACCCGGGTCTTCTCCTTCGGGAAGGAGTAAAGTTTCTTCATTCTTGACCGCAAGGAGGCGGCCTCTTGTTGTTCAGCCTGCTTGGCCGGAGGAGCACTGGCGACTCCTTTATCATTGTCCTTCTGCTTCTCGAAATCCTTGAAGTCGATAGTGTTGACTTCTTTGGGCACGGACCGCTTCTCAATTGATTTTCCTTTTTGGGCTGAGGTGGCCGGTGCGGAAGAGTATTTGGAGAGGTAGGACTCAATTTCCACCACCACATTATTTAATCGATCAAATGACTTGATCTCCATCCCGATCATTTTCTTGAAAACTTCACGCTTCAAATTCTGCTTGCAGATTTGAACCGCATCTTCTTGGTGTGGCGGGCGTCTACACCTCATGCTGAGGTTCCGCCATCTCTTGATGAATTCTAGAGCAGTTTCATCATTCTTCTGCTTGGTTGCATAGAGCTCGGCCACTGTGACCTCTCTTTCGGTGACGTGGAACCGCTCCCGAAATTTTCTTTGCAAATCTGGCCAGTCATTAACGGACCCCGCCGGCAAGTTCGAGTACCATTCGAAGGCGAGCCCTGTGAGCGAGGACCCGAAGAACTTCAGTAGGTATGATTCATCAGTCGCCAGATCGCCCATCACATTGACGTAATAGGCTATGTGCTCCTTCGGTGACCCCTGGCCATTAAATTTGTCAAACTTTGGCGGCTTGCTGACGCCAGGAGGCAATCTCTTCCCCGCATGATGGACAGGGTAGGGTACCTTGTACACATCATATGAGGCATATTCTTCACTTCCCCGGTCGGCCAGCTTCATCTCGACTATCTGCTCGATCATGAGCTTGTTAGCCGTTGCCGGATCCACTGCTTCTGGGTAGAAATGAGCTGACTGCATCTGTGGCGTCGTCAACACCGTCGCCTGGGGTATAGTGGCGGTGCCTTGGTGTTGAGGAGCCGAAGGGGTCATTGGGGCCATGCCCCCAGCATAGTTGGGGATTGGCTGAGAGGCCGTCACCTTGGGTGAACCCTCAAATTCTCCAGCGCCTTGCCTGGATGTTTCTGGAGACGGTTCGACCTGCTTCGACGTGGAAGCATGCATGGTCAGTTCGCCCACCTGTCGCTTCAGAGCTTCGATCTCCTGTCGATAGGCTTGAAGCAGCATCAGCATCGCCGGGTCGAGGTGGAAGGGCTAGGAGCTTGGCCTCCCCCTTCTGTCAGAGTATCTAGAGAAGGCGCTACCCTTTCTCCTTCATCCCCAGTGGTAATCACGTTCGCTGCCATGGCGACCGCATCTGAACTTGTTTCACCGACGAGGGCTTGTATTATCTCAGCTGCAGCTGCTCCTCTTCTAGTTAGGGGACCCGACCTGCCAGCCAACCTGGCCATCTCTTCTTGGTCTTCAGGTAGGGCTCCATATTGGTTGGCCACTCCGGCCATATTACAGGTATAAGCCCGCATCTTTTGGTTTCTTCGAGCCGCCTCCCTGGTTGTCTGTCTAGGAAAGGTTAGCCTATCAAACACCGAGACTCTTGGTGGAGCTTCTTTACAGAGGGGCGGCCCATAGCACCCTGACTCCGCATATTCGATATCTTCCGGGTTAACTTGTTGCTTCCGGTTTCTTTCAGCATCATTCATGGCTTCTAGGAGCCGCTGAGTTCCCAAGAGGGTGTTTCCAAGGCTGTGGAGATATCCCCTCACGGCTTGAGTGATGTCGTCTTCTCCCCGGCTGGGGCAGACAGTTGGTGGTGATGCTTGCACTGGCGGTCTATAGGCGAGACGCCTCCGCTCGTGCATCATGTTGTATCTTCTTTCCTTCAAATAGATGTTCGCCTGCCGACCGTGAGTACGGAAGGCAGGTCTTCGAGACGCTCGAGCTGACGCCTCAATCTTCTCTTCTTCATCTTCCTTCATCTTTTTCTCGAGCCGGTCAGTCCTGACGAGCTCTAGTTGAGTTGAGGCTGGGGCCCGCCTGATGGGGACCCATGCTTGCTTGAATTTAGTCGGCTTCTGGGCCGACTCTTGCTTTGGCATGGACCTGATATGGTCCTCTCGCTCCCGGGCCAGTGCATGGAATTGGTTGTGCACCGGCACCATCGGGATTACCCTATCTGGTGAGATCGTGGCCTGACGGCCATTCAGGTACACTCGGACTCCTCCGATCATTACGGATTTGCCCGAGAGGGAAAGCCGGCCTTGCGGCGTGCTAGTGGTTCTCCTTGCCGCCCTCCTGGCAGCCGAGGTGCGCTTCTTCTTCACTTCAATGTGGTGGACATAGTAGCCCACCATCTTCACAGCTTCGGGTGCCGCCTCCACGGGGGCGACGGGCTCGACCTCCTTGACATCCAAGAGGTCCACGAACATAACCCCGAGGAAGTTGGGGAAGCCAACGACCGGGGGAAAATCGCCGAACTGGATCGGCACTGCCAAGTAGCCATGCTCGGCATGGCTCGCCACAACCAATGGACCGAAAGTGACAGCCATCGGTTCTTCAGAAATGGATCCCTCCTGCAATTTCAAAAATGCGGAAGTTAAGACTTCGAAAAAGGCCATTGGGCCCCTAATCTCGGCGAAAAGATGAGAGGTAGTCCAGTCCCACCGGGCGTGCCAGCTTGTGGAACGCACTAGGTTTCGTGTGTGAAAGTATCGGGATATCGGTGGTTATATCGATTCGAGACCATCTGTCCCACCGGGCGTGCCAGCTTGTGGAACGCACTAGGTTTCGTGTGTGAAAGTATCGGGATATCGGTGGTTATATCGATTCGAGACCATCTGTCCCACCGGGCGTGCCAGCTTGTGGAACGCACTAAGTTTCGTTGGGTGAAAGTATCGGGATATCGGTGGTCTTTTTATCGGTTTATCTAGTGCGAGGGCGTGCCAGTCACCTAGGTGACAATGTGTTCGGGCTTCAAGACTGGAGTGGTCCGAAGCCCGGGGTGCGCTCCATCTGACTGATCAGATGATTGTGGATATCGGGTCGGGACTGGAGACCCGCCGCGCCATAAAGGGCGCGACGTTAATTACATCCCCTCAGAGAGGGGAAGACCTCTGATTAATCGCCAAGAAAAGGGGTCAAATGACCTAAAGATCGTTTTTCATTAAAGCATGCGAGTTGGGTTGACATGATTTAAACCCTCCGCGTCGGTATGTAAAACGGTGTTCAAAAACCGTACAAATACTTGCTGCGAGTGCGGCGAATTTAATGAAAGTGCGGGATTAGATCCCGGTATATATATATATATATATATATATCAGTCACTAAGGACCATCCAGTATTCGGTCGAGAGTTCATATTCGAAGCATCGAAGGTAACAACAAAGACATTCGGATATCTACCGTAGGTACGGCACGTTTCATGTGGGTGCGGGATCGGATCCCGGAAGAAGTGGGTCAATTTGATGAACTATCGGCCCAAGAGGTGCACGGATCATGACCATGTCGGGGATCCCGAGGTCCATGTCCGATACCACGGGGCATCATCACACAGTCCGGGGGAGCGGGTCGTTAAGTGTAAGGCCAAAACTCGACAATGTGCGCCCTCGCACGCGGATCGACCTGCGCGGTCAGGTCGCGGGGTTCGACCTGCCCGGTCAGGTCGTGGGGGTCAAGGGGGCAACGCCCCTTGCGGGGGTTTTCGGGGGCAGCGCCCCCGGAACAAAATTTGGTTAAGGCGCGGGTAATAGAATTCCTTTCGTTTTTTTTTTTGGGTTTAGTTCTCTTCCTTCGCTTTATTCATCAATTCAAGCCTTTTCTTCCTACTTAGTTAATTCCCTCCCCCTTTTTTTTTAATGAAGCACACCGGTTGCAGAATGAGTCAAGGGGGCGCGCCGGATAGAGGCAGTAAGGGGGGGGGGGGGGGGGGCGCCGGATAGAGGCAGTAAAGGGGGGGGGCGCCGGGTGGAGGTACCCATGGGGCGCGCCGGTTGGGGCGCGCCGGTTTAAGGGGTTTCAAGGGTGGGGCGCGCCGGTAAAGGGGCGCCGTTTTAAGATGTAAATGGAGACGGGGGGCGCGCCGGATAAGGGGCGCCGTTTTAAGGTGTAAATGGAGATGGGGGGGTACGAGAGAGGTGTTAAATCGGCGCGGTGAGGGGTGACAGCGCCGGATTAGGCCACGCCGGGACATCGTTTCGTTCTGTGGACTTGTTTTGCTTTCTGTTCTTGATTCTATAGCCTACAGAAGGATCAATAGTTAGATTAATTGTTCAATTGACACCCTAGATCAATAGGATGAAGGTTTAAGCATCGTTGATGGTTTGTTAAGGTGAATGAGCAAGAGGTTTAAGTGTTTTATTCGGGGGGTTCAGTTCACAGAGTTTTACTGTGTGTTTCTTTTCTTTCACCCGTGGGCAAATTCTATGATACATTTATTCATTGTTCTTGGTGTTCTTGTATGTTCTTGACCCTGACGAAAATCGGGCAGCACCTCCCCTAGATCGGAAGGGTCTGGGGGAAAAGATGGGGCGCGCCATGCGGAGAGAACTCCGACGGCCCCGAAACATCCCGGTGTGTGCATAAGCAACGACACCAGTAAAATTACCCCATTAGGGGCCGGAGATCCCGAGGGCTAGCCTACAAGGGAAACCGGTGACCCATGGGTTGTTGCGATCGTATCGACTCCCCCGTTCGGGGCCGGAGGTCCTGAGGGCCAACCTACAAAGGAACTCCGACGACCCGAGGGTTGCCGTGATCGCGTGGCTGAAGACCGCGTGAGAGCCGAAGTCGGCACAAGAACACGGCGGAAGGGAGATCCAAGGGACAGCAGTAAAATGAAGTTAACGCATGCATACGTATATATCTATCTACAGATACATATGTATATATCTATGCATATATGATCCGACGGAAACATATAGACTTGCAAAAGGGAAGGGATGAGCGAGCATCAAAATCGGGTTTCATGAGGGAGATAAGTGAGGATCGGGGTTGAAGGCCCCATGCTTCATTTCCATTTAAACAGAAGAGCTACATCGGGGCTGGACGTCGCCGAGTAGAATACAAGGGGAGAGGGGAAAGACAATGACCCACCCTCACACGGCTGGCTCTCACTCTTCCTCCCCTTTCTCTCCCACTCTTTCTCTCTTCTTCTTCGCACAGGCTTCGGGCTTCAAGGGATTTCTCTCAGAAGAAAGCTTCTGCCTCTCAAGCTTCCAAGAGTTGTCCCTCTTCTCCCCCCGCGATCAAAGTTCCCCGTGGTGGGATTTTTATAGGGGCCAGTGGCCCTGTCGAAGGGAGAGCCCCCCCCCCCCTTATTTCTCTTTATTTCCTCTTCTTTCCATCTTGCTTCGCCTGCAACGCCTCTGCCGTGTCGCCGTGTCGAGAGCCGTTGTCGTGGACGTCACCTCTGCCGCGGCTATAGTGTGACCGGGAGAGGGGTAGAGGCATGGCCTCCCCCTTCGCTGGCATGTACACCGCTAGCCACGTTTGCTTTCATCATTTGCAGGGGAATGGGCGGCCGGCTGACGGAGCAAGCATTCGACAGTGCGTGGCTCGAGAGTTTCCATTTAAAGAACATGCTTGGATGCCCAACGGATCGAAGCAGACGTTTTAGCCATTTCAGGCTTGTTCGTCGTCGTGCAGTTCCCAGGAAACAGGGGACCGTAATGCCGATGGGATGGGTCGGTTGCTCGCCAGGAAGCGCTTCAGAGAAAGGGGTTAAAAGGTTAAAACGGCGCCATATTCAAAGGGGCGCCGTTTTAAGCATCAAAGGGGGGCTTCGGGGCGCGCCGTGTAGCCAATGAAAAGAAAATGGGTTAAAACGGCGCCACATCCCAAAGGGGGCGCGCCGTTTTAAGGGGGGGGCGCGCCGTTTTAAGGCGCGCCGTTTTAAAGCCTTCTCGTGCCGTTTTAAGCACTAAACGAATTCTTCTCGAAGTCGCGGCCATTTTACGTGAATGTCGACATTCCCGGAAGGTTCCGGTTGCTATGTATGACCTCTACAATGTTCCATTCGCAGCCTTTGGGGCCCGGTCCCAGACTCTGCGTGACTTTCGGTGCACGTCGGGCTGTGTCGGAGTCCCCGACTCTTCTTTGATTCAGCTCTCGACACGGCCGGCTGTAGAGTTGTGGCCATATCTTCCACCCGGGGGGCTCCCTCATCGGCTAGCGGACCACCAAGCGAGTCCTCATCCTGATCGGGCGAGGCATGAGGTTTATTTGGCATTTTCATCTTCGGCTTGCTCTCGAGTGTCGAGACGTGCATGCCGTATGATCATCATTGACATTTTTCGACGTCCACAGAACCTAGATAAAATGGAAGCGTCTAAGCCAAGCTTTGTTCCCGAGATGGTACTAGTAGATGTCCAAGCTTATGCAGACCTTGTTAGAAGAGTTCAGGAGCTAGAGAAGGCAATGGAAGAAAAAGAGAGAGTTGAAAGGAAGGATCAAACAGATAATTTTGGAAAGTTCACCATTACCAAGAAAAGGGTAAACGAGGGTGGTAGCTCATGAAAGTGTAAGAAGTGCAAGAAATGTAAAAGTGTAATAAGGAGGGAACTTCAACCGATCATTCGCAAGGTAAATGTAAAGCTTGTGGAAGATATGGTCACTAATCGAAAAAGTTTTGGTGGAGTTCGGGAGCATGTCTACTTTGCGGGAGCTTAGATCATAAGATAGCGGAATGCCCTAATTTGACCAAAAAGCTTCCAAGAGAAACTCAAGCTGTGGCCGAACTTGCCAAGAGAAAAGTTGGGGAAGGTACCTCTCACCCGTACTCCTAAACTAGTTCTTTTCTATACTTAAGATTTCTTCTTTACCTGTATAGAATCAGTTCCCCGTTAGGAATGGAAGGTGATGAGAATTTGAGGACCAAATTCTTTTAAGTGGGGGAGGGTGTAATGCCCGGTAATTTTGAAATAAGAATAAATATATTTAGGAAGAAAACCTATACATAATACATATTCTTACAAATAAGTATATAATGTTTAATAAATAAAATTTATTCAAAAAAATAAATATCCAAGTGATATTCCTTCAGGGATGGAAGTAAGAAGGTTTGCTCGGATCGAACCTGCCTCTGATACCCAGGACAAGGACTAATAAAAGTTAAAGAAATTATGCGGAATAAAATCCCTATATACATACAAATTATTAATAAGTATATGAGGGTTAGTAAATAACAAATAGGTTTAGTTACATATATATATATATATATATATATATATATATATCAAGATATATGAAACCCACACACATTGTAAGGGCCTTTAGAATACATATATGACAAATAACAAGCTTTGGGAAAAATGGATAACAACATATTGACACAAATAAGGGCCCTTAAGTCTCAACCCACTCATCCATATATCTGTGCATATATATATAATGTAATATAAATAAATATAATACAACGTAAATAATCAAGGCCAAACTCTGTACACAACCCCCTGACATCCTAAAAAGTCTGACAAAAGAACTCATGGACACTACTATTATATTATAATAAATTTGAGAATGACATGTTATTTTTAGGTAAGCATTTAATGTACAACATAATTTTAATTGAATTAAGAATCATTAAATCTTGAATAAACTGTCAATTTATATTTTATTACTAATTTAGAAAATTTAATATTCCACATTTATTTCATTATAATCTAATAGAAGAGAGAAGGATATATATATAAGATTTAATTACATTAAAGATATGTAAAAGATAAAAGAATGAGTATATATGCAATTTCAGTTCTTGCAAGGGCATTGAGAAAAGGTCAAAAACTCAATTGACGCCTCTTGGTACAGGCGTATCCAACGTGCAAGACGACTTAATGCAAGTCGTTATTTACAAATTAGCAAAAATCAAATAAAATATATAGTTAAAGAGTTATAGAAATAATAGGGATATATACATAATATTGGTCTTTTGGAGGTTAGATGGCAAGGTCAAAAACTAATTGACGCCTGCACATTCAGATGCATACAATGCATATAACGACATTAACTAGGTCGTTATTTCTTTAAGAATGAATAGTGCCATTTTTTTGCATTAAAGAATTTTGGAAAACTAATTATATGAAAAAATAGAGAAAAATGGAAAATTCATACCCATAAAATTTCTCAACTAGATCATATCAAGAAAAAAAGATAAAAATCCAGAAAAATCGTTACACCTTAAATTAACGTTAATTTATAACAAATAGGCCAAAAGGTGAATGACGCCTCTCAGCAAGTCGTCATTTAATTGAAGACGTACAAATAGGCGCTAATTAAAGAATTGACGACTGTGTGAACAAGCGTCATTTATTAAAATAACGCCCCAACTTGAGGCGTCATTTCCAAAAGGGACCCGTCGGTGTTTGGTTCGAACATGGATGTTATCTGGGTAAGTTTGGGTCTGGAAAGGGATCCATACGTGGATATCTATGGTTAGTAAGGATTCTACATAGGAGGTTTAAGTCCCAATCGAACTCCAAGCCCATTGGGTTCCTAAAACCCTATAAATACCAACCCCTCCGCTGAGCCAACCTACTGGCTCTTATTCTTCAAACAAACGTCCTGCTGCTGCGAGCGTGAAGAACATAAAGAAGTTCTTCCACTTCATCCTTTTCCTCTTGCTACGTTGGAAGGGTGAGGGCATCATCCTCTTATTCCTCTTCCTCCTACGGGTTGTCTGCAATAAGAAGGGACGCAGGAAGCATCTTCTTCTCTACTTCTTCCTCCCTGCTGGCCGTTGCTGTTATTCTTCTTGCAGAAATAGAGCATCGGATTTTTGGTTATTTCACCACCGTTCTTCACGTTCTAGCCACCAAATCATTACCCAAGGTAGGTTTTCTCAAGTTCTATGCAAAACAATGTTAATAACAAGTCTGTGCATGCATGTAGGATGATAGTGATCAATAGGAAGATTCACCGATTTCAGAATTATGGTTTTCTGCAAATTACAGTAAATAGCGACCCAAGATAGGGCGCTATTTGATTCAACGACTGTGCAAACAGTCGTCAATTCGTTAGATGATTAATAGTTATACAATGTTCAAAATTTAATAACTTTGAATCTTGCTATCTAATCTAATGCATGATGATACTACTAGAATCCTGCTATTTTTCTCTACATGACCATGTGATTATTTCTGTAAAATTCCTTTTATTTAAAAGGTGCTACTATTCATGACTAAATTACATAAAGATTGAAATGACGACATGCAGCCCGCCATTAAATTGAAATATGACGCCCCTGACCTATGCGCTATTTACTGAAATGGTGACTTAGCCCAGGGCGCCATTTATTTAATATTTGAAAGTTGAGAATTTTACCGATCTTAATATATTTTAGAACTTTGAAACAACAACTGAATGAACAGTCGTTATATATTGAAATAGCGACTCTGCCCAGGGCGCTAATTCATAAATTGATGACTTGATGTAAGGCGCCATTTACCTGAGTTTCTGATTTTCGTGGTTTTCTGTAACCCTTGACAATGGGTTATGTATCTAGGCACTATATTCCGTTCTGTGAATATAGTCCCATGTTTCACGTTATTTTATCGATTACCCCCTAATTCTCGGTGATAGATGAACCCCCCGCAGGACATTCCGTTCCTTCGGATTGGTGAATTTATCATAGAGACCTCCGTAAGTCTCCTCGATGCCTTGGATTCCCTCAAGGCCGATTGAGTAGGTTGTACCATAAAACCCTTAACACTTTTATTACCATGCCCCTCTAGGAACATGGTATACCGGCCCTCATGGTATGCTAAATAGTCACCATGAGATTAATTCTTGAGCTAATGGAATGGGAAGCCATGCCATTGCTAATCACCTTAGATTGTGTGCCTCCACGAAGATACCAATTCTTTTACCTTATCATGTACAAAGAACGAGCGCTCATGTGTATATGAACGCTTATTCTTAACACCATGGCACCCACTAGGGAGCCAATTCCACCTAGTTTTCTGATACATTCCGCAAGATCTACCTTAAATTCTAAAAGTTTCATTCCTTTGGAATTCTACATTGGCTATAACTATCGTGGATGTCGAAAAATACATTATACAATACCTGCGCATATAAGGGCCCGATCTTGTCCTGGGAGGAGCACCCGAAAGTAATAGTGCCCATGGGAGTTGTAATGATCGCGGTGTGGCATTGCACCGAAGTACTCGTCGTTCTAGAGACATTCCACTTACTCTCTCTCTCGTGACTTTACATGATATTACTTGCGTGCGTGACTCGTTGTGGTACTTGCTAGAACTCTAAATAGCCATTATCTCATGCTCGATACTATCTTTAACTTTTGCTTATCACGTTTTACTAGAACTTCCATATCTCAGTTTAATCGATATACTTGCATTCTATTTTTTACGATCACACATGTATATTAGCCTTGTATTCATGTAACATGTAATTACTTAAAGCTAGCTTGTTCTTGAGATATAATTCCTACTGAGCGTTCGCTCACCCAGTTTACTCTAACATTTTTCAGGTATTCAGGTGGCTAGCGAGACCGAGACTCACATGGGAGGGACAAGTGTGCAAGCGAGCTTCGAAAACTAGTGAACCCATGTCTTTTATCTTTCTTGAGTCTAGATAGTATTTCCTATTAATTGTCTAGCCAAGATCGCTAGCGTGTCTTTGGTCGTTTCTTTCCATTATGATGTAGTCAAGTCTGCCAGTTTTGAAATTTGAAATTGTGAGAGACTTATATTTGAAATAAGATTTTTATTGTTGCTCCAAATTATTTGGTCCCATGCCATTGCTCTTGATCGTTCACGACTGTTTAACTGCCACGTTCCGAACAAACGACACGTTCCGCTGCTATCGGTTCGGGGTGTGACACTCCATGACCGCTAATTTCTTCTGATTTTATGAATGGAAGAAACATGAAAAGCTTGGATCTTTGGCATCCAAATCCTCATGGATCGAAGTGTGTAGACATGTAAATATGTTTGGGACTCTTGGGGATCGATCCTACCCCTAATTAGGACTCTAAGTTCGATATAATCCCCCAAACCCTAGGTAAACCCTATAAATAGACCCTAACTTCGACCCATGCGAACCCTAATGTTGGCTAACGTATTTTGAAGGTAAGGAGACATCTTCTCAACTTAGTCCTTTAGAATAATTTGTTCTCCTTAGTTTTTTCTAACTCCCCTCCAATTTTTGTGCGATCAGACCCAATTGTTGAAGAATTAGGGCATCTGCAAGTCGCTGGTTCACTACAGGTTGCACAGGAACCAGTGCACCGGTCCAGTGAAGATCAGGAGATTAGAAGCCCTAAACGAGGTTAGTTCATGTGGTGTCTTTAGAACTTTTTGTTCCCCTTTATATCTTCTACCTACCCTCCTATTTTCACGAATTTAGGTCAAGAGAATTAGAAGATAGAGGGGTAGGAAGTTGCTAGTTTAGCACAGTACGTGCAGGAACCTGAGCGATCTTCCAGTTAGAAATTCGAAGTCTAAAGTTTGTCCCAGAGGTAGGTTATCTCGTGGATGGCTAAAATACCAAGTTAGGAATAAAAGTCCTTTGATTTCATGAATTTTCATGCATTCTACTTGGAGTATTTAAGGTTTTATTGGCACTACGCATCTAGGTTATTTCTACATGCATAATTTCTACTCTTAATGACAAAGATGATGATCTAAGCATAATTCATGACAACCTATGCATCTCCATGAGTTATCTTCATTGTAGAAACATTTTTTCTCTATGTCTAGCATATTTTATATGCTTTACTACCCTAGATTAGCGTGTATTTCAGTTTTACTGTTGTTTGCCACTGACAGAATGAAACGGTCTTCCTGTGACCGCCAGTGATCTATAGCGACCTTGCGACAGACCGCTAAGCCCTGGAAGGCGGCCATCATTTGACCGCTATTTGGTTTCTGTTGTCTGCACTTTCTTAATTCCAAACAGATGGCAGATTGACCCTATTGTATATATGTTAAGCCTAGTTAATGAGGTTTTATTCTTAGTTTTGACTTCATATTCGTAATATTGGTTATATTGTGCACTACCCTTGATAGATTACATGCCTTACATGTTTTAAATACTTATTTTAAAGTTATGTTAATTTCATGCCAAAACATATATTTTGTACTAATGATCATATTTTTCATGGACTTGTTTAAGTGATAT
This sequence comes from Amorphophallus konjac, assembly GCA_022559845.1. Lineage (NCBI taxonomy): Eukaryota > Viridiplantae > Streptophyta > Magnoliopsida > Alismatales > Araceae > Amorphophallus > Amorphophallus konjac. Next base: position 323,826,032 of record CM040118.1, on the reverse strand, counting down.
TTTGATCGTTGTTTATCTCGATTCACTCTCGTCTAGAGTCTTTTCTTAAGTACATGGTGCGTACCCTGGTGCGTGGCCATTAGATACACTCATGCAATTATAAGCACACCTCTTGGACTTGTGATCCTCTCTGTTTTATATTCCTTCCACTGGACTAGGTGACCTTGTTTCAAGGCCTCCGTAAGTCTCCGTGAGCCCGAGATTCCCACTAGGACGCCGAGCTGGTGGTACCCTCAAAACCCAAATGTCTAGAAAGCACTTACACTACCAGTGTTTTTTTGAGTTCTGGATATTAGCGGCCATCCAAGAGACTGCAACTGTCAGTTAGCGGCCCTTCCCCTGACCGCTATTATCCCAGTGTGTTCACTGCGTCGACTCTATTCTTTCTTCATGCATCGACTCTGTCCAAGTTGCAGCCATCCCCTGGACCGTCACGTTCAGTTTGCGGCCATGTATATGACCGTTATTTTAAGAAACGGCCCAGTCATGACCGTTTTATGTCTCAAGTGTTCTTAACCCAAGGTTTGACCTAAGGGTTGATTTTTCTATAATTCTAGATGGTCTATTGATTATGTGACGACCCAGACTTCGGATACCGGATATACCCGATAGGACTACCGAGTAGACCCGATACCACTTGGAACCGTGAAGCCTCCCAAGAGCTATAAAGCTTCGAAGGGATAGAAGGAATGCCATGTAATACATTGAAGTCGCAGATATAATAGTAAGCAATTAAATTTTAATAATCAGGTTTTCTAAAGTAGTAGAAATAAAATTACTTTTTATTTAATAGTTAAAATTAACAATTATACCAGATTCCAGTCCAAAGGAAAGACAAGTACAGTCCAATAGAAAGAAAAACGTACACTGAGGTCGGGGGAAGCCCAACGCAGGTACCACTGGCAACTACGAACACGCCACACCAGGAACCGCAAGGAAGTAGAGACGCCACACTTGAAAAGTAGGGGTGAGCCTTGTGTCACTAGCTCAGTAGGGGTCACGCGGATCCCCACTGAAAAATGCACAGTAACACGGAACAACACTAAAACAGCAGTAGTAGTAAAGCAAGAAAGAAAGGAGGAAAAACTACTACTAGAAAGGTGTAAAAGAAAGCTGTAACGGAAGAAGAGAAGCCAAATTGAATCAGAACCTCGGCTCCTACGCTACTTCAATAGCAACAGAAAGGCGAACCCTGATCTCACAGAGTCAGGAGTTACCGATCCGTTGAGTAAGCAGAAGGCCTAAGGCGAAGGCCTATAAAGACAGGCAACAGACCTATAAGAGACCTAGACAGACACGGAACACTAAAGCCTACACGACTGGATTGTCGTGCACGCTCCCTATGCGCAAACGCGCGCACGATTGGATCGTTGTGCATACCACACAGCACTGACCTCGGGTAAAGCCAAGAAAAGACTAACCCGAAGAGGTCACGACGCATGAGAAACGTGAGAGTCACGTGTCACGTGACAGAAGCACCTCCTCACTAGAAGAACAGCCAGATGCGTCCACTAACGTCTTACACTGCGCCACAGGTATCTCGCTACGGACGTCGAGAATGACGGAGACTGAGATACTCACTGAACCAGAACATGAACTATAGTAACGAGTGACTAGTCAGGGTCACGCCCATCGGCGTTCATCCAAATGCCCCTGACCACGTGTGCACACACCGACTCTTGCCTAGAGCCAGGCCTCTAGCTAGTTTCCCCCCGGCAAGATGCTACCGTAAAGCAGGGGCCCACAGAAACTAGCATAAAAACCGTATCTCGGGAACTACCCTTACCCCCACTTCCAGGTGGATCGACAATCGAGGTCGTCAGGCATGACTAGTGGAGGTTCACTAGACACAGAGACTCAGAAACACGGGTGCTAGAGTACAGACAGGCCGAGAAAGCACTATCGCACATACTACGAAGCACCAAGGCAGCATACCAAAAACTACCAACAGACTCAGGACATGACAACTAGACCTACTGATACAACGATCCTTGAGTCTCACGACTCGGAGTCAAGATCGCCGCACAACGACGGTGACAAGCCGCCAATCTGCCTAATCCTAAGCCAGAGAAAAAGACACATCCGCATAAAATGACTCATGGAGACCTGAGGAATCACCAAGACCCTTAGCACACCTGGACACACAAACTGAGGTAAGACGATACCTCAAGGCATCCAGAACCACTGTCTTGATCTATCCAGAATAGTCGAGACACACACAAGGTTACTTATCAACCACTGGGTCACACCGGGTTGACTGGAACCTGACAACGATTCTACAGTAGTACAGAAACCAAGGCATGCCTGACTACCTTATATCGTGGTCATAGCCCTCATAGGACATCAAGAGACATCCACAGAACGATGGACAAACCACAAGGTCGAGCCAAGACAATTGGAGATCCAAAACGTCGGAAAGCGACACTATGTACATTTACAGAGGCACAAACACTCCTGGTCATAGACAAGGCCACGAGGTGACTGTAGCGGTCAAAGCTATGGCCGCTAGACTCAGTCAAACTCCGACTGACCTGCCCAGACAAACCACCAAGCGGTCGATAATAGACATGTCACACGGACTCAACAGTCCAAGAGTGAACCACTTAGACTAACCGCCCTAAGACATGGACCTAAGACAGACGGACCTGTAGTAGCCTAAGAAAGTGCTACAACGACAAAACGGACGAAGGTTGGGCCGCCAAGGCCAACCGACTTAGAATAGCAATCCGATCAAAACGGTCCAGAACGGTCTGACAAAGGACCGCCCAAGACATGGAACGGTCTAGGGAGAAGCCGCTCCATCAAACTAAATGGTCAGACATGGTACCGTGCAAAGCAAACGGCACGGCCACCAACTAGCCGTTCAAATAGGCGGAGGGAATGGCACGGCCAGCCACAGGCCGTTCAAGGGTACCACACGGCTAGACAAGAGCCGTGCAATCAATAAAACGGTCTGTCGCGCGACCGCGCAGACCCGAACCGACATAAAACTTTGACCAAAGTCAACAGGTGAGAAAGGTCAACACTGAGCCGCTCAGACCATAGAATGGGCTATCGTCCGGCCGCTCCGACTATAGAATGGGCTACATCCAGCCGTTCTAACCTGAACCGACTCAACATGAAACGGTCCACTGTGAACCGCTCAAGGAATGAAATGGTTACTGTTAAACCGTTTAGAGCGTCACGGCGGGAAAAACATGGGATCGGCCGATCTTGGCCTTTCCACGCCCCATTCGCGTCTAAACGAAGGGGATACAACCATAATAACCATACAAGCCTTCCACAGACTGGAAGGGGTCCAAATGACACCAAAAACACAAGAAACGGGCGATTCTACAGAATCGGCCCAAATAGAACCACATGGGTTCCCGGGCTCCTACCAGTCCCGAATGACCACCAATCGACACGAAAACACAGGGAATGGAAAGCTGACATTCCAGGTGTTCGAATGGTACGAACCGATTTAGAAACCGTCGCCGTTTTCCGGCGAACCCTACGAACTCCCCAAAAGCATGATTTTCCCAAAACAAGCCAAAACCCGCTCGTTCTCGCACCGAACAACGTGAAACTACAGGAAAACGCAGAGGAGAAGTAGGTGATCCGTCTCCCAACCTTCACCGAAGATTCCGTGCACCAAGGTGACTAAACCACGTCGAAAACCACGATGCGAGCTCAACCGTCGGCTTTGAATCCACCGTTTGGGATAGCGCCAGAAACGGTCCGATCCTCGCCTCATCGGGCTCCGGACCACTCCCACGGCATCTTCTCAGTCGGCCCCTGCCTCCTCCGTCTGCAGCCGGAGCCGGGAGGGCGAGAGAGGAGAGAAAACGGGAGAGAGAGAGGGTCGCACGCGAATGAGAAAAGGAAAGAGGAAAAATAATGAAAAAGAAAAGAAATTAGGCATTTTTCCTAATTTTCAAAAATTTGATTTTTGAGTCGAAAATGGACTAATTCATAAAAATATGCAAAAATAGTCGAAACGATCCTCTCAACGAGTACATTGTAACTGTAGCGTCCTCGAGTCGATGAACTGAGAAATAAACTCACCACAGGGTTCCGTAACTTGTACCAGGGTTTGTCGACCCGGTGCGGGTCGCCCCGACCCGCATGACCCGACCCGACCTAGGCTGTGGGCGGGTCGCCCGAGTCGTGGGTCGTCACCGCGTCGCCCCATTATTTTAATATTATATTATATTATATAATGTGTCTTTTTCTATTTTATTCTATTATTTTATATGTATTATATATATAAAAAGTCTTTTTTTAGATCGAGACAGACCGGGACGTACCGAGACGGGACCGACCCGACCCGACCTAGGCCGAGACTGAGTTGGCCGGGTCGGCAAACCCTGACTTGTACGAGAGAAAAATCCACGTGGATCGTAAAGCTCAACTTAGGACCTACAAAAGCAATCTGAAAGCACTCCAAAAAGGATCCGAAAGATCCGATAAGAATCCAGGGTATTACAGCCTCCCCTCCTTCAAGAAATTTCGTCCTCGAAATTTAAGGAACGAACAAGAAGAAGTAGGGACGAATAAACTCCAAGACACAACTTGAAACAACACGAATCTCGAAAAACACAATTCAGGGGGACACTTGTCAGACCATAATCACAAGCACACGCTCTAGATCTCAAGGAAAATCGATCCAAAGAACGAGCATGGCACACAAGTGAACACAAGTCTGACACCTTCGAAACAAGGCAACGTCGCTTATGTCTCACAGGAAAGGAGACATGACTCATGCCACTAAAATAGATATCGAGAAAACAAAACGATAGACACGGCAAGCATCAGCTTAAACAAAGGAAGCATAGTCCTCTCAGCTGACAACTCGACACATCGGCTCCAGTGCCAAAGGCAACCACGAAACCTGGCACACAGGAAGCCAACGACAGCACTGGACCACAAACACAATCAAGTCAGTCCTCACTCAGATATTATATCTGATCGAGTCGCATGCTAACTCTACCAGGAAAGAAGAGTACAACACAACTAACCGACAAGATCATGGTCCACACGATGCTAAGACAGAATCACTGGGAAACAACGACAAAACGACAACAGCAGCAACACTTGCAGAATCCCAGCTCCGTACTGAACACAGAACCACGGAATACAATTGCAAGCTGGGTCACACCAAGGCACGGTAATAGCTGAGCACACGACCACGAAGGACTAGCCATGCATCGAACAGCTTGCCAAGGAAAGACCCACGATAATAAGAAGGATAATCTTGGGAAACGCATCTCAAGGACCATGATCACGTCCCGAGAGTACAACACCCAAGAAAGAATTACAGAGCAGAGGGTATTCAACCAGCAGAAATGTCGATCGATTCCCCGATACTCACAAATGCCAGTGCCAACACCAGAATGCCTCCAATAGCAACAGCACGGCAAGGACAACATCGAGGCGCACGAAGCCAATACGATGTCACATCGAGACGAACAATTCTCTCGATCGGTCAAAATCTTACAGCCAACGCTCCTCGACCTGTGGGTTATCAGCCCACACGCTTCCGCTGCTCACTCAAACAATGCACACAGGCATCAGAAATATCTCGATAATCGTATCTCAGCACACACTCGGCGCCATCGCAATTCATGAAAATCACAATATACCATGCCACGAGTACTGATCCTGCTAACAACCGATTACAAGTCGCCTAAGTGCAAACCAAGAAGAGTACCAGCTTCAGCACAAGCACAAAAGAAAGGCTAATCTCGTCTTACCATTACGTCTTGAAGGAATAAATGAGCCTTCACCATATATCGGCCGCTAGACACAGCATGATGAACACGGTGCACAACGGCTCTCAACACAAAGATTAGGTCCAAAGCCAAGCAGCCGTAGCATAAAGAACATGCCAGGCTCAGAATAAAGACTGTCCACACTTAAGCAGACACAGGACAAAGGTCTCACCAAGACAACACTTCCAAGGCTTACCTCGAAAAGACTCCACCAAACAGGAGGAGAAGCATCACCAGGAAGGAAAATCCTCGGTTCGCTTGAGCATCTTCTCAATCGAGGTAATAAAGTAATCACTTCAACAGAAGCGAAACACCTCAGGAGATGCACAGATTCAAGCTGGGATGACCAAAACAACGTAAGAATGTGTACGGCCATCACACCAGCTCGAAAAGTCACCAGCCGCCTAAACAAGCCACGAAAAAATCTCGAACAATGTACTGTAGATTCAAGCCTATCGGCGAACTCTGCCAAGTACAACACGATCAAGACAAACACCACGATGAAAAAGAGCATCCCATCGCATCCTGATGAGAGCAAAAATATCCCGCACAGTGCTAACACAGCACGCATACGACAACACACGGAAACAAAGCGACAAGGAATCGCGAAACCTAAGCCAGCGAAAGACTGTACTGGACTTTATGGACTCTGGACACTGTATATCTCGGATTTCCATGTACTTCACACAACAACGCTCTGATGCCACCTGTGACGACCCGGACTCTGGATACCGGATATACCCGATAGGACTATCGAGTAGACCCGATACCACTTGGAACCCGTGAAGCCTCCCAAGAGCTGTAAAGCTCCGAAAGGATAGAAGGAATGTCGTGTAGTACATTGAAGTCGTAGATATAACAGTAAGTAATTAAATTTCAATAATCAGGTTTGCTAAAGTAGTAAAAATAAAATTAATTTTTATTTAACAGTTAAAATTAACAATTATACCAGAGTTCAGTCCAAAGGAAAGACAAGTACAGTCCAACAGAAAAAAAAACATACACTGAGGTCGGGGGAAGCCCGACGCAGGTACCACTGGCAACTACGAACACGCCACACCAGGAACCGCAAGGAAGCAGAGACGCCACACCTGAAAAGCAGGGGTGAGCCTCATGTCACTGGCTCAGTAGGGGTCACGCGGATCCCCACTGAAAAATGCGCAGTAACACGAAACAACACTAAAATAGCAGTAGTAGTAAAGCAGGAAAGAAAGCAGAAAAAACTACTACTAGAAAGGTGTAAAAGAAAGCCGTAACAGAAGAAGAGAAGCCAAACCGAATCAGAACCTCGGATCCTACGCTACTCCAACAGCAACAGAAAGGCGAACCCTGATCTCACAGAGTCCGGAGTTACCGATCCGTTGAGTAAGCAGAAGGCCTAAGGTGAAGGCCTACAAAGACAGGCAACAGACCTATAAGAGACCTAGAAGGACACGGAACACTAAAGCCTATATGACTGGATTATCATGCACGCTCCCTAAGCGTAAATGCACGCACGACTAGATCGTCGTGCATACCACACAGCACTGACCTCGGGTAAAGCCAAGAAAAGACTAACCCGAAGAGGTCACGACGAACGAGAAACGTGAGAGTCACGTGTCACGTGACAGAAGCACCTCCTCATTAGAGGAACAGCTAGATGCGTCCACTGACGTCTTACACTGCGCCACAGGTATCTCGCTACGGACGCTGAGAACGACGGAGACTGAGATACTCACTGAACTAGAACAGGAACTACAGTAACAAGTGACTAGTCAGGGTCACGTCCGTCGGCATTCATCCAAACGCCCCTGACCGTGTGTGCACACACCGACTCTTTCCTAGAGCCAGGCCTCTAGCTAGTTTCCCCCCCAGCAGGACGCTATCGTAAAGTAGGGGCCCACGGAAACTAGCCTAAGAATCGTATCTCGGGAACTGCCCTTACTACCACTCCCAGGTGGATCGACACTCAAGGTCGTCAGGCTACGACTAGTGGAGGATCACTAGACACAGAGACTCGAAAATACGAGTGCTGGAGTATAGAGAGGCCAAGAAAGCACTGTCGCACGTACTACGAAGCACCAAGGTAGCATACCAAACTGCCAACAGACTCAGGACAGAACAACTAGACCTACTGATACAATGATCCTTGAGTCTCACGACTCGGAGTCAAGATCGTCGCACAACGACGGTGACAAGCCGCCAATCAGCCTAATCCTAAGCCAGAGGAAATGACACATCTGCATAAAATGACTCACAGAGAGCTGAGGAATCACCAAGACCCTCAGCACACCTGGACACACAAACTGAGGTATGACGATACCTTAAGGCATCCAGAACCACTGTCTCGATCTATCCAGAATAGTCGAGACACACACAAGGTTACTTATCAACCATTGGGTCACACCGGGTTGACCGGAACTTGACAACGATTCTACAGCAGTACAGAAACCAAGGCATGCCTGACTACCTTATATCGTGGTCATAGCCCCCATAGGACATCAAGAGACATCCACAGAAGGACGGACAAACCACAAGGTCGAGCCAAGACAATTGGAGATCCAAAACGTCGGAAAGTGACACTCTGTACATATATAGAGGCACAAAAAATCCTGGTCATAGATAGGGCCACGAGGTGACTGTAGCGGTAAAAGCTATGGCCGCTAGACTCAGTCAAACTCCGACTGACCTGCCCAGACAAACCACCAAGCGGTCGATAATAGACACGTCACACGGACTCAACAGTCCAAGAGTGAACCGCTTAGACTAACCGCCCTAAGACATGGACCTAAGACAGACGGACCTGTAGTAGCCTAAGAAAGGTACTACAACGACAAAACGGACAAAGGTTGGGCCGCCAAGGCCAACCGACTTAGAATAGCAATCCGATCAAAACGGTCCAGAACGGTCTGACAAAGGACCGCCCAAGACATGGAATGGTCTAGGGAGAAGCCGCTCCATCAAACTAAACGGTCAGACATGGGACAGTGCAAAGCAAACGGCACGGCCACCAACTAGCCGTTCAAATCGGTAGAGGCAATGGCACGGCCAGCCACAGGCCATTCAAGGGTACCACACGGCTAGACAAGGGCCGTGCAATCAATAAAACGGTCTGTCGCGCCACCGCGTAGACCCGAACTGACATAAAACATTGACCAAAGTCAACCAATGAGAACGGTCAACACTGAGCCGCTCAGACCATAGAACGGGCTACATCCAGCCGTTCTAACCTGAACCGACTCAACATGAAATGGTCCACTGTGAACCGCTCAAGGAATGAAACGGTTACTGTTAAACCGTTTAGAGCGTCACGGCAGGAAAAATATGGGATCGGCCGATCTCGGCCTTTCCAGGCCCCATTCGCGTCTAAACGAAGGGGATACAGCCATAATAACCATACAAGCCTTCCACATACTGGAAGGAGTCCAAATGACACCAAAAACACAAGAAACGGGCGATTCTACCTAATCGACCCAAATAGAACCACATGGGTTCCCGGGCTCCTACCGGTCCCGAATGACCACCAATCAACACGAAAACATAGGGAATTGAACGCTGACATTCCAAGGGTTCGAACGGTACCAATCGATCTGAAAATCGTCACCATTTTTCGGCCAACCCTACGAACTCCCCAAAAGCATTATTTTCCCTAAACAAGCCAAAACCCGCTCGTTCTCACACCGAACAACGTGAAACTGTAGAAAAACGTAGAGGAGAAGTAGGTGATCCGTCTCACTACCTCCACCGAAGATTCCGTGCACTGAGGTGACTAAACCACGCCGAAATCACGATGCGAGGTCAACCGTCGGCTTTGAATCCACCATTTGGGATCGCGCCATAAACGGTCTGATCCTCGCCTCATCGCGCTCCGGACTACTCCCACGGCATCTTCTCAGCCTACTCCTGCCTCCTCCGTCTGCAGCCGGAGCTGGGAAGGCGAGAGAGGAGAGAAAACGGGAGAGAGAGAGGGTCGCGCGTGAATGAGAAAAGGAAAGAGGAAAAAGAAAGAAAAAGAAAAGAAATTAGGTAATTTTCTTAATTTTCAAAAATTTGATTTTGAGCCAAAAATAGACTAATTCAGGAAAATACGCAAAAATAGTCGAAACGATCCTCTCAACGAGTATATCGTAACTGCGTCCTCGAGTCGATGAACTGAGAAATAAACTCACCACAGGATTCCGTAACTTGTACGAGAGAAAAACCTACGTGGATCGTAAAACTCAACTTAGGACCTACAAAAGCGATCCGAAAGCACTCCGAAAAGGATCCGAAAGATCCGATAAGAATCCAGAGGACATAATATCTTGTCAATAAACTATTAATAAAATTATGGAAGTTAAAGAATATGTCGTTATGCTGCCGGATTCTTTCCGTGGCATGGCTTTGTCTTAAGTCATCTTTGGAATTCTTATGATCTCTTATTATGCGTTCTCTACCTTGGCTACGTTATCATGGAAACTATTGTTGAATTGAACATTATTGGCCGAACTTTACTATATTCTCATGGAAGTAGCTTGATCTATAACTTGAAGATGCACGAGCGGGCATGGATAGTGTCCAAGGGCTCCACACTAGCCCCCTCGGCAGATAGCCAAAAACGTGCTGAAAACCATGGGGTACGATGAACACTGGCGTCGCATTATACTGGGAGTACTTTTTTTATAGACGTGTGCAAACCATGTGGCAACTTGTGAAAATTTACATGCTTGTTAGTACATTCTTGTTCATGACTTTCTAGTACATAGCCTTTATGGTTATGAAGTACATTCTTGTTAATGAAAGGCCACTTTACCTTATAAATCTTACTTGATCATGCTCTATTTTCCATTCATATTATTCATATCTCTATAATTCCTATCTTGTTACTTGGATTTAGTTCGTGTGTTTTATCGCAATTTCTTTTACCTTATTCACTGGAGCAAAAATGTAATTACTTTAAGCATGCGTCCATGTGATGCGAAGATACCTATTGGGCAAGTGTGCTCATTACCCTACTTTTCCAATCTTTTCAGGAAGTTCAAGTGAGTCGGATTCGGATTATTCTAGCAACGGGTCCGAGAGTGATGAATGATGGTCGAAAGAAGACTTAGAATGTCAAGAGTTTTCAAGTAGTCTAGAGTCATGATGTAATTCTTACTTTATTCAGTCTCACTATGTAATTTTTATTTTTTCTTGAGTCTAGTGGATCAAGAGTCAATCTTATGTAATTTTAGATCATTATTATCAATAAAAGTTAGAATTTTGGTCAAATATTGTGTACTCCATTTTTGTGTGGATATTATTACGCTCTGATTTTATTGCTAGCTTGAGACGTATTGTCGGCTGTTCACGTCCCTGATATTACTTTCGCTGTACTCATGTCTCGGGGCGTGACATGTAGTGTTGACCTCTCCAGCTGCAGCAGCCATCTGTCTAAAGAAATCCCTAAGGGTAGTGTTGACCTGATACTCTCAGGAGGTCAACCTCAGACCCTCACAGAAAGCGTTATAAACGCTCTTCTTCATGGCTGCCTCGACCTCGTCATCAGGAAGTGTCGACCTCACGATCGCAACCAGCATTCTGGGAAGCGGCCAGCGCAAGTAGTGTCGACCTCACTGTTACAGGAGGTTGACCTCAGGATCATTCCAGAAGCCGTTATAAACTAGATTTTGTGAAGTAGTGTCGACCTCACCTCTCAACAGGTCGACCTCACTGAGGAAGAATCTCAAAGTATTCTAACAGATCTGTCCTTTCAAAAACGGTACAGAGGGCAGAAAGGTCTGACGTAAACCTTGAAGATGCATAGATTTTGAGGTTTGGAGAAGATTTGTAGGACACACAAAGGTCCTTGTCATTATAAGTGTCCATGGTAACTTCTTACTCCAAATATCTGTCAGTACCAAACCTTGGAAAAGGCTCTCTCACTGCCAACTCTGTCCCCTGCGCCAGCCAGCAAGCAGTGTGACTGAAAGGGAAAATATCCCTGGCAAAAGGATGTCTTCTCTGCTAACAGAAAGTAAGGTTCTGCAAGTTTCCTTGGTCAAACCCCTTTGTTTATTTCAGCTATTCAAATCTACAAGGGAAATGGAGGGAAAATCTTCTGCCTTTTGTAGCCTATAAATTGGACGGCCTTCCCTTGCATGAAGCTGCTACTGGAGCTCCAGGTTAGCCTACTGAAATAGAAGATCGTGGAAAAGAGAGAAAAGAGAAGAGAAAGGAGAAGGATCTAGCCAGCCAGCTAGCCAGCCCTGGTTCCTTTATAAAGGAAAGAAAGGAGTGTGGAAGAGCAGTTCAGTCCTGGTTCGAGTTCAACTAGTGGTGAGAAAGGAAGAAGAAGTTGAAAGGAGTGCATCCCCTCCTTGCAGCCGGCCTAAGTTTGATAGAGCTTCAAGACTTCAATCTGAAGCCACCGTTGCCTTTTCCCCCGTATTAGCTTTTCTAGTTTTATTTTTGTATTTGCAATCTTTAAACCATGGGGGTCCGGTGCTCTTGTGAGAGACCGAAAGCGTGGGTGCTGCACTTGCAACTTGTTGTTTTGTTTTGTGTGTATGTGTGTGTGTTGTGGATCTCATCCTTGTGTGTGTGTGTGTGTGTGTGTGTGTGTGTGTGTGTGGTGGATCTCATCTCCCTGTGTGTGTTGGGGGGGGGGGGGGTGGAGGATTTCATCCTCGTGTGTGGGTTGAGGATTTCATCCTCGTGTGGAGAAAGTCTCACCAGATTTGGTGAGGGGTGGACGTAGGTCTGCGGGTTTGCAGACTGAACCACCTTAAAAATTCCTTGTGCAATGGGGTGTGCCTTGTGTGATTGATCCATTTCTTCTTTCCCCCATTCATAGGACGGGCAGCATAAAGGGTTTGTTCTTGAACTGTTTCATCAACACTGACTTATGCATTTGTAGTTGCTTTTCCAACACACTCTATTGCACTGTCTTCACTCATGCAAGTAGCCTGTTCATTCATCTGGTTGGAATTTTGTGAGTTCTCTATAGACAAGTGCAGCAGATCTCCCTTGGCTCTGAACTTGCACTGAAGGAGTGTCGACCTCATTGTATAGTGGTGTCAACCTCGGCTGTCAGTGCATTGTGCTTTGCCGTTTCCACTTGAGCTATTCCCTTGTGTTCCGCTGTGCATTGTGCCTAAAGCAGTCCATTTGCATTATATGCAGTGGGTTCTGTTTTATGTAGCTAAGATTTTATTTAGGCCAAAGTTTTTGGTAGGATCTATTCAACCCCCCTTCTAGATCCTTTGCACTCAAGGTACCCAACAATTGGTATCAGATAGGGTCTCTGATAGATCAGATTTAACCATCTGCAGAGAGGATCATGCTGCACAGGTGCTTCTATGATCATGGGTTGTAACTCTGATTTGATTCCCTTGGTACATCCTCCGATGTTTGACGGTTCCGATTTTTCTACCTTGATAGGCAGTATGTGCACGTTTGTAAATGCAGGAAATCCAGACCTATGGAACATCATTTCCAAAGGTCCACACAAACTGCCCAAAAATATGTCCAAATGGACAGACAGTCACAAGATGAAGAACAATGAAAATCTTAGAGCTCTAAATATCTTGCAAGATGCTATTAATCACAACATCTTTCCATTTATGTCTTCCTCCAGGTCTGCGAAGGAAATCTGGGATAAAGTAGATGCTATCTACAAAAAGGAAGAACAACACAAGTGTCTCATGGGTGATAGCTTGCAAAGCCACGAAGAAAGTGCTGATGAGGAGGTAAACTTTATGTTTGAAAACTTCTCTATAGATGATTGGCAAGACGCTTATGCTGACCTGCTTGAGAGAGATGAAAAATTAAAAAAACAAAAGAAATCTTTAAAAAGGAAATTGAATGCTTCAGTTCACACTGATTCTGATGATGAAAGCTTGAAAGCTTTGAACTCTGAAAATGAAAATATCAGGAATAAAATTGAAGAAGCTAGAGAGAAACTCAATAATCTTGAGGAACTAAATGAATCCCTTTCCCTCGATGTTAACGCTCATAAAGAATTGACTGCCTTTGGTAGAAATGAAAATACATAACTTCAGAAAAGGCTTGAAAATTCTGAAACCCAAAACAGAAAACTTATAAGAGAAATTGAAAATTCATGTTCTGTTAATTCTGCATGCAAAACTTGTTCATTTCTGAAAATGATAAATGAAGGTCTCCATTTTGATCTTGTCACGTCCTGAGCTGTATGTGTACAGCGGAAGTAACTCGGGAACGTAGGCGGTCACCAATACGCCTCAAGCTAGCAATATAATCAGAGCGCCATAACATCCACACAAAGGAATGCACAAGGATATAGACTCAAAATCTAACTTTATTGATATAATCATCAAAGTACATGAGTATTTGACCTTCCTTTGACAAAATGTCAACTAGACTCAAGAAAATAAAATTACATCATTAACTCATGACTACCAGACCATCTAAGCTTCTCTTGACCTTCAGTCACTCTCGGACCCATCTTGATTGTAGTCTGAATCCGACTCACTTGAACTTCCTGAAAAGATTGGAAAGTAGGGTGATGCACATATTTACCCAGTAGGTATCTTCGCATCAACATGGAAGCATGCTTTAAGTAATTACATTTTTGCTCTAATGAAAATAGACTAAAGGAAAATGCGATAAAACACACGAATAAACCATAATAACAACAAGAATTGAACTATAGAGATATGACGCATGTGAAGGAATAATAGAGCATGATCAAGCAAGATATAAGGTAAGGTGGCCTTTTGTTAACGAGAATGTACTTCATAACCATAAAGGTTATGCACTAGAAAGTCATTTAACGAGAATGGACTAGCAAGCATGTAAATTATCACAAGATTACCTCATGATTTTCACCAGTCTATAAAAAAAGTACTCCCGGTGCAATGCGACGCTAGTGTTCATCGTACCCCATGATTTTCAGCACGTTTCTGGCTATCTACCGAGGGGGCTAGCGTGGAGCCCTTGGACACTGTCCGTGCCCGCTCTTGCATCTTAAAGTTACAGATCAAGCTACTTCCATGAGAAATAATATCGTTTCGGCCAATAATATTTAATGCAACAATAGTTTCATGGTAATGTAACCAAGGTAAAGAATGTACTCAATGTAAAATCACGAGAGTTCAAAGAATGATTTAAAACAAGGTCATGCTACGGAAAGAATCCGACAGCATAACGGCAAGTTCTTTAGCTTTCATAATTCATTAGATAGCTTTTGAATAAAGTTTTAGGTTCTAGATTGTCAATAGATCATCTAAGATCATAGGAAAGTCAACCCTTGGGTCAAACCCCGAGTTAAACATAGTTTAGACATGAGACAGTCAAGTTCGGACCATTTCTGGGAGACGCGGTCATGCCAGGACCATTTCTATGCAGTCGCAGTCATGGAAGGACCACTTCTAGACTGAGTCGATGCCAAAATAAGGAAAGAGTCGATGTAACAGAATTCTGGACAGACGCGATCACGGGCTGGCCGCTATTGGACAATAGCGGTCGTCTGATGGCCGGCTCTAGCCAAGACTCAGAAAACCAATAGTATGATATGTGCATTCTACTTTATTGGGGTTTAAGGGTACAACCAGCTCGGTGTCCTAGTGGGAATCTCAGGATCGCGGAGACTTACGGAGGCCTTGAAACAAGATCACCTAGTCCGGTGGAAGGAATATCCAACGGAGAGGATCACAAGTCCAAGAGGTGTGCTTACAAAAGCAAAGTGTAACTAATGACATCGTACCAGAATACGTGCCATGCACTTAAGAAAAGACTGTAGATGAGAAGGGATCGTGGTAAAATAGCGATCAAATCATCCTAAGACAAGTCCATGAATCGCATGAAAACATGATCATTAATACAGGAGTATATGTTTTGGCATGAAAGTAGCATAAGTTTAAAATATGCTTAAAACGCATAAGGAACATGAAATCTATCAAGATGGATAGTTAATATAACCAAATTTATGAATACAGTACCATAAATAAGAATAAAACCTAATTACCTAGGCTTAACATATGTTTAATAGGGCTGTTCCGCAATCTGTTTCGGGTTAACAGTATGTGTTGTGCCCCTGTGGTTTTGATGATGGTTTTAATGGTGGTTTTTGATGGTTGGCCTTTGTAGTGAGCTATTCACTATGAGTCATCTTGTGTGAGTCAAATTGCTACTTTCTGATCATTATGATGTTCTTCATTAGTTCTAATATGGCTTTGCATAATTGATTATGTTCAGTCATGTTATATATTGGTCTTCAGGCGTCCCAAGTATGCACATTGTCTCATGTTCTCCAAGTCTATACAATGAAGTCTGATCACTGCATTTGCAGTCACAATGTCTTCACATTTGAAGTCTGTACATCGGACTGCTTCTTTTGAAGTCTATACATTGTGGCCTTGAAACTTCAAAGTATACACACCTTCAGTTGAACACATAGTGTATACGTTGCAGCGTTAACTCATTGGGCTGCAGCGTCAACTCAGCAAGTATGCACATCGCATTCAGACTTTCGAGTCTATACACTCCATCTTCATAGGTTTAAAGTCTGTACATTGGTTCAGACTCCTCAAAGTCTGTACAGCGTGAAGTCTAAAACAGTATTTTCAGGGCTTATCTTCGTGTCATTTACTGTAGATACTCGAGTCGTTTTCCTGCTTTCTTTATTTTATCACGTGTCGATTGAAACCGTTCCTGTCTTCTGTCCTCGTGTTGTCTTTCCTAGACCCCGTGTCTTCTCTGCTTTGTGACCACACTTCATGTCAGTTTTTGTTTTCATCCTCGAGTTGGTTTTAGCCCGTGTCGTCCTCGTCTTCGAGTCGTTTGTAAGTTCGAGCGAGTTTGTTATGTCGTGTTGCTTTTGTATTCATGTCTTCGTGTTATTTTTGTGTTTGAGTCTTCGTGTTATTTCTGTCTTCTGTCTTCATGTTGATGTTACTTCGTGCACTCTTCTCTAAGTTCAAGCGTTAAGTGTCTCAAGTCGAGTCTGACTGTGCTGTCTCCATGTCGTCCTTAGTTCGAGTCGGTTCTTTGTTATTTCTATCTTCGTGTTACTTTTCCTAGACCTCGTGTCTTTCTTGTTTTGAAACCACACTTCGTGTCGGTTTCTGTTTTCGTGTTTCTCTTGTGTTTATGTCCGCGTGTTGTTTTGCTTCTACCTTCGTCCAGGTTTCCTCTGACCGCGTGTCTTCCTTTTTTACCTCGTGCTGTTCTCTTTCTACTTCGTGTCGTTCTCTTTGTAGTGTCAGCTTTATTATTGTATATCTCGTGTTGTTCTCTCTCTACCTCGTGTCGTTCTCTTTGTAGTATCTGTATTGTCACCCGTGGACTTCGTGTCGTTCTCTTTGTAGTGTCAGCTTTATTATTGTATATCTCGTGTTGTTCTCTCTCTACCTCGTGTCGTTCTCTTTGTAGTATCTGTATTGTCACCCGTGGACTTCGTGTCGTTCTCTTGGTAGTGTTTGTTTTGTCACCACTGTATCTCGTGTCGTTCTCGGTATAGTGCACCTCTTGTCGTTCCCACATACCTCATGCAGTTTCAGCTTGAGTGTCAACCACCTCATTTCAGGTAGATATATAGAGCAAACCCTGAGTATTAATAGTTTTTATCTCCTTGCAGGTCCGAGGAAGAGTATTCCCCAATAACTGGGCTGCACGTGATCCTATGCTAGAGGAACAAATACGAAAAGGGCACATGGCAGGAAAGTTCTGGATCAAGCGTGGGAGGCACACGCACTTTGTACCCCATCATCCTGCTGGCTGCTGATATAAATGGAAGAAAGGCTGATGAAGCAGAGGGTAAGCATATGAGCCAAAAGGAATAGAGGAGCAGAGATCGAGAGTGAGAAAAAGAGTAGAAGAAGAGGAGAAGAGAAAGAGAGAAAGAAGAGAAGAGGAAGAGAAGCTTACCTGAAGATCTGACTACTGGACCGTGGATCAAATCCAGGCCAGTCAGCTCCATGCGAGCCACATTTGTGTTATCTGTCTTTACAGCTTTCTGATCGCTGTGTATTTTTCCCTTTCTTATTTTTCCGTTTTCATTTGGGTTAGCTTTGTACTTCCGATCCTCTGGACTGAGGTCGGGTCCCTCCTGGTCTGGAGGAAGAGAGGTCTTCGACCTCTAGTCTGCAAGTGGCTGGAAGTCACTTGTGTGTTCCCTCTGGTTTGGAGGAAAGGAGATCTGATCTCCAGTTCTGGGCTTGTGGGTTGCAAGTCCAGGGGTTCCCTCTTGGTATAGAGGAAGAGAGATGCTAGTCTCTGGTTTTCTAGTGACCGAGGGTTGCTAGAGGTTCCCTCCAGGTTGGAGGAAGAGGGGAGTCTGTTCCCCTGGGTAAGCTGTGTATCAGCTTCTGTTGGCAAGCTGTGTTGCCCAGCTGTTAGTGAAGCCACACTTAGTTTGAGTGTGGGGTGGATGTAGGTCTGGAGGACCGAACCACCTAAAAATATCTTGAGCAGTGGTTTGCATTATGAGTGTGCTTCCGCTAGATGCTTGAATAGGCGCGTCTCTTGTGTTTGCTCCTTGGTTTAATTGAATTTGGTTTTATTCTGAGATTGCGTCCAGCACTTGAGTTTTTATTTGGGCATTAATTGTAAAAGGATACATTCACCCCCCTCTGTATCCGGGCATTGCATCCTAACAATTGGTATCAGAGCGAGTGTCTACCTAGAAGGTCCAGCGACCTGCAGATCCGATCGTGTAGTCTTCGATACTTATCTGGTTTTAGTGCATCAATACTCTTGTTGCTTCGAATCTACCTGCTATTTGTTCTCATGGCTAATCCACCGATTTTTTGTGGTACACACTTCAGTGCATGGCTTGCTAATTTAAAGAGTTATGCTAAATCTATTAATGCAGACCTGTGGAAAGTAATTTCACACGGTCCTCATGAACTACCAAAGAAAAAGTCCAAATGGACTGACAGGCATACCTCTTTGCATGAAGAGAATCAGAAAGCTTTTAATCTGATGAAAGCAGCTACTGACAGAGCCTTATGGTCTTGTCTTTATGATTGCAGTTCTGCTAAAGATATTCTGAACACGCTGAAGCGAATTCAGAAGCCAAAGAAGGACAGCTACATGATGGCTGATAGAAATAATCAAGGCAGCATTCAAGATGAAGATGATGAGGTAAATCCTTTTGAAAATTATACTGTAGATGATTGGGAAAATGCATATGCTGAATTGCTAGAATCACATGAGAGGTTAAGAAGTCAGTATAAAAAGTTGAAAAAGAATACTGGGTTAGAAAGGTCTAGATCCCCATGTGAAAATTGCTCCAGTATCAAGCAACATCATGATACCTGTCTATCTGATATTCGTAGGTATAAAAATCAGAACGAAAACTTGATGAAGGAATGTGAATGTCTAAAATCTGATCTAAATAAGCTGAAATCTGAAGATAATTCTCTTAGAAAGTTCTCCAAAGAAAATGAAGAAAGTTTAGAGAAACTGAAAAAAGAGAACATTCTCATGTTTGAGAAAATTGAAGCCATAAAATTTGTGAATGTGGAATTACAGAAAGATATTGAAGAGAAGGAAAAAGATTTGAAGAAATTTATGGCTGGAAGAAAAATTGAAACTAACTCAGAAGATCAGATATTAATAAATGAGTTAATTCAGAATGACAAGCTTAATGAAGAAAATGAGAAGTTAAAAGTGCTGAACTCCACTATGTCTGAGAGGCTTCTAGCTTTAGAAAAAGGAAAATTTGTTTACTTTGAAGAATCTAAAAAAATGAAAAATCTGGAACAAGAAGTTGAGGATTGCAAAATTGCAAACAAAGTGCTAAGCGAATGTGTAAATTGCAATGAACAAGAAATTGCCAGTTATGAAATACACATCGTTTCTCTGCAAAATGAAATTGACGATTTGAATAAATCCCTGTCAAAATTTGTGAAAGGACAAGAAAATCTGGACAGGTTGTTAGGTGTTAAGGTCAATACTCAAAAGGATGGGTTAGGCTACAATGATTTAAATAAAAAGGCTTTCAAAAATAAGCTAATGACATCTTTTTCTAAAGCATCTGATGTAGCCACCACCTCAGAAAATAAACAACCAAATGTTCAGAAGAATCAGAAACAAATAAAAGTTATTGATATGGTCAGTCATGTGAAGAAAGGATTGGATCACACTAAAAATGTTCATGCTGTAAAACACACTGGTATACCGAGACATGCACATAAGAGGGAAATCATGAAATGTCATTACTGTCACAAGATAGGCCATTTGATGCATGAGTGTGAATTAAGAGAACTGGATGATTTAAATGCTGAAATGATGGATGCTGAGAAATATCATGATAGAAATCCTGCTGCTCATTCAAAGAAAAGTGAATGCTCGCATTGTGGTAGATTAGGCCACACCCTTGTTCAATGTTGGTTTGCTAATGGAAAGAAAAAACCACTCTCACATCACGCTAAATCTTATGCTAACCAACATGCTCTTAAAATCAACAAAACTGCTTCTCTGAACCAGCATGTCAAATGTTTTAATTGCAACAAGCTTGGGCACAAGGCCACTGAATGTTGGGCAAGCTTTTTTAGAAGAGAATCTCCTTTCTGCTCCCATTGTGGGAAGCATGGGCATGCAGTCAAGGAATGCTGGCATGTCCAGGGTAGGACTAGAAATTTCAAAGGATTTGGTAGGAACGAACATGTTCTTAAAAGAATTCCTGTGTGCTCAAATTGCAGAAAACCAGGCCACCACGTTGCTGCTTGTTAGGTGGCTGGTCATGAAAGAAAAAAATTTCATAATTATAACAGAAACCCTCATGCTCACTCTTATAATGCTCAAGTTCATGCTAGTGTACATAAGAGGAACATGAAACCTGCTAGTTCATGCCACTATTGTGGGCTGTCTGGGCATTCAATGCATAACTGTTTTATCATGAACTCTGACGACTATTTGGCACAGAAGAAGATGCAGGCAGTCCCAAAAGGGGCCAATTACTATGCAAGACCCAAGACCACTTGGGTACCTGCTAGTGGAAAATAGGAAGGTGCCTAGCAGGTGTGCCTTGGATGGAATAAAGGGGTAATAAACCAGGGCACATAAAACGACCCCATGCCTGAACGCCTCAGGTAAATCTACTGCTGCCTTCCTAATATGAATTCAATTCTTAATCCATCAGACTGATGATTGTTGTTGAACATATAAACTGCCTGTTTTAAACTAGACATGATTATCTTACTTGTCTGGCATGTCCTTTGATCATCATGTTTGACCATGATGGTATATCAAATAGTAAGCTATCATAAGGGCAGGGAAAATCTGTCTGGAGGTGCTTACTATGTGTGAGGTGGTCCTTCTGACCAAGTGCTCCGCCTAGTACCATAGGTCATTCTACTGAACAGGGCAGCCTGAATGTGAATGAATCACAAATTCATTTGTTTAGTGATCATGGCAAACATTGCTTGCACTCAGAAAAAGCTTCATGCTCATAGTCAGGGGGAGGCATGCTATTTTTATGTCAATTTACTGACTCATGCTCATTGCATTACATTCCACTTATTAAAATATATATATATATATATAAATAATTAATATTTCCAAGAGTTGTGTGTGAGATGCCCTTGCATGGACTGAAAAAGGAGCTTGTCAGGTCATCTGGTATCAGAAGAACCTTTGTCTGCCAATGTGGTTATTTGGTGCTGAGTTCAGTCATCTCATGAGGTTGCAGCTTATTGCTCAAGAGCACTCTCTGGTTTCTAGATTGAATCTCCTTAGGAAGATTTTATGTGAGCTCCTTGGACTTTACTCTCTAGAGTTATCTCTCACCTGCTGCTTTGCTGTATGGAGTGCTTCTCATCTCATATCATCTCTCTCCATCTTGTTTGTCACCTTCTTATCCTTGTTTTATCCCCTTTAGTTTAGGAATTCTCTTGAAGGAAAATTCCTTCTTTTAGCTTTGTCACTCTTATCAGATTTGATCAGAATTCCTTAAACCACCCAAAATCTTTTGCAACAAGTTATACCTGTTAATAAAGAACTTTAATGTATGGGGGTTATATTTTGTCCTTTAATCCTTCCAAGGTATTCCTCAATTGTTGGTCAACACATTGTAAAATTTTTTGTTAAATGGAAAAGCCTTGCTGAGGATTTCGTCTTAACTGAAACTTATGTGAAGATGGCTGTGAGATAACAAATTGTGTTATGTAAGGGTTCTGTCTTGTGTCTAAGATCTTGAGAGGTGCTACCAGGGAATACGCCATTCCTTGTGGCAGAGCAATGGCTATTGTGGAGAAATAGATATTCTAGATCAAAGAAGTCTAGAGGTTCTGTCATGATACAGTTAGCTATCTCTGTATATTATGGAAAAGTTGAAATAAATAAAAAAAAAGGGGGAAAGAAAAGTCAACAAAAAAAAAAAATTTCATTGGCATAAAGGTAGCTTGTCCTGAGTAACCAGGGATTCTGGTGTCTTATAAACATGTCTCCTTGTGTAAAAAGGGACAATTCTACCTAGTGCTCAACAAGTTGGTTGACTTTGTATGCCCTCTCTTGTCCTTAAACGAGGTAATGAACTGTGCTTAACTATCTGTTTGGTATTTCTTTGCCTGACAAACATAAGGAGTATTTTAATCGTAACCTTCTCTAGGCTAAGTACCTTTAACAGCTAGTTTTGTGATCATGTTGATTTAACGTCTTGAGGTAACTGACCAAGGTTTTCGGAAGAATATAATAATTCCATATATTGAAGAGCGAACTTTAACGGGAAACGGCTGTGTTACATATTGAATAAGGGTAGTTTGGGCATTTCCTGAAAAAGTACGATAAGAGTGAAAAGTGACCCCTCAAAAACCCTTCTTGTTCCTCAAGGTTACATAAATAAACCCTCGCGTGCCCCTGCCGCTTCCTGTGTCTCCTCGTGTCGATACGTCTTGCATGCTTCTTCAAACCCTTATCTCCCGCTCATCCTTCTTCTCTAAAATCTCATCTCCACCACAGAGTTCTCCTCCGTTCTTGGCTCTAGCTTCATTTCCAGCAGCAACCAGCAAGAAAGAGTTGATACTTTGAGAGTTACGACAAATGGATCAGCCAGAATCCGTCGCTCATGTGGAAAGGAAGAGGAAGGGAAAAGAAATAGATGAGGAGCCTTCGTCCAAGCAGCAAAGATGTCTTGAACCAGAATCAGCTGCAGAAATGTCTTCAGCACAAGGTACTAGGCCCTCTCAGTCTACCGTGTTTTTAGAGAGTGGGAAAATCATTCCTCCAAGAATAGTAGGTTTCGGAGATGAAACCCTGGTTTTGAAGTTTCTAGAACTTTTGGAGATTCTTGAAATTCAGGAATGGAGGAAATTCCTAGAAAACCACCGTGTCTATTACCCTAGCCTGGTAATGGAATTTTACAATAATTTGTCTTTGAGCCGAGATAAATCTGCTTTGATCTCGTCTGTTAAAGGGGTTGAGATGACAGTAACATGTGACACTCTCCACAAAGCTCTTAGTATTCCAGAAAAAGGGGAAGTGGAGAGAGGATATAGATATAGTCTGCATGAAGCCTTTTCGGTTATTACTGGTAAACCCAGTAACATTCATGACAAGGGGCAGTTGAAGCTGAAAGCTTACCAAACCTCGTCATTTCCCCCTCTTCACAAGCTTCTTCAGAACATCATTGCTTCAATAGTCACCCCATAGACTGGTGCTAGAGGAAGAATCACAAACACACAGAGGTTCCTATTATTCTGCCTGATTCAGAATGTAAAGATCTGTCTGCCTGAAGTTATTTTTAATGTCGTGAAGGGGTGTATTGGATCCAAACGACATCTGCCCTACGCCGCCCATTTGACAGACATCTTCAAGTACTCAAAGATTCCCTTGGATGGAGAGGCCATGTCAGAAGTTAGGGCTCGAAACATTTTTAACATGAATTTTGTTTCAGTATTTTTGGGGTTGGAGGGCTCTTCTCTCTTGGGGCAGGCTAAGGCCCAAAAAGTTAAGGAATCACAAGCTCAGGGGGAGCTTCTGGAACACCCTCAAGATTCAACCCAAACAGTTTTAGCATCAGCTTCTGAGGTTGCTCTATAGGAAACACCATCTGAACATCCACAGTCAACTATGTCTGCTGCACCCACTGAAGTATCTTTTTCTTTTCAGAAGCTTGTCGAGTTTGCATCTGAAGAAGTCAGGTTGTCTGAAAACAACATTCAGACTGATCTAGATACAAACATTGATGGTCTGTTTGACTCTTTTGGGAAGACATCAGACGAAGTGAGGGTGCCCGTGGAACAGCCTGATCAAGAGCAAGTAAGTAATGATCAAGAACTTGCTGATTTTGTTAATATCATTCTAAGAGAAGCTGTGGAGAAAAGTTTGGAAGAGGCTGAAAACGTAGTTTCATCTGAAATTCTAGAACAGGCACCTGTTGAAAGTCCTGCAGATCATAATCTCATGGAAGATATAGTGGATGAGTGTCATGAGAAAGTTCCTGTCATAGACCTAGAAACAGAATCATCTAGTGAAGAAGAGGCACATGAAAATGTAGGTCCTGACAAAGACATCCAAGCTGAAGATGAAGATCAGGCTCTAGCAGTAGACAACCAAACGCCAGTGCAAGAAGAAACAGATGAGAGATCTGCACCTGGCTGTGAATCTTTTGGTACACCTCTAGGTCAACCTCGACTTATATCTGCTAGGGCACCAAATATTGAAGAACTTCTTATAAATTTGACTCAGCAAATGCAAAGACAAGATAAGAAAATGGATGATCTGCTCAAGTATGTCTCTCTTAACATCAATCAAGTCCATTCCAGGCTACTGAAGCTTGAGATCTCTCTCCTAACTGAATGGAAAAGGTTTCTGTTAAACAAGAAAGCTTCAGATGATGCCAACAGGTCCTTGATGACAGGCTTGCAGGAGGCATGTTCAAAGATTGCAACAGCACTTCGTGAACTACAAAATGCTCAAATTTCCTCCTTTAAGTCTTCTGCCAGCATTATAAATCACTGTTTTGAGATCAGGACATCCTTAGAAGTTTTGAAAGGGTCATTCAGTGCCCTAGGTCCAGATGTGCAGAAGATCTATGACAAACTGATCGCTTTCTTAACAGAAATGACTATTCTGACTGACAGATATGAAACAGTTAATATTCGCCAAGACGACATCATTTTTGAAGTGGCAAATGTCAGAAGCGCTATGGTGTATTGGCTAGCTGAATTGTCCAATGACCTGAAGGAATTTCACTCTACCTTGGGTTCAGCTCCTGGCCAGGCTTCCTCTAGCAGAACTCCACCTCAAGAATATACCTCTGCTGCTCCTAGGGGGAGACCACCACCAGGCAGGCCGCGTGGCCCTTCCAGCAGACAAGCCAGATATTTTAATCCTTAAAAAGACAATGATCTGTATCTTGTTGCCCATTTAGAGGCTCTCTTTCACACTCTTGGATTTGATTAATTATATCTCATATCATTTGCATTTCTGTCTCCTTTTGTCTCTTTCTTTTTGATGTTGCCAAAGGGAAGAATTATGATCTTGCATTTTTGAAATCTCCACGTGCATATGCATTCTTATCATCCCATGATTCATCTTGGATATATCAAGGGGGAGATTGGTTTTCAATTATAGCATGCTGGTTGCTTTCATTTCTCAAACTATTTTCTTTTTGATGAAGTCAAAGGGGGAGAATAGTTTGAGTCATCAGACTTCTCAAATGACTCACTATGTAGTGTTGCCATCATCAAAAAGGGGGAGATTGTTGTGCCCCTGTGGTTTTGATGATGGTTTTAATGGTGGTTTTTGATGGTTGGCCTTTGTAGTGAGCTATTCACTGTGAGTCATCTTGTGTGAGTCAAATTGCTACTTTCTGATCATTATGCTGTTCTTCATTAGTTCTAATATGGCTTTGCATAATTGATTATGTTCAGTCATGTTATATATTGGTCTTCAGGCGTCCCAAGTATGCACATTGTCTCATGTTCTCCAAGTCTATACAATGAAGTCTGATCACTGCATTTGCAGTCACAATGTCTTCACATTTGAAGTCTGTACATCGGACTGCTTCTTTTGAAGTCTATACATTGTGGCCTTGAAACTTCAAAGTATATACACCTTCAGTTGAACGCATAGTGTATACGTTGCAGCGTTAACTCATTGGGCTGCAGCGTCAACTCAGCAAGTATGCACATCGCATTCAGACTTTCAAGTCTATACACTCCATCTTCATAGGTTTAAAGTCTGTACATTGCTTCAGACTCCTCAAAGTCTGTACAGCGTGAAGTCTAAAACAGTATTTTCAGGGCTTGTCTTCGTGTCATTTACTGTAGATACTCGAGTCATTTTCTTGCTTTCTTTGTTTTATCACGTGTCGATTGAAACCGTTCCTGTCTTCTGTCCTCGTGTTGTCTTTCCTAGACCCCGTGTCTTCTCTACTTTGTGACCATACTTCGTGTCAGTTTTTGTTTTCATCCTCGAGTTGGTTTTAGCCCGTGTTGTCCTCGTCTTCGAGTCGTTTGTAAGTTCGAGCGAGTTTGTTATGTCGTGTTACTTTTGTATTCATGTCTTCGTGTTATTTTTGTGTTTGAGTCATCGTGTTATTTCTGTCTTCTATCTTCATGTTGATGTTACTTCGTGCACTCTTCTCTAAGTTCAAGCGTTAAGTGTCTCAAGTCGAGTCTGACTGTGCTGTCTCCATGTCGTCCTTAGTTCGAGTCGGTTCTTTGTTATTTCTATCTTCGTGTTGCTTTTCCTAGACCTCGTGTCTTTCTTGTTTTGAAACCACACTTCGTGTCGGTTTCTGTTTTCGTGTTTCTCTTGTGTTTATGTCCGCGTGTTATTTTGCTTCTACCTTCGTCCAGGTTTCCTCTGACCGCGTGTCTTCCTTTTTTACCTCGTGCTGTTCTCTTTCTACTTTGTGTCGTTCTCTTTGTAGTGTCAGCTTTATTATTGTATATCTCGTGTTGTTCTCTCTCTACCTCGTGTCGTTCTCTTTGTAGTATCTGTATTGTCACCCGTAGACTTCGTGTCGTTCTCTTTGTAGTGTCAGCTTTATTATTGTATATCTCGTGTTGTTCTCTCTCTATCTCGTGTCGTTCTCTTTGTAGTATCTGTATTGTCACCCGTGGACTTCGTGTCGTTCTCTTGGTAGTGTTTGTTTTGTCACCACTGTATCTCGTGTCGTTCTCGGTATAGTGCACCTCTTGTCGTTCCCACATACCTCGTGCAGTTTCAGCTTGAGTGTCAACCACCTCATTTCAGGTAGATATATAGAGCAAACCCTGAGTATTAATAGTTTTTATCTCCTTGCAGGTCCGAGGAAGAGTATTCCCCAATAACTGGGCTGCACGTGATCCTATGCTAGAGGAACAAATACGAAAAGGGCACGTGGCAGGAAAGTTCTGGATCAAGAGTGGGAGGCACACGCACTTTGTACCCCATCATCCTGCTGGCTGCTGATATAAATGTAAGAAAGGCTGATGAAGCAGAGGGTAAGCATATGAGCCAAAAGGAATAGAGGAGCAGAGATCGAGAGTGAGAAAAAGAGTAGAAGAAGAGGAGAAGAGAAAGAGAGAAAGAAGAGAAGAGGAAGAGAAGCTTACCTGAAGATCTGACTACTGGACCGTGGATCAAATCCAGGCCAGTCAGCTCCATGCGAGCCACATTTGTGTTATCTGTCTTTACAGCTTTCTGATCGCTGTGTATTTTTCCCTTTCTTATTTTTCCGTTTTCATTTGGGTTAGCTTTGTACTTCCGATCCTCTGGACTGAGGTCGGGTCCCTCCTGGTTTGGAGGAAGAGAGGTCTTCGACCTCTAGTCTGAAAGTGGTTGGAAGTCACTTGTGTGTTCCCTCTGGTTTGGAGGAAAGGAGATCTGATCTCCAGTTCTGGGCTTGTGGGTTGCAAGTCCAGGGGTTCCCTCTTGGTATAGAGGAAGAGAGACGCTAGTCTCTGGTTTTCTAGTGACCGAGGGTTGCTAGAGGTTCCCTCCAGGTTAGAGGAAGAGGGGAGTCTGTTCCCCTGGGTAAGCTGTGTATCAACTTCTGTTGGCAAGCTGTGTTGCCCAGCTGTTAGTGAAGCCACACTTAGTTTGAGTGTGGGGTGGATGTAGGTCTGGAGGACCGAACCACCTAAAAATATCTTGAGCATTGGTTTGCATTATGAGTGTGCTTCCGCTAGATGCTTAAATAGGCGCGTCTCTTGTGTTTGCTCCTTGGTTTAATTGAATTTGGTTTTATTCTGAGATTGCGTCCAGCACTTGAGTTTTTATTTGGGCATTAATTGTAAAAGGATACATTCACCCCCCTCTATATCCGGGCATTGCATCCTAACAGTATGCAGGACACAGAAACGAAGAAGCGGTCTCGGGAGGACCGTTTCTGATAGTAGCAGTTCTACTGGGATCGCTTGAAGAGGTTTAGCGGTCGCTGGTAGACCGTTTCTAGCCTGTCGGCTAGACAGGTAGAAATAGAGCAATAAAAGCCTATTCTAGGGTAAACCATGCATGGAAACTCTAGTAAACATGAAGGTAAGTCATGATAGAAGAAAAATGATGCATGGAGATGCATAGGTTTGCATGAATTAAATCAAATGATCATATTTTTTCTTAAGGGCCGAATGCATGTATGCAGAAATAATTTGAATGCGTAGTGACAATAAAACATCAAATACTCCGTGTAGGAAGCATGGAATTACACACAACCAGAGGGCTTTTACTCCTAACATGTTGTTTTTGCCATTCATGAGATAACCTACCTCTGGGTTGGGCTTGGAACTCTGAATTTCTAACTGGAAGAATACCCTAGTTTCTGCACGTCCAGTGCTAAACCATCAACTTCTCGTCCCTCTATCTCCTGATCCTCTTGATCTAAATCCATTAAATTTGGAGGGTAGGTAGAAGATAGAAAGGGGAACAATAAGTTCTAATGACACAACTCGAACTAACCTCATTTAGGGCTTCTAATCTCCTGATCTTCACTGGATCGGCGCACTATTTCCTGTGTAGCCTACAGCGAACTAGAGACTTGCAGACGTTCTAACTCTTCAATGGCTGGGTCTTCTAGCATGAAAATTTGAGGAGAGTTAGATAAAACTAAGGAGAACATAAGTTTCTAAAGGACTAACCAGAAATAATGCCTCCTTACCGTCGAACTTCACGAGCCAAAGTAAGGGTTTGTGCAGGTCGAACTTAACCCTATTTATAGAGTTGGCCTAGGGTTTGGGGGATTAGATCGAACTTAGAGTCCTAGATTGGGGTAGAATCGATCCTTAGAGAGTTCTAGAGAGCCTCCTATATCAGATAGCTTCGATCCAAGGTGATTAAGTTGCCAAAGATCCAATCTTTTCACGTTTCTACAGGGCTTGTTCACGGAAGCTAGTAGCGGTCGAGTGAGGACCGCTATTAGGATGTAGCGGTCGTGCGATAGACCATGTTTAGGCATTAATTCCAAAAATTTTAGATTATTAAATTTATCAACTATTTGTCCCTTATTTGTCCTATTTATCACCTTTTTAATTCCAATTACGTTTCTATAATTGGGCTTGGGGCTAAAATGTTAGGTTTTAAGTCTTTTGGGCCTATTTAGGTAGATTTAAACTTAACATAATATCTGGGCCTTTAAATAATTATTAAATAGGTGTATTCTCATTAAATAGCCCATTATGTCTAACTTGACTTAAATAATTATATTTAAATTCAAAAAATTCCTATAAATTTAGGAAAATTTCAGGGATGCTACACCCTC
The DNA here is from genome assembly GCA_022559845.1 of Amorphophallus konjac. Taxonomy (NCBI): domain Eukaryota; kingdom Viridiplantae; phylum Streptophyta; class Magnoliopsida; order Alismatales; family Araceae; genus Amorphophallus; species Amorphophallus konjac. The sequence goes on along the minus strand of CM040118.1, from coordinate 323,796,671 downwards.
CCCTAGTTAAGAGAATTTGGTCCCCAAATTCAATATATGAAATTTTCAAGAAGAGTGTACTTACATTCAAATATCTCTGGGAACCTTTTGCACATAGCTCCTTTTGTTTCCCATGTCGCCTCGTGTGGCCAAGATTTGCTCCATTGGACTTTGACCATGGGAATATTTTTATTCCGAAGCTGACGTACTTCTCGCTCAATTATCTTGAGTGGCCTTTGCTCGTACGTCAAGTCTTCTCGTATCTCCAAGTTATCATAAGTGATGACATGGAATGGATCAGGGACGTACCTTTTTAACATTGAGACGTGAAAAATATCATGAACTCCTGCTAGTTGAGGAGGTAAGGCTAGTCGATAAGCAACTTCACCAACCCTTTCAAGAATTTCAAAAGGGCCTATAAATCTTGGAGTAAGTTTGCCTTTGATGTCGAATCTTCAGATACCCCAACCCGGAGAAACTTTGGGGAATACATGGTCTCCAAGTTGGAATTCCAGATCACGCCTTCAATTATCAGCATGAGACTTTTGCCTATCTTGTGCTACCTTGAGTCTTTCTTGAATCAGCTTGACCTTTTAAGTAGTATCCCGAATGAGTTCCAGGCCTAGAAATTACTTTTCTCCAATCTCACTCCAGCATATAGGTGAGCGGCAACTCCTGCCATATAGCGCTTCAAATGGTGCCATTTTAATGCTAGCCTGATAGCTATTATTGTAGTAAAACTCCACTAGAGGCAAGTGATCGTGTCAGCTTCCACCAAAATCAAGTGCACATGCCCGGAGCATATCTTCCACCACCTGATTGGTTCTCTCAGTTTGACCATCGGTTTGTGGATGGAATGCAGTGCTAAAATTTAATCGGGTCCCTAATGAATGTTACATACCCTTCCAAAATTGAGATGTGAATCGAGGGTCTCGATCGGAGATAATAGTGACAGGGACTCCATGTAATTTCACAATTTCTTTTACATATAAGGCAACCAAGATCTCTACGGACCATCAACTTTTTATAGGTAGAAAGTGGGCCGATTTGGTCAAGCGGTCAATGATCACCCAAATACCGTCATGTCCTCCTCTTGACTTAGGTAGACCCATGACAAAATCCATCCCTATACTCTCCCATTTCCACTCGGGAATATCTAAGGGATGTAACTTCCCCGCGGGCTTTTGATGTTCTGCCTTAACTTGTTGACAAGTGAAGCAGCGTGATACATAGTCTGCCACTGCCCTTTTCATATTAAGCCACCAATAGTTCCTTTTAAGATCTTGATACATCTTGGTGGCACCAGGGTGAATGGCATACCTTCATTTATGTGCTTCATCCATAACCAGCTTCTTAGTATCAGCATGATCTGGTATACAAGTTCGACGTCAGAAAAGTAATCTTCCGTCAGTTGTAGTAGAGAAATCTGGCCGTTGATCAATATCATCCTTGATTTCCATTAACGTAGGATCCTTCTCTTGCAACTTGACCAGGTCTTCTATTAATGTAGGTTGTCACCGAATATTGGCAATAAAACATTCTTCTTTCTCCTCACAAATATCTAGATTTAACTGGGCAAATTTGGCAATGAGATTAGTCGTACCTTTCGTGAGGCTTGATAACATTCCCATTAGTTTCCTGCTGAGCGCGTCGGCTACAACATTTTCCTTGCCCGGATGATATTGGATGGCGAAATCGAAGTCCTTAAGATACTCCAGACATCATCTTTGTCTCATATTTAGCTCCTTTTGAGAAAAAAAATATTTCAGACTTTTATGGTCCGAATATATTGTGAATTTTTCCCCATAAAGGTAATGACGCCAGATCTTTCGGGCAAATATAACGGTAGCTAGTTCCAGATCATGAACTTGATAATTTTTCTCGTGTCGCTTTAGTTGTCTTGAGGCATAGCAAATCACTTTGCCATTTTGCATAAGAACGCACCCAAGGCCAATGCCTAATGCACCCGTGTATATTTCAAACCTGCTGCCTTCAATAGGCAGTGCTAAAATGGGGGCTGTGGTGAGATGCTCCATGAGTGTTAAGAAACTCTCCTCATACTCCGTGGTCCATACAAATGGATTTTCCTTCCTCGTGAGTCTTGTGAGGGGAACGACGATTCTGGAGAAATCCTTGATGAACCACCGATAGTAACCAGGTATACCAAGGAAGCTTCTGATTTCAGATATAGTTGTTGGTCGGCTCCAATTCTTGACAGCTTCTACCTTAGCAGGATCCACAACAATTCCTTCTTTGGAAATGACATGGCCAAGGAAAGAGACCTCCTTTAGCCAGAATTCATATTTGTTTAGCTTTGCGTATAGTTGATGTTCCCTTAATGTTTGGAAGGCATTTCTCATATGTTCCTTATGTTCTTCTCTTGTCTTGGAATAAATAAGGATATCATCAATGAACATGACCACAAAGCGGTCAAGGTACGGCCTGAAGACGTTGTTCATGAGCTGCATAAATACTACAGGGGCATTGGTTAACCTGAATGGCATAACCATGAACTCATAATATTCGTATCTACTACGGAAAGCCGTCTTGTGAATATCTTCCTCCTTGATCTTCAATTGGTGATAGCCAGACCTGAGGTCAATCTTGGAAAAATACTCCGTACCAGAGATCTACTATGCCTTTTTGGCCACAACCAATCAGATTTAAGTCCAAGAAAGGTACCTGGGACAGAGGACTGTCCTTTTCTATCCTGGGCCAATGAGGAGGAAGATCTGGAAGAGCACCAGGTTTAAGACCATCATTTCTTTTCCAACAAATCAAGCTGACGATCTTGGAGGGAAAATTATTTTGTCTCTACTCTGTTATTCCAGCCAATCAAGCGGCAGATCTTTGGAGGGAAAATACTCCACCGACTCTTCTATATATGTCACGCCCCGAACCGATAGCAGCGGGAAGCGATGCTCGGAACGTGACAGTTAACAGTCATGATAACAAGAGCGGAAGATAAATAACCACAATTAACCACAGGGAGGCCATACACACACGTTGAAAATACGAGCTCTTATTAAAAATATAATTTGACCCACTCTTACAATATTAGATTAAAAATTTAGGGAAGAAATAACAAAAAGAAATAACCAGACTCACGACACTAGCTAGACTCAAGAAGGCAAAAAGACAGACTCCGATCTCTAGGTTCCAGGTTCACTCGATCACACTGATCCGATTCCCATTTGCAACGTACCGTTTACCGCGTTACCTGAAAAGGATTGGAAGTAGGGGTGAGCAAGAAGCTCAGTAGGAATTATACCCTATCGTCAGGCATAGTTTAAGTGATTAACCAATTCATGAATATGCATGATTAACGCGAGAAAATAAGCAGAACTAAATAATCACTAAGATAGAAAGAGTAACGATAATTAACTAAAAGAAATAGTTGCATGTCGAGATATCAAGCAAGATAACAAGATTTTCTAGTGAATGGCCATTTACAAGTCAATTTCAAGTCATGTCAAGCAAGCAAGCAAGTACTTCATACTTTAAGCATGAATAATAATAAGTTTCACGAGAATGTGGAATGTCATAGACCCAACACGCTAGATTGCACCGGTGCCAAATGCCACACTTAATCATTCACCTCCCCGGGGATCAAGTATTTTTCGGGTGCTCCTCCCAGGACCAGACTGGGCCCTTCATTTATTTGCCTTGGCATTGATTTCTTTTTGGATCGTAGATCCCACAAGACTAGACATCCACAATATTTAATGGCCAAGAGTTCCAAGGTCAAGTTCATGTAGACAAGGTAAAGAACATAAGAATAATGATTCTTTAAGAGTCCAAACAATAAGCTCCATAATCGAGAGGAATAATTGTCCCAAAAGACTATAATTAATGATCAATAGATCTAACAATAGGTCAAATCACAAAATACCATAGCCTACATTGGCTTGGTTAGCTCACACAATTCGAATTTCATGAAATAACCACTTTTCGAAAAACTGTCATATAAACGGTCAGACAAGGGCCGCTCAATATGTATAAACGGTTAACACTGGGCCGCTCATGTCTAGAAGACATTAAGACCCATGAACAAAATATACGGTCCATACTGGGCCGTATTACGGATATGCGGTCGATATTGGGCCGCCTATGAGGATATACGGTCCACTACGGGCCGCACATGCCTCTCTTAGCCCAATTCGATCCAAGACTAATAAACCAGCGGTTCAATCACGTAAATCGATGTTCTGGTGGTTCATTAGGTTCATAACAAGGGTATAAAGAAATTTTGAGATGATGGTAAGTTCGCCGGATGGAGTTTCCGGTGATAAGTTCAAAGTTAACGCAACTTAAAGGGGCTAATGACTTACTAGAAGTCCGTAATTTGGTCAACGTTCTACTGGAATAGAATGGTTATCCAGCAACTAAAAGTTCATGATAAACCTAATTTCCATGTTAAATCATCAAGGATTAAGTTTTACATTTAATGTATTTGCCAAAAAGATGAATCAAGATGATAAAGAGAATGAACAAGATCGCGTAGGAATGAAATAGCGTGCATTTAACAGAAATTTACTTATGTAATTAACCACTTATCATATGGGTTTCTAATTTACTAATTAACCATTAAGACACTAATATGAACCATTAATAACTCATACTAAGTCACTCTCTGTCTAGATAAACGGTTCTAGAAGAACCTTACATCTACTGGGCTAACAGGGGGCTAAACGGGATCATTCTGCAATGCAGGGAGTTGGGCGGCCATGCTAGGACCGCCCAAGGGGTTGGGCGGTTCTCTAGGAGCCGCCCAATGGGTTGGGCAGTCAGGTAAGAGCCGCCCATCCCTTGGCTCCTAGGTTGTGTGGTCACCAGAGGGCCGTTTATCCTGCCAGGGGGATATGTGGTCACTTCAGGATCGTTTAACTAGATATGTGGTATGATTGGAACCGTTCATCCTGGGATGTGTAGTTCCTGAAAAATCGTTTAACTAAGGCTATACCAGGGTCAAAATTGGTCAAAGTCTGGGCTTGAGTTGTGCGGTCTATCGTAAGACCGTCCATCTCTGGGTGTATTCCGGTCACCCCTTCCACGTCCGATGAACGCCGGAAGGTTAAGGGTTGAGGGGGTTCGATCTAAAACACTAATTACTCATGGAAACGAACTTGAAACAAGGGGCTTTTGGTACCGTTGGAAAGGTTATGAAAAATACTACATAACAGTAAGGTCAATTCCATAATTACTTTCTGAAATCACAATTTATAATGGCAGGAACACTAAAAACCCTAATCTGGACATGCTGTTACTAAATCACGAAATTCTCACAATATACACAATGAAAATTGGGGCTTTATATATCAAAAGAAAGCTTACTCGATGCTGATTCCAACCATATATGACATGCTATATGGGGATCAAGATTAACAACTTGAAATCACACAAAATCACAATTTAACTCAAAAGAAAACATCAAAAACCAAGTCTAGACATGTTCTTACTCAGATCAGAAATTCTCTAAACATGATCCATAAAATTTAGGGCTTTTATAATCAATGGAAAGAGCACGAAAAAATCTACAAGATGCATGGATCAATTTCATATTTACTCTCTTAAGTCTCTACTTAAATCGAAGAGGAACAAAGTTAACCCTAATTTGACATGCTTCTACTAAACCTCAAAATACTCGCAGGATACTACATGATATTTGGGGCTTTATATATCAAAAGAAAGAGGACTTGATGCTGAACTTTTTGATATATTACTTGAGGTTTGAGCCCGAGAGAACCTACCTCAATCTGGGAAGAAAGGAAGAAGAAAGGAAGAAGAATGGACGCCGATACGTCACCACTAAACATCAGAGATCTCCCTTGATCGATCTCCACTGTGACCGCCACTGCTACCAAAGAATTCTAGGGTTGTAGAGCTTCATTTTTATAGCTCATACACCTTCTGGAGCCTTCGGAGCTGGGAGAATTCGACGAAGCAAGTTGGGTGTTTGAAAACGGCGCCGCCAAGGTTGACCTCTCCAAAGCTCGGCCGACACCACGTTTTAGGGCTGGGGTTTCGATCAATTAACAGAGGGAAAATGATCTTTAGATCGTGGCCTTCCATTTGCCACCAATTTGGGGTCATTTGGTGGAGTATTAAGCTCTAATTTGACGGTTTAAGTTAAGGTTAGGTAAGAGTTAGGTGAGTGTGCACTTTTGACTTAATCCACTAATTAGACCTAATTACGGATTTTTGCTGGGTCGACCACAGAAGATAAAGTTGTTAAATAAATGGTCATTAACCTAATTACCATTTTTCTAGATTTTTATAAGGTAGTCAAAAATTTCACTAGTTCTATTTACTAAGGAATTAAATATTAAATTCCGAAATTCATTCATTTCAACTAAAAAATCATTTATTTCAATTAAATTTCAGATTTTTAAAACCGGGGTATTACACCCTCCCCCACTTTAAGGAATTTGATCCCCAAATTCATCGGGTATTACCAATTATGTGAATGTTTGAACTAAGATGATCTTATTTATCAAAATAACATGTTAATTATATAATTAATGACGAAAGAATGTAGCTATAGCTAGGGATAAAAGAGAACGATACCATATATAATTCTTCATTCGATAGAAGTTGGTTCCGATTCTTCTTGTAGTTTTGCTTGTGGAAGTAACTTAGGACAGTTAGCCATTTTATGATCCTGATTTTCGCAACGCAGACACGCTCCGCTCCTTCCCCAGCACTCCTTTGCGAGATGACCAAGTTTGTGACAGTATAAACATTTCATTTGCGTAATATTACTCTTCTTCTTCTTATTACGTCGGGTTTCCTAACGACGGACTCGCCAGCCTCTAGCGGAACCGAATCTTAGTTTACCCATGGACCCACTCGCTTTCATTTTAAGAATGGCTTAGAGACCTGCAAGATAGTTATATGGTTAACTTTTTCATTACCCTTACGCGTAACGCAACGCAATCTTGCATATATTTTATTACTTAACCCAAGATATTACCCAATCTTACCAGGTGACAAGGGATGACACGGGTCTTAAGACTTAGGGAAACCTATACTCTTGGACAAAATCCAAGGACTCAGGCAAGGAGGCTCTGATACCACCTCTGTCACGCCCCGAACCGATAGCAGCGGGAAGCGATGCTCGGAACGTGGCAGTTAACAGTCATGATAACAAGAGCGGAAGATAAATAACCACAATTAACCACAAGGAGGCCATACACACACGTTGAAACTACGAGCTCTTATTAAAAATATAATTTGACCCACTCTTACAATATTAGATTCAAAATTTAGGGAAGAAATAACAAAAAGAAATAACCAGACTCACGACACTAGCTAGACTCAAGAAGGTAAAAAGACAGACTCCGATCTCTAGGTTCCAGGTTCACTCGATCACACTGATCCGATTCCCATTTGCAACGTACCGTTTACCGCGTTACCTGAAAAGGATTGGAAGTAGGGGTGAGCAAGAAGCTCAGTAGGAATTATACCCTATCGTCAGGCATAGTTTAAGTGATTAACCAATTCATGAATATGCATGATTAACACGAGAAAATAAGCAGAACTAAATAATCACTAAGATAGAAAGAGTAACGATAATTAACTGAAAGAAATAGTTGCATGTCGAGATATCAAGCAAGATAACAAGATTTTCTAGTGAATGGCCATTTACAAGTCAATTTCAAGTCATGTCAAGCAAGCAAGCAAGTACTTCATACTTTAAGCATGAATAATAATAAGTTTCACGAGAATGTGGAATGTCATAGACCCAACACGCTAGATTGCACCGGTGCCAAATGCCACACCTAATCATTCACCTCCCCGGGGATCAAGTACTTTTCGGGTGCTCCTCCCAGGACCAGACTGGGCCCTTCATTTGTTTGCTTGGCATTGATTTCTTTTTGGATCGTAGATCCCACGAGACTAGACATCCACAATATTTAATGGCCAAGAGTTCCAAGGTCAAGTTCATGTAGACAAGGTAAAGAACATAAGAATAATGATTCTTTAAGAGTCCAAACAATAAGCTCCATAATCGAGAGGAATAATTGTCCCAAAAGACTATAATTAATGATCAATAGATCTAACAATAGGTCAAATCACAAAATACCATAGCCTACATTGGCTTGGTTAGCTCACACAATTTGAATTTCATGAAATAACCACTTTTCGAAAAACTGTCATATAAACGGTCAGACAAGGGCCGCTCAATATGTATAAACGGTTAACACTGGGCCGCTCATGTCTAGAAGACATTAAGACCCATGAACAAAATATACGGTCCATACTGGGCCGTATTACGGATATGCGGTCGATATTGGGCCGCCTATGAGGATATACGGTCCACTACGGGCCGCACATGCCTCTCTTAGCCCAATTCGATCCAAGACTAATAAACCAGCGGTTCAATCACGTAAATCGATGTTCTGGTGGTTCATTAGGTTCATAACAAGGGTATAAAGAAATTTTGAGATGATGGTAAGTTCGCCGGATGGAGTTTCCGGTGATAAGTTCAAAGTTAACGCAACTTAAAGGGGCTAATGACTTACTAGAAGTCCGTAATTTGGTCAACGTTCTACTGGAATAGAATGGTTATCCAGCAACTAAAAGTTCATGATAAACCTAATTTCCATGTTAAATCATCAAGGATTAAGTTTTACATTTAATGTATTTGCCAAAAAGATGAATCAAGATGATAAAGAGAATGAACAAGATCGCGTAGGAATGAAATAGCGTGCATTTAACAGAAATTTACTTATGTAATTAACCACTTATCATATGGGTTTCTAATTTACTAATTAACCATTAAGACACTAATATGAACCATTAATAACTCATACTAAGTCACTCTCTGTCTAGATAAACGGTTCTAGAAGAACCTTACATCTACTGGGCTAACAGGGGGCTGAACGGGATCATTCTGCAATGCAGGGAGTTGGGCGGCCATGCTAGGACCGCCCAAGGGGTTGGGGGGTTCTCTAGGAGCCGCCCAATGGGTTGGGCGGTCAGGTAAGAGCCGCCCATCCCCTGGCTCCTAGGTTGTGTGGTCACCAGAGGGCCGTTTATCCTGCCAGGGGGATATGTGGTCACTTCAGGATCGTTTAACTAGATATGTGGTATGATTGGAACCGTTCATCCTGGGATGTGTAGTTCCTGAAAAACCGTTTAACTAAGGCTATACCAGGGTCAAAATTGGTCAAAGTCTGGGCTTGAGTTGTGCGGTCTATCGTAAGACCGTCCATCTCTGGATGTATTCCGGTCACCCCTTCCACGTCCGATGAACGCCGGAAGGTTAAGGGTTGAGGGGGTTTGATCTAAAACACTAATTACTCATGGAAACGAACTTGAAACAAAGGGCTTTTGGTACCGTTGGAAAGGTTATGAAAAATACTACATAACAGTAAGGTCAATTCCATAATTACTTTCTGAAATCACGATTTATAATGGCAGGAACACTAAAAACCCTAATCTGGACATGCTGTTACTAAATCACGAAATTCTCACAATATACACAATGAAAATTGGGGATTTATATATCAAAAGAAAGCTTACTCGATGCTGATTCCAACCATATATGACATGCTATATGGGGATCAAGATTAACAACTCGAAATCACACAAAATCACAATTTAACTCAAAAGAAAACATCAAAAACCAAGTCTAGACATGTTCTTACTCAGATCAGAAATTCTCTAAACATGATCCATAAAATTTAGGGCTTTTATAATCAATGGAAAGAGCACGAAAAAATCTACAAGATGCATGGATCAATTTCATATCTCTCTTAAGTCTCTACTTAAATCGAAGAGGAACAAAGTTAAAACAAAGTTAACCCTAATTTGACATGCTTCTACTAAACCTCAAAATACTCGCAGGATACTACATGATATTTGGGGCTTTATATATCAAAAGAAAGAGGACTTGATGCTGAATATTTTGATATATTACTTGAGGTTTGAGCACGAGAGAACCTACCTCAACCAGGGAAGAAAGGAAGAAGAATGGACGCCGACACGTCACCACTAAACATCAGAGATCTCCCTTGATCGATCTCCACTGCGACCGCCGCTGCTACCAAAGGATTCTAGGGTTACAGAGCTTCATTTTTATAGCTCATACACCTTCTGGAGCCTTCGGAGCTGGGAGAATTCGACGAAGCAAGTTGGGTGTTTGAAAACGGCGCCGCCAAGGTTGACCTCTCCAAAGCTCGACCGACACCACGTTTTAGGGCTGGGGTTTCGATCAATTAACAGAGGGGAAATGATCTTTAGATCATGGCCTTCCATTTGCCACCGATTTGGGGTTATTTGGTGGAGTATTAAGCTCTAATTCGACGGTTTAAGTTAAGGTTAGGTAAGAGTTAGGTGAGTGTGCACTTTTGACTTAATCCACTAATTAGACCTAATTACGGATTTTTGCTGGGTCGACCACAGAAGATAAAGTTGTTAAATAAATGGTCATTAACCCAATTATCATTTTTCTAGATTTTTATAAGGTAGTCAAAAATTTCACTAGTTCTATTTACTAAGGAATTAAATATTAAATTCTGAAATTCATTCATTTCAACTAAAAATTCATTTATTTCAATTAAATTTTAGATTTTTAAAATCGGGGTATTACAATATATGTGAAGCTTTTGCATGAAGAAGCTGCTGCCTGAAGAAGAAGAGAGCTTGGGAGAAAAGAAGGGAGCTATTGTCCCTAGATGCACATCTGGACAAGAAGGGGGGTTGAATTGTCCCCACCAAGTGCAATTGTTGTTTTTAATTTTAACGCAGCAGAATAAAATAACTACCAACACGGAATATGATCAAACGAAATTTACGCTTTGAAGAAATCAGTTCTCTCAAGCTTACTGCTCTCACACGATCAATATGAACAAGATGAACAAGCAAACCACAAACATACAAGATGCAAGATAGACTTTTTAGGTGGTTCAGGACCACGGCGGGCTCCCTACGTCCACCCCTCACCAAAACGGTGAGGATCTACTCGCTTCGAACTAAAACGCATGGAGTTTTCACTCCAAGGACACGGAGATGTTGTCTCCTACACGGTCTGACCACGGATCAAAACACACACACACAAGCTGCAATGCCGCAGCACAATAGGCCCACAACCGTACGCAGACGGTTCAACACATACACAGAGTCGGAGTTCGAAAATAAAGATATGATTAATACTTGCTTGTAGACCGAATGCAAATCATTGGAATATATGTAAAAGAGGTGAAGAAATAGATCACCATATGTTTAAAGGGTTGTAGATGATCTTCTTTGATGCTCAGGTCGGAGGGAAGCCGGATGCCACCGATTTGAACGTCAACACGTTCCTCTCTTCAATCTGCTCCTTTTTATCTTCTATCACGATCTCCAGAAACGCAAGGATGTAGATGATATCCACAGATCTTTCTCAGCTCCTCTCCTTCTTCCCTTCCTTCTCCTGCAAGATAGATAGAATGTAAGCACTTGGATATTTCTTCCCAAATTCATAACTCATATATATCCACACATGAGATGTATGAAAAGACCATTTAACCCTTGTCAAAATCTTGTAGAACATGCCTCAATATATGTATGATAACCCTAAGGGCATGGGGGTCAAATATCAACCCAAACGGATCATGATTAATGGGTTTCGAACAAAAGCAAAATGGGCCACTCGCCGTATTCAGTCGACCGGTCGAAAGGGGTCGGTCGACCGAAATGTTACAGGTTTTAGACCCCTGCAACCAATGGATTTCGGTTGACCGATTTCCCTTGGCCGGTCGACCGAACTGTGACTGGTTTCAGTCCCCAGCATGCTGTGTTATCTGGTCGACCGATCACCTCCATTTGGTCGACCGAAAACCTGCAGTTTGCTAAAAAACATGGAAATTGAGTTGGAATTAAAGCTCAAACGCTCCCAATGAAAAATACATGAAGTATGATCATGAAAAGCCATTAACAAGAAGCATATGAACACTCTCAACCTATACTCTCAACCCATCAGATCCTCAAGTAAAAAATAGAACCATTTAGACATGCATATAGACACTTTGAACTCTTAAGCATTCATTTGTGCAATTAGAAAGGAACATGAACCAAAATGCCATACGTTGTGAGAGAATGATGCATTTAACTTCAGCCAAGGGTTGAATGAAAGATGAACCACATTCGAAATGTTAAGATCACATTGATTTTCTACATGAAAAATCCATTCATGACACTTGAGAACTAATGAAAATATATCCATGAAAACACATTAGAAACCCATGAATGATATGCATGAAAGCCCTTTTGAAACTCAAATCTTTCTTAACCAAAGATTGAAATATACTTACCATGCATCCACACAATATATAGACTTCATGAAACCAAATACACATGAATGACAAGAGGGATTTGAGCACATAGTTACCTTTACATGCCTAATGAAAGACTTTGCAAAACTTAAGCCTTACCAGTCTTTTTGATGAACATGTATGAGATTTTTAACCTGTTTTGAGTTGTGGATGACAAGGTACTTATCCATTCAATCCTTTGACTTTAGTTTGATATTCACCTTGTAATTTTGATTATGCAAAACCAGATGATCAAAGTATGAACATCTTTGTTAGCATTATACAATGAACTTTCTCAAAGATAAATACACACAAGATTTGTCATCATTGAAACTTAGCTATCAAAATCAACTAAGGGATCCAAAAATCTCCTCCTTTTTGATGATGACAAAACGACGTGTGCATGATTTGTGCATAAATTTCAAATGAGAATTTATTGACATATAGTGTGTCATAGAACTATGAAACTTAAAACAATGAAGGTATGCTCATATGAGAACTACGAACATGTATGAGAAGTACGCTCGTTTGTCATAAAACTATGAAACTAATCTAGAACTGAATTGCACCACTCTATTCTCCCCCTTTTTGTCATCATCAAAAATAGACTGACAATGGGGTTATTTTAACCTGATATGAACATGTATGACCTAAGGATGTATGAAGTGTTAAGCAATCAAGCAAGCATGCAGGTGTCAAGCATGTAGTAATCTATAGCTCCCCCTCAATGGGGTAAAAGGATAGCAAGTGAGCATATGATTCAAAGTCAAAGTGTGAGACATGATCCATAATCAAAAAAGGTAGTGCATGCATAAGCTAGAGGCATTGCATAAATCATGATAAGAATAAATTCAAGATACATATTCATTACAATAATACCTAAGAGTGAAATGTGTGGCAATGAGCAATGAACTTAAAAAATATATGGATATAAGCAGAATTTCTAAGGAACACTTGAGGGTTATTTCCTTTCTACAATTCCATTTAGATCCTCAACTTTCGGTAACTTCGCACAACCCCACCTTTTTTTTATTGGACATGATCGTTCGGTGTGAGTCACCTCATATGTCTCAATGGGGTTTCTCGGCTACTAAGATTCGTCAAGCATTGTGGATTTTTTGCTTAACTTTTCGACGTGAGTTTCCTCATTTATTTCAGTGGAGATTCTCGACTACTTAGTTTCACCTTCCACTTATTGATTTTTTTGTGGGATAGGCAGCTTTTTTCTCACGATTACTCTTCATTTTCATGTAAAAATTTATTTACCTTAAAGTGTTGAAAAGAATTTCTGAAATCCTTATCGATCAAAGTCATATGCATCATTTTGTATAAAGTGTGTGGGTAATTGCTTTGTATGTTGAAAATGAATTTGCCAAAATATAGCTATGACTCCCCCTAAATATATGAACAATTGGAAATAAATTCTCCTCCTTTGTATATATCACTATTCGCAAATGATTAAAATCACTGTATTTTATCTATTAAGGAGGTAAGGTCTTAGAAGATTTCAAGAAAAATGTTTTCTTAAAATATATACATGCAATCAAACAAGGATTTGGAATGAAGTTCATGCAAGATGATTTCGGTACGTGACGGAGAACGTAGGTCCGAAGATCACCTCACGCGTAGTGAAATCTTCCGACTAAACATAATCTAACATTCCACAAACACCATTTTATATACCGGAAGATCATGGCATTCAAGCATATAAGTATATAAAGTATGTACAAGCGTATGCACGTGAATGCAAAGATAATGAAAAAGTATTTCTATTTACAAGTATGCAAGGATATGTGCAATCTAAAGTATGAGATTGAATGTGTTTTCTATATGTGCAAAACTGAGTTGTTATTTGCAAAATGAAGCAAAAGTGTGTATGCAAGTCTAATATGAACAATTACTCATTCAAACAGTAAATTCCTAGTTATCTTCTTATTCTTGTGAAATTTTCAGGAGATAAGGGTTTTGTAAAATTATCTGCAAGTTAGTTTTCAGTATTTACATGTATAAGCTCAAAATGACCCTTACTCATATGATCTTGCAAAAAGTGGTGTCGAATCTCTATGTGCTTTGTGCGAGAATGCAAAACTGGATTTTTAGAATGTTAATGGCAGAGGTGTTATCATAAAGAATGGGTATGTTATTTAAGTTAATACCAAAATCAACTAACTATTGTTGGATCCATAGCACTTGGGCTGCACAACTATCGGCAGCCATGTATTCGGCTTCGATAGTTGACAATGGCACTGTATTTTATTTCCTAGAGGCCCATGAAACTATGCAACCTCATAGAAATTGACAATACTCGCTCATGTTTTTACGATTCACTAAACACCCAGCATAATCGGAATCCGTGTAAGCTACCAAATCAAAATTACAACTATCGGATCTTCTTCGGAGAGTTTCGGATCGCTTTTGTGGGTCCTGAGTTGAGTTTTACGATCCGTGTGGGTTTTTCTCTCATACTAGTTATGGAACCCTGCGGTGAGTTTATTTCTCAGTTCATCGACTCGTGGACGCCGCAGTTGCGATGTACTCGTCGAGAGGATCGTTTCGACTATTTTCACGTATTTTTCTGAATTAGTCCATTTTTAGGCTAATTATCAAATTTTTAGAAATTAGGAAAATTTCCATTTTCCATTTTCCTTTTTCTTTCCTTCCTCTCTCCTCCCTCCTCATTTCGTCACCGTGATCTCTCTCTCCCGTTTTCTCTCTTCTCTCACCCTTCCGGCTCTGGATGCAGACGGAGGAGGCTCGGGCAGGTAGAGGAGATGCCGTGGGGATGGTCGGATGCGCGAAGGGGCGAGGATCGGATCGGTTTTGGCGCGATCCCGAACGGTGGATTCAAAGCCGATGGTCGAGCTCGCGATGTGGTTTTCGACGTGGTTTAGTCGCTTCGGCACACAGTTTCTTCGGTGGAGGTAGGGAGACAGATCACCTACTTCTCCTCTGTATTTTCCTGCAATTTCACGTTCTTCGGTGCAAGTTTGAGTGGGTTTTGCTCAATTTAGGTAAAACCATGATTATAGGAGTTCGTAGGGTTCACTGGAAAATGAAGACCATTCTTAGTATAATTAGTATCAAACGAACCGCTGGGATGTCTGGATCCCATTCTCGAAAGTTTTGTCGTGATTGGTCGTCATTCGGGGCCGATAGGAGTGCGGGAATCCCGGTGACCCGATTAGGGTCGATTCATTGAAATCGCCCCGATCTCTTGATTCGTTAGTTGCATGTGGTCATTTCAGCTTGTGGAAGGCTTTTCTCATCATCCTGTATCAATTCCCCTGTGTTTCAACGTGAATGGGGCGTAGAACGGGCCGATTCGGCCTTTTCCCGATGACGGGGTAAGTCTGTTTGGGGTCAACTGTGTCTAGCGGCCTATTCCTTGACCGCCACAGTATCCTGGCGGCCCAACCCTTGACCGCCAGAGTCCTTGTACCTTCATGAGTGCGGCGACTTCTTCCTTGAGTACTTATGCCATTAAGCGGCCGAGGGATAGATTGCTCATCTCCGAGAGGTTGGTTTACCGGTGTTTCAGTTTTTGATATGTCTTGGCTTGACCTTGTGGTCTGCCCACTGTCTTGTGGATGTCTCTTGACATCCTATGAGGGCTAAGACTACATTAGAAGGTAGCCATGAGTCTTCTTGCTTGAAGTAGGATTCTCTTTCCTATTGTAGAGTAGTCATTGTCTGGTTCTGGTCAACCCGGGGTGACCCAGTGGTTGACAGATAACCTTGTGTGTGTCTCGGCAGTTCTGTCTAGCCCGAGACATGGTTCTGGACGCCTTGAGATATCATCTTACCTCGGTTTACGTGTCCAGGTGTGCTGCGGGTCTTGTTGATCCCTCAGGTCTCCGTGTGTCATTTTCTACGGTTGTTTCTTCAAGCTTAGGATTAGACCGATTGGAGGCTTGTACCGCTTTGTACAACGATCTTGACCTGAGTCTCCTGACTCAAGGATCGTTGTGTTCGTAAGTCTAGTTGACTACCCTGCGTCCGGTAGCAGTCTAGTATGCTACCTTGTGTTCTGTGCTTCGTAGTACGTACGACAATGCTTTCTTACCTGTCTGTACTACAACACTCTTGGTTCAGAGTTCTGTGTCTAGTGAGCCTCCGCTAGTTGCAGCCTGTCGACACGTTTCAGTGTTGGCCCACCTGGGAGTGGTGGTACGGTAGTTCCCGAGATACGGTTTTTAGGCTAGTTTCCGTGGGCTCCCTTGCCTTGCAGTAGCGTCCTGCTGGGGGAGAAAACTAGCTAGAGGCCTGGATCAAGGCATTGAGCTTGTGTGTGCACACGTGGTCAGGGGCTTGGACTGACGCCGATGGGCGTTACCCTGTCTAGTCACTCATGACTGTAGTTCCTGTTCTGGTTCTGAGCGTGTCTTAGTCTCTGCCGTGTGCTCAGCGGCATAGTAGACGTGACACTTGAGGCGTAGCATAAGACGTCAATGGACGCAGCTGGCTGTTCTTGTAGTGATGAGGTGCTTCCGTCACGTGACACGTGACTCTCTCGTTTCTCGTACGTTGTGACCTTTCTGGGTTAGCCCTCTCGCGGCCTTACCCAAGGACAGTGTTGCGTCGTGTGCACGACGTTCTAGTCGTGTGTGTGTGGTCATGTCTAGAAAAGTGTGCATGAAAATCGAGCCGTGTATGCTTTAGGGCATCTGTGTCTGCCTCGATCTTTTCTAGACTTGAGGTCTGGTCTCGTAGACATTCGTATTAGGCCTCATGCTTGCCGACAGATCGGTGACTCCTAACTTTGTCAGTTCTGAGTTTACCCTTCTATTGCTGTTGCTGTCTGGAGTAGTTTGGGAGGCCGAGGTTGGTTCGACAGTCGTGTTTCTGTTCAGGTACGACTATTCCGTTTTATTTTAGCTGCTCTACTCCTTCAGTTTCTGGTTTTCTTTTACAACTTTGTAGTTTAGTTTTCTTGCTTTACTACTCCTACTATTTACCTGCTGTTTTAACCTATTACTATGTTGTTTTTCAGTGGGGATCCGCGTGACCTCTACTGGGCCAGTGACACGAGGCTCACCCCTGCTATTCAGGTGGGGTCGTCTCTACTTCTTTGGCGGTTCCTGGTGTGGCGTGTCCGTAACTGCCAGCTGTACCTGTGTCAGGCTTCCCCCGACCTCAGTGTACGTCCTTCTTTTCTGTTGACTGTACTGCTTGTCTTTCCTTTGGATTGGACTCTGGTATAATTGTTAAACTTAAACTGTTAATTAAAAAGTAAATTTATTTCTGCTACTTTAGCAAACCGATCTAATGAAATTTAATTGCTTACTGTTATATATGCGACTTCAATGTACTACACGACAATCCTTTTATCCCTTCGGAGCTTTACCACTCTTGGGAGGCTTCACGGGTTCCAAGTGGTATCGGGTCTGCTCGGTAGTCCTATCGGGTATATCCGGTATCCGGGATCCGGGTTGTCACAGTTGGTATCAGAGCATTGTTGTGTGAAGTACATGGGAGTCCAAGATATATAGTATCCAGAGTCCTGAAAGTCCAGTACAGTCTTCAGCTGGCATTAGGTTTTGTGATTCCTTGTCATTTTGTTTTCCCGATAGCTGTCATCGTGGCATGGGTCGTGTCTTAGTTCCTGTGAGGCGTAAATGACGTTACCTGGTTTCAGAGGTGTCAGACTTGTGTTCACTTGTGTCGTGCTTGATCTAGAGCGTGTACTTGTGGTTATGGTCTGACTATGTCCCTCTGAATTATGCTTCTCGAGATTCGTGTTATTTCAAGTTATGTCTTGGGGTTGTTCTTCCCTGCTTCTCCTTTGCTAGTCCTTAAATTTCGAGGACAAAGTTTCTTAAAGGAGGGGCGGATGTAATGCCCTAGATTCTTATTGGATTCTTATTAGGTCTTTCAGATCGTCTTTGGAGAGTTTCAGATCACTTTTGTGGGTCCTGAGTTGAGTTTTACGATCCATGTGGGTTTTTCTCTCGTACTAGTTACGGAACCCTACAGTGAGTTTATTTCTCAGTTCATCGACTCGTGGACGCCGCAGTTGCGATGTACTCGTCGAGAGGATCGTTTCGACTATTTTTACGTATTTTTCTGAATTAGTCCATTTTCGGGCTAATTATCGAATTTTCAGAAATTAGGAAAATTTCCATTTTCCTTTTTCTTTCCTTCCTCTCTCCTCCCTTCTCATTTCGCCGCCGTGACCTCTCTCTCCCGTTTTCTCTCTTCTCTCGCCCTTCCGGCTCCGGCTGCAGATGGAGGAGGCTCGGGCAGGTAGAGGAGATGCCGTGGGGATGGTCGGATGCGCGAAGGGGCGAGGATCGGATCAGTTTTGGCGCGATCCCGAACGGTGGATTCAAAGCCGACTGTCGAGCTCGCGACGTAGTTTTTGGCGTGGTTTAGTAGCTTCGGTGCACGGTTTCTTCGGTGGAGGTAGGGAGACGGATCACCTACTTCTCCTCTACGTTTTTCCTAGAATTTCACGTTGTTCGGTGCAAGTTTGAGCGGGTTTTACTCAGTTTAGGTAAAACCATGATTTTAGGAGTTCGTAGGGTTCGCCAGAAAACGACGACCATTCTTAGTATAATTAGTATCAAACGAACCGCTGGGATGTCTGGATCCCATTCCCGCAAGTTTTGTCGTGATTGGTCGTCATTCGGGGCCGGTAGGAGTCTGGGAACCCCGGTGACCCGATTAGGGTCGATTCGTTGAAATCCCCCCGATCTCTCGATTCGTCCGCTGAATGTGGTCCTTCCGGCTTGTGAAAGGCTTTTCTCGTCGTCCTGTATCAATTCCCCTGCGTTTCGGTGTAAATGGGGTGTGGAACGGGCCGATTCGACCTTTTCCCTTATTTTCCCGCCGTTTCACTTTAGCGGCCGTTCTAGAGACCGCCACAGTTTCTGGCGGCCCTACGATAGACCGCCACACCACTGGGCGTGTCGGCGAGTTCTAGGCTGGGTTAGCGTGACGGCCCACTCTTCGACCATCACGTGCCTATGGCGTCCCTATGCTGGTGCGTCACAGCCTTGTCATTTCTCGATGTTCGCGTATGTCGGTTCGCTCTAGCGGTTCTATCTTTGACCGCCAGAGCACTGTAGCGCGCCACTCTTAGGCCACCACAGTATGTGTGACCGGGTCAATGTTTTATGTCGGTTGGCTCTGGCGGCCCAACCCTCATGCGATAGAGTTGTGTAGCGCGCCTCTATTAGGCCGCTACAGGTCCGTTTGTCTTAGGTCTATGTCTTAGGGCGGTTAGTGTGGCGGTTCATTCTTTGATCGCCAGGTCCGTGTAGCGCGTCTATATTAGACCGCTACGGTGATTTGACGGGGTAAGTCTGTTTGGGGTCAACTGTGTCTAGCGGCCTATTCCTTGATCGCCACAATGCCCTGGTGGCCCAACCCTTGACCGCCAGAGTCCTTGTACCTCCGTTAGTGCGGCGACTTCTTCCTTGACTACTTATGCCATTAAGCGGCCGAGGGATAGATTGCTCATCTCCGAGAGGTTGGTTTACCGGTGTTTCAGTTTCTGATATGTCTTGGCTTGACCTTGTGGTCAGTCCACTATCCCGTGGATGTCTCTTGACATCCTATGAGGGCTAAGACTACATTAGAAGGTAACCAGGAGTCTTCTTGCTTGAAGTAGGATTCTCTTTCCTACTGTAGAGTAGTCATTGTTTGGTTTCGGTCAACCCGGGGTGACCCAGTGGTTGACAGGTAACCTTGTGTGTGTCTCGATGGTTTTGTCCAGCACGAGACATGGTTCTGGATGCCTTTAGGTATCGTCTTACCTCAGTTTGCGTGTCCAGGTGTGCTGAGGGTCTTGTTGATCCCTCAGGTCTCCGTGTGTCGTTTTCTACGATTGTTTCTTCTAGCTTAGGATTAGACCGATTGGCGGCTTGTACCGCTTTGTACAACGATCTTGACTGGAGTCTCCTGACTGAAGGATCGTTGTGTTTGTAAGTCTAGTTGACTGCCCTGAGTCCGATAGTAGTCTAGTATGCTACCTCGTGTCCTGTGCTTCGTAGTATGTATGATAATGCTTCCTTGCCTGTCTGTACTACAACACTCTTGGTTCAGAGTTCTGTGTCTTGTGAGGCTCCACTAGTCGTAGCCTGTCGACACGTTCTAGTGTTGGCCCACCTGGGAGTGGTGGTACGACAGTTCTCGAGATACGGTTTTTAGGCTAGTTTCCGTGGGCTCCCTTGCCTTGCAGTGGCGTCTTGCTAGGGGAGAAAACTAGCTAGAGGCCTAGCTCAAGGCATTGAGCTTGTGTGTGCACACGTGGTCAGGGGCTTGGACTGACGTCGATGGGCGTTACCTTGTCTAGTCACTCGCGACTGTAGTTCCTGTTCTGGTTCTGAGCGTGTCTTAGTCTCTGTCGTGTGCTCAGCAGCATAGTAGACAAGACACTTGAGGCGCAACATAAGACGTCAGTAGATGCAGCTGGCTGTTCTTCTAGTGAGGAGGTGCTTCCGTCACGTGACACGTGACTCTCGCGTTTCTCGTACGTTGTGACCTTTCCGGGTTAGCCCTCTCGCGGTCTTACCCGAGGTCAATGTTGCGTCGTGTGCACGACGTTCTAGTCGTGTGTGTGTGGTCGTGTCTAGAAAAGCATGCATGATAATCGAACTGTGTATGCTTTAGGGCATCTGTGTCTGCCTCGGTCTTTTCTAGACTTGAGGTCTGGTCTCGTAGACCTTCATCTTAGGCCTCGTGCTTGCCGATAGATCGGTGACTCCTGACTTTGTCAGTTCTGAGTTTACCCTTCTTTTGCTGTTGCTGTCTGGAGTAGTTTGGGAGGCCGAGGTTGGTTCAGCAGCCGTTTTTCCGTTCAGGTACGGCTTTTTCATTTTCTTTTAGCTGCTCTACTCCTTCCGTTTCTGGTTTTCTTTTACAGCTTTATAGTTTAGTTTTCTTGCTTTACTGGTCCTTCTGTTTACCTGCTATTTTAGCGTGTTACTGCGTTATTTTTCAGTGGGGATCCGCGTGACCCCTACTGGGCCAGTGACACAAGGCTCACCCCTACTTTTCAGGTGGGGTCGTCTCTGCTTCTTTGGCGGTTCCTGGTGTGGCGTGTCCGTAGCTACTGGCTATACCTGCGTCGGGCTTCTCCCGACCTCAGTGTACATCCTTCTTTTCTGTTGACTGTACTGCTTATCTTTCCTTTGGACTGGACTCTGGTATAATTGTTAAACTTAAACTGTTAATTAAAAAGTAATTTTATTTCTGCTACTTTAGCAAACCGATCTAATGAAATTTAATTGCTTACTGTTATATTTGCAACTTCAATGTACTACACGACAATCCTTTTATCCCTTCGGAGCTTTATCGCTCTTGGGAGGCTTCACGGGTTCCAAGTGGTATCGGGTCTGCTCGGTAGTTCTATCGGGCATATCCGGTATCCGGGATCCGGGTCGTTACAGTTGGTATCAGAGCATTGTTGTGTGAAGTACACGGGAATCCAAGATATACAGTATCCAGAGTTCTGAAAGTCCAGTACAGTCTTCAGCTGGCATTAGGTTTCGTGATTCCCTGTCGTTTTGTTTTCCCGATAGCTGTGGTCGTGGCATGGGTCGTGTCTCATTTCCTATGAGACGTAAATGACGTTGCCTTGTTTTGGAGGTGTCAGACTTGTGTTCACTTGTGTCGTGCTTGATCCAGAGCATGTACTTGTGGTTATGGTCTGACTATGTCCCTCTGAATTATGCTTCTCGAGATTCGTGTTGTTTCAAGTTGTGTCTTGGGGTTGTTCTTCCCTGCTTCTCCTTTGCTAGTCCATAAATTTCGAGGATGAAATTTCTTAAAAGAGGAGAGGATGTAATGCCCTGGATTCTTATCGGATTCTTATTAGGTCTTTCGGATCTTCTTCGGAGAGTTTCAGATCACTTTTGTGGGTCCTGAGTTGAGTTTTACGATCCGTGTGAGTTTTTCTCTCGTACTAGTTACGGAACCTTACGATGAGTTTATTTCTCAGTTCATCGACTCATGGACGCCGCAGTTGCGATGTACTCGTCGAGAGGATCGTTTTGACTATTTTTGCATATTTTTCTGAATTAGTCCATTTTCGGGCTAATTATCGAATTTTTAGAAATTAGGAAAATTTCCATTTTCCTTTTTCGTTCCTTCCTCTCTCCTCCCTTCTCATTTCGCCGCCGTGACCTCTCTCTCCCGTTTTCTCTCTTCTCTCGCCCTTCCGACTCCGGCTGTAGATGGAGGAGGCTCGGGCAGGTAGAGGAGATGCCGTGGGGATGGTCGGATGCGCGAAGGGGCGAGGATCAGATCGATTTTGACGCGATCCCGAACGGTGGATTCAAAGCCGACTGTCTAGCTCGCGACGTGGTTTTCGGCGTGGTTTAGTAGCTTCGACGCACGGTTTCTTCGGTGGAGGTAGGGAGACGGATCACCTACTTCTCCTCTACGTTTTTCCTACAATTTCACGTTGTTCGGTGCAAGTTTGAGCAGATTTTGCTCAGTTTAGGTAAAACCGTGATTTTAGGAGTTCGTAGGGTTCGCCGGAAAATGACGACCATTCTTAGTATAATTAGTATCAAATGAACCGCTGGGATGTCTGGATCCCATTCCAGCAAGTTTTGTCGTGATTGGTCGTCATTTGGGGTCGGTAGGAGTCCGAGAACCCCGGTGACCCGATTAGGGTCGATTCGTTGAAATCGCCCCGATCTCTCGATTCATCCGTTGCATGTGCTCCTTCCGGCTTGTGGAAGGCTTTTCTCATCGTCCTGTATCGATTCCCCTGCGTTTCGGTGTGAATGGGGTGTGGAACGGGCCGATTCGGCCTTTCCCCTTGTTTTCCCGCCGTGTCGCTTTAGCGGCCGTTCCAGAGACCGCCACAGTTTCTGGCGGCCCTACGATAGACCGCCACACCATTGGGCGTGTCGGCGAGTTCTAGGCTGGGTTAGTGTGACGGCCCACTCTTCGACCGTCATGTGCCGCTGGCGCACCTATGCTGGTGCGTCACAGCCTTGTCATTTCTCGATGTTCACGTATGTCGGTTCGCTCTAGCGGTTCTATCTTTGACCGCCAGAGCGTTGTAGCGCGCCACTCTTATCCCGCAATAGTATGTGTCACCGGGTCAATGTTTTATGTCGGTTGGCTCTAGCGGCCCAACCCTCAGGCATCAGAGTCGTGTAGCGCGCCTCTATTAGGCCGCTACAGGTCCGTTTGTCTTAGGTCTATGTGTTAGGGCGGTTAGTGTGGCGGTTCATTCTTTGACCGCCAGGTCCGTGTAGCACGTCTATATTAGACCGCTACGGTGGTTTGACGGGGTAAGTCTGTTTGGGGTCAACTGTGTCGAGCGGCCTATTCCTTGACCGCCACAGTGCCCTGGCGGCCCAACCCTTGACCGCCAGAGTCCTTGTACCTCCGTGAGTGCGGCGACTTCTTCCTTGAGTACTTATGCCATTAAGCTGCCGAGGGATAGATTGCTCGTCTCCGAGAGGTTGGTTTACCGGTGTTTCAGTTTCTGATATGTCTTGGCTTGACCTTGTGGTCTGCCCACAGTCTCGTGGATGTCTCTTGACATCCTATGAGGGCTAAGACTACATTAGAAGGTAGCCATGAGTCTTCTTGCTTGAAGTAGGATTCTCTTTCCTACTATAGAGTAGTCATTGTCTGGTTCCGGTCAACCCGGGGTGACCCAATGGTTAACAGGTAACCTTGTGTGTGTCTCAACGATTCTGTCCAGCGTGAGACATGATTCTGGATGCCTTGAGGTACCATCTTACCTTGGTTTACGTGTCCAGGTGTGCTGAGGGTCTTGTTGATCCCTCAGGTCTCCGTGTGTCATTTTCTACGGTTGTTTCTTCTAGCTTAGGATTAGACCGATTGGCGGCTTGTACCGCTTTGTATAACAATCTTGACCTGAGTCTCCTGACTCAAGGATCGTTGTGTTCAAAAGTTTAGTTGACTGCCCTGAGTCTGGTAGCAGTCTAGTATGCTACCTCGTGTCCTGTGCTTCGTAGTACGTACGACAGTGCTTCCTTATCTATCTGTACTACAACACTCTTGGTTCAGAGTTCTGTGTCTAGTGAGCCTCCGCTAGTCGTAGCCTGTCGACACGTTCCAGTGTTGGCCCACCTGGGAGTTGTGGTACGACAGTTCCCAAGATACGATTTTTTGGCTAGTTTCCGTGGGCTCCCTTGCCTTGCAGTAGCGTCCTGCTGGGGGAGAGAACTAGCTAGAGGCTTGGCTCAAGGCATTGAGCTTGTGTGCGCACACGTGGTCAGGGGCTTAGACTGACACCGACGGGCGTTACCCTGTCTAGTCACTCGCGACTGTAGTTCCTGTTCTGGTTCTGAGCGTGTCTTAGTCTCTGCCGTGTGCTCAGCAGCATAGTAGACAAGACACTTGAGGCGCAACATAAGACGTCAGTGGACGCAGCTGGCTGTTCTTCTAGTGAGGAGGTGCTTCCTTCACGTGACACGTGACTCTCGCGTTTCTCGTACGTTGTGACCTTTCCGGGTTAGCCCTCTCGCGGTCTTACCCGAGGTCAATGTTGTGTCGTGTGCACGACGTTCTAGTCGTGTGTGTGTGTAGTCATGTCTAGAAAAGCATGCACGACAATCGAGCCGTGTATGCTTTAGGGCGTCTGTGTCTGCCTCGGTCAGTTCTAGACTTGAGGTCTGGTCTCGTAGACCTTAGTCTTAGGCCTCGTGCTTGCCGACAGATCGGTGACTCCTGACTTTGTCAGTTCTGAGTTTACCCTTCTTTTGCTGTTGCTGTCTGGAGTAGTTTGGGAGGCCGAGGTTGGTTCATCAGCCGTGTTTTCGTTCAGGTATGGCTTTTCCATTTTCATTTAGCTGCTCTACTCCTTCCGTTTCTGATTTTCTTTTACAGCTTTGTAGTTTAGATTTCTTTCTTTACTACTCCTGCTGTTTACCTGCTGTTTTAGCATGTTACTGCGTTATTTTTCAGTGGGGATCCGAGTGACCCCTACTGGGCGAGTGACATGAGGCTCACCCCTGCTTTTCAGGTGGGGTCGTCTCTGCTTCTTTGGCAGTTCCTGGTGTGGCATGTCCGTAGCTGCCAGCTGTACCTGCATCGGGCTTCCCCTGACCTTAGTGTACGTCCTTCTTTTCTGTTGACTGTACTGCTTGTCTTTCCTTTGGACTGGACTCTGGTATAATTGTTAAACTTAAACTGTTAATTAAAAAGTAATTTTATTTCTGCTACTTTAGCAAACCGATCTAATGAAATTTAATTGCTTACTGTTATATTTGCGACTTCAATGTACTACACGACAATCCTTTTATCCCTTCTGAGCTTTACCACTCTTGGGAGGCTTCACGGGTTCCAAGTGGTATCGAGTCTGCTCGGTAGTCCTATCGGGTATATCCGGTATCCGAGATCCGGGTCGTCACACCCTTGTTCTTACACCTTGTTTCACGTCTCCTAAGATATTGTCTTGTAGGTGATCTTTGTGGAACGTGCACTGTCTGGGGTGTGGAGTTTCTGCAGGTGATTTTGATGATAACAAAACCACGGTATGGCAAACATTTTAAGTTCATCCATTCTTACAGAAGTCAGTGCTCATACAGGCTCTCAAAGCTATTCTATTATAACAAGAATACACTCAAAAGGATCATGTTTCAAAAACCCATAATGAGTCAAAATCAACTCAAATTGAATGGAACAAAGTGTGGTCTTACAATATATTTTATAAGGATATGATTCATGGGCTGACAATGTTAATTCTGCAGATTTTTCAGAGTTCGGTCGACATGGGCAACAGGGGTGGTCGACCTAATCTCCCAGAGTTGAAAACTCTGTAAAATTATAGAGTTCGGTCGACCGCCCCCATTGGACCGGTCGACCGATCCTCCCAGCAACGAAAGCTTCAAATCCTGTAAAAGTTAGGTCGACCGCCCAGCCCTATCCGGTCGACCGAACCCTTCGAAGCCCCTTTCTTTGACTTTATTTTCTTCACGAGGTGAAAGCATCCATCAAAGATTTTTTAATCCCAAAAGTCTCCAGACATCCCTGGAATTGTGGATCTGTGTCTTGGCATGTTTCATGGGCCTCTAGGAAACACCTCTTAGGGCAAGGAAACCCTAATCACAAAAGGGAGATCAAGGAGGCTATCAGGGGGAGAAAGAAGGCTGCTACTGTAGCTCCATGAACAGTGCTTTGTCCAGGAATTCTTCATCCATCTCCAAGCTTCTCAAGATCAATCTGAATCCAATCAACCCCAAATCAAGTAGAGATTCAAGCTTCATTCAAAATCTGCATCATCTACTCAGGGGGAGCTTAAATCCGAGTTTTTCTTTTATGTTTCTTCTTCCATATTCCCTGAGTTTCAAGAGTGTGCTTTTTCTAATCTCTAAACATTCATGTGTGTGTGGATCTTTTCAGATCCGTGTGTGTGTGTGTGTGTTTGATTTCTGTCAGATTTGTGTGTGCTTCAGTGTGTTTACACCTTCGTGGGAGTTTCTATCTCCCTACGTGTATGTGTGTGTTCAGATCTTGTAAGCCCTTACAAGATAGTGTGTGTATCCTCACAGTTTGTGAGGGGTGGACGTAGGTTGCCGTTGTTGCATCCAAACCACCTAAAAATCGTTGTCTCTTGTGTGGTTTGATCCTTTTCTCTTATCTCCATTCTGTGCAAGCACACACACGTAGATTAGATCTTTTGTATCTCTTGAGTTAGATCTAGCACAACTTATCATCTTCACATCAGATCTTTGGTATATTAAAAGGTGGGTTCTGATAGACAAGGCAAACCTTGTCAGGAAGATAACACTTTGCATGAGTAGAATCTTCGGATTCACATCTCTGCCACGGTACCAAGGATCCATTGTGTGTGATAGATTTTGTTAGATCTAATAGTTTCTATATAGATATGAACTTCTTTGTTGCTGTTCTTCACACTTGTTTAAATTGGCTAAAGTTTTGTTAAGTTTAGTAATTACTCAATTCACCCCCCCTCTTGGGTGTCATTGATTGCAGGACTTCAATTGGTATCAGACCTAAGACTCTATATTCTTCAGATCTAACGATCTAAAGTAAGATCCAGATCAATGGCCAACAAGGGATGATGCCTGAGGGTCACTCAATCCACCGTCCTCCATACTTTGACGGCTCGAATTACTTCTATTGGAAAAATAGAATGCATGTTTTTCTGAGAGCCCAAGAGTATGAGATGTGGAGGGTGGTGGACAAGGGCCCATATGAGCTTTCCAAAACTGAAGACGTATGGGCCCTTGAAGATATTACAAAATCCACAATAAATTTTAATGCTATGAACATTATGCAATGTGCTATTCATCCTAACCAGTTTTCTCGTGTATCCATGTGCAGTTCAGCAAAGGAGATGTGGGACAAGCTGCGGCTTATTTATGAAGGAACTTCCGAGGTCAAGGAGACCAAGGCCAATCTACTCATCAGAGATTACGAGCTGTTCAAAATGAAACCCGAAGAAACTATTTCTGAGATGTTCACAAGATTGACTGAGATCACTAATGGTCTCAAGAGTCTTAGAAAGGAATACACCAACTCCGAGCTCGTGAGGAAGGTGTTAAGATCTCTTCCACCTGCCTGTCATACAAAAGCCACAGTCATTGAGGATTCGAAGAATCTGTCCACACTCTCCTTGGACGAGCTCATAGGGTCACTCATGACCTATGAGATAAACATCAAAAGAACTGCGAAGGAGGAATCTAAAAAGAAGAAAACCGTGGGCTTGAAAGCCAACCAGTCTTATGACGACTTCCAAGAAGAGGAGTCCTACGAAGGGAGTAATGAAGAAGAAGACTTGGCTATACTGACCCACCAAGTGAAGAAATTTTTGAGAAGAAAAAGAATTTCCAAGGAAACTTTAGAAAGGGACAAAGGAAGCCCTTTCAAACCAAGGGTGAGCCGAGCAAGCCTAATAATGTTATTTGCTATGAATGCAAGAAGCCCGGGCACATGAGAGGAGAGTGCCAAGATCTGAAAAGAAAGTTCAAGAAAGAAAAATTTAGAAAGTCAAAAGCTATGGTCGCTACATGGAGCGACGAAGAGGACGAGCAGCCCGAAGAGGAGCTAGAATAGCTCGTGGAAAGCTTGTGTCTCATGGCACATGAAGATGATTCACCTGAGGTAAATTCTGACCCTGATTTTATTTCAAATGAACAATGAGAGTCCGAATATGAAAAGTTGTATATGAAATACAAGAAAATTAGATCTGAAAATAAATCTCTCAAAAAG
Source organism: Amorphophallus konjac (assembly GCA_022559845.1). Taxonomy (NCBI): domain Eukaryota; kingdom Viridiplantae; phylum Streptophyta; class Magnoliopsida; order Alismatales; family Araceae; genus Amorphophallus; species Amorphophallus konjac. The sequence continues at coordinate 323,768,223 of CM040118.1, read as the reverse complement.
AAACTTGAAGATTTAGCACATGAGGACTCTATTGTTAAGTTTGAAAAACTCGAACAAGAATGGTTCGAGTTAACAGAAGAAAAAGAAAGTTTGTTACAAATAATTTTAGCTTGTAAGAAAAGTCAAGAAGAATTACTGTGCAAATTGTCTGAAATGGAAAAAGGTTTTGAAAAATTCAAAACTGAAGAAGGAGTTCTGGAATTCACAAATTCAGAACTTGAAAAGAGGAACGTGAGCTTGGTTGAAGAAGTGGCTGAACTACAGTCCATCTTATCTAGGTTTGTCAAAGGCAAGCAAAACTTAGATAATTTGTTGGGAGTTAAGGTTAACTTCCAAAAAGAAGGTTTGGTGTACATTTCCCATAATAAAAAATCTTTTGAAAATAAGATCACAACTTCCTTTGTTCATGATAAGAACGATAACTGTGCATCATGCTCACACACTAAGCAAATATATGTTCAATCTAAACCACACAAATACCAAAGAAGATTTTCAAATATCAATTGCTTTCATTGTAGTAGATTTGGTCATGTTATTGCTAATTGTTGGTTCAAACAAAACACACAAAGAAATCATGCTGGTTGGACCACAAAAAGATATATACAAAATTAGACTAACCCTCGTGGGCCCAAATTAGTTTGGGTACCAAAATCAATTGGATGAGAATTTTGGTTCTTGGAGATATGTCTTGAAGCCAGGGAGAGCAAATGGTACCTGGACAGCGGTTGCTTTAGGCATATGACAGGGGATAAGAAGGTGTTCTCTACTCTGCAAGATAAGGACGGAGGCTCAGTTGTGTTTGGTGGAAAGGACAAAGGTAAAATAATTAGAATTGGCAATATAGGTAAGAATTTTGAAATCTTGATTGAAAATGTCCTTTTAGTGAAAGGCTTGAATCATAACCTGTTGAGCATAAGCCTATTGTGTGACAAGAGTTTTAAAATTATTTTTGATGAAACTCACTGCCTTGTCATGAATAAAATCTCTAATGAAATCAGATTCATCGGCAAAAGGAACAACAATGTATATACTATTGATCTTGATGACGTTTCCGGTGATGATTTATGCTTGGTAGCAAACAACCACGACAATGCATGGCTATGGCACCGAAGACTAGGTCATTCAAGTTTTGGAGTAATCTCCAAATTATCTAGACATGACTTAGTAAATGGTTTGCCAAAATTAAAATTTGAAAGTGATAAGATATGTGAGGCTTGCACAAAAGACAAGCAAACACGCATCTCTTTCAAAAATAAAAACATTGTTTCTACCGCTAGGCCTTTAGAACTGCTGCACCTTGATCTTTTTGGTCCGACTAGGACATCCAGCCTAGGAGAAAAATCTTATGGATTTATGATTGTTAATGATTACTCCAGATTTACATGGGTATTTTTTCTAGCCAATAAAAGTGATCTCCTGATGGAGTTTCAAGTATTTTACAGGAAAATCCAGAATGATAAAGGGTACCTCATCACCACAATCCAAAGTGATCATGGTGGTGAGTTTGAAAATCACGATTTCAGCAGCTTTTGCCAGGAGAAAGGATATACGCACAACTTCTTATCACCCAGGATGCCTCAACAAAATAGAGTAGTGGAGAGGAAAAATAGAACCTTGATAGACATGGCACGGACCATGTTAAGTGTGAACTCCCTGCCTAAATACTTTTGGACTGAGGCGGTAAGTACAACATGCTACATCATCAACAGGGCAATGGTAAGGCCCATTTTGAAGAAAACACCATATGAGCTCTACAAGGGTAAGAAACCAAACATTTCCTATCCTAAACCCTTTGGATGCCTATGCTTCATCCTAAATAACGGTAGGTCTAACTTAGGTAAGTTTGATGGAAAAAGTGACAAAGGAATATTCCTAGGTTATACATTAAATTCTAGAGCTTATAGGTTATTTAATAAAAGGACTTTAGTTGTTGAAGAAAGTCCTCATGTCATTTTTGATGAATCTGAATTAAAACTAACAAATCAAATTTCTTCTACCTCGGATGCAGACGAAGCTCCTAAACATCCAACTGATGCTGGATCATCTAAAGCTAAGGATGAACCACAGAAGAAACTTCCAGCAAGGATGAAAAGGATGAAGATCCATCAATTGAGACACTTCAAGAACAACAAGTGCAATAGCTCGACTTGCCAAGTTCCTCCACGTTCTTAAAAGATCACCCCACTGAAAACATCATAGGTAATCCTGAAGATGGGGTATGAACTATATCTTCACTAAGACAAGTGGAAGAAGAGGATTTGATGGCCTTTATCTCACAGGAAGAGCCTAAGGATAGTCATGAAGCTCTTTAAAATGAATCCTGGATCCAGGCTATGCATGAAGAGTTACACCAGTTCGAAAGAAATGAGGTGTGGACTCTTGTTTCGTGTCCTAAGAATCATCCTGTAATAGGAACCCGTTGGGTTTTCAGAAACAAGTTGAATGACACGGTATTGGTTGTTAGGAACAAGGCCCGGCTTATAGCCAAAGGATATAGCCAGGAGATAGGCATTACTTTTGATGAGTCTTTTGCACCGGTTGCTAGATTAGAAGCAGTCCAGATTCTATTGTCCTTTGCTTGCTCTCTCGACTTCAAATTATTTCAGATGGATGTTAAATCTGCTTTTCTTAACGGGTACACCAAAGAGGATATTTTTGTAGAACAACCTCCAGGTTTTAAAGACCCAAAATATCCACAACACGTGTACAAGCTGCAGAAGGCCTTGTACATATTAAAGCAAGCACCAAGGGCTTGGTATGAAAGGCTCAAATCATTTCTAATGGAAAATGGCTTCAAAAGTAGTAAGGTTAACCAAACACTCTTCACGAGAAAATCAGGTAAAGACATATTAGTAGTTCAAGTATATGTTGATGATATAATTTTTGGAGCTACTAATAATGCCTTATGTGATGAATTCGAAGAAATAATACAAGGAGAATTTGAGATGAGCTTAATGGGTGAAATTACATTTTTTCTTGGGTTATAGGTGAGGCAAACGTCTGAAGGCATTTTCATAAATCAAGCTAAGTACACATTGGAACTGTGAAAGAAATATGGGATGGCAGAAGCAAAACCCCTGTCAACTCCGATGGCCACAACCACGAAGTTAGACATGTTGGGCCTCCTCTGGAGCTGATCAGCAGTGTGAAAACTACTGTGATTTGATTGTGTTTTGAGTGATTGGCAGCAATTGAGTTGACTATGTTGTTGTTTTCATCTTTTACCCTGGTAGTAGTGTAAATTTTGATGAATTTTGTTTAGGTCAGAATCATTAGATGGTCATAGTAGGTCTGTGCAGGCTTGCCTTGTGATAAACAAGGTTTGTGCACGTTGAGATAAATGCACACAACATCAGTGCATATTTGGTTGATTCAGCGTATAGCATCGGTGCATATTTCAGTGGTCTACGTTTGTTGGATAATATAAGTCTGTGCATGCTTTTGCATACAACATCATAAGTCTGTGCATGTTTTTCAAATATGCATAATATAGTCTGTGCACATACTGCACTGTGTACACCAAGGTCCGTGCACATTCACTCTAAGTAAATCTATCGTCTGTGCACGTTTGGTCTTAAGGCATGAAAAGGTATGTGCATGTCTCTTTAGAAACATACACAAGGTCTGTGCATCCTTTTGTTCATGTGTGAATAAAGTCAGTGCAAGTTCTTATTTGTGCCTTTCACGATCGATGCATGTCTGAGCATAAAGTCAGTGCATATTGTTCCTTGTATGATACAAGGTCGGTGCACATTCCTATACATGCACATATGAAGGTCGGTACATTTGTAAAGTCAGTGCATGCTCCATTTCACGTTGAATCTAAGTCTGTGCATATTCTTAGTCCTACTAAAGTCGGTGCATTGTTTGCACGGTTAGGCTTTGTGCATACTAGAGTCAGTGCATGCCTAGTCTTACGCATATAAGAGTCAGAGCATATCTAGGTCAGTGCACATGTTATGTGGCTGCATATAGGGTCTGTGCAGGTTTTATCCTGCACACATAAAGGTCTGTGCAGGTTTCAATTTTATGCACGAGAAGTCTGTGCAGTCTTGGCTCATACGCATACCTGTCTGTGCAGGTCTTATCATGCACACATAAAAAGTCTGTGTAGGTTTTTATCGTGTGATGAATTAAGTCGGTGCACACTCGCCTTGATGTTTAGCTAGTCAATGCACATAGTGTATTCAGTCGGCGCACGTTTGCATACAAGCATATAAAAGTCTGTGCACACTTTCTCACTCGCACGTCATTGGTCTGTGCACATCTTTAGTTTTGACGCTAGGAGGTCTGTGCATATTCTGTTTTATGCCTGTGCACATTACATATGGCTGATTACAAGATGTTTGATGAAATGTCTCTCTTCTAATTAACAGAATGTAAGTAGCACGTGAGCTTGAACTGAAGTAGGCACGTGTTCCCAGAAAGGCTAGAAGCTGGTACGAGACTCCATGAAGCTTATGATTGGCACGTGTTCCAAGGCAATAAGTGAGCAAGTACTTCTGCCACATGGAGTGCCTTAGCACAGTGATATTGACATGTGGACAGATGGAGATCAGATTTGCGAAAGTGTTTAGGCGGGAAACATGGCGTCCACACGCCCTTTTGCCTGATATATATAAAAGAGGCATTATCACCAGATGAAGTGTAGATAGAGAGAGAACAGAGTAGAAAATAAGATTGAAGCAGAGAGAGATTTAGCAGAGCAGATCAGATCTCAAGAGAAGAAAAAGAAAAGAGTGAAAAATGAGAGCCAGCTGATCCTGAGAGAAGAAGAATTCTGAGAGTTTCTGAGGGAATTTGTTTAGCTATAAGTGAAGAGTTATTTGCTATTGTTCCTGGCGTGTGGTTCATAACCATCGCCAATCTGCTCTACACTGAAGAGCTACATTATTTTTCTCGATTGATTTTTTCCTTTTCCTTTTTAAACTTTCGTTACTGCAAGCTGTGAGTCAGCGTCTGTGGCATAAGCTGTAAGGCTCAGCAGTAGAGGAGGATTCCTCTGATAGCGTAAGCTGTAAGACTTAGCGTGTTTTGGGATGTTTTCCCCGAAGCTGTGGATCAGCGGTTTGGAAGCTGTATATCAGCAGTGAAGCCACACTTGGTTTGAGTGTGGGGTGGACGTAGATCTCTGGAGGAGATCGAACCACCTTAAAATTCTTCTGTCTCTGTGGTTTTGATATTTGTGTTGAGTGTTCCGCTTATGCAAATTTAATTCCGCACTTGTTGCTTAGGTTTATATAATTTTGGGAGGGAAGATCTATTCACCCCCCCTCTAGATCTACATTACGTGGTATCGAAGCGTTCCATCGTGTCAATAATTGGTATCAGAGCCTAACTCTTCTGCAGGACTTAATATCCCGAAGAGGTTAGCTATCATGGATGCGAAAGGAATGACCGCCGAGGGACACTCTACAACCAAGCCTCCGTACTTTTATGTTTTTTTTATGAACCAAGTCATCTAATAGGACACAGGGAGAGTGCACCCCCATTCCAAAGGACGGGGATGTTCCCACTCCACAAACTCACCATTATATGCTTTATTTTATTGCTTTATCAGAAAGATGTACAGATTCAGAGGAGGCAATGCCTCTAAAGAATAAAGAAAAAAGATAAAACTATACAAGTCTCCTGTGAATATTTGGAATGCCAATAGCATCAGTTATGGCATACCTGATATGCCCAGCGAAGAGTGATATAGAAGGGGGGGATGAATAGATCACTCCCGAAATTAAAAACTCAGCGGTAAATCACAACTTCCGTTTCTCAACCCTTCAGATACAGCGAAAGCAATAGCTAAGGCATACAATAACCAAGACAGAAGAAAGAAGTGAGATCGAGAGAGCTGTTCACAGTGAAACAAAATGCCAAATAGATGGAGAGCAACACAACGATAACAGGCAAACCACAGAAGAGGCAGAGAGTTTTTAAGGTGGTTCGATTATAGTCCACAATCTACATCCACCCCACACTCCAAACCAGAGTGAGGCTTCCACTAGCAAGGCTAGAATGCAGACTCAGTCTGCAACAAGTGCTGCCTAACAGCTTGACAAACCAAGGGAAACAAATCCCTCAACCCAAGCTCTGTAACCCACAGAAGCTTGACACCTGATCTTGCTACCCACAAGACCAGAACCGGAGACGAATCTCCCTTCCTCCAAATCGGAGGGAACCTGCTAGTGACAGCCCGTCACTGGCAAACCAGAGATCACAGATCTCTCTTCCTCTGAAGCCCAGATGGAAATCGAAGAATCTCTCCCTTCCTCCGAACACTGGAGGGTAACAATATGGAATAAGAAGGATGAAGTTAAAAACAGAAAAGAAAACAAGACAATCGATGAACGACAATCGCTTCTAAAAACCAAGAACAATGTAGCTTCCGAAGAAGCAGATCTTCACAGTCACAGACTCTTCTCTCTCTCTCAAAGACTTTTCACTCAGATCAACTCTCTCAAATTCTTCTCTCTGTCTTCTCTCTGGAACGTGGAGGCTCTCTCTATTCTTCTTCTGCTCAGGCACTAATTTCTCTCAGCTTTTCCTCCAGTTCTGTTCTTTCAGTCGTAGAGGTCATCCTTTTATATGGCTTCCGACCTGAATTCCATGACTTCACTCGTGTGGCGTGAGTAGAGCTCGTGCCCTCCTTTTCCAGAGAAACCTCGGATCACGTGCCAGGCATCAACCTCGGATCACGTGCCCAATCATCAGCCTGAATCATCTGCAGGAACAGAAGAAAGGGATGCAACCAGTTAGTTCAGGTTTTGAACTAGGCGTGTACAGACTTTAGATGCAGCATATAGGCAAGTATGTACAATGTGAGAATGTGTAGGCTTGGAACCAAAGTATGCACGACGTAAGATGATGTACAGACTATGTGAATGCATGAAGAACATGGACTGTACATACTTAACAGCCTGCAACTGTGTACAGACTTGACCGTTGCGAACACAGGCTGTACATACTTTGATTGCGTGCATGAGAAAGCAGTGTACAGACTTGCTGTGAAGAACAATGCCCAAATGCAGTGTATGGACTTAGCGTGAATGCAACAGCAATGTATAGACTTTGTGATGCACAACCATATCCAATGTATAGACTTCAATGCAAAGGCTGGAGTTAAACAAATAATGTATAGACTTCAAAGTATGCGCAATGCAAAGGCTGTACAGACTCTAGACTCACCTACGAACTGAGTTAAAGAGTGTATAGACCTGATGAATGCCTTGCTAGCATGCGGATGTATAGACTTGTGTTATGCAGCCAAACTATGTACATACTTGATGAGACGCTAAGTGAGACAGAGCTGGCTGCACAGACTTTGAGAGACGATGCACTGTAGGCTAACGCTGTACAGACTTTGAGAGAGATGATGCATGAGACGATGCATGCACAAGGTTGTACAGACTTGGTCTTACAATGTATAGACTTGGCCAACTATCAACTGATGGATGTATAGACTTTATAAATGCATATGCCAAGACCATGTACATACTTGAAGTGGCATGCAGCAGACGATGTACAGCCATGGCTCATGAATGTATAGACTTTGCCAGCGCCAAGTCGATGTACAGACTCTGCGAGCGCCAGGCCGATGTACATACTTTGCCAGCGCCAGGACCATGTACAGACTTAGTGTCTCATGCAACCAGACAAGTGAATGCACAGACAATGTACAGACTTAGTGCAAACGGGATGTGCAGACTTTGTAGCATGCAATGTATAGACTTCAGCTCGTGCAATGCAGACAGTGTATAGACTTGCAATGCGTGAGACGCTGAATGAGACAGTCGGATGTACAGACTTGGCTAATGCATGAAGCACATGATGCAACAATGTATAGACTTGACGCAGCATCAAAGAAACCATGTGCAGACTTTGTGTAGACTACAAGCAATGTGTAGACTTGCACAAATGCATGAACAACACTGTCCTAAATAATCAAGCATGAATTGATCTAGAGATAAAAACAGATTGATTTATAGTGTGAGACATCATCAAAACCGTAGGGATGCAACAATCTCCCCCTTTTTGATGATGGCAACACTATGAATCAAGCAATATCAAGGCTTAAAAAGAAATAACAGCAGCTTTAACAATCAAAGCAAATTCAAAGCAAGCGCATGCAGACAAATTAAATACTGCTGCTGAAGCTCTTCTTTCTGTAAAACCACTCCCCCACAACTCACTCTCAGCTATTGACATGACAAACTATTCTCCCCCACAGCTCATGAACAATTCTCCCCCAAAACTCATGACCTACTGATATAGCAAAACCTCTCTCCCCCTTTGACATCATCAAACGGAAATGAAGAATATATGAAAGTGCTGGAGACATGAGGAAGAAGTATAGTAACATCTTAGTGTAGAAAGACACGAGCAAGTCTTAAGAGAATAAGTGAGGTGCTAAACTCAAGTGAAGATTCTTGAACTCCAGTAAACAATAGAGATCTAGAATGAGAGAAAAGTTTATCAACAGACATAGTATATGATTTAGAACAGGAGTTAACAAGTATGGCATGATTTAGCTGAACAGGCAACTATCCCAGAAGACAACAAGAGACAAAATCAGAGAAGGTGTACTCAAGGTATTGAGGACAAGCAATCCATTAACTTGTAAAGATAAGGGATTTTGAGGTGATTTTCAAGAAGACCAATGAGTAAGTTGGTAATTCACACTTTTGACATTAGGGAGACACCTTGATTAGAGGCCTGAATCTCCAGTTACTCAGTGTGAGTACCTCATTACCTCCTCCTTTTTTTTTAAAGGAACAGAGTTAGTAACTGTGGCTTTTGACATGAGGAAACACCTTGATTAGAGGCCAGAGTCCCCAGTTACTCACCCGCAAGCCACCATTGCTCTGTGATGGTCAGAATATTAAAGTCATTTCTTTTCATTTTTTTTTCGTTAAGCATTTGACACCTCATGACATAGGAGAAAACTTCATTTCATTGATGAAGCTCCCAGTTTCTCAGTGACCAAATCAGGACCTTTGTTCATTCAGTTTATCCCTTGTGTTGAGGAGATGGAATAATTGAAAACAATACCAGAAGGACTATTTCTTGAAGTGAATCTTAAAGTCTAGATTTCAAGTTGTTTTGGTCAGATATCAAGACACAGGTTTTGGCCTGAATCGGAATCACTGACAATGTAGGAAGATATACTTTATACAATTAATCTAGATCTCTGATAGACTACCAGAGGAAAGATTCTAGCTGGAGTTTAGTAACACATACTTATAGACTTAAGAGATGAGTGAGATTCTACTATCTGAGAGAACCATACTAGTTTAGTCATGAGAACCAGCAATGACACACATCTGGTCAGTCTTTTTGAATCTGTCAAAGAACTCTCCCTCTCACAGCTCAACCAGCTCCCCCTTAATCATAGCATTACTGAAAGCTAACCAGCAGACACACATAACTCTCCCTCACAATAGGAACAGACTTCACAATTAAGACAACTTGAATAAGCCTAATTCTCTTCTCAGTGTAGTGAATTTTTCATTGTCCAGAGGTTTAGTGAAAATGTTAGCAATCTGATTATCAGTGCCTACATGAATCAGTTCAAAGTTGTTTTTAGAGACCTCATCTCTTATGAAATGATGCCTTATCTCCATGTGTTTGGTGCGGGAATGCAAAATAGGGTTCTTGGCTAGATTAATGGCACTGGTATTATCACAATAGATAGGTGTGCACCCCAGGTCTACTTGGTAGTCCTGAAGCTGGTGTTTAATCCAAATGACTTGTGTACCACAGCTCTCTGCAGCTACATATTCAGCCTCTACAGTGGAGAGGGCCACATAATGTTGTTTCTTGGAACCCCAAGACACTAAACACCCACCCAAAAATTCACAGTGACCACTAGTGCTTTTCCTGTCTAGTTTACACCCTGCATAATCTGCATCTGTGTATGCAACTAAATCAAGTGTGTGTGATGCAGGAAACCATAGACCAAGAGAGTATGTAGCAGACAAATATCTGAAAATTCTTTTCATTGCAGCTAAATGTAATTCAATGGGTCTAGACTGATACCTCGTACACATACCTACACTGAACTGTATATCAGGTCTAGAGGCTGTCAAGTAAAGTAGAGATCCAATCATACCTCGATAGAGCTTGGCATTTACTTCTTTACCTGTCTCATCTGCATCCAGTGAGTTGTTGGTACTTATAGGTGTTGTAATGTGCTTCAGGTTGTTCATACCAAACCTCTTGAATAGTTCCATTGTGTATTTGGTCTGGTTGATGAAGCATCCATCCTCTAATTGTTGTACCTGCAAGCCAAGAAAGTACTTTAGTTCACCGACCAAACTCATCTCAAGTTCAGCAGACATCATTTTAGAGAATTCATCACATAGTTCACAGCTAGTTGATCCAAACACAATGTCATCTACATATACCTGAACTATGATGAGATTTTTATTTGTACCCTTGGTAAATAAAGTTTGATCAACTTTACCTCTGTTGTAGCCCTTGCTGATCAGAAATTCAGTCAGTCTTTCATACCATGCTCGAGGAGCTTGGTTTAGACCATACATGGCTTTGTTTAACTTGAAAACTTGGTTAGGTTGAGGAGAGAATTGAAATCCAGGGGGTTGTTCAACAAAAATCTCTTCCTTAATGACTCCATTTAAGAAGGCACTTTTAACATCCATTTGTTGGAGTTTTATATTCTTGGAACATGCAAAAGCTAACAATATTCTTATTGCTTCCATCCTAGCAACAGGTGCATAGGATTCATCGAAATCAACACCAAATTCCTGATAGTAGCCCTTGGCTACTAGTCTGGCCTTATTCCTAGAAATGATTCCATCTTCATTCATTTTATTTTTAAACACCCACTTAGTTCCTATGATATTAACACTTTCTGGTCTTGGAACAAGCTCCCAGACATTATTTCTTTCGAACTGACCTAATTCCTCACACATAGCATTGATCCAAGATTAATCAGGCAAGGCCTCTTCTACTGATTTGGGTTCAATTTGTGAGACCAAAGCAATTAGGTCTTGATTATTAACATTCCTAAAATGAGACCTAGTCCGAAGAGGATGTTCAGGGTTACCTATGACATTATCTATTGGATGATCTTTAAGAAATCTAACATTTATTGAAGACTCACCTGTTTCTTCCGGCCCTTCCTGATTGGTAGGATTTGATGTTCCACTCGACTAAGTCTTCTCTTCTTCTTGGTCTTCTAGGAAATCCCCATCGTGATTGGAATCCCTGTCAATATTTTCAATGTTAGTAACACCTTTCTCATTACTAAAAAGGATGTGTGGAGACTCTTCAATTTTCTGGTCTGTTTTGTTAAAGACCCTATATGCCCTTGACACTTCAGAGTATCCTAAAAATATTCCAGGGGAGCTTTTAGCTTCAAACTTATCTAAATCTTTCTTGTCATTATTATGAATAAAGCATTTAGCTCCAAAAATTCTGAAATGAACCAAGTTTGGTTTCTTACCTTTTAGTAGCTCATAGGGTGTTTTCTTGTGAATAGGTCTTACCATGGCCCTGTTGATTATATAAGTTGCTGTATTGGCCGCCTCTGCCCAGAACTTCCTTGGTAATTGACTCTCAATCAGCATGGTTCGGGTCATCTCCACAATAGTTCTATTTCTTCTCTCCACAATTCCATTCTGTTCAGGTGTCCTAGGAGAAGAAAACCTGTGTGTTAGTCCCTCTTTTTCACAAAGATCAGAAAACATGGAATTTTCAAATTCACCCCCATGGTCAGATTGAATTGTACAAATCTTGTATTTTCCTTCTTGTTTGACCTTATTAAAAAACTGGTTAAACTTTTGAAAAGCATCGCTTTTATTGGCTAAGAAAAAGATCCATGAAAATCTAGAGTGGTCATCAATGATCACATAGCCAAACCTATTCTCATTAAGACTCTGAGTCCTAGTAGGACCAAAGAGGTCCATATGGAGAAGTTCCATTGGTTTAGAGGACAATGGCTCAGATCTTAGCTTGAAAGAATTCCTGGTCTGTTTGCCTAGAGAACATGCATCACATGATTTTGAAATAGAATTGAACTTAATTCAAGGCATGTCTCTAACTAAATCATGCTTGACCAATTTATTGAAAGTAGAGATACTAGCATGGCCTAGATGTCTATGCCATTCAAAAGCATCATTTTCAGAATTAGCAGATAAACAAAGATTAGGTTCAGATTCAGCATCCAAGTCTATCATGTAGACATTATTAATCCTGTTGGCTACAAATTTAACCACATCGGAATTGATTTCAAAATTTTTGCATGAGTTATCATCAAACACAACCCTGTGACCCTTGTCACATAATTGACTAATGCTAATCAGGTTGTGTTGAAGACCTTCCACAAGTAGAACTTTTTCAATGGAGTTTGTGGAAGACTTACATACTGTGCCAACTCCAATTATCTTACCTTTGTTCTTTCCTCCAAATTTGACCAGACCCCCTACCTTCATCTCTATCTTGCTGAACTTGGATCGGTCTCATGTCATGTGCCTGGAGCAGCCACTGTCGAGGTACCACTTGTTGTCTTCAGCTGCCAGGCCTACCTACACAATCAAAATCAAGCAAAATGATTTGGAACCCAAGATGAGTTGGGTCCAAAGACATTATTCAAATCTCTAAGCAGATGTTTAGGAATCCAGATCTGCTTCAACATGGTTTTCTCTGGCACCTTTACTTCGGGTTTATTGAAATTATAATCGAGGTTATGTCCAGCTGGTCTGGAGAAGTAAACTCTATTCCAGTCATTGGGCTTCCCATTCCTGGAATATCTCCTGTGAGCTTGTTGATTAACAGATTTTTGAGGATGATAGTTATTTCTCCAGTAGGTCCTGTTTGGACCCATCTGTTTGTGGTAATTCCAGCTTTTATTCTGATCCACTTGTCCATCTACCATTTATGTTCTGGTGAGTGGGCTTAGTGAAGTTCTTCACAAAATTCATTCCCATTTTAAATGGTCGACCAGCACTGTTTGTTAAATCTTCTTTTGGACGTTGAGCTCCTTGACTGCTATTTGAGCTGGATGGTGTGTCCAGCTTCTCTTTTCCCTTCTCTGGGCAGAAGGTGGTGGTTTTAAATAGAAAGGGTCTCTTGTTAGTTGGGTCATAGCCTAGACCCTCCCTATTGAAGTTAACCCTTGTCCCTAGTATAGCATCCAGACTTATTTTTCCTTGGACAAATTTTTCCAAAACCTTCTGTTTGTCTTCCAGCTCTTTTTGCAGAGACTCAGAATTTTTTAAGAGTTCATCATTCACTTTCTTAACAGCTTCATATTTCTCTGAGATCACTCTATTTTCTTTCAGGCTTTCTTCAATTTTGATTTTGAGTTCGTTGAGCTGGGTGTGACTCTCCTGGTTTTCTCCCTTGAGCTTTTCATTTTCTTTTCTTAGGGAAGTCATTTCTTCTGGTTCTTCTTTTAGTTTCTGATTTTCCTCACAGACTTGGGTTTGTTCTTCAACATTGGTATTGAATTTTCTCTTCAGAACCCTATGCTCTTTACTAAGTGAATTGAACTTATCTAATAATTCAGCATAGGCATCTTCCCAGTCATCAATAGAAAAATTTTTAAAGACATTTGTTACCTCCTCTTCGCTATTTGCCATTAGGCAAATTCCTTCTTCATCTTCCTCCGAGGAAGTGCTTTCCGGATCTTCTTCCTCATCGCTCCACTTGTAGACCATTGCTTGTGGCTTCTTCTTTTTCTGCACCTTTGAGCTCTTCTTCTGAAAGTAGGGACCCTTCTTCTGGAGATCTGGGCATTCCCCTTTCATGTGTCCCTGTTTGTTGCAATGAAAGCAAGTCATTCTCTTAGTATTTCTATCCTTATTATTGCTAGATTCAACGTTCTTACTAAAGGAGTATGGCTTCTTCCTCCTAAAGGTCTTCCCCTTAGTCTTTAAAAATTTTCTGAACTGTCGAGTGAGCATTGCCTGCTCCTCCTGATCGAGATCGAAAAAACCATCGGACCCGGAGCTACTGCTACTGCTACTGCTACTGCTACTGCTACTGCTACTGCTACTGCTGCTGCTACCCTTGTTGCGGGATGCCTTGAGAGCAATATTCTTACCCTTCCTGTCACTTCCTTCACCACCTCTTTTAAAGTTCATCTCATAGGTCATGAGGGATCCTATGAGTCCATTCACTGTCAAAGTCGTCAGATCCTTTGACTCTTCTATCACGATGGCCTTTGTGTGCCATGCTGGGGTTAGAGATCTAAGAATCTTCCTGACTACATCTGCCTCAGCTATCTCTTTCCCTAGCCCCTTAAGAGTGTTCGTGATCAAGGACAACCCGGCATACATTTCAGTGATATTCTCCTCTGGATTCATCTTAAACAATTCATACTCAGAGGTGAAGAGATTTACCTTCGTGGCTCTCACTTGAGCTGTACCTTCGTAGATTAGTTCCAGCTCATCCCACATTCGCTTGGCCGTCCTATAGGCTGATATGCGGGCGTATTCGTCTGGGTGTACAGCACACTGGATGATGTTCAGGGCCGTCCAGTTAAGTGAAGATAACTTGACATGTTCGTCTGTCCACGCGTCCTCGTTCGGTGGCAGATCATACGGCCCTGTAGTGATTACCCTCCACAGCTTGTGGCTCTGTGCCCTGATGAACACCTCCATCCTGTTTTTCCAGAAGAGATATTTTGTCACGCCCCGAGAGCGGAAGATACCCGGAGACGCGTGACGAGTTTATATCAATCATGTCAATCAGAGTATTAGTGTATTCGACACCAAAATCAGAGATGCGCAAAAGTAAAGATAACCCAATCCTTTATTCATTCATAAGAATATGTCTATTACAAACCCTTGAAGTACTAACTAAAACAAAGGAAAAATACAAGGTTGACTTAAGAAAATATGAAAAAGACTAGATAACACGGAAGAAGCTCTATCTCTTTCACTCTTGATTTTCCCCATCCGTTTGAGTTCCCTCATCGTCGGACTTACCTGAAAAGTAGGAAAACACTAAGTGACCGAACGCTCAGTAGAAAATTATATCTCAAGATCTAGCAAGGGGTTTAAGTGATTACATCTTTCATGAATGCACTATAGCTATGCATGCTCGCATAAAACGACAAGATAGAGAGAGTGTATAACAAAACGATAGCAAGAAGAACTAGTCATGAGCTTTCAAGAACTTATATCAAAAAGATATCAAGATATTCAAGCAAGTGTATTCATCATGTCATGTTGGAATTTGGCTATTTTGTTTCAAGTCAAGCAAGTATACAATTACCCTTTCTCGGGCCACGCAAGTCATGTAATATCAAGTCAAGTACAAGTATAAGATTTGTGGAATGTTCAATCAAGCTAGTCATACACTTCGGTATAATACCAATACCGTGATCAATCAACTCCCATGGGCACAAGTACTTTCGGGTGCTCCTCCCAGGACCAGATCGGGCCCTATATGCGCAGGCATTAATCATGTATTTTAACATCCACTTTTGTATATAGCCAATATGGAATTTCAAGGATAAAGCTTGTAGACATGTAGGATGACTTGGATAGAGTAGAGTCCAAAAGTATGATACTTGACATAGAATGATGATAATAACGGTACAATCACGATTATCGATAAAACTAGGTGGAATTGGTTCCCTATCTTGGGTACCATGACAAGCAAGTATGGACATTCTTTATATAGAATTGAGGTCCACATGAACAGCACATCAATGGCAAGACGTCCTCATTCTTAATATAGAATTGAGGTCCACAAGAACATCATGTTGAATGTAAAATTGGGGTTTACAAGAACAGCATCAAATGGCATGATAACCTCATCCCATTAAGAGAATTCTCATGATACACACTTTGCATAACATGAGGGCCGGTATACCATGTTTCTATAGAGTGACATGGCAAAATAGTGTAATGGGTTTTTATGGTACAACCAGCTCAGTCGGTCTTGAGGGAATCCAAGGCTGGGAGGAGACTTACGGAGGTCTCTATGACTAACTTGCTAGTCCAAAGGAACGGAATGTCCAATGGAGAGCTTGTATGTCAATGAGAATTAGTGGGTAAATGATAAAAATATCATGAAACATGGGACTATATTCACGGACTGGAATATAGTGCCGATATATATATATATATATATATATATATATATATATATATATATATATAAAAATAAAAATATACATACAAAACCCTCGGTTAACAGTAACATTGTAAAATAGTGTCACAGGAAAATAGCGACTTAATCTAAGTCATTACTTATCAAATTAACGCCTTCTATAGGGGCGTTTATTCACAATCTGACGACTTATACATTAGTCGTCCCTTCAATATTTCTATTCGGCAGAAACTCAATATTCTGGAATTTTAACAAAAATGCGCCCTGGACAGGGGCGTTACTTTTCAATTAGCACCCTGGTCTGGGGCGTCAGTTCAATAAAAGACGACCTCGTTTAGGTCGTTAATCCAGCAATTTTCCAAATTTCAGATAATCAAATTTCAGGAACAATTTATATAGTCAGGACCAGAAAATTAGCAGGATTCAATCAGAATGAACATGCATTAGATTAGGTTCATGGTTTCATAGATATCGAATTTTAAACATGGGTAAGTATCAATTTATGTGAAATTGACGACTACTAAGTAGGACGTCAAAACAAGAATTAGCGCCCTTGTCAGGGTCGCTTCTTTAAAAATTTTACAGAAAACACTTAAAACCACGATGAAACTATATGCATGGATGACATATGATTTTATTAAGGATCTTAAATTAATTTGGGCTACGTTTCTTGAGAAAACCTACCTTTTGAAGAATGAACGGATGAAGGTTTCGTGAAGACAAACGATACTCTGTTTCTAACAGAGTCTTCTGATCACCAGAAGAGGAAGAAGAAGAGGATGATGCTTGATGAAGAACCTTCGTTCTTCTGGAAGACAAGAATTCCTTAACCTGTAAGAAGAAGACGAAGAAGCATTAGAATCCTCATGCTTCTGCGGTTTGGAAGAAACAATAAGAATAACAAAACCTCTCCTTTCAGCAGAACGATAGCTCAAATCGCCAAATAGCGATCTGGGTCGATCAGGAGGGTATTTATAGGATTTTGGGAATCCTAATAGGGTTAGAGTTGTATTGGAAGTAATACTTCCATGATAGAGTTCTTACCATACTCCACCTTCGACGTAGTTATCCATAACTTGCCCTGGATAGACTCCTGGGTCGAACGAAACTCGAACTGAATTAAAGTCTTAAGCGAGGGCGTCGAATTTAAATTGACGCCTTGTCGAGCGTCGTTACTTATGTAAACACGCCCATGTAGAGGGCATTTCATTTCCTTTCCTTAATTTTATTTTTCCCGTCGTTTGAAATTTGACGCCCTATTGTCTAGGCGTCCCTTTTAAATTAACGCCTTATACAGAGGCGTTTCCTTTTGAATCAGCGCCTTGATAAAAGGCGTTATTTTCCTCTTGATCAATGATTTACTCATTTAGGCTCTTTGTCATCTATTTACTTATCTTTTATTTTTAATTTGATTTATTTAAAAATCTTGTTTTTATCAGGGTTGCTACACCCTCCCCCACTTAAAAGAATTTGGTCCCCAAATTCAATAGTATATATAAGTGGAGAGTGTAGAGTATATACCTTAAAATAATTCTGGAAATCGCTTCCTCATGGATTCCTCGGTCTCCCATGTAGCTTCATGTTCAGAGTTCTTATTCCATTGTACTTTAAGCATGGGAATAACCTTATTCCTTAGGGTACGTACTTCACGATCTAGTATTTTCATAGGCTTCTGCTCATATGTGAGATCGTTCTGGATCACTAAGTCTCCATGATCAATAATATGTGATGGATCATGTACATACTTCTTCAACATAGATATGTGGAATACATTATGTACATCGGACAGTTGAGGAGGCAATGTGATGCGATAAGCAACCTCGCCAACTCGTTCCAGTATCTCGAAGGGTCCGATGAATCTTGGTGTAAGCTTGCCCTTAACACCAAATCTCCGTATGCCACGTCCAGGTGATATCTTGAGAAATACATGATCTCCAACTTGGAATTCAAGATCTCTCCTTCTTGTATCAGCATAAGCCTTTTGCCTAGACTGAGCAACTTGCAGTCTTTCTCGAATCAATTGTATTCTTTCAGTGGTAACCCTTACCATGTCTGGACCTAATAGTTGTTTCTCTCCAACTTCGTCCCAGCATAAGGGTGATCGGCAACTCCTTCCGTATAAAGCTTCGAAAGGTGCCATTTGTATACTTGCCTGGTAGCTATTATTGTATGCAAATTCCACCAATGGCAAGTGATCATGCCAGCTTCCATCGAAATCAATGATGCAAGCTCTGAGCATATCTTCAACCACCTGGTTAGTTCTCTCGGTCTGGCCATCCGTTTGAGGGTGAAAAGCTGTACTAAAGTTAAGCCTTGTTCCCAACGAATGTTGTAGTCCCTTCCAAAAATGAGAAGTAAAACGGGGATCTCTGTCAGACACGATTGAAACAGGAATACCATGTAATCTGACTATGTCCTTGATGTATAATGCAGCCAAAATATCAACTGACCATCGGCTCTTTATTGGCAAGAAATGCGCCGATTTAGTCAATCAGTCAATAATAACCCATATTCCATCATGTCCTCCTTTTGATTTAGATAAACCCATAATGAAATCCATGCTAATATTCTCCCACTTCCATTTGGGAATATCTAGAGGATGTAATTTTCCAGCAGGTTTTTGGTGTTCCGCCTTAACCCGTTGGCAAGTGAGATAGCGTGATACATAGTCTGCTATTTCCCTTTTCATGTTGGGCCACCAAAAATTCCTCTTCACATCTTGGTACATTTTGGTCGATCCAGGATGAATCGTGTACCATGATCTATGAGCTTCATCTAAGATCTTCTTCTTTAACTCGGGACAATCCGGTATGCAAGTTCTATTCCTGAACATTAATCTTCCTTCACAAGTTATTTGGAAATCAGATTGTCCTTCCAGTTTGCCTTTGATCTCTACTAATATTGGGTCATTATCCTGAAGTGCTTGTATTTCAGATAATAGGTCTGGACGAATGCTTATGTGAGACAATGTGACACTTTTGAATTCTGTGTCCATGCTTATATTGAGTTCAGAGAATTGCTCCAGCAATTTCCATTCTTGAATCATACAATTGGCTAACAGTGCTCTCGGCTTTCGACTAAGGGCATCTGCTACATGGTTACCCTTTCCGGGATGATATTGTATATTGAAGTCGAAGTCCTTGAGATATTCTAGCCAACGTCTTTGCCTCATATTTAGTTCCTTTTGTGAAAAGAGATACTTGAGACTCTTGTGATCAGAGTATACAGTAAACTGTACTCCATAAAGATAATGTCTCCATATTTTGAGTGCAAATACCACCGCGGCCAATTCTAAGTCATGGACGGGGTAGTTCTCTTCATGCTTCTTCAATTGACGAGAAGAATAAGCTATAACCTTTCCTTGTTGCATTAGAACACATCCGAGGCCAATGCCAGAAGCATCAGTGTATACCTCGAATTTCTCTCCTTCCATTGGTAATGCTAAGACCGGAGCTGTAGTGAGATGATCCTTGAGATTTTGGAAGCTTCTTTCACATTCCTCACTCCATTCATAACGGATCTCCTTGCGAGTTAGCCTAGTGAGTGGTACGGCTATCTTGGAGAAATCCTTGATGAATCGCCGATAGTAGCCCGCAAGACCTAAGAAACTTCGGATCTCGCTAGCATTGGTCGGTCTTTCCCAATTCTTCACAGCTTCAACTTTTGATGGATCTACTGATAAGACATCCTTTGATATAACATGTCCGAGAAAAGTCACTTCCTCAAGCCAGAACTCACACTTGCTGAGTTTGGCATATAATCGGTTCGTCCTTAATATTTGTAATGCAATCCTCAAATGCTCCTCATGCTCTTCCTTAGTCTTGGAATAAATTAATATATCATCGATGAAGACCACCACGAATTGATCTAAATAAGGCCTGAATATACTATTCATTAACTGCATAAAGGCAGCAGGGCATTTGTTAGTCCAAAAGGCATAACAACAAACTCATAATGGCCGTACCTGCTTCTGAATGCAGTCTTATGAATGTCCTCATCATTGATTCTTAACTGATGATATCCCGACCTAAGATCAATTTTGGAAAAGTACTTGGATCCAGATATTTGATCAAATAACTTATCGATTCTCGGTAGTAGATACTTGTTCTTGATAGTGAGATGATTCAACTGTCGATAGTCGATGCATAGTCTCATGGATCCATCCTTCTTCTTTACAAATAGCACATGCGCTCCCCACGGGGAAGTACTTGGTCTAATGAATCCCTTCTTAAGAAGTTCCATTAATTGCTCCTTTAACTCCTTGAGTTCAGCAGGGGACATTCTATAAGGTGTCTTAGAAATAGGTCCAACACCAGGGACTAAGTCGATGGTGAAGGCCACTTCTCTTTGTGGGGGTAATCCAGGCAAGTCTTCCGGAAACACATCCGAAAATTCTTGCACAACTGGGATATCTTCTATCTTAGTTTCCTGAGCCTCCTTAAACATGACAAATGCAAGGAAAGATGCACATCATTTCCTTATTAGCTTGCTAGCTCGGAGAGCCGAAATAAGAGGTGACTCGCTCCGACTCTTAGGGCTAGAATAGACTAGTTCTGGAAAGTCCTTGAAGGTAACCTTGCTATTGCGGCAATCGACTGTTGCCTGATATTTGGATAACCAATCCGCTCCCAGTATGACATCATACTCCTTTAGATCTAAACATATGAGATCGATAGGAAGATTTCTTCCTTTTACCAAGACTTCACAGTTTTGATAATGGTGAGTAATATCGGTTTCGTTTCCGAGAGGAGTAGATAAAATTGTTTTCATCCATTCCGGTTCCATAGGTAGTGGGTTAGAAAACTTCTTGGAAATAAAAGAATGTGATGCACCCGTATCAAATAAGACATGTGCATACTTGGAACAAACTTTCAGTGTACCTTCTACTAGTCCGCCTTCTTCTTCTTCGGTCTCCTTAATTGCGTGAAGACGAGCGTTCTTGGTTACCGGGCGCTTTCCGTCACCGGTTTGATCATTAAGTAATGGGCAATCGGGAATCCGATGCTCACGGCTCGCGCAACGGAGACATGCTCCAAGTTTCCTCAAGCACTCTTCGGCTTTATGACCAGCCTTGTCACAATGCTTGCATATTATATTCGAAGGTGTAGTAGTGATAGAGAAGGGCTTGGTCTTCTTAAATTTTTGGTCTTGAGAAGAAGTACCTCCAGTGCTAGGCCTCTTCTTGAAGTTGGGTTTAAAGGAACCCGAACTTGTAACTTGTTCCTTCTTATCCTTCCCACGGATTCTATCTGATAGCTCCGTGGCATCTTCTAACAATTGAGCTCGGCGTACTATCTCTGAGTAGACCTGAATATCCATTGGCGCCAGCTGGGTAATATATTGGGGCCTGAGCCCGTTTAGGAACCTCCTAGCTTTCATCTTTTCAGTGCTAACTAAGTGCTTAGCATACCGAGACAATCTAGAGAATTGTACCTCGTACTCCGCCACCGATAGTGACCGTTGCTTGAGTGCGGCAAATTCGGTAGCTTTCTTTTCTTGGACTCGGTCTGAAAAATATTTATTGTTGAAATGTTCAACAAATTCCTCCCAAGTAATTTGGTCTTGATTTAAAGTAGCTTCTATTGATTCCCACCAGCATCGGGCATCCCTTTCTAACTGAAAGGTAGCTAATAAGACTTTATCTTGATCCGTGCACTGCATAACACGGAATATACGCTCCGTCTCCCTAATCCAGTGCTCTGCGTCATCCGGATCCGTAGAACCCATGAATTTGGGAGGGTTCATGTTCTTGAAGACTTGGTGGAGACTTCCTGCTCGTTGTGCACCTCCCTGTGCTACTTGTTGTAGCACTTGAGTCATGCCTTGAAGTGTACGCTGCATGTTGTGCCACTGAGCACGTTCGGCAGCCATCGTCCTTCAATTACAATAACTAGATCAATACGTGATCTCATTTAGAAGCTAGCATTTCTATGTTAACTTTAACCCTTGGTTCTACCCAATCTCACCGGTTAAAGGTTAAACCTATCCTTGGATTTGGGTTTTCCTAGGAATTGAATATCCTAGGCTCTGATACCACAAAAACTGTCACGCCCCGAGAGCGGAAGATACCCGGAGACGCGTGACGAGTTTATATCAATCATGTCAATAAGAGTATTAGTGTATTCGACACCAAAATCAGAGATGCGCAAAAGTAAAGATAACCCAATCCTTTATTCCTTCATAAGAATATGTCTATTACAAACCCTTGAAGTACTAACTAAAACAAAGGAAAAATACAAGGTTGACTCAAGAAAATATGAAAAAGACTAGATAACACGGAAGAAGCTCTATCTCTTTCACTTTTGATTTTCCCCATCCGTTTGAGTTCCCTCATCGTCGGACTTACCTGAAAAGTAGGGAAACACTAAGTGAGCGAACGCTCAGTAGGAAATTATATCTCAAGATCTAGCAAGGGGTTTAAGTGATTACATCTTTCATGAATGCACTATAGCTATGCATGCTCGCATAAAATGACAAGATAGAGAGAGTGTATAACAAAATGATAGCAAGAAGAACTAGTCATGAGCTTTCAAGAACTTATATCAAAAAGATATCAAGATATTCAAGCAAGTGTATTCATCATGTCATGTTGGAATTTGGCTATTTTATTTCAAGTCAAGCAAGTATACAATTACCCTTTCTCGGGCCACGTAAGTCATGTAATATCAAGTCAAGTACAAGTACAATATTTATGGAATGTTCAATCAAGCTAGTCATGCACTTCGGTATAATGCTAATACCGTGATCAATCAACTCCCATGGGCACAAGTACTTTCGGGTGCTCCTCCCAAGACCAGATCGGGCCCTATATGCGCAGGCATTAATCATGTATTTTAACATCCACTTTTGTATATAGCCAATATGGAATTTCAAGGATAAAACTTGTAGACATGTAGGATGACTTGGATAGAATAGAGTCCAAAAGTATGATACTTGACATAGAATAACGATAATAACGGTACAATCACGATTATCGATAAAACTAGGTGGAATTGATTCCCTATCTTGGGTACCATGACAAGCAAGTATGGACATTCTTTATATAGAATTGAGGTCCACATGAACAGCACATCAATGGCAAGATGTCCTTATTCTTAATATAGAATTGAGGTCCACAAGAACATCATGTTGAATATAAAATTGGGGTTTACAAGAACAGCATCAAATGGCATGATAACCTCATCCCATTAAGAGAATTCTCATGATACACACTTTGCATAACATGAGGGCCGATATACCATGTTTCCATAGAGTGACATGGCAAAATAGTGTAATGGGTTTCTATGGTACAACCAGCTCAGTCGGCCTTGAGGGAATCCAAGGCTCGAGGAGTCTTATGGAGGTCTCTATGACTAACTCGCTAGTCCAAAGGAACGGAATGTCCAATGGAGAGCTTGTATGTCAATGAGAGTTGAGGGTAGTGCGGTAAAACATCATGAAACATGGGACTATATTCACGGACTGGAATATAGTGCCGATATATATATATAAATATATATATATATATATATATAAATATATATATATATATATATATATATATAAATATATACATACAAAACCCTCGGTTAACAGTAACATTGTAAAATAGTGTCACAGGAAAATAGCGACTTAATCTAAGTCATTACTTATCAAATTAACGCCTTCTATAGGGGCGTTTATTCACAATCTGACGACTTATACATTAGTCGTCCCTTCAATATTTATATTCCGCAGAAACTCAATATTCTGGAATTTTAACAAAAACGCGCCCTGGACAGGGGCGTTACTTTTCAATTAGCGCCCTGGTCTGGGGCGTCAGTTCAATAAAAGACGACCTCGTTCAGGTCGTTAATCCAGCAGTTTTCCAAATTTCAGATAATCAAATTTCAGGAACAATTTATATAGTCAGGACCAGAAAATTAGCAGGATTCAATCAGAATGAACATGCATTAGATTAGGTCCATGGTTTCATAGATATCAAATTTTAAACATGGGTAAGTATCAATTTATATGAAATTGACGACTACTAAGTAGGGCGTCAAAACAAGAATTAGCGCCCTTGTCAGGGTCGCTTCTTTAAAAATTTTACAGAAAACACTTAAAACCACGATGAAACTATATGCATGGATGACATATGATTTTATTAAGGATCTTAAATTAATTTGGGCTACGTTTCTTGAGAAAACCTACCTTTTGAAGAATGAACGGATGAAGGTTTCGTGAAGACAAACGATACTCTATTTGTAACAGAGTCTTCTGATCACCAGAAGAGGAAGAAGAAGAGGATGATGCTTGATGAAGAACCTTCGTTCTTCCGGAAGACAGGAATTCCTTAACTTGTAAGAAGAAGACGAAGAAGCATTAGAATCCTCATGCTTCTGCGGTTTGGAAGAAACAATAAGAATAACAAAACCTCTCCTTTCAGCAGAACGATAGCTCAAATCGCCAAATAGCGATCTGGGTCGATCAGGAGGGTATTTATAGGATTTTGGGAATCCTAATAGGGTTAGAGTTGTATTGGAAGTAATACTTCCATGATAGAGTCCTTACCATACTCCACCTTCGACGTAGTTATCCATAACTTGCCCTGGATAGACTCCTGGGTCGAACGAAACTCGAACTGAATTAACGTCTTAAGCGAGGGCGTCGAATTTAAATTGACGCCTTGTCGAGCGTCGTTACTTATGTAAACGCGCCCATGTAGAGGGCGTTTCATTTCCTTTCCTTAATTTTATTTTTCCCGTCGTTTGAATTTTGACGCCCTATTGTCTAGGCGTCCCTTTTAAATTAACGCCTTATACAGAGGCGTTTCCTTTTGAATCAGCGCCTTGATAAAAGGCGTTATTTTTCTCTTGATCAATGATTTACTCATTTAGGCTCTTTGTCATCTATTTACTTATCTTTTATTTTTAATTTGATTTATTTAAAAATCTTGTTTTTATCAGGGTTGCTACATAATTAGTACCATCAAAGAATGGAGGGCGACTAATGGATTGTCCCTCAGGCATGAAACTTCGAGGGCCATTAGGATTACCCTGACCGTTCGCCCACATGGTGATAACCTGCTCTGATACCAATTGATATGCGCAGCGAAGAGTGATATAGAAGGGGGGGATGAATAGATCACTCCCGAAATTAAAAACTCAGCGGTAAATCACAACTTCCGTTTCTCAACCCTTCAGATACAGCGAAAGCAATAGCTAAGGCATACAATAACCAAGACAGAAGAAAGAAGTGAGATCGAGAGAGCAGTTCACAGTGAAACAAAATGCCAAATAGATGGAGAGCAACACAACGATAACAGGCAAACCACAGAAGAGGCAGAGAGTTTTTAAGGTGGTTCGATTGTAGTCCACAATCTACATCCACCCCTCACTCCAAACCAGAGTGAGGCTTCCACTAGCAAGGCTAGAACGCAGACTCAGTCTGCAACAAGTGCTGCCTAACAGCTTGACAAACCAAGGGAAACAAATCCCTCAACCCAAGCTCTGCAACCCACAGAAGCTTGACACCTGATCTTGCTACCCATAAGACCAAAACCGGAGACGAATCTCCCTTCCTCCAAACCGGAGGGAACCTACTAGTGACAGCCCGTCACTGGTAAACCAGAGATCACAGATCTCTCTTCCTATGAAGCCCAGAGGGAAACCGGAGAATCTCTCCCTTCCTCCGAACACTGGAGGGTAACAATATGGAAAAAGAAGGATGAAGTTAAAAACAGAAAAGAAAACAAGACAATCGATGAACGACAATCATTTCTAAAAACCAAGAATAATGTAGCTTCCGAAGAAGCAGATCTTCACAGTCACATACTCTTCTCTCTCTCTCAAAGACTTTTCACTCAGATCAACTCTCTCAAATTCTTCTCTCTGTCTTCTCTCTGGAACGTGGAGGCTCTCTCTATTCTTCTTCTGCTCAGGCACTAATTTCTCTCAGCTTTTCCTCCAGTTCTGTTCTTTCAGTCGCAGAGGTCATCCTTTTATATGGCTTCCGACCTGAATTCCATGACTTCACTCGTGTGGCGTGAGTAGGGCTCGTGCCCTCCTTTTCCAGAGAAATCTCAGATCATGTGCCAGGCATCAACCTCGGATCACGTGCCCAATCATCAGTCTGAATCATCTGCAAGAACAGAAGAAAGGGATGCAACCAGTTAGTTTAGGTTTTGAACTAGGCGTGTACAGACTTTAGATGCAGCATATAGGCAAGTATGTACAATGTGAGAATGTGTAGGCTTGGAACCAAAGTATGCACGACGTAAGACGATGTACAGACTATGTGAATGCATGAAGAACATGGGCTGTACATACTTAACAGCCTGCAGCTGTGTACAGACTTGACCGTTGCGAACACAGGCTGTACACACTTTGATTGCATGCATGAGAAAGCAGTGTACAGACTTGTTGTGAAGAACAATGCCCAAATGCAGTGTATGGACTTAGCGTGAATGCAACAGCAATGTATAGACTTTGTGATGCACAACCATATCCAATGTATAGACTTCAATGCAAAGGTTGGAGTTAAACAAACAATGTATAGACTTCAAAGTATGCGCAATGCAAAGGCTATACAGACTCCAGACTCACCTGCGAACTGAGTTAAAGAGTGTATAGACTTGATGAATGCCTTGCTAGCATGCGGATGTATAGACTTGTGTTATGCAGCCAAACTATGTACATACTTGATGAGACGCTAAGTGAGACAGAGCTGGATGCACAGACTTTGAGAGACGATGCACTGTAGGCTAACGTTGTAAAGACTTTGAGAGAGATGATGCATGAGACGATGCATGCACAAGGTTGTACAGACTTGGTCTTACAATGTATAGACTTGGCCAACTATCAACTGATGGATGTATAGACTTTATAAATGCATATGCCAAGACCATGTACATACTTGAAGTGGCATGCAGCAGACGATGTACAGCCATGGCTCATGAATATATAGACTTTGCCAGCGCCAAGTCGATGTACAGACTCTGCGAGCGCCAGGCCGATGTACATACTTTGCCAGCACCAGGACCATGTACAGACTTAGTGTCTCATGCAACCAGAGAAGTAAATGCACAGACAATGTACAGACTTAGTGCAAACGGGATGTGCAGACTTTGTAGCATGCAATGTATAGACTTCAGCTCGTGCAATGCAAACAGTGTATAGACTTGCAATGCGTGAGACGCTGAATGAGACAGTCGGATGTACAGACTTAGCTAATGCATGAAGCACATGATGCAACAATGTATAGACTTGACGCAGCATCAAAGAAACCATGTGCAGACTTTGTGTAGACTACAAGCAATGTGTAGACTTGCACAAATGCATGAACAACACTGTCCTAAATGATCAAGCATGAATTGATCTAGAGATAAAAACAGATTGATTTATAGTGTGAGACATCATCAAAACCGTAGGGATGCAACAATACCCTTTAGCAAGCAAAGGCAGCTCCCCAATAGACCTAAACTCCTTGTTGCATTCCATGAGAACCGCATTATTGGCTAAGGCATCGGCAAGCTGGTTAGCTTCTCTATATGAATGAACAATAGGGCATTGAAGTGTAGAAAATGACTGTAGAAGACTGCTCCACCAAGGAAGAAGAGACCACGGAGGGTCCTTTTTATTGTTTAACAGATCAATCGATATCATGGAATCAGTGATAGTGATTGAAATAGGAATAGAATGAGTATGTGGAAGCCGAAGTCCATCTAGTAAGGCCCGACCTTCAGCCACCATGTTAGAGCCAATACCATAGTAATAAGAAAAACCCAGCTTTACTTGGCCATAAACATTTCTGAAACATCCACCACAACCAGAGGGGTCGGGATTACCTTTACTTGCACCGTCCACATTAAGGGAAAAATTAATGATCGGGGCTAGCTATCGGACAGTGATGCAAACATGCCGGATATAGTTAATTCTGATACCAAATTCCTGTAGAGTATTCAGATATCCAGAATTGGGCCCTAGCTTAAATTTGAGTTGAGTAACAGTGTGCTTGATTTCTGAGAGAATCAAATCTGAGATCCTCATAAAGTTTGTTTGAAGATCTTCATATTTGACCCGACATCTATGTTTCCAGATTTCCCAAACAATCAATATAGTAACCAGTAGAGAGATAAATCCTTTAGGTTTATAAATGGAAGCTCCATGTATGACAGCTCTCAGCCTACCGCTAATAGAAGTAGCTTCCAAACAGGGAGTGATTAGCAATGGGGTAAATTTACTCCATAGGAACTTTGCTAGATCACTGTTAACAAATAAATGATTCTCATCCTCAATGCTATGAGAAGCATGACAGCAAACACAACAAGATGCTAAAGGAATTCCACAAGCCTGAATTTGTCTGTCAACAGGGACATCATGCCTCAGAATTCTCCAACAGAAAAGGGAGGCTCTCGGGGGGAGTCTTTGATTCCACAGTTTATATAACATAGGCTCAAAGCCAGCTCTCTACCCTTGCCTTCTGATAAAATAATAGGCAGTTTTCATACTGAATTTGCCAGAATTAGAGAAGGACCAGATGGGTATATCATTCCCATTTTGGGTAGCAAAGTTCTGAATATCATTCCTCAACTGTTGATCACCCAAAAGGAGCCATATCGGATGTTGAGGATTTGCCAAAGTAGTTTGAACAGTACAACCATCTTCAATCTGAGAGTAATTCTGTCTGGGAATATAATCCATCAAGACTTTATCTTTATACCACTTATCTTTTAAAAAATTGGTGGAAGCACCATCATGGACAATCATTCTAACTCCTGCCATGATAACAGAGCGGGCTTTCTCAAAATCACTAGTTTTTATCCCCGCAGGGTAATGTTTTTTGCAATCTGAAATGTGTAATCCCTGGAGGTACTTGCTTTTTACAAACTTGGCCCAAAGTGAGTTTCTTTGCAAAGATAGCCATAGATGCTTTACATAAAAGCACAGCTGAGAGTCAGGTAGGCTTCGGATGCCAAGTCCTCCTTCTGTAATAGAACATCATATCTTTTCCCAAGAGACCCAGTGCTTCCTGTGGGCGGTTTCAAAACCCTGCCATAGAAAATTGGAATAGACTTGACCAATTTGTTTGAGAATAATATGTGGAATAGAAGCTGTACTAGCAGAGTAAATTGGGATGGACGCCAGGACTGCCCGAATCAGGACAAGTCTTCCTGCCTGGGAAAGAAGCCTGCTCTGCCAACCAACAAGCTTGGCAGTTACTTTATCCAGTAAGAATTTGAAGTAGGGAACTTTTACTCTTCCTTTAAACAGGGGTATACCCAGGTATTTAATGCTACCAGATTTATATTGATAACCAGATAATTGACATATACGCTCGATCAAGCAATGAGGCATCTTTTTAGCCACCATGAAGCAGCTTTTAGTGGCATTGATCTGCTGACCTGAAGAGAGTTCATATCTTTCCAAAAACTGAAGAAGGTGTTTAATAGATGAGGCCCCACCATTCATAAAGATAATGGAATCATCAACATAGAGAATATGGGAAATGGGGTGAACCCCTCTTGGAAGATGAAAATGTTTGCATTGACCAGAAGCAAATAGCTGATTTAAACCCCTACTCAGCACTTCCTCAGCAAGAATGAAAAGAGCAGGGGCCAAAGGATCCCCTTGCCTGACTCCTCTTGAAGATTTAAAGAAACCATGGATATGACCATTAAAGGAAATGGAGAACCAGCAGTTGGTCAGCATTTGAGCAATAAGAGAAGTAAATCTATTAGAAAACCCAAATGTTTTCAGAACCATAAGGAGAAAATCCTACTCTAGGTGGTCATATGCCTTAGCCATATATAGCTTGAGAAGCATGTTGTGGCCTCTAACCGACCTATCAATCTCCATGAACATTTCCTTGGCCAGCAAAAAATTATCAGTAATTTGTCTACCACTTACAAAACCACTTTGCTCATTGGATATAATGAGAGGCAGTATGGGGCGCAGCCGATCACAGATAATTTTTGAGACAATCTTATATGTAAAGGTGCATAAACTGATGGGTCTGAAATCAGCATAAGTAATGGGATTTTTTACCTTCGGAATTAAGCAGATAATAGTAGAAGTGACACCCCGAGGGAGACCCCAACCCTGGAAAAAGCTCTGCACAGCCCTGATTACATCTTCATTAACAATATCCCAGCAATGAGTAAAGAACCCACCAGTGAAGCCATCTGGCCTAGGAGAACTATTGCCAGATAAAGAGAAAACTGAGGATTTAACTTCTTCAGCCGAAGGGATGGAACACAAGACTTTATTCTGGTCATCAGTAATCAGCCGAGGAATGACTGAGAAAAGGGTTTCCTCCATACAGTGATCTTCAGAAGAGAGGAGAGCTTTATAATATTCAACAGCACCATTAGATAAAATATCCTGATCTTCCACCCATCAGTCATTTAATTTGAGTTTTTGAATAAAGTTCCTCTGCCTTTTAACTTTGGTATAATGATGGAAAAATTGAGTATTCCTGTCTCCACTAGAGAGCCATTGAATTCTGGATTTTTGATACCAAAATATCTCTTCTCTATACAGAATACTACGCATCTCAAGATTAGCTTTCTGAAGGTTAATACGATTTTCCATATTTGGATTAGCATCATATGCAGCTTGGGCTTGCTCAACTTGATTTTCAGTTCTAACTTTGGCCTGAGTAATATTGCCAAAAACTTCTTTGTTCCAGACCCTTAAAGTAGCCTTAAGATGAATGAGCTTCCTTTGTAGGGTTTGAAACGGGTGGATATCCACATGGCTGTAATTACTCCACTGCAGTTTCACAAATTCCATAAATCCCTCATGAGTGTGCCACATGTGCTGATATAAAAACCTCCTTGAAGAGGGATGAACAATATTGATATGTAGAAGAAGTGGAGCATGATCTGAAAGACCTCTCACCAAGTGCCTGACAGACATATTATTACCAAGTTGTAGCCAATGCGTATTGTATAGAACCCTGTCCAAGCGAGCTCTAATGTGAGAAAGCCCAGTCTGATTATTAGTCCAAGTATAGGTGGGACCTGAGTAACCAGCATCAATCAAGCCAGTGGCCGACATGAATCCTTGGAAATCTATCATGGCAGTCATAGAAGAGAAAGAGCATCCTATCTTTTCTTGAGGAGAAGCTATATAATTAAAATCACCTCCAACAATCCATGGAATAGACACCCCATGGCTAAACTCTATAAGAGAATCAAACATCTCTCTGCGGGTACTTATGGAGCATGAAGCATATATAACAGTGAGGAACAAAGTTACTGAATTATTCTTCTTAAGGACAATTGTCATATATCGGGGATGAAGTTCTATAATATCAAGACATATACTAGGCTTATGAAATAACCAGATCTTAGAAGAACCACCATTATTGCCACTGAAGGCACAAAGATTTATGCGCTGAGCCACATTCTGAGCACGGCTAAAGTCTATACGGGGTTCAGAGATGGCAGCAATGCAAGCATCATAAGCTTTAATGTGTTGGGCTAAACTTCTAACAGTAGCCTTATTGCCAATTCCTCTCACATTCCATATCAGCACTGAATTAAACATGATCAGAGGAAGAATATAAATTGGCAACCAATACCTTGGCCTTGGCTCTAGTCAACAGAGCATCACTGAACAGAACTCCAGGCAAGACAGAAATTTTGCTCCACTTCGAGTCTTGAGGATGATTTTTAGTGTCATTAACTTGACACAACATCCTTGAATTTTCCAATGCAGATAAATTCGAGACATCTTTCAAATTGCTTGTGTTGGTGATATTTAATTCTGTATCAGGGACTTGTTGAGATTGAGTGGCCCCATTGATATGATGGATTGAAGGAAGCTCAACCACTGCTGCAGTCTCCTCTATCCGAGGCAGAATTGTAACAACTATCTTACTATTGTCAATTGCACAAACAGGTGGTGAGGGACCTGATGAGTCCAGAGGAACAGGTGCAGAGTTATTGTCCTGAGAAATATTTTGACAACATTCCAACTCTACAGATAAGTGTCCAACCCTAGAAACACATTTATCTTGCTCATTGGTTCCCTCCTGATCGGAAGCATCAATAAACTGGTTCAAAGCAGAGAATCTGTTAGAATCAATTACTGTTATCTTAGGATCAGCCAACTTAGGCAACCGAGGCCTGTACTCCTGTCGGACAGTGTGCTGTTTAACAGTGGGAGGAGCATTCCTCACTAACTGACCACGCCTTAGCCTTTTACTCTGTATCTTTTTACAATCGACTTCCATATGCCCAATCTTGTGATAGTGGGAGCAAAGGTGTGGCACTCTGTGATAGTTGATCCTCTGCCAGAAACCTCCACTTTCCATTCCGATCCAGATCCTTTCCTTTCTCCGAACAGAGAGATCGAGCTCAACACACACCAGAGCTTTAGTAGTTTCTATCATGGCAGTGGTAATATCATGGATTCATAGTACAGGACCTACGTTACCTGCGATGGAACGGATCATTTCTTCCTGATAGAAATTGACTGGAAGTGAAGGAAAACCAATCCACACCGGAACTGTCGATGGATCGGAATCGAAGTCAAAATAATGCGACCATTTGAAGAACCGGAACAAAAATCCCTTGATATACAAATTTTTTTGAAGAAGAATTTTAATGAAATCGGCTTCGCAGCCCAGTCGGATCAATATGTGCCTGGTATTCATCCGACTGACGATGAAATCTGTACATAAATGAAGTCGCTGAGAAAGACAGGCTTTAACCTCCGGAATCGAAGGTCGACCATACGAGCACTTGGCAATTATAGCGTTCTGCAGCAGCAAACATGATGCCTTGATTTCTTCTTGGGAGAAAAAGACTGCAGGTTCGCCTTGATCGGTGTACGTCGGAGGCTTCACCTGGACAGCTATTCTCAGCCGAGGCTGGACTTCCAAGAGCATTTGAGCATATGTCTTCCGCGGAGCGACCATAGCTTCACCACTGCCAGCTTCATTACTCTCCGGAAGGGAGGGGACCTCCCTTGCCACACCTTCCATGGTCGGCAAGGGGGGCGCCGGCGGCAACCAAGGGAGACGAAGGTGGGAGAACAACCGGAGTCTCTCACACCTTCCATGGTTCAAACTATGCATACTGGAAGAATCGTTTGCAAGTCTTCTTGAGGGCAAAAGATTTTGAACTCTGGAAGGTTGTCAGTAAAGGCCCCTTTGAATTATCTGAGGATGAAGATTTATGGACACGAGAGCAGATCCGCAGATCTACACTTAACTGGAGTGCTATCAATGCAATCCAGTGTGCCCTTCATCCCACGGAGTTCTCCAGGGTATCATCCTGTTCATCAGCTAAGGAGATGTGGGATAAATTGGAAGTCATATACGAAGGGACATCCCAAGTGAGAGAGACCAAAGCCAACATGCTGGTCTCTGAGTACGAGGCATTTAGGATGAGACCAAATGAGACTATTATAGAGATGTATGCTCGCCTCATGATTATCACAAATGGTCTTAGGAACCTTGGGAAATCTTACTATGATTATGAGCTGGTAAGGAAGATTATGCGTTCCCTAACTCTGATCTGGCACACCAAGGCTACTGTTATTGAGGAGTCGAGGGACTTAAAGACCACCAAGGTTGATGAGTTGATCGGTTCACTCATGACATATGAGATGAACCTGCCAAAAATAGATGAGCTGGAGAAGAAGAAGAGACCTATTGCACTGAAGGCCAATTCATGTAAAAGTGGGTCATCCAGCGACCACAACTCCTCAGGATCAGAGATTGAAGGTGATCAGCTCGCTATGCTGACCGACAATTCAAGAGGTTTCTGAGAAAAGAGGGAAGAAATTTTGGAAGAAGATAGCACAGTGACAGACGGCAGACAAGGTATAAAACTAATCCTGCCAAAAAGACTGACACCACTGTTTGCTATCATTGCAGGAAAGTTGGCCACATGAAGGTAGAATGTCCGGAGCTCCAGAAGCTGAAGGAAAAAGGAAAGAAGAGAAACTCGAGAGGCAAAGCCATGATAAGTACCTGGAGCGATGAGGATGAGGGTAATCTCAGCTGCACCTCGGAGAGCGAAGGAGAAGGAAGTCAAATGTGTCTGATGGCCATGGACTACGATAGAGAAGAAGAAAATGATGAGGTATCATCTCCCTTTGAAAATTACACTCTTATTGATTGGGAAAATGCTTATGGTGAGTTATTAGATAAGGTTGATGATATAAGAAAAGAAAACAGACAGTTAAAAAGAAAGATCAATTCACTCGTTAATGACATTACCATGTCAGATAGAGTTGCATATCTAGAAACTGAAAATAGTTGTTTAAAACAATCTGCTATTGAAATAGATGAGATGAAATCTGCTTTGATTGATGCTAGGAAGGAAAGTGAGATACTGAAAAATACAATTGATGACTTAAAGTTGAAATTTCAAAGTTGTGAAAATGTTATGAAAATTGTTAATGAAAAGTATGAAGCTGTGTTGAATGTTAATGTTGAGTTGAAGAAATTAATAGAAAATCTTGAAAAAGAAAATGAGGACAAATAGGAAACTATTGAGAGCATGACCCAAGGTACTGAAAACTTAAATGCTCTTTTAGGAACAAAGGTGAATTTTAGAAGAGAGGGTCTTGGTTTTAATCCCACAGCTAAAAGAAGCTTCGAACTCAAAACTATTTTTAGCAAAGGGAAAGACCACCCCTCTAATTAGAATGTGTAGTGAAAATAATGTTGACAAATCTTCTGTGAAAGCTGCTACTCAGAAAAAGTCCAGTGCTCAGGACAAGGGTAAACAGAAAATGGAGATGCCCAGCAAATCACGCACATATATGTCTACATCTTAGGGCAAAATCAGGTTAGGGGTCAACCATCTGTACCCTCAAAACCCCAGAATAAGTCAAATAGGTCTCCACAGAAAAATAACTGGAAGGCACAGTCCACTTCCATGCATATTTCAGATGGACCTAGGACTGTCAAGAGACCAGAGATTATAAGAAACCATCCCAGAGCTCAGACATATCATGCATACCACTATGCTCAGCCATATCAGTTCAGTAGGTCTGGAAAGGATAGAGCTTATGGAAGGTCTACATATCACTCAAATCCCACTCCGAGATATAGACCTCATGTTAGAAATTGGTTTGGGCAATCTGGGACATGGAACCCAAGGAAGCATACTTCCTATGATCAGCCGAGGACCAACCCTGGATACACTTCACCCAATGTTTTCCAGACCAATAATAACTATAAAAATAGCAACAACAAAAATAAGATAAACAAATCCACAAAGCAATCAATTCCAAAACAAATGTGGATACCTAAATGTTTGCTATCATGCTTTGATGATTCTTCTGTTGTTTTGGGGCCCAAACATTTTTGGGTTCCAAACTTTTCTACATGATCCTTGATGCAGGTATGCCTGGCAGCCAAACAAAATCTGTGGTACTTGGATAGTGGCTTCTCCAGGCATATGACGGGAGACATGGCCAAATTTTGTATGCTGGTTGAAAAGAATGGAGGCCTTGTTACCTTTGGAGGCAACGCCAAGGGTAAGATAGTCGGATCAGGTAAGGTAGGCAAGTGTTCTACCTGTTGTATTGATGAAGTCATGCTGGTAAAAGGTCTTGCATATAACCTGTTAAGTATTAGCCAGCTTTGTGATAAAGGTCACAGGGTAGTTTTTGACTCTACTAGTTGCAACATTTATGAGCCTAATTCTGACAATGTTAAATTTTCTGGCAAAAGAGTCAATAACATTTACCTAGTTGACCTAGATGATGTAGCACATTCAAACTTGTGTCTTACTACTAAAAAGGATGATCTAGCTTATCTATGACATCGTAGACTAGGTCATGCCAGCTATACAGTGCTACACAAACTGAATAAGCATTCAATGGTTAGAGGACTTCTTGAAATTTCTTTTAAAGTTGATAATGTTGTATGTGAGGCATGCACTCAGTCCAAACAAACTAGGAAGTCATTCAAGTCTAGAACATAAAATCTATCTTCTAAATCATATGAGCTGATTCATATGGATCTCTTTGGACCCACAAGGTCAGCCAATTTATCAAATAGAAGATATGGTTTCGTTTTAGTTGATGACTTTTCTAGATTTACTTGGGTGTTTTTCCTCACATACAAAAATGAAGTATTTGATGAATTTCAGAAGTTCTATTTAAAAATAAAATAGGACAATGACAATTCTATTCAGAATATACTGACTGATCATGGTGGTGAGTTTGATAACTCACATTTTATGACTTCTGCAGGGACAATGGCATAACTCACAGGTTCTCCTCTCCAAGGACTCCTGAGCAAAATGGCACAGTAGAAAGGAGGAACCGGACTCTTGTGGAGATGGCTCGAACACTGCTGGTGGAAGGTAACCTACCAAGGAAATTTTGGGCTGAGGCAGTCAACACTGCATGCCATGTAGTTAACAGAGCCATGGTAAGGTCATTTACACAGAAAACTCCTTATGAAATTCTCAAGGGTAAGAAGCCTTCACTAGCTTATTTCAAGGTCTTCGGTTGTAAGTGTTTTGTGCATGTCAATGCTAAAAGAGACCTCGATAAATTTGAACCTAAGAGTGATCCTAGAATTTTTATAGGATATTCAGAAACATCTAGAGCCTATAGGGTATACAATTTAAAATCTAAGACAGTAGAAGAATCTCTATTCATTATAAGGCTCTTCAATTCATCACAGTGTGCTGGAAAGCTCCGACAATGGCCTTTGCTCTAAATGTTGATGGTTCTAGCAAGGGTAATCCAGGGATATCAGGAGGAGGAGGCTGTTTTAGAGATGCCCAAGGTAATTTGTTGCTGGGTTTTTCCTACTATTATGATAGAGGTACTAGTATGGTGTCCGATGGGAGAGCGCTTCTAGATGGCCTCCGTCTGGCCAATCTTCACAACATTCCCATCTCTATTATATATACAGATTCTAAGGCTTTGATTGAGATTCTAAAAGGAAATGGTAGTCCACCGTGGTCCCTTCTCCCATGGTGGAGACAATTGATGGACCTTTTTACTGCTTGCAAATGTCCCATTATCCACACTTATAGGGAAGCCAATCAACTTGAAGATTCATTGGCGAAACATGCTACAGATATGGGTTACAACTCTGAGTACTTATCTACAAGGGAGCTTCCATTAGTGGCCAAAGCCTATGCTACGGCCGATGCCTCATGTATCCCGAATATTCGTATTCGGTGAGTTTAGTCATTGTATTTTGCTTTCCTTCATTGTATCTCAGGAGGCTTTCTCCCTTATGTACTTCATCACTTCTTATTAATAAAATTTCCATCTAGTGGGGAGAAGGTGGAGTGAGAACATTCTTTTCCTTTGGAAAGGGGTGCACTCTCCCTTCAATCCATTAGATGTGTTGAGTTGGGAAAAAAAAGTAGAAGAATCTCCACATGTGGTCTTTGATGAAACAATGACTAAACTTGAAAATGGTTTGTGCAGGGAACAGAATAATAGAGAAATTCTAAAAAATGAAAATCCTGCAGACCAGTCTGAAGAAAGTAATGCAGAGGAGCCTGGTTCTCAGGGGGAGGTAAATGAGGTTCAAGGTAATCAAATTATCAATGTCAGATCTCTTAAAGATCATCCTATAGATAATGTAATTGGTAATTTGCTTGAACCCCCTAGAACCAGAGCCTATCTCAGAGCTCACTATGAATTAAACTCCTTTGCATTAGTATCACACATAGAACCAAAAAACATTGACAGTGCTCTTAGTGATGTGCACTGGACAATGCCATGCACGAGGAATTAAATCAATTTGACAGGAACAAGGTATGGCACCTAGTTCCACCTCCTGATCATGGGACTGTCATTGAGACCAAATGGGTGTTTATGAATAAAACAGATGAGAAGGGTAATGTCGTTAGGAATAAGGCCAGACTGGTAGCTCAGGGGTACAATCAGGAGTATGGTATTGACTTCGAAGAGTCATATGCCCCTATTGCTAGGTTAGAGGCTATCAAAATCCTTTTAGCATATGCATGCTCATTAGGAATCACCCTTTAGTAGATGGATGTGAAATCTACATTTTCGAATGGGGAAATAAACGAGGATGTCTTTGTAAGATAGCCCCCTGGTTTTGAATGCTTAGATTTTCCTAATCATGTATATAAATTAAATAAAGCTCTATATGGACTGAAACAAGCACCTAGAGCTTGGTATGAAAGGCTCAGCAAGTTCCTCACGGATAAGAAGTTCACAAGAGGTGAAATTGATCAAATCTTATTCACAAAGGTAAGTCATCCAGACATTCTCATTGTGCAAATTTATGTAGATGACATTGTTTAAGTCATCTGTTCTGCAGACACATCAACACGTTATGGCTTTGCTGCTATTCTCATTATGTTGTACATAATATGGGAGAGCTGGAAGGCCCGGTGTAAACTAAAATTTGATGAGAAAGGCCCCCCTATTAGAGTGCTGCAACAGCAGGTAATTAGGCAGGTGGACTTTGCTATTCAAAATTTCCAATTCAGTAAAGCACCTACAGCAAGTGAAAAATCAGCTTTGGAGCAACTTAAGTTCTCAGTTAAAGTCTAGGAGAAACCTCCTAAAATCATCAAGTGGTCTTGCCCAAACACAGGTTATGCATTAAATGTGGATGGGGCTGCCAAAGGCAATCCAGGTCATGCTGGAGGAGGCGGATGCATCAGGGGCTGTAAGGGTGAATTCATTTATGGATTTTCCTATTACTACGGTGTTGCGACGAGCTTGGTGGCGGAGGCCAGAGCTTTATTAGATGGGTTGAAAATGGTGGAGAAGAGCGGGCTGCCAATAGCTATCATCTACTCAGATTCCATGGCCATTACCACTATGATCCAGTCTACCAACTCTCCGCCATGGAGGATTTACCATTGGTGGGATGAAATTAAAGATATTCTTACTAGGAATAATTGGAAACTATAGCATATACATAGGGAAGGAAATTCTGTTGCGGATGCTCTTGCATCATTAACATGCTCTACACGAACCAATCAGGATTACAGATGTTGGAAAGATCTCCCTAGTAAAGCTCGAGGATGTGCTACAGTAGATGCATCCGGTCTTCCAAGCTGGTGGAGAAAAAGGCTTATCCTAAATGAAGCAACGGTCTCCTTGTTATCCTTTTGATTTTTGCTACACATTCAGGGGTATGCCCCGAGGATTATTTGTACATGTCTATTCCTTATCAATAAAATTAGGGCCGGTTACTTTTGGTGGAGATAGCACAAATTGTGCACTTCCCTAAGAGTAATCCTTGGTCTCATTTATTAAAAATAAATAAATAAAAAAAACCTCATGTGAGGAATTTTCTAATCTAATGACACAGGAATTTGAGATGAGTTCAATGGGTGAGCTAAAATTGTTCCTTGGACTGCAGGTAACTCAAACTAAGGAAGGAACATTCATAACTCAGTCCAAGTACATCAAGAACCTGTTGAAGAAATTCAAGTTTAAAAATTTGAAGGAAATAACAGCACCAATGGGTACATCAACTAGTCTTGATGATAACCCAAAAGGTAAATTGGTTGACACCAAATTGTACAGAGGTATGATCGGATCCCTTATTTACCTTACTGCATCTAGGCCTGATATTCAATTTGCTGTGTGTTTATGTGCTAGATTTCAGGCTAGTCCTAAAGAGTCACATGTTAGTGCTGTTAAGAGGATTTTTAGGTATCTGTCAGGTACCCTAGAGCTAAGTCTTTGGTATCCTGCTCGGTGTGAGCTAGACCTTATAGCCTATACTGATGCTGATTATGCTGGGTGTTAGATAGATAGAAAAAGTACTAGTGGATACTGCCATTTCTCAGGTGGTTGTCTAGTATCTTGGGCTTCTAAGAAGCAACACACTGTTGCTCTATCTACTACTGAGGCAGAATATGTTGCAGCAAGAAATTATGCAACCCAGGTGCTCTGGATCAAACACTAACTCCTTGATTATCAGATAGAATTGGGATGCATTCCAATTTTGTGTGATAACACTAGTGCTATAGCATTGACTAAAAATCCTATTCATCACTCTAGGACTAACCACATAGAAATCAAACACCATTTTCTAAGGGATGAAGTAAGCAAGAATGAAATTGAACTGAACTTCATAGAATCTGAAAAATAGCTTGCTGATATTTTTACTAAACCTTTGAGCAATGACAGATTTAAATTCCTAAGAAGAGAGCTAGGTTTATGTAAATTTCAACATGATGAATAATTCTTTTTCATTCCTGAGGAAGTGTTGTGATCTGATATGTGTCTACCTATCAAAGCCTTTTTGAATAAGATTTCAGATGTGTGCTTGTCAATTGAAATTACTTTGGATAAATGTTCCGATTTATCTTGTGAATGGTTCGTGTCTGCTTGCCAATAGCCTTATCTATGTCATAGTTGAGTCGTTTTGATTTCAGAGGTATATAAAATGATATGTGGTGGAAAGACAGATTCTGTCTGTCTGAAAGCCCATACCATGTGTTGAGGACTATCCTCCGCCAGGTACCATGAATCAAGAGAGTACATGCATTGCATTGCATTTCTTAAATGTTGGGTCTAATGTTCTGTGGTTAGCTGTGTCTTAATGTTGAATAAACATGCATATAGATAGGGGGAGCTCATGTTTAGAACACATTGCCTGTCCATGCTGTATTGTTATGTCAGGGGGAGTTTTTCTGATCTATCTAAATTCTGAAAACTCTTTTGTCAATACCCCATTTCAAATCTCTTTGGACATCAGACTCTTCTCAAATCATCTATCCAGAATAATATTTTTTCTCTACAACTATTTGTGTGTTTCACAATCTCCTTCCCATCCTGAATTGATGACAATATGTCAATAAGTTCATTACATTAAATAACATAAATCTCAAATCTTCTATTATAAGAATCATGTTTGCTTCATGAATGAAACAATGGTTTAAGCTTAATAAACCTTAAAGTTTCAGCACTGTATTCCGAAATATAAGGATGTAAAAAATTTTAATAGCTCTCAACCTCAATCTCATGTTGCGATAGACAAAGTTTGCTTGTGTCTGAAAACTGATAAGATAGTGTAATCTAAGTTGAAGAAATTGGAAGTGTGTATTGTTTTTAAACAAAACACTCTGAAGAATTAAAAAGGGCAGCAAGAAGAGAATATGTGCCAAAAGAAAAGTAATGTATAAGTAAAATGGCAGAGCAATGAATGAATGCACTGAGAAACGGAGTACTCTATCAATGAAATAGAGAAAACTCATGTCATGAAGTGCTTCATGTCACCTCTGTTCTTATGGCCAAATCTGTAGAATTGGTTTCACTAAGTATCTGGGGGTACTGGCGTCTGATAAACGTGTACCCTCATGTAAAAAGGTGCAAATCATGACTGCTATTTTTGATCAGAAATAGTGTTGGTACTTTGTGCCTAGTAACTGGGAGTACTAGCATCTAACCAACGTGTACCCATAATGTCAAAAGTATAATTGATACCTAACTGTTCAATACGTCAGAAAGTATCAAACTCTAAAAAGGTATGCTGTAACCATTGTTATCAAAACCCTTTTGAGTGTCAAATTGTTTAACCTCAATACATACCCTAGACACTCTCAAAGATTTTCACTGGTTTTGAAGTGAGTAAGATACAACTAAGTTTTTCATGGCTTATGTGTCTCAGGTTTATTGCTATTAACGGATTCTGCAACCTTATTAAAAGAGTACAGTGTATTCAAATTACCTTTTATTACTCTTAAACCAAAAATCTATCATGAATGCAGAGTCTTAATTCTTATTTTCTGAAGACCTTGAGACATAAATTGTTTCTTTAATGAACTATTGTTCAGGGTGTCACTCCATTCATTTTCTCCTATTTACTTTGTTCCTCTTGACTCCCTCACTCCTTGTTTGTTGATGGCAAAGGGGGAGAGAAAATATAGAGCATTGGTGTTGAGGGGGAGAGAAAGTCAGGGGGAGAGATCAGGGGGAGAGAAAGATCTGTTGCATTCTTTTGACTGTGTTTATGAGATATCTGATCTTTACTGGATTAAACTTGTCTCATCAAAATACAATATGACTATGGGTGTTTCCATCATCAAAAAGGGGGAGAATGTTGGGCCTCATCTGGAGCTGATCAACAGTGTGAAAACTGTTGTGATTTGATTATGTTTTGAGTGATTGACAACAGTTAAGTTGACTATGTTGTTGTTTTCATCTTTTACCCTGGTAGCAGTGTAAATTTTGATGAATTTTGTTTAGGTTAGAATCATTAGATGGTCATACTCGGTCTGTGCAGGCTTGCCTTGTGATAAACAAGGTCTGTGCATGTTGAGATAAATGCACACAACATCAGTGCATATTTGGTTGATTCATCATATATCATCGGTGCATATTTCAGTGGTCTGCGTTTGTTGGATAATATAAGTCTGTGCATGCTTTTGCATACAACATCATAAGTCTGTGCATGTTTTTCAAATATGCATAATATAGTCTGTGCACATACTGCACTGTGTACACCAAGGTCCGTGCACATTCACTCTAAGTAAATCTATCGTCTGTGCACGTTTGGTCTTAAGGCATGAAAAGGTTTGTGCATGTCTCTTTAGAAACATACACAAGGTCTGTGCATCCTTTTGTTCATGTGTGAATAAAGTCAGTGCAAGTTCTTATTTGTGCCTTTCATGATCGATGCATGTCCGAGCATAAAGTCAGTGCATATTGTTCCTTGTATGATACAAGGTCGGTGTACATTCCTATACGTGCACATATGAAGGTTGGTACATTTGTAAAGTCAGTGCACACTCCATTTCACGTTGAATCTAAGTATGTGAATATTCTTAGTCCTACTAAAGTCGGTGCATTATTTGCATGGTTAGGCTTTGTGCATACAAGAGTCGGTGCATGCCTAGTCTTACGCATATAAGAGTCAGAGCATATCTAGGTCAGTGCACATGTTATGTGGCTGCATATAGGGTCTGTGCAGGTTTTATCCTGCACACATAAAGGTTTGTGCAGGTTTCAATTTTGTGCATGAGAAGTCTGTGCAGTCTTGGCTCATATGCATACCTGTCTGTGCAGGTCTTATCATGCACACATAAAAAGTCTGTGCAGGTTTTTATCGTGTGATGAATTAAGTCGGTGCACACTCGCCTTGATGTTTAGCCAGTCGATGCACATAGTGTATTCAATCGGTGCACGTTTGCATACAAGCATATAAAAGTCTGTGCACACTTTCTCACTCGCACATCATTGGTCTGTGCACATCTTTAGTTTTGACGCTAGGAGATCTGTGCATATTCTATTTTATGTCTGTGCACATTACATATGGCTGATTACAAGATGTTTGATGAAATGTCTCTCTTCTAATCAACAGAATGTAAGTAGCACGTGAGCTCTAACTGAAGCAGGCATGTGTTCCCAGAAAGGCTGGAAGCTGGTACGAGACTCCAGGAAGCTTATGATTGGCACGTGTTCTAAGGTAATAAGTGAGCCAGTACTTCTGCCACGTGGAGTGCCTTAGCTCAGCGATATTGACACGTGGACAGATGGAGATCAGATTTGTGAAAGTGTTTAGGCGGGAAACATGGCATCCACACGCCCTTTTGCCTGATATATATAAAAGAGGCATTATCGCCAGATGAAGTGTAGATAGAGAGAGAACAGAGCAGAAAAGAAGATTGAAGCAGAGAGAGATTTAGCAGAGCAGATCAGATCTCAAGAGAAGAAAAAGAAAAGAGTGCAAGGTGAGAGCTAGCTGATCGTGAGAGAAGAAGAGTTCTGAGAGTTTCTGAGGGAATTTGTTTAGCTGTGAGTGAAGAGTTATTTGCTATTGTTCCTGGCG
Organism: Amorphophallus konjac; assembly: GCA_022559845.1. Taxonomy (NCBI): domain Eukaryota; kingdom Viridiplantae; phylum Streptophyta; class Magnoliopsida; order Alismatales; family Araceae; genus Amorphophallus; species Amorphophallus konjac. Next base: position 323,724,423 of record CM040118.1, on the reverse strand, counting down.
TGTGGTTCATAACCATCGCCAGTCTGCTCTACACTAAAGAGATACATTATTTTTCTCGATTGATTTTTTCCTTTTCATTTTTAAACTCTCATTACTGCAAGCTGTGAGTCAGTGCCTGTGGCATAAGCTGTAAGGCTCAGCAGTAGAGGAGGATTCCTCTGATAGCATAAGCTATAAGGCTCAGTGTGTTTTGGGAAGTTTTCCCCGAAGTTGTGGAACATCGGTTTGGAAGCTATGTATCAGCAGTGAAGCCACACTTGGTTTGAGTGTGGGGTGGATGTAGATCTCTGGAGGAGATCGAACCACCTTAAAATTCTTCTGTCTCTGTTGTTTTGATATTTGTGTTGAGTGTTCCGCTTAAGTAAATTTAATTTCACACTTGTTGCTTAGGTTTATATAATTTTGGGAGGAAAGATCTATTCACCCCCCTCTAGATCTACATTACGTGGTATCGAAGCATTCCATCGTGTCAACAAGACAAAGATGAAAATGGTAAAATAGTAGATCCCACACTGTTTCTAGGTATGATCGGATCACTACTGTATCTCACAGCATGCCGTCCTGACATTCAATTCAGCGTATATCTATGTGCTCGTTTTCAATCATGTCCTAAAGAATCTCATTTATTGGCTGTTAAACGGATTTTTCGATACTTAATTGGCACATTAGATTTTGGCTTGTGGTTTTCCATTGGTAGTTCATTTGATTTGATTGCATATACCGATGCGGATTATGCTGGATGTATTGTAGATCGCAAGAGTATTAGTGGGTGCTGTCAGTTTCTCGGAGGGTGCATGGTTTCATGGGCCTCCAAGAAACAACATTCAGTAGCTCTCTCAATGGCCGAGGCTGAATAGGTAGCCGCCGGAAGTTGTGGAGCCCAAGTACTCTGGATCAAAAATCAATTGCTTGATTTTGATGTTGAAATGAAATGTGTTCCAATCTTATGTGATAATACCAGTGCAATCAGCTTGTCTAAAAATCCTGTACAACATTCTAGGACAAAGCATATTGACATTCGGCATCATTTTCTAAGGGATCATGTAGGAAAAGGGGTCTTTGAATTAAATTTCATTGACACACACAATCAGTTAGCTGATATCTTCACAAAACCCCTAAATCAAGAACAATTCAGCAAAATAAGAAGAGAACTTGACATGTGCAAGGGTGAGAGCATACATACCTAGGTTTGCACTTAGGTTAAAAGTTACACATAAAGAAACTCATTTGCATATCGGGTAGATTTTCATGCATATTCTATGTATTTATTTTTCTATACCTTGTGTGTATATATACCCCTGCATGCTTGAATGTATTTATACATAGAACCTTTCATGAAACTTTTATAAGGCCAAATTTTCCTTGATGAAATAAATATGGACCCAGAGACTTCAGGATGCAAGGCACTGTCTGAGGGGGAGCTAGAGAATTTTCTCTCAATTCCATCTTCTCTTACCATAAGTCTCTCTTTCTCTATACCCCACAGTGTTGATTCAGTTAAGAAGGAAGGTTGATGAAGTGTTTTTTTTTAAAAAAAGGGGGGAGTGAAGGTGATATATATATATATAAAGGGGTTTTTAGGGCTAGGTCGACCACTTTGATCGACCGCCGCCCCCGCTCCGGTCGACCATTTCAGGTGAACCTGCCCGGTCGAACCAACAACCGAACCACTACTTAAGGGGTCTTCACACCCCATTCTCTCATTCTATCGCCCCCATTCATTCTCCAACACCTTTCCCTAACCATAGAACACCCCAAAACCCCTCTCTCAAGCCCTAATACCTCCTCTTTCTTCCATCCGCACAAAATCCGACGTGTTCATCACCGGCTCGGGATGACCTCTCCACCGCGGGTTGTGTGACCTTGCAGCCACTCCCTGAGCTCTTGCTTGTGGAGATGATTCTTCCGCCATCTCTTGGTGTGTCATCTGGTCTCCATCCACTCCCGAGGGAAGAGGTTCACGATTCAAGGGTTTCCACAGCGGTTTTTAAGTCTAGGATGCCGCCTCGTCGAAGCTCTCGGCGTTCTGCCCAAGGGGAACCAAGTGCTTGGAGACGTGAGGCTTCGGCTCATCCACCACAGCGGGCACCTGCTCCTCTTCGCGCACCTCGGTTGCCTCCACGGCCCATTATCGATCCTCGACTGGTCGACTTCAATGAGGTGAACGAGATTCTGCCCGATCTATGTGCCGTCTTTGAGATTCATCATGATTGGACCGATTTTGTCACTAGATATACCATATATTACCCAAATCTAGTGCAGCAATTTTATGGACATTTGATTGAGAGGAATGAAGAGTTATATATGGTTGTTCAAGGAGTTGAGATTCACATTACTCCGGACCTTTTTGAACATGCTTTAGGAGTGTCAGCCATGGGAGCTAATATGGTTTTTGGTCATGGCGAAGTTGAGGATACATTTATTGCTATGACGAACTGTGACTATGTGCATGGTGTTAGTGATTTGATTACCTTAAATGCAAATTATTTTTCACCACTGCAGCGGATTCTGCATCACATGTTCACCTCACTTATACATCCAAAAAGTGGGAGTAGGAATGAAGTGATAGAGGTTCACAAATTTCTGTTTTACCATGTTATGGATGGAATTTTAGTCAACATGGGTTGGCTGATGACAGATTTGATTGGGACATGCCGAACCCAAATGAGAAGATCTTTGCCTTATGCTTCTCAGTTGACGGGAGTATTTATATATGCTGGGATCAATTTGGCTGATGAACTGTTTGTTCGAGTTAGACAAGATGATATCTACAATAAGCATAAGATTTTCACAGATTTTGGATACTATTGGGGTCCAGATAGTCAGCTTTGCAGAAATGTGCCCGTTTATGGAGAAGAATCTGAAGAAGAAGAGGAAGAAGAGCCACAGCAGCAACAGGGTCAAGGGGAAGCCCCCCCTCCAGTTTAGGCAGAGGAACAACCTCCTCCTCACTATGCCGATCCGGATGTGCCACCTCCATCACAATTCTTTCACGGGGAGTCCTCTTCTCAGGGTGCTGGACAACCATCTTGGGCAGACTTTGAGGGCTTTGATAGGCGGCTCACTAGCATCGAAACTAAGGTGGATACCTTTGGGGAGCAACTATCTACCTTTGGGAGTAACATTGATACATCCTTTGCCTCCATTGGTAATTTACTTGAATCAATGCACGGCCAGATGTGTTATGACCGCTAAATGAGCACTAGCCAATTGGGTATAATTCAGACCCATAAGACTCAACAGGCCGGAAATCTAGACTGATTAATTAAGAATCCTTAGAAAACCCGTAACTTAACATAAAAAGATCAGAAAAGGATGAAACCAGGCTCGTTAGAAAGCTTGGGCCCTTATCCCAAACTCCTCTGTTGGGGAGGAAGCCCAATTCGCACCAGAACTTGGGCCCAGAGTCTTTGGCTGACAGCTGTCATGAAGGGGTGTGACTGTTGGGGAAATTCGAAGGTAATTAATGGGAAATTCATAACTTCGCCTGTGGTTAATGAAATGACCTGAAACTAAGGTCAAAATTTCGAGTAGGATGTTAGCCACAACTTTTATGATGGGGTCGAGGCCCAATGCAGACTGGATAATAGACTTGTGCCCAGATTACCTTGGGCTACCGAAAGGTCACAATTTGAATAAGGGAGAATAAATGATAATCTTGCAAAAATCATAACTCGGGCTAGAGGTACTGAAATTCGATGAAACCATGACCCAAAGTTAGATATGGAAGCCCTCTTGATTTCATCTGAAGACATATGAATCCACATCTGATGTGGCACATCCCAAAAATGAAAATGGATAAATTGTTGAACCTAGGACTTAGATCCGCAAGCATACAAGCACTCTCAACGGACTCACGTTAGCGGCTCAATTGCACGGCTCATACGATCTCCTGGTGGTACCGGGGGATGATGGCGAGGGTCTGAGGTGGGACCCAAATTTTCAAAGGACTAGATTGGCTTAGGCTAATCCCTAAGGGTCTGGGAATTCCCAACTTCGTGGGCAGCCGGCACGCCAGGGCGTGGGGTTGGGTGGCACTCACTCACAATCCGCGGTGGGCGCACTAATGAACAAATACGGGTCCGAACACTCCCTCACCGACCAATGGGCATAAGAGATAATACTAAACTAGCAAAGTATGGACCAGCAAGGGAGGGACCAGTCACTCACCTGATCGGTGTGAAGACACCGATCCCGGCCGAAAGACGAGGGCGAGCGGGGAGGCATGGGTACGCACCAGCACGCCGCGTCGGTGCCGCTTGACCTGAAAAATTATGAAGTACACCACTACTCCTCGCGCAGGAGGGTGGGACAAGGGGTTAGGGTTAATGTGTTACAGCCAAACACTACCTTCATGTAGGGAGGGGCTGTAAGCTGGCCAGGTGGGGTGGGAAAACTAAGATAGAAACCAAGTTGCCGAGCTTCGCCAATTCTGCCAACTTCAGGAATAGCTTGACAAGTTGTTGATGATGGCGCCGCCACGGGCTCTGCCGATCTCAGAATTAGTCAAAACTAGTGCCGAAACTTTCTAAACTGACCCAGGATGACGCCCGAAGTTTTGGTGAATTTCGTGATGTCGTTGCTGGCCGGGGCAGAGTCTGGAACAGGACTGGTCCGTTCTGCCTCTGTTTGGTGCAGAACCGATGAGGTCTGTTGCAGAAGATGCCACAAACACTACCTAACTCCGATTGAGACGAAATTGGTGTTGACGTGACCGTGGCCAAAACAGCTTCGAGCAGAAACCAATGGGACCCCAACAAAAGGTCGGGGAAGAGAGTTCTAATCATATGACTGGGAGGTGGTCCAACCTGGAACAGTAGGGAGCAGACTGCGCACTTTGACGAGAATAATTGGAACCGGGGGCTCGGGTGGGCGATTGGCTTCCTCCTTCTTGGTACTGAAAGGGGACTAGTCGAAGTTTCTTCCCTTTGAAGATGGCACCCAGAGCTTTCCTGAGCTGGCTGTGGTAGCCTCTGCTCTCAGGCTCAGGTCACCAGTAGGAGTCGAGAAGCACAGTCCGGCGAGATCGGCTCCTACGATCAACTTCGAGCTTGGATGGTCGCGGGGCCACCACTGTTGGAAAGCTGACTCGATGACGTTTCCTACGATGTATGGTATGCCTCCAGAAACCTCACGAAGGCAATGTGGTGCATGCTGCAACCTGCTACTGCTCTGCTGTCTGCAACCTTGGACTGTATCTGAAAATGAAAGGAGATTTGGGTGAAGGGGTGGTGAAGGTGTAACAGGGGATTGGGGTAGCTGAAGGCTGTGGGGAGGGGAGGGGGTCGATGGAGGGCTGTTGGGGTGGCTGGAGAATCAAGGGGGGGGGGGGGTGGGTGAAGGGGGCTGGAGCTGGCTGGAGTGGGTAGGGGAAGGGGGAGGGCTACACTAGGTAAGCAAAGGAGAGAAAGGGGGAGGGCGAACTTGGGCTGGGTATGGGGGCTGGTTTGGGCGACCAAAGCCTGGTAGGGGGGTTGTGAGATGGGAGGGAGATTCAAATTTGGACTTGGGAGAAAATCCTTCAACCTTGGGGAGGTGGGGAGGTGCTTAGGGAAGTGGATGGGGTAGTTGGTGGTTGGGTGGTGGAGTTTGGATTGGTGGAAGCTATCTTGGGGCTGGGGTGGAGTTATTGGGGTGGTGGGTAGTTGGGGAGGTCCTTGAATGAGGGAGGGGGAGTTAGGTGGTAGGTGGGAGAAGGGGGGAGAGAGAGAGGGGTTCGCCCCCTTCCTTGTGGAGAGAGAGTAAGAGAGAGATAATGAGAGAGTAAGAGAGAAGAGAAATTTAGTGGAGGGGAGTGAGATTTGGGAAATATTTCTATTCAAATTAATTCATCAAAAGTTGAGTACATGAGGGGAGATGGGGCCTATATATAGGCATCCACTCTTTACATGACCATAGTACCCTTGACATTTGGACAAAAGACCGAGCATATCCTAGACTCACTCCTATGGGCCCATAACTAAGGTACTTGGGCCCAAATAAGCATAACAAGGGAAATGACTAAGATAACATGACTCAATAAAGGAAAGTACATAAGATATGACTCAAAGAAAAGGAAAATAACATGTGAACACATAGTCAGGCTTCCTCAAAGTGATGCAGGTGATCCGAGCCAAAGAGAGCGTTGTGAGATGCCCTCATCAACATCCCAATAGGAGAGTGCGCCCACTCGCATTTATGACCAGGTAGACGAAGGGTCGCGACTGAAACAGAGGAGGAATAATGTTAATATTGTGAAAATCATAACTCACGCTAGAGTTGATGAAATTGGATGAAACCATGACTAAAAGTTAGATCTGAAGGTCCTCTTTATTTCATATGAAGACAGCACAACCTAAATCCTATCATAAAAGTGCGCCCATTCATATATTTGACAGGGTAGACGAAGGGTCACCTCTGTTCAAACCAAAGGGGTGCTTATCATTGACCCCCCTCTTTAAGCCAGCGACCTTTGGGCTGGGTTGAGACTTACTGGACGTGGGAAAAGACCTTGGGAGGCTTGAAAAACCTATATAAGGAGTGGGTTCCAAGAGGGATCAGCTTTTAGCAACACCTATCCTCAACATCAACCACCTGCGGTCTCACTTGGGAGAGAAGAGAGGTAAGGGACCTTGGCCCTGTGAGGGGGGGGGGGGGGGGGGCGAACTTGCTGTTCCTAGGACGGCGAGCGGGGGTCTGGGGTGTGGATATCATCCCCGGATCAAAGGGTAAAGCTGAGGTGGATTTGGGGTGTGGATATTATCCCCAGATCGTCGGTTAACTTCTCAAAGGTAGGCACCAAACCTCAAACTTTAGGGGTCGATGATGTATTAGAATGGTTTTAAAATATATTTTCTACACTCTAAAAGAGGGATTAAGGGCATGTGGGGACCACCATCATGTTCATTCGGATTCTGTCTTTCATTAAGTTCTTCTGGGTTTCATAAGTTCCCACAGCCCCTAGGTAGGTCAGTAGTGTCTCAGAACAGAACATTTGATGAAGTCCTAGTAAGGTCAGTGCATGTTTTTTCCCAAGCTATAGCAAGGTCGGTGCATGTTTTTGCCCAAGCCAAAGTAAGGTCGGTGCATATTTTTGCCCAGGCCAAAATAAGGTCAGTGCATGTTTTACCCAGGCCAAAGTAAGGTCGGTGCATGTTTTTGCCCAAGTCAAAGTAAGGTCAGTGCATGTTTTGCCCAGGCCAAAGTAAGGTCGGTGCATATTTTTGCCCAAGCCATAGTAAGGTCGGTGCATGTTTTGCCCAGGCCAAAATAAGGTCACTGCATGTTTTGCCCAGGCCAAAGTAAGGTCGGTGCATGTTTTTGCCCAAGCCATAGTAAGGTCGGTGCATGTTTTTGCCCAAGCCATAGTAAGGTCGGTGCATATTTTTGCCCAAGCCATAGTAAGGTCGGTGCATGTTTTGCCCAGGCCAAAATAAGGTCAGTTCATGTTTTACCCAAGCTATAGCAAGGTCGGTGCATGTTTTTGCCGAAGCCAAAGTAAGGACGGTGCATGTTTTTGCCCAAGCCATAGTAAGGTCGGTGCATGTTTTGCCCAGGCCAAAATAAGGTCAGTGCATATTTTACCCAGGACAAAGTAAGGTCGATGCATGTTTTCGCCCAAGCCATAGTAAGGTCGGTGCATGTTTTGCCCAGGCCAAAATTAGGTCAGTGCATGTTTTGCTCAGGCCAAAATATGGTCAGTGCATGTTTTGCCCAGGCCAAAGTGAGGTCGGTGCATATTTTTTCCCAAGCCATAGTAAGGTCGGTGCATGTTCTGCCCAAGCCAAAATAAGGTCAGTGCATGTTTTGCCCAGGCCATAGCAAGGTCGGTGTATGCTTTTGCCCAAGCCAAAGTAAGGTCGGTGCATGTTTTTGCCCAAGCCATGGCAAGGTCGGTGCATGTTTTGCCCATGCCAAAGTAAGGTCAGTGCATGTTTTGCCCAGGCCAAAGTAAGGTCGGTGCATGTTTTTGCCCAAGCCATAGGTAGGGTCTGTGCACATGCTGCACAGACTTAGGTAAGGTCGGTGCACCTGTGGGTCTGTCCAGATTTCCAAAAACACAGAAAATGAGAGTTTTGAAAGGGCATTTGATTTCATAAAAATCTGAGAAATTAGACAATGATAGGAGGATAAGTTAGTAACCCACTGTAAAAGTTTCATGTACCCAGAAATTCTGTACTTTCAGATATAAGTCATTTTCTATACATGTGTAGCCTAGAAGGATGAACCTGCACTTTCATATAGTAACCTGAACATGACTACGGGTGTGTTTAGCCATCTTAAACTATTAGCAGCATATTTATGAGCATGAGTAACTCATTAGAAGCATGACTATGAGTATGTTTGACCCCCTTAAAATTATAAAAATATGTCCGATAAGCATCATGCTAGTAATATCAAGTAAGAATATGTATGCCATGAAGGGAAAATAGCAGCATTATGTGAGGTTGGACTTCGGTCCCTTCTGCGGGACGGCGATACGTAATGCCGCGAAAGTAAAAGATCTCAGGGGATGGCGATACATAACGCCCTGGTTTAAAATCCTATTGATTCAATCTTCAGTCCCATTGTGGGGCGGCCTTTGTGGGACGGCGATACGTAACGCCACGGGGCCACAAGAATCTAGGTGGGAGTTTGCTCTCGGGTCTGCGCAGTACTCTTTCGTTCGTTGTGTGTGTGGGCCTGCTGTGTTTGCGGCAGCTGTCTAGTTCCGTGAATTGCAATAATATTAACTCTCATAAAATGTGACAATAGGAAATTATTCTTGTACTAAGGTCTTGCTGCGTGCATGGGTGTTTATACTAGTTAAAAAATCTGTACTTTCCTTGTTGAGTTATTTTAAGTAGATGATATAAAATGAACTATGCTATTATTAACATCAGAAAAATGCATATAAATGATTATATAGATGCAAAGTTGATCCCAGTTTATTTAGGATGCCTACTGAGCGTCACACTCACCCATGTGACACATTTTTCAGGAAATATAGAGGAGGAGGTTGAGGTGGAGGCAGCAACAGAGGAATAGAGTTAGCACAGTCCGTCTGGGTATGTTGTGGTCAAATGTTTTGCTATATGTAGGGTGTGGGGTGAAACACCCATGTGGGCTCATGTGTAACCTGGAACATGAACCTATACTCTTTTGGAGATTATGAATGGTTGAGATGCTTATCTACATTTCTTATAACATGTGGTCTCTCTCTCATGTGAATGTGTAACACCCTCAAATATAGCTAAGTTGTACTCTATATCACCGAGATGCCTTTTGAAGTATCGACTCAGTTCTTGAAAAGAACTCCGAAGTTAAGCGTGCTTAATGGGGAGTAGTATTGGGATAGGTGACCTCCCGGGAAGTCCCCCATTCTGGAGCCGATCACTGATAGAAAGGGACAAAATCGTGAGGCCGGTAGGCCAAAGCGGACAATACCTCGACGGTATAGAGTACGGGGCGTGACAGTTAAGTTGGTATCAGAGCCTAAGTCTCAGGACTAAGGGAAAAGAGTCATGTCATAGGATAAGTCCAAGGTTAAGGACCCATACCTATGAACTAAGGAAGAAAATTCCACACCCATGTGAGGATTGGGTAGAACCTGGGATAAGATAACTAATTAGCTTTAAGAATTATTTTGTTCATTCCAATTTCATAAGAAATAACAAGTTGTTATTTCCTCTCAGGTACCTTATTATTCTTATCATGGCTCATCGCGTAGATTGGGACGGTATGCAACAAACCGTTGCCGGCCTCACCCAGGCACTGCAAACTATCGCACAAGGTGGTGCAGGGGCAAGGGCAGGAGACCTTCATCGCAATTTCCGGAGTCTAAATCCTCCACGTTTCTATGGATCTTCCAATCCAGACGAAGCAGAAAATTGGATCGATGAGATGAATCGTATATTTGATGTCATACAATGCACTGATCAGGAGAAAGTCCGCCTAGCAACGTTTTAATTGAATAAGGATGCCCGTACTTGGTGGAAGTCGATTCCGGAACCTCCGACCGATGCGCCACATACATGGAATGCTTTTCTCACTTTATTTCGTGCCAAGTATTTCTCCGAACATGTGAAGAAAAGGAAGGCTATGGAGTTTGCCTCCCTTCGTCAAGGGATGATGTCAGTAGCAGAGTACGAGTTGCAGTTTTCAAGACTAGCACCATATGCACCACACCTTATTAGTACGGAATTATTAAAGGCGAACCGATTTATGGACGGGTTACGGCCCGGTTTCATTCAGCAACTGGGGACACAGAACATCCGCACTTATGCGGAGATGGTTCAAAGGGCATATTTATGCGAGAGGACCATAGAGAAGGTCGAAAGGTTGAAAGGAAAGGGAGAAGAATCTAGCCGGCGCTCAGATCGGCATTATAAGAAAGAGAAGTTTAGCATCACGGAACCATACAAAAGCCGTGATAATAAGAAAAGATCAAGGAACGGGAACGGTGGAAGTTCCCAAAAGAATAGTAAAAAGGTTAAAGAAGAGAAGGAGCAAGTCGCCTCGGCGTGCACCTTTTACGAGAAATTCGGCCACTCGACTGAAGAATGCTGGAAGCACCTAGGTGCTTGTTTGCACTGTGGAAGTAGGGAGCATCGTGTGCCAGATTGCCCCCTTATGAAAGATCAATCAAATAACGGAGGACGTAGGAGGCAGGCTCGCCTCAATGCAGTTATAGATGAAGAAGAAGCGCCCAAGGATCAAAATGACGGGCTTATGGAAGGTACTCTTCAAATTTGTTCTCGTCCTGCATTCGTGCTATTCGATACTGGTGCTTCTCATTCTTTTATCTCCACCACTTTTGTAAACACCTTACCAACTGCATCAGTTCCCCTACCTTCAGATCTCACTATTACTACACCTTTAGGACCTGGAACTAAGCTTACCAAGTATTATCCCGATTGTGAGGTGGTAGTAGAAGGACACAATCTCCCCGCAAACTTAGTATGCCTTGATATGAAAGGTTATGATGCCATTTTAGGGGTAGATTGGCTTGTAGACCATGATGCTTACATCAACTGCCGAAATAGAACTATATCTTTCCGAAAGCCCGATCTTCCAAGATTTTCTTTTCTTGGCATCAAATACAAGAAGCATCCTACCATTATATCTTCTCTTCATGCCTGCAAACTTATCTCGAACGGATGTGAAGTTTTTCTTGCTTCCGTCATTGTCACCGAATCTAAGGAAATTATCCTAGCAAACATTCCTATTGCAAATGAATTCCCTGACGTGTTCCCATCCGAACTACCTAGTTTACCGCCTGAGAGGGAAGTAAACTTTACCATTGAACTCATTCCAGGTGCATCACCTGTTTCTATAGCCCCTTACAGGATGTCCCCCACGAAACTTAAGGAACTAAAGAAGCAATTACAGGAACTTCTAGACAAGGGTTTCATTAGACCTAGCACATCCCCTTGGGGTGCTCCTATTCTATTTGTCAAGAAGAAGGATGGTTCTCTAAGATTATGCATCGATTATTGGCGACTGAATCAGCTTACAATCAAAAATAAATATCCATTGCCGCGTATTGATGAGCTCTTCGATCAGCTTTCGGGAGCATAATATTTTTCTAAGACTGACCTCAGATCTGGTTATCATTAACTTAGAATTAAAGAAGATGATATTTATAAATCGGCTTTTCGAAGTCATTATGGTCACTATGAATTTGTGGTAATGCCGTTTGGGTTAACTAATGCCCCAACAGCATTCATGCAACTTATGAACAGTATCTTCCAGCCATATTTAGACCAATTCATCGTCGTCTTCATCGATGATATCCTGATATACTCCAAGACAAAAGAAGAACATGAAGAACATCTAAGGATAGCTTTGCAAACACTTAGAGAACACAAGCTATATACCAAACTCAATAAGTGTGAATTCTGGCTCAAGGAAGTCTCATTCCTAGGCCACATTATTTCAAAAGAAGGTATTGATGTGGATCCTTCTAAGGTAGAAGCTGTCAGAGATTGGAGTCGGCCAACGACTATATCTGAAGTAAGAAGCTTTTTGGGTCTAGCTGGTTATTATAGAAGATTCATAAAGGACTTCTCAAAGATCGCGGTTCCTTTAACTAGACTTACTAGAAAATAAAATCCTTTTATCTGGTCGAAGGACTGTGAAAAGAGTTTCCAAAGTCTTAAGAATCATCTTACAACAGCCCCTATTTTATCACTACCAATGGAGGGTGGTGTATTTGAAGTATATACGGATGCATCGGGGATTGGCTTAGGATGCGTCCTTATGCAGAATGGAAAAGTGATTTACTATTCTTCAAGACAATTGAAGCGTCACGAAGAAAATTATCCTGTACATGATTTAGAATTGGCAGGAGTGATCTTCGCCTTGAAAATTTGGCGTCATTATCTTTATGGAGAAAAGTTCACGATCTACTCAGACCACAAGAGCTTGAAATATCTATTTTCTCAAAAGGAGCTCAATATGAGGCAAAGGAGATGGTTAGAACATCTCAAGGACTTTGACTTTGCTATTCAATATCATCCTGGCATGGCTAATGCTGTAGCAGATGCACTTAGCAGAAAATCAATTGGTATGTTATCAAGTCTCATGATTAGTGTGACTAACCTTATTCCTCAATTTACCTAGTTGAATTTAAATGTTGACATTAAGGAAGAAGATTGCTTCATAGCTAATATCCGAGCTCAACCTACATTAATAGAGGATTTGGCCAAATTACAAGAGGATGATCCAATGTTACTGGAAATTAAGACCAATATTAAACAAAGGCCAGATTTTTCTATTTCTAATGATGGAAGATTACTATTCAAGGGCCAAATGTGTATACCGGATCATGAGGATACAAAGAAATTGATCTTAGAAGAAGCACATAAATCAAAGTACTCCATCCATCCAGGAGGTACCAAGATGTATCAAGATCTCAAAAGAAACTTCTGGTGGCCCAATATGAAGAGGGAAGTAGCTGACTTTGTGTCTCGTTGTCTAACTTGCCAACAAGTGAAGGCGGAACATTTCAGACCTGCAGGAAAATTACATCCCTTAAATATTCCCGAATGGAAATGAGAAAGTATAGGAATGGATTTCATTATGGGATTACCTAAGACAAGAGGTGGACATGATGGAATATGGGTAATCATAGACCGATTGACTAAATCTGCACATTTTATACCAATAAAAAGTCGATGGTCTGTGGATATTCTAGCAGCATTATACATTAAAGAAATTGTTAAACTACATGGTATCCCTATCTCTATTATATCAGATAGAGATCCACGATTTGCATCACAATTCTGGAAAAGTTTACAACATTCACTAGGGACTAGATTGAATTTTAGCACAGCTTTTCATCCACAAACTGATGGTCAGACAGAAAGGACAAATCAGGTGGTAGAAGATATACTCAGGGCTTGTGTCATTGATTTTGGAGGAAGTTGGCATGATCACTTACCTCTAGTAGAATTTGCATATAATAACAGCTATCAAGCAAGCATACAAATGGCACCTTTTGAAGCTCTATATGAGAAAAGTTATCGATCACCAATATGTTGGAATGAAATAGGGGAAAGGTAATTTCTAGGCCCCGATCTTATCAGAGATTCTACAGAGAAAATAAAACTCATTCAAGAAAGGATGAAAATGGCACAAGATAGGCAAAAGTCTTATGCTGACAATCGAAGGCGTGACTTGGAGTTTCAGGTAGGATATCATGTGTATTTGAAGGTTTCTCCAGGTCGTGGTATTCGAAGATTTGGCATTAAAGGAAAGCTAACTCCTAGATTTATTGGCCCATTTGAAATTTTTGAAAGGGTCGGTGAAGTGGCTTATAGATTGGCTTTACCTCCACAATTAGCAGGGGTACATGACGTATTTCACGTCTCCATGCTAAAGAAGTATGTATATGATCCTGACCATATTATCACTTATGACAACCTGGAGATTCAGAAGGACTTAACATATGAGCAAATGCCAATAAAGATTATGGATCGAGAAGTGCGTCAATTAAGGAATAAAGTTATTCCTATTGTCAAGATCCAATGGAAGAAAACATGGCCATATAAAGTAACATGGGAAACCGAAGCAGCTATGCAGAAAAGATTCCCAGAATTATTTAATTGTAAGTACACTCTCCACAATCCATGAATTGAATTTGGGGACCAAATTCTTTTAAGTGGGGGAGGGTGTAGTACCATAGAATTTATTTGATAATTTTATGGCATTATTAGCAATTAAATAGACTAATTTGGAGTTATAAATCAATATAAGGCCAAATGGTGTTAATCAATTAACCCAACTCACTTAATTAAAGTCTAAAGGGTTTTTAAACCAGGCCCATTAAGTTGGCCCATATTCTAGAAGGTTATAAGCTTATCCTCAGAATTATAAGGATAAATACAACTTAATACAGATAATCAGGTAGATAATGAATAGAAAAGTTTGATCAATTTAGAACTCTATCCACGTTAACTGTAACGGTCCATCGGACGACCGTCACAGCCATGTAACACATATGTCGGCGACCGTTACATACTGTTAGTTCCGTAAAAGAAAGAACAAGTATAAAGATCTGTGGACGCACTAAAATTCGGAGGGGGGATCCGTTCGTTGGTTGGTCGGGGTTAATTCTTCTATTTAGTGCGAGGGCGTGCCAGTCACAAAGTGACGATTTATTCGGGCTTCGTGGAAACCCATGGTGCGCTCGATCTGACTAATCAGACAATTGTGTGGTTCGTGTCGGGACCGAAACCCGCCGTGTCGTAAAGGCCACGGCGTTATTTACATCCCCCATACGGGGGAACACCCTTGATTGATTGCCGGGAATAAGGGCCCTACGGCCTAAAGAGAATACTAATAATGTAGGAGGATAGTGAAAGATGAACTATGCTAGAAACCCGTCTCGGGACGTGAATGTTCAGACTATGTCGGCCACTCATGGGCCACTTCATGTTCGGACGAAGCTCCGTGCTTGTAGTATAAAAGACGGTGACAAAATCCGCGTGAATGTCTGCCACGAACAAGGCAAGTTTAATGAGAATACGGGACTGGATCCCTGTAGAAACGGGTCAGATTGATAGACTGTTGGCCGGAGATGATTTCGAACTGTGGCCATGTCGAAAATTCCGTAAACCACGTCCGATACCATAAGGCGTCGTCGGTTTTCTCTTTGCACCCAGTCCGAGGGAGTGGATTATTAAGTGCATAGCCCGAGCTTACTAACGTGCGCCCTCACACGCGGATCGACCTGCGCGGTTAGGTCGCGGGGTTCGACCTGACCGGTCAGGTCGTGGGGGTCAAGGGGGCAACGCCCCTTGCGGGGGTTTCCGGGGGCAGCGCCCCCGGAACAAAAATTCAATTAAGGCGCGGGTGATGGAGCTCCTTCCATTCATTCTTTTATTAATGGCATTGATCTCTTGTATTCCCCTTTGAACCTTTCTATTCCCCTTTTCTTTACTAGCCATTTATCCCCTTTTTGTTAAGGAGGCGCGCCGGATATGGGAAGGAAGATGATGGCGCCGATTTAGGGTCTTAACAGGTAGACAAGGGGGGAGGGCGCGCCGGGTATAGGGGCGCCGTTTTAAGAGTTTAACAAGGAGGGAATGAGGGAGGGCGCGCCGGTTTAGGATGGCAAGTTGGGGGGCGCGCCGTTTTTGGAGGGCAAGGGAGAGATTGGGGCGCGCCGTTTTAACGTTCAGTAGGGGAGAAATGGGGGGCGCGCCGTTTTTGGGCTTCGGTAAGATGGAGATGGGCGCGCCGTTTTAATGTTGAATGGGGAGATTGGGGGGATTTTGTGAGGAGGGTTGAAGCGGCGCGGTGGAACAAAGGCCGCGCCGTTTTAACTCGCGCTGGGATAGTTATATGAAGGTTGTTTCAGAGCTCTGTTACCGTGTTTTCTTTTCCTTTCACCCGTAGATTGATTCAAGGTTTGATTTGTTCGTTCTGTTGATAGATCAAACTGGTAATGAGAAGGTTTTAAGAGTTTTAACCATTTTAATCGTTTATTATGATGAAACAGTATGAACGTCTAAGAGTTTTATTCAAACAGTTTGCTCACAGAGGCCTCACTTCGTTCTTCATCAGTTCAGCTCATTCGCTAGTTGTTGAGCGTTCTTAGCCCTGGCGAAAATCGGGCAGCACCTCCCCTAGACCGGGGCTTGCCAGAGAGAAGCAAGAGTCACCACGCGGATTACTCCCGGGTGAACTCTCAAAAATGCGGAGCGGCCTCACGGCAGTCCGTTAGTCCGAGTATGAGTGTGGAACGCTCGAGGGCCAGCCTACGAGAGCGACCATGACTCATGGACGACGATATTCGGGGCGAGACAGAATCTATGCCACAGTAGGGCAATGAATGTTCATCCGACAGTGGGTACCTTTGTGGGTCATGCCATGGAAGGGCAGCCCTCAAGGGCCAGGGATGACCGGAGAATGAGAAGACGGAGCAAAGAATGGAATAGAGAACACAAGAGTTGCAAAGCAGACTTTTCTTCTTTTATTCACCCACACAACGGGGAAGGAAACTTGATACAGATAAAATAGAAGAGAAGGCGTTACAAACAAAAAGGGAAAATACATTCGATGGAGAGAAAGAGAGATGCATTAGACGGAGGAGGGAGAGGGAAGCATTGGCTTCTCCCCCTCCAACTCACCTCTCACTCTCGCCCCCTACCTCTTTCTCTTTTCTTCAGCCCAGAACCGTGGAGCTCTCGGATGCCAGTAGCTCCTTCTCCTCCCTTCTCTCTTTTTTTTTCTCTTCTTCTGTTCCCCTCTTCTCTTGATCATCTGTCTGTTTTTTTTGCTTCACAATGCTGCCCTTTATATATCAGCCAGCCTGGGAGCGTCCCTGCCAATTCCACCTCGTCCGCAACGAAGTCAGGAGTCGACTCGTTGTGCTGGACGCCGTTGATTCGTCCCGTACGCTGCTGCTCGTCCGAGGACGGGATGCTCGTAGGTTTGCTGGGGGTTGCTTCGCCATCGAGCTTCTGTGCTGTCGAACGGAGGCGGAGACAGAACGTCGGGCATTGAATGTTCTCTGTACATCTCATTTATGCCGAACAGAGTATCGGCTGGCGGACAGGACAGGATGAGGTTAAACTCATTTCATTCGACGCGCCGTTTTAAGAAGAGCATATGGTGATGGCTTGTCCAAAGTAGCGCGCCGTAGACATGCTTCAAACAATAGGATGAGGGGTTAAAACGGCGCGGGGGAATAGTGACCACGCCGGTTTAAACTCAAGTGTAATTGGCATGCCGTATTATGCTTTTTGGCCTTCAAACTGGCCATGCCGTAATAGCATACAAAGGGTGGCGCCGTTTTAAGGTATTGAAGGGGTGAGAGCGCGCCGGAATTGGGCCATTCAAGGGAGAGGGGTGCGCCAGAATTGGCCATGCCGTTTTAGCAAGGGGGCGCGCCGTTTTGGCCACGCCGTTTTAGCAAGGGGGCGCGCCGTTTTAAGGCGTGCCGCTTTAAGGCCCTCCCGCGCCGTTTTAAGCACCGAACAGATTCTTTCCGAAGTCGAGGCCGTTTATATGAATGTTGGCATTCCCATAATGTTCCGGTTGCGTTGCATGGCTTCCACAACTTTCTGTTCGCAGCCTCCGAGACTCGGTCCCAGACTTTGCGTGACTTTCGGTGCAAGTTGAGACTGTGTCGGAGTTCCCGACTCTTCTTCGATTCAACTCTCGACACGACCGACTGTAGAGTTGTGGCCATATCTTCCCCCCGGGGGGGGCTCCCTTATCGACTAGCGGACCACCAAGCGAGTCCTCATCTTGATCGGGTGAGGCGTGAGGTTTCTCTGGTAGTCATGTATTCGACTCGCGCTCGAATGTGTAGACGCGAATGTCGCCATGATCATCATCGTCATCATTTTTTTTTGGCGTCCACAAGATCATAATTTGATGATCTTATCCACTAAGGATCGACTTGGGAAGGCTTGTAATATTGCTAAGGACTCTTAGAGATTAGCATTTGATGAAATAAGGACTCTAAACTCGATCTAATCCTCAAACCCTAGTCTAAACTCTATAAATAGGGCAAAGTTCTTAACTGTGCGACCCTTACTTTTTGGACGTAAAGAAGCAAGGTAAAGAGTCATTATCTCAGGTAAGTTCTTTAGAAGTAATTGTTTAAAATACTTTAGACTAACTCCCCTCCAAATTTCACATCTTTAGGTCAAGAGGTCGTGGAGTTAGAACCTAAAGAAGTTGCTGGAAAAGTCACAAGAGGAGGAGAAGAACGAGGGCAAGGTTCTCAACCAAATTCAAGAACTACAGTCTAAGTAAGAGGTAGGTTATCTCATGAACGGCAAAAATAACTTGATAGGACTAAGAGCCTCTGTTTTGATTGGATTTCATGCATGCTAGATCATCAATTTCATGTTTTATTGGTTCTATGCATATCATGTATCTCTTAGCCCTAACTAAAGATTAAGACTTGGCTAGTCATCTAATTCATCAATACCTATGCATGTAGTTGGCCTACACTACGTTATCATATCTAGGGATTCATGGTATTTTAATCGATCTCTTTATGTTTTATCTAGTTTCTGTTAGCAGATACTGTAACGCATCTTAGAAGGACCGTCACTTCATGTAACGGCCCTACGACTGACCGTTACAAACTCTGTGGTATTTGAACTACACTGTTGATTCTAACGCGCTTGGACAGACGCGTTACATTCATGTAACGGCTGGATCTTGACCGTCACATTCACTATGACGCCCCATCTCCAGACCGTTATAGTCTATGCTCTGTCAACCCTAGACAGAATATAACTTGCCAATTTTGCTTATTATTAAGCCTAGTTACCTAAGTTTTATCCTGATCATGTGATTTTAAGGTTATTTGATTATTCATGATAGGTATGGCATGGTTTGTTATCTCACTTTTACTTGTGCTATGTTAATGAAGCCAAAGTATATAGTTTTGTATTATAAAGCATGACTTTTTAACATTGTATTGACGGAGTTTTCATTATGATTTTCAAATTTGAGTATACGTATCTCTCTCTGTCAATAGAGTCAATTCTATAAGTACATGGCACATATTCCGGTGTGTTGTCATTAGTTCACACTTTGCACTATAGGAACATAATCTTGGACATGAGGACCTCTCTAATGGATATTCCTTCCAATGGACTAGGAAATCATTGTTTCAAGGCCTCCGTAATTCTCCGCGAGCCTGAGATTCCCACTAGGACGCCGAGTTGGTTGTACCATTAAAGCCCAATAAATAGAATACACTATCATGGTTTCTGATTCTTGAAATGTAACGGCCTAGTACCAGACCGTCACATTCATCTGAGTCTATTTTATCTTGCTGGACTCTGGTTACTGTAACGGCCCAATATGGACGCGTTACATAATGTAACGGCCCAGCAAATGACCGTTACATAGCTTGCATATGTTAACCCTAGGTTTGACCAAGGGTTGATATTCCAATGATTCTAGACAAACATTGATGATCTAGAACTTGTCATATTGCTTAAATTGATCTAAATGAAATGGAAGTTAAGGAAAATACCGTTATGCTGTCAATTTATTTCTATGAGCATGACATTGTTTAAAGTCTATTTCTTGACTCCTACATTCTTATGTTGAAGCATTCATTCATTGATTTTAGTTATCATAGAATTATTGGAAGTGCTATATTCTTGGCCATACTTTACTGTTATACTGCATGGAAGTAGCTTAATTTATAACTGAAGATGCGATCGAGCACTGATTGTGTTCAATGGCTCTATGCTAGTCCCCTCGGTTGATTACCGGAAACATACTATTTTATAAACCATGGGGTATGATGCTACTGGCGTCGCATTGCGCTGGGAGTACTATTTTTATAAATAAGTGAAGATCCACGGCATGACATGACATTCTTGCGTGATATTCCATAGGAATTCACGAACTATGTACTCAAAAGAGACTAGTGTGATGAATATGTGACTTGCTCGTACATTCTCGTTACATGCTTGCTCGTGAAAGGCCAAATATCATGTTCATGTTATATTCTTGATAGTTCATTCTTGATCATTCTATCTTACATGATTATCTCGTAACTATGGTTTGATCGCATGATTGATTCGCATTCGCATGATTTTACCTTATTCTTTAGAGCTAAATTGTTAATTACTTTAATAGTGCCTTCATGTTGATGCGAAGATACATACTCGGCCGTGGCTGAAGGTACGCTCCTTGTGGATAATGTTTATGCAAAGCTCTTGTTTGACCGGGGGGCGACACACACATTCATATCCACTAGTTTTTCCAACCAACTAAAGAACTGACCCCAAGCCACATTCTTCGGTGAAATGATAGTTAGCACACCAACCGGGAAACAAGTCCACACCAAGCTTTGGATCCCCACAATAGAAGTCAACATCAATGGGAAGATATTGCTGGAGGAAGTATACATCCTAGATATGAATGACTTTGACCTCATTCTGGGGATAGACTGGTTAGACAAACACTACGCCCTCTTGGACTGCCATCGGAAGAGAGTGATTTTTCAGAAATCGGGGAAGGAGACATTCTTCTTTCAATGCTCTAAGGACAAGTCGGGAAGAATGATGGTATCAGCCATCTGGGCCTCCAAGCTGATGAGCAGAGGATGTGACTATTTCTTAGCCAGTGTGGTGCTTGAAGAAGGCTCCGTCAAGATTTTGGAAGACTTGGACATAGTCCAAGAATTTTCTGATGTGTTTCCCGAGGATCTACCGGGACTACCACCAGCTCGAGAGATAGAGTTCTCTATTGAGCTAGCACTAGGCACCACACCCATCTCTATTCCACCATACCGAATGGCTCCGGCAGAACTTGCTGAACTCAAGAAGCAATTGCAAGAGTTGCTAGACAAAGGCTTCATCCGGCCTAGCGTGTCCCCGTGGGGAGCACCAGTCTTGTTCGTGCGGAAGAAGGATGGGACCATGCGGCTGTGCATTGATTACCGCAAGCTCAACCAGGTCACCATAAAGAACAAGTACCCTCTCCTGAGGATTGAGGAGTTGTTTGACCAATTACCATCTGCCAAAGTCTTCTCCAATATTGATCTGAGGATAGGTTATCACCAGATCAAAATCAAGCCCGAGGATGTGCCGAAGTCGGCCTTTAGGACTCGGTATGGTCACTACGAGTTCTTAGTAGTACCATTCGGGTTGACTAATGCACCGGATGTATTCATGGAACATATGAATCAGATTTTTCGCCCCTATCTAGATCAATTTGTCGTGGTCTTTATAGATGACATCCTGATATATTCTGCCAGTCAAGAAGAGCATCGACAGCACTTGAGAGTGGTTCTGCAGACCCTTAGGGAGAACAAATTCTTCGCCAAGTTCAGCAAATGTGAATTCTGGCTAGATCAGGTTATGTTTCTCAGGCATGTTATATCCAGGAATAGCATATCGGTGGACCCTAGCAAGGTGGAAGCAGTGACAAAATGGGAAGCACCAAAGACAGTCATGGAGATTAGGAGCTTCCTTGGACTGGCTGGGTATTATCGCCGGTTCATCGAAGGTTTCTCCACCATTGCAGCCCCAATGACTAAGCTGATCAAGAAAGGAGCAAAGTTTATCTGGTCAAGGGAGTGTGAAGATAGCTTTCAGATGCTCAAGAAAAAATTGACTACGGCCCCAGTGTTGGCACTCCCTCGGGGGGGGGGGGGGGGGACAGATTTACTATTTACACAGATGCCTCTAGAATCGGCCTCGGTTGCGTACTGATGCAAAATAGCCGGGTGATCGCCTATGCCTTAAGAAAGCTGAAGGACCATGAAAGGAACTACTCCACTCATGACCTGGAAATGGCAGCAGTGGTCCACGCCCTGCGTATCTGGAGGCACTATTTATATGGGGTTCGGTTTGAGGTCTTCACCGACCATCAGAGTCCCAAGTACATATTCACCCAGAAGGAACTCAATTTGAGGCAAAGGAGATGGGTCGAGCTATTGAAGGACTATGACTTTGCCTTACAGTACCATCCCGGCAAGGTGAATGTGGTGGCGGATGCTCTCAGCCGAAAGTTGATGGCACTGAGTTTGTATCGAGAGTGGGATATGATGGAGGGAGTGATCGAATTACGACCCGAGAAAAGGAAGCAGTTCGGTATCCTAGCTAGGTTATCGGCAAGACCTACATACTTAGATAGAATTGCTGAGGCACAAAGGTAGGACATGGCATTGCAGAGACAACTGAACAATGAGGACTTCCAAATGGGAATTGATGGATTGATGGCATTCCGAGGAAGGATTTGTGTACCGGACGATGTGGAGATGAAGAAGGACTTGATGCGAGAGGCTCATGGGTCAAAATTTTCCATCCATCCTGGGAGCACCAAAATGTTCTAAGATATGAAAAGGATGTATTGGTGGCCGGGAATGAAGCGAGACATTGCGGAGTTCGTATCCAAATGCCTCACTTGTCAGCAGGTAAAAATTGAGCACCAAAGACTTGTCGGTCCTCTCCAAACCATTGAAATAGCCCAATGGAAATGGGAACAAATCACCATGGACATTGTGTCTGGACTGCCCATGACCAAAAGAAGGCATGACACAATCTGGGTAATTATGGACTGGTTCACAAAAACCACACACTTCTTGCCCGTCAACAAGCAAACTCCAATCGAATCCTTGGTGAAATTATTCATCGCCGAGATTATTCGGTTGCATGGTGCACCCTTGTCCATCATTTCTGATCGGGACCCTCGATTCACTGCGTGGTTCTAGAAGAGTTTGCAGCAGGCTATGGGGATAGAGTTGCGGCTCAGTTCGGCCTTTCATCCTCAGACCGACGGGCAATCCGAGCGTACCATCCAAACTCTAGAAGATATGCTGAGGGTATGCAGTATTGAATGGAGAGGAAACTGGGATGATCACTTACCCCTGATAGAGTTTGCATACAACAATAGTTACCACTCCGCCATCGGAATGGCACCTTATTAGACACTCTATGGGCGGCCATGTAGGTCACCGGTATGCTGGTATGAAGCTGGCGAGAAGTAGATATTCGGGCCACAATTGGTGCAAGATTGCTTAGAGAAGATATCCATGATCCGACAACAACTCCTCACAATCCAGAGCCGACAGTAAAGTTATGCAGACCAGCGGCAGAGAGAGTTGACATTTGCGGAAGGAGACCATGTATTCCTAAAGGTGTCTCCTACCAAGAGAGTCATGCGATTTGGGAAGAAGGGCAAGCTCAATCCCAGGTACAAAAGGGTCGGCGAGGTGGCCTACCGACTTGCACTCCCGCCCGTTCTGGCACATGTGCATCCGGTCTTCCACGTCTCCATGCTCAGGGGATATGTCCGCGATGCCTCGCATGTGATAGAATATGAGCCCCTGGAAGTTTGAGTAGATCTGTCTTATGTGGAGCAGCCCATCGAGATTATCGACCGGAAGGAACATGTATTGAGGAATAAAACCATCTGGCTGGTGAAAGTCTTATGGAGGAATTCTCATTCCGAGAAAGCAACTTGGGAGCCGGAGGACAAGATGTGCCAGGAATACCCCCAACTATTCTGTGAGCAATCTTTCCTTAAAGAGAAGTTTTCTTCTTTCTTTCAACTCAATTTCGAGGATGAAATTATTCTAAGGGGGAGAGGATGTTATGACCGCTAAATGGGCACTAGCCAATTGGATATAATTCGGACCCATATGACTCAAAGGGCTGAAAATCTGGACTGATTAATTAAGAATCCTTAGAAAACCTGTAACTTAACATAGGAAGATCAGAAAAGGATGAAACCAAGCTCGTTAGAAAGCTTGGGCCCTTAGCCCAAACTCCTTTTTTGGGAAGGAAGCCCAATTCGCACCAGAACTTCGGCCCAGAGCCTTTGGCTGACAGCTATCATGAAGGGGTGTGACTGTTGGGGAAATTCAAAGGTAATTAATGGGAAATTCATAACTTCGCCTCTGGAGGTCCACTTTATTTCATATGAAGACAGCCCAACCTAAATCCTATCAGAAAAGTGCGCCCATTCATATCTTTGACCGGCTAGACGAAGGGTCACCTCTGTTCAAACCAAAGGAGTGCTTAGCATTGACCCCCCCCCCTCGTTAAGCCAGCAACCTTTGGGCTGGGCTGAGACTTACTGGACGTGGGAAAAGGCCTTGGGAGGCTTGAAAAACCTATATAAGGAGTGGGTTCCAAGAGGGATCAGCTTTTAGCAACACATATCCTCAACATCCACCACCTGCCGTCTCACTTCGGAGAGAAGAGAGGCGAGGGACCTTGGCCCTGCGAGGGGGGGGGGGCGAACCTGCAGTTCCTAAAATAGGGAACGGGGGTCTAGGGTGTGGATCTCATCCCGAATCGAAGGGTAAAGCTGAGGTGGATCTGGGGTGTGGATATTATCCCCAGATCGTCGGTTAACATCTCAAAGGTAGGCACCTAACCTCAAACTTTAGGGGTCGATGATGTATTAGAATGGTTTTAAAATATATTTTCTACACTCTAAAAGAGGGATTAAGGGCATGTGGGGACCACCATCATGTTCTTTCATTAAGTTCTCTTGGGTTTCATAAGTTCCCACAGCCCCTAGGTAGGTCAGTAGCGTCTCAGAACAGAACATTTGATTAAGTCCTAGTAAGGTCAGTGCATGTTTTTGCCCAAGCCATAGCAAGGTCGGTGCATGTTTTTGCCCAAGCCAAAGTAAGGTCGGTGCATGTTTTTGCCCAAGCCATAGTAAGGTCGGTGCCTGTTTTGCCCAGGCCAAAATAAGGTCAGTGCATGTTTTGTCCAGGCCAAAGTAAGGTCGGTGCATGTTTTTTCCCGAGTCAAAGTAAGGTCAGTGCATGTTTTACCCAAGCCAAAGTAAGGTCGGTACATGTTTTTGCCCAAGCCATAGTAAGGTCGGTGCATGTTTTGCCCAGGCCAAAATAAGGTCAGTGCATATTTTGCCCAGGCCAAAGTAAGGTCGGTGCATGTTTTTGCCCAAGCCATAGTAAGGTCGGTGCATGTTTTTGCCCAAGCCATAGTAAAGATCCGTGCATGTTTTGCCCAGGCCAAAATAAGGTCAGTGCATGTTTTGCCCAAGCCATAGCAAGGTCGGTGCATGTTTTTGCCCAAGCCAAAGTAAGGTCGGTGCATATTTTTGCCCAAGCCATAGTAAGGTCGGTGCATGTTTTGCCCAGGCCAAAATAAGGTCAGTGCATGTTTTGCCCAGGTCAAAGTAAGGTCGATGCATGTTTTTTCCCAAGCCAAAGTAAGGTCGGTCCATGTTTTTGCCCAAGCCATAGTAAGGTCGGTGCATGTTTTGCCCAAGCCAAAATAAGGTCAGTGCATATTTTGCCCAGGCCAAAGTAAGGTCGATGCATGTTTTTGCCCAAGCCATAGTAAGGTCAGTGCATGTTTTGCCCAAGCCAAAATAAGGTCAGTGCATGTTTTGCCCAGGCAAAAGTGAGGTCGGTGCATGTTTTTGCCCAAGCCATAGTAAGGTCGGTGCATGTTCTGCCCAGGCCAAAATAAGGTCAGTGCATGTTTTGCCCAGGCCAAAGTAAGGTCGGTTCATGTTTTTGCCCAAGCCACAATAAGGTCAGTGCATGTTTTTGCCCAAGCCATAGTAAGGTCGGTGCATATTTTGCCTAGGCCAAAGTAAGGTCAGTGCATGTTTTGCCCAGGCCAAAGTAAGGACGGTGCATGTTTTTGCTGATGTGACACAACCTCGGACTTAGTCAAACAAGCACATCTAAGCATCCAAATGGGCCTTAATGGGCCACCGCTCTCTTCGTTGCACTCTATTCCCGGGGTGACTATGTGATACCAAGGGTGACTTATGGGAATGGACCCTTGCTGGTAGAGGGCCAGCAAGGCCAAGAATTGATTCCCCAAGGTTGGTTGCCCAATTCGATTGGGGCCGACAAAGTGCACTCGGGCACCGGGTCACACTAACCCACGGCGATCACTCTAAGTCATGGACTTGAGGATCGGGCGCTCCTCACAAATTCAGCGGTGCATGAATCAAATATTGAGAGAGCTACACTAGGTGAGCAAGGAAGAGACACTTACTCGACCGGTTTGAAGAAACCGGTCCCGGTCGGAGACGAGGGCGAGCGGGGAGGCGGTGGTTCCCCACACGCCGCGGCGGTGTCGCTTGACCTGCCAAACCACTTACAAAACTACTCCTCTCGCAGGAGGGGGGATCTTGGGGTAGGGGTTAATATGATACATTCAAACACTACCACCACGCAGGGTGGGGCCTTCAGCCGGCCAAGCGGGGAGGGGTTGGTGGACCGAAACGAAGAGAAATGAGAACTAGGGAAGTTGCAGCTTCAATCTGGAATTCTGGACAGGGGGTCGCTGTGATGGATATGCCGGGCTTGTCCGGACTCCAAATTGATCGAAACCAGCTCCTAAAGCTTCCTGACGGGAAGAGGTGGACTCCAGAATTTTTGGGGAAGCTCAGACGGTCGGAGGTGGCTGCACCAGCAACAGGAAGTAGCCTCCTCTGTCTGGCCGCAGGTACTGTCTGGACTGTAACAGAAAGTTGCAGAAGTGACTGAGCACCCTCCCGAGCTCCGATCAGCACGAAACCAGCGGCATCATCTTCTTGGTCGAGGTAGCTTTCAGCAGGAGGTGATGGAGATGCATTCAGAGGTCGAGGATGGCCGGGGCACCCAGAAGAGTGGGTACTGGTCGGAGTAGACAGCAGAAAACAGAACTAGATAGATCAGGGGAGAAAATTCGTAACTTCTTCCTCCGGTGGCCGAACGGGGTTCTGTTTCTTGATCTTGAAAGATGACCGGTAGAGGAAGAACTTTGATGAAGGGGATTCAGCCTGAATCCACTGGGGTTTGTCGTGGCAGAAGGATCTTCCACACTCTGGTCCAGGATGAAGACCTCTCTGCGCACTGTTGGGAGAATGGCTCTATCTGGCAGCTCCGACCGATCGTGTTGATTCCACCTCGCCTGCGAAGTAGACTGGAAGGCCTTTCCAGAAAGGTAAGCCACGCCTTCTGAAGAACTAGGATGAATCCGTGGTTGACGCTGCAACAAGGGCTGTTCTGCAGATCTGCACAGCTCCAACCTACTAGAAGAAATGAGAGGGAGATATGGCTTCTTTGGTGGAGGGAAATGGTAGGAATGACCTAAGGGAGAGTGGGGGCTCTTGTGGGGTGGAGAAGGGAGCTAATGGTGATGGGGAATGAGGTGGAGAATGGCTGGAAGCAAGTGCTAGCAGGTGGAGGAGGAAGAGCTACGAATTTGGGGAAGGTGGGTGAGAGGAGAAGGTGAGGGGGGCACAAGTGAGTGGAGGGAAGGGTGGATTTCAAATTCAAAAGGTCTTGGAAGGTGGGTGATTATGTTGGGAGTGGAGTGCTTGCATTGGAATGGGGTAGATTTGGTTGGAAGGTGGAGGAAGGTGTTGGAATGGGGAGACTTCTACCTAGGAACTAGGGAGTGGAGTAATGGAGGCCATGGGGAAGTGGAGGGCATTAAAGGAGGTGGTTGGAGGTTGGAAGTGGATGGGAGGAGGGAGGAGAGAGAAGGAAATTCGGATTTGGGGTTGGAGGAGAGAGAAAGAGGGGTGAAATAGAGAGATTAAGAGGGGAATGGGTGGGGAATCTCTCCCCTAGGGTCTCTCACCCAAAAACTAGAGGAATCACTCCAATTTGAACTCAAATGGCAAGTTTAACTCAAAAGGATGTAATCATTCATTAACTTCAAATGAGGGGAGTGGGGTCCTATATATAGGCAACCCACTCTTTACAATAAGTCCCTGACAAAATAAACAACTACAAATAACCAAGGGGGTTGGGAGTGCTAATGGGCCTAGTCCAACGAATGGGGCCCAATAGATTACATTAGACATCATGATGATACCAAACATAGGAAAATAAGTGCTAGACTTAGGGAAATGACTCAAATAAAATGGAAATACATCAAAATGACTCAAAGGAAAACTACAAAATGGATAAGGGGCCTTAATAGAGTGAGGCCCAAACTCAACTAGCTCCCGAATGTGAAGAAGTGGACCCGAGCCAAAGGGAGTCATGGGTGATGCCTCCATCAAATCCCCTGGGCCGCAAAGAGCTCGACTTCGTCGAGTAAGGGTCCATCCGGCTAAGGTACCGCTCGAGGAGATCTGGATCCAATCGCTGTAGGTCCTCCCGACTTACCCATGAGTCTTCCAACGGAGGCCGATCCTTCCACCTGACGAGATAGCGCTCATAGACCTTGCTCCGGGTGGTAGTGACCTGCTCATCCAATATTTGTTCAATGCGATCACGCTGAGCTCTTTTGGCTAGTGGACTCTCCTCTCGGGTGGGTGCTCTCTCAAAGGAGGGAGTGGGCTCGATCTCCTCACTAGGTCTCACCGTGGGGCCCTTGTAAGACACTAAGTCGGCGACATTGAATGTAGGACTTACCCCATAATCCTCGGGGAGATCTAATTCATAAGCATTCGCACCAATACGCCTCAAGACCTGGAAGGGCCCAGTCCCACGTGGTCTCAACTTGGAGTTGGATCCTGGGGAGAGCCTCTCCGTCCTTACCATCACAAAGTCACCCTCTTGGAACTCTAAGTGACGCCGGTGAGAGTCAGCCAACCTTTTATAAGCCTCATTTTTTATGCTAATGTGCTTGCGGATTTCCTCATGCAATTTTGTGAGTGCTGACCTTCTAGTGGTTATGGGTGGACCTGGACAACCATATATAGACCATTTATGCCATGATGCCATATGGACCTTGATGAGCCTTGGTGGGCCGGGGCAACCATATGTGGACTTATCATGCAATGTGGTGATGCATGTCGGGGGAGCCGGACATCCGTAGATGCCTTTGATATGCTTAAGACCCATGATGAATGAAGGTGGACCACTACATCCAAATTTGGACCACTCATGCTTTCTACTTGACATGTGGGTGATATGAATGAATGGACCCAACATAGTGTTCATGCCAAGGGGTGTGGAAAGCCTAGACACATGCATACTTTTCCCAAAAGTGACTTCCATGTGTATAGGGGTGGGACAACCTTTGAATTCCCATTGGAACGGATCGAATGGATCTAAGAAGGTGGTCATCATGGGGTGGGGCACAACTTTATTACCTAGGGATATGTGGCCCAAGGTCTTGGCTCCCAAGGTGTAACCCGGGTCATGGATGAGATTGGTTTGGCCCAATATGATGGGTGAGGGTAGGAAAGGGTGGGTGGTGGGTAAGATGGTTGGGTTACATGGGGAACTAGACTCCCATAGGAAGGGATCAAAGGGGTCGTAGAAAGGTCTTCCTAGAGGGAGGCACTCTATGTCTTCAAGGTTCCCAAATTGTGAGTCATCCTCCTCCAAGGTAAGTGGGCCAAGTTTTCTAGTGGGTTGGCCGAACAAAGTGTTTGGGATCTTAATGGGTGGGTATAGGAAGGGATCGAAGGGGTCATGGTAAGGGTCACCTAAGGAGAGGAACCCTAGGTCCTTTTGGTCCTCACAACCCCTTGATGGTGGATTCTCCTCCTCTAGTAAAGTGATCGGGCCAAAGTTTTTGGTGGGATGGTCGGCCATGAATGGAGGACTAGGCTTTCTACCCGAGATAAGAAGCTCTAAATCGAGGAGAAGGTTGGGCTCATCGGGTGTAGGGAGGAATAGAAGGAGGTCACTAGTGTAGCAACCAATGGTGCAAATCGAGGTGATAGACCCTATGCATAGGTGTAGGAGGCCAAGGCTCTTAGGTGGTTTGGCCATAGGGGTCAACATGCTAGTGAACTCAATTTGCCATGCTACGCCCTTAAGAAGATTCTCTAAGGTTTCCACTTGGTAGGATGTTTGGATTATGGTGTGATAGGAGTTAATGGGTGCAATGGGAATGTTTTTCTCCATGGGTGGGTAAACATAGGACACGATGGGGTGAAGTGGTCTCTCCTTTAGCCATCTAGCTAGGGGCCCATCTATGATTATGGTGCTATTTGTGAAGGCTTGTGGCTCTTGGGGGTCCAAGCTAGGGGACATTTGTGATTCTTCCTTACCACGGATATGAACTTGGGTTTCCTCAATGATGGGGATGGGTTCATCTACTCCCATGTGGATGGTTGTGGTCTCCTTTCTCAAGGAAATGGGAAGGTCTATTGGGGGTGGGGTGATGATGGTTGGTGCATGGTGTACCCGGGGTGGTGGGTGATGGGAAACTTTGGCTTGGATAGGGAGGGGAAGTAGTGGAAGCCTAGGACTTTGGACTTTTGGGGTAGGGAGTGGGAGATGGGTTGGTTGGGGTGGCTTGGGTTGATTGGTTTTGGGGGGAATGTCTTTTTTCGGGGACAAGGGAGGGGTGGTGGTGGGGACCAAGGGGTTTTGTGGGGTAGGGGTTTGGTGGGAGCTTCTGGATTGGAGGGTGGTGACAATCATGGGCCTAGGTGGAGGGGTGGACACGGTGTCCACTTGGTTTTGAATGGTGAGGGTTGGTTGAGTGGTGGTCATCATGGAGGGGATTGGGTCGATTAGGGTCTTGGATTGACCGGGTGGGGATGATGGAGTTGAAGTGCTCCTTGGACTTTGGTGATTTGAGTAGGAGGGAGAGGGTTGGAGAGTGTAGGGTTTTCTAAGCTCGGTCTTCATCTCATCCCAAGTGCTAATTGGAGCCTCCCTACGGATCTTTCTCAAACCTTCCACAACTAACCAATGAGTTTTAGCTTGTTTGGAGAGGTGTGCCTTGGCTAGCCTCATTCTCCTTTCTTCGTTCAAGGGGAAACTTTTAAAGAATTGGTCGAGAGAAATCTCCCAATCTAGGTAAAGACTTGGGCTATTGGATCCATCAAAGGGGGGGGGGGTTTTAATTTTCAAGTGTTCTAAAAATATGGTTTCTAGATTTCCCCAAAGGTCACTCTCATTTACTCTTGGTGCACGGCTATTTCCTTCAAGTCGGTCGAGTCGAGACATGATATCTTCAAGCCGATTAAGGACATTAGGTAGGGCTTCTATGATAGAGGTGTTGCTACCCACTTTGTTGGTAATGGAACTTCCATGAGGATTTGGGCTTCTTGGGAAAGTTGATGGGGATGGATATGACGGGTATGAAGCGGCCATTCTAGTGGACATGAGAGATGCAACTGAGGACTCTAAATGCATAAAAATGGCCTAGGACCAACTTGATAGAGACAAGTTGTGAACTTGCTCTGATACCACTTGATGTGACACAACCTCGGACTTAGTCAAACAAGCACATCTAAGCATCCAAATGGGCCTTAATGGGCCACCGCTCTCTTCGTTACACTCTATTCCCGGGGTGACTATGTGATACCAAGGGTGACTTATGGGAATGGACCCTTGCTGGTAGAGGGCCAGCAAGGCCAAGAATTGATTCCCCAAGGTTGGTTGCCCAATTCGATTGGGGCCGACAAAGTGCACTCGGGCACCGGGTCACACTAACCCACGGCGATCACTCTAAGTCATGGACTTGAGGATCGGGCGCTCCTCACGAATTCAGCGGTGCATGAATCAAATATTGAGAGAGCTACACTAGGTGAGCAAGGAAGAGACACTTACTCGACCGGTTTGAAGAAACCGGTCCCGGTCGGAGACGAGGGCGAGCGGGGAGGCGGTGGTTCCCCACACGCCGCGGCGGTGTCGCTTGACCTGCCAAACCACTTACAAAACTACTCCTCTCGCAGGAGGGGGGATCTTGGGGTAGGGGTTAATATGATACATTCAAACACTACCACTACGCAGGGTGGGGCCTTCAGCCGGCCAAGCGGGGAGGGGTTGGTGGACCGAAACGAAGAGAAATGAGAACAAGGGAAGTTGCAGCTTCAATCTGGAATTCTGGACAGGGGGTCGCTGTGATGGCTATGCCGGGCTTGTCCGGACTCCAAATTGATCAAAACCAGCTCCTGAAGCTTCCTGACTGGAAGAGGTGGACTCCAGAATTTTTGGGGAAGCTCAGACAGTCGGAGGTGGCTGCACCAGCAATAGGAAGTAGCCTCCTCTGTCTGGCCGCAGGTACTGTCTGGACTGTAACAGAAAGTTGCAGAAGTGACTGAGCGCCCTCCCGAGCTCCGATCAGCACGAAACCAGCGGCATCATCTTAGTGGTCGAGGTAGCTTTCAGCAGGAGGTGACGGAGATGCATTCAGAGGTCGAGGATGGCCGGGGCACCCAGAAGAGTGGGTACTGGTCGGAGTAGACAGCAGAAAACAGAACTAGATAGATCGGGGGAGAAAATTCGTAACTTCTTCCTCCGGTGGCCGAACGGGGTTCTGTTTCTTGATCTTGAAATATGACCGGTAGAGGAAGAACTTTGATGAAGGGGCTTCAGCCTGAATCCGCTGGGGTTTGTCGTGGCAGAAGGATCTTCCACGCTCTGGTCCAGGATGAAGACCTCTCTGCGCACTGTTGGGAGAATGGCTCTATCTGGCAGCTCCAAGCTCCGATCATGTTGCTTCCATCTCGCCTGCGAAGTAGACTGGAAGGCCTTTCCAGAAAGGTAGGCCACGCCTTCTGAAGAACTAGGATGAATCCGTGGTTGACGCTGCAACAAGGGCTGTTCTGCAGATCTGCACAGCTCCAACCTACTAGAAGAAATGAGAGGGAGATATGGCTTCTTTGGTGGAGGGAAATGGTAGGAATGACCTAAGGGAGAGTGGGGGCTCTTGTGGGGTGGAGAAGGGAGCTAATGGTGATGGGGAATGAGGTGGAGAATGGCTGGAAGCAAGTGCTAGCAGGTGGAGGAGGAAGAGCTACGAATTTGGGGAAGGTGGGTGAGAGGAGAAGGTGAGGGGGGCACAAGTGAGTGGAGGGAAGGGTGGATTTCAAATTCAAAAGGTCTTGGAAGGTGGGTGATTATGTTGGGAGTGGAGTGCTTGCATTGGAATGGGGTAGATTTGGTTGGAAGGTGGAGGAAGGTGTTGGAATGGGGAGACTTCTACCTAGGAACTAGGGAGTGGAGTAATGGAGGCCATGGGGAAGTGGAGGGCATTAAAGGAGGTGGTTGGAGGTTGGAAGTGGATGGGAGGAGGGAGGAGAGAGAAGGAAATTCGGATTTGGGGTTGGAGGAGAGAGAAAGAGGGGTGAAATAGAGAGATTAAGAGGGGAATGGGTGGGGAATCTCTCCCCTAGGGTCTCTCACCCAAAAACTAGAGGAATCACTCCAATTTGAACTCAAATGGCAAGTTTAACTCAAAAGGATGTAATCATTCATTAACTTCAAATGAGGGGAGTGGGGTCCTATATATAGGCAACCCACTCTTTACAATAAGTCCCTGACAAAATAAACAACTACAAATAACCAAGGGGGTTGGGAGTGCTAATGGGCCTAGTCCAACGAATGGGGCCCAATAGATTACATTAGACATCATGATGATACCAAACATAGGAAAATAAGTGCTAGACTTAGGGAAATGACTCAAATAAAATGGAAATACATCAAAATGACTCAAAGGAAAACTACAAAATGGATAAGGGGCCTTAATAGAGTGAGGCCCAAACTCAACTAGCTCCCGAATGTGAAGAAGTGGACCCGAGCCAAAGGGAGTCGTGGGTGATGCCTCCATCATTTGCCCAAGCCATAGGTATGGTCGGTGCATGTGCTGCACAGACTTAGGTAAGGTCGGTGCACCTGTCGGTCTAGGCAGATTTCCAGAAACACAGAAAAGGAGAGTTTTGAAAGAGCGTTTTATTTCATAAAAATCTGAGAAATTAGAAAATGATAGGAGGATATGTTAGTAACCCACTGTAAAAGTTTCATATACCCAGAAATTCTGTACTTTCAGATATAAGTCAATTTTTATGCATGTGTAGCCTAGAAGGATGAACCAGCACTTTCATATAGTAACATGAACATGACTACGAGTGTGTTTTGCCATCTTAAACTGTTAGCAACATATTTGTGAGCATGAGTAACTCATTTGAAGCATGACTATGAGTATGTTTGGCCCCCTTAAAATTATGAAAATATGTCCGATAAGCATCATGCTAGTAATATCAAGTAAGAATATGTATGCCATGAAGGGAAAACAGCAGCATTCTGTGAGGTTGGACTTCGGTCCCTTCTGCGGGACGGCGATACGTAACGCCGTGGAAGTAAAAGATCCCAGGGGACGGCGATACGTAATGCCCTAGTTTGAAATCCTATTGATTTAGTCTTCGGTCCCATTGTGGGGCGGCCTTTGTGGGACGGTGATACATAACGCCACTGGGCCACAAGAATCTAGGTGGGAGTTCACTCTCGGGTCTGCGCAGTACTCTTTCGTTCGTTGTATGTGTGGGCCTCCCGTGTTTGCGACTGCTGTCTGGTTCCGCGAATGGCAATAATATGAACTCTCATAAAATGTGATAATAGGAAATTATTCTTATACTGAGGTCTTGCTGCATGCATGGGTGTTTATACTAGTTAAAGAATATGTACTTTCCTTGTTGAGTTATTGTAAGTAGATGATATAAAATGAACTATGCTACTGTTAACATCAGGAAAATACATATAAATGATTATATAGATGCAAAGTTGATCCTAGTTTGTTTAGGATGCCTACTGAGTGTCACACTCACCCATGTGACACACGTTTTTCAGGAAATATAGAGGAGGAGGTTGAGGTGGAGGCAGCAGCAGAGGAATAGAGTTAGCACAGTCCGTCTAGGTATGCTGCGGTCAAATGTTTTGCTATATGTAGGGTGTGGGGTGAAAATCCCATGTGGGCTCATGTGTAATCTGGAACATGAACCTATACTCTTTTGGAGATTATGAATGGTTGAGATGCTTATCTACATTTCTTGTAACCCGTGGTCTCTCTCTCATGTGAATGTATGTATGTTACATAATATTGTGCTTCCGCGATACGTACGAAGTGATTGCTTCGGGGTTTGATAAAAAGAAAAAAAATATCCCCAAAAATTTGGGGATCGGATCCCGAGGTGTTACAAGATGTCTACCTTCTCCAACTCATTGGCTACCGTCACTCAGAACATGGCCACTCTCTCTACTCACCATGAAGACACTCGCGAAGCCTTCCACACTACCTCTCGTTCTCTCGTCGGTATCCAGCACCACATGCTAAGCCAGGATGACCTTCTCAACTCCATCATCCGTCACCACAGTAATTCTGGCCACGGCCCTCAACCTAGCCATGATCCTCCGTCTCCTGCAGATGCCATCTAAGGAGTTTCTGGTTCTTCTCTTTGATGATTATTGTTGGGTCCTGCAATTTCCTTTTTGCGTCCACTTTTCTGTAACCCATCCTCTCTTTGATGATGCCAAAGGGGGAGAAGTAGTTAAGTGCAAGGTCTATATAGCTTATGCATGCGTGTCTCTATGTTTGTGTGTATGCTCATTTGTGAGGTTCATTTTGTGAGTCAGTCTTGCATTTGTGTTTGCTTTGCATCTAGAAGTCCTACATTCTCTCAAGCATCAATGTAATTATGCTGAACTAATGGTATGAAATGATGAAAAGAATGCACTTGGTATTTGACATTATTTGATTGGTTCATATCTTTCATTTTCTCTCTATTTGGCAAATAAATTGGTTGAATGGCCTTAAGTGGATGTGACTTAATGAAATGATTACCTGGTTTGAACGTCTTGTGGATTATCGGCTTTGATTGGTTCTTTGTATATCAAATGGTGTCGGATGAAAGACGGGCTAGGCAGTCTGAAACCCTTCACTATGCGTGAGTGTAAACTCCGACACATACAAGAATCATGTGGATCCTTGCGTGGATAGAATGCAATGTTTTGCAAGTTCCCTATTCACCTAAAAGGCATGCCAATGCACTTAAATGTCTAGAGTTTTGTCATCATCAAAAAGGGGGAGATTGTTGAGTTTCTCTAGGTGATTTTGATAATAACAAAACCCCGGTATGGCAAACGTTTTAAGTTCATCCATTCTTACAGAAGTTAGTGCTCATATAGGCTCTCAAAGCTATTCTTTTATCACAAGAATAGGCTCAAAAGGATTGTGTTTCAAAAGCCCAGAATGAGTCAAAACCAACTCAAATTGAATGGAACAAAGTGTGGACTTACAATATATTTTATAAGGATATGATTCATGGGCTGACAATGTTAATTCTATAGGTTTTTTAGAGTTCGGTCGACCTGGCCAGCATGGGCGGTCAATCTAATCTCCTAGAGTTGAAAACTCTATAAAATTATAGAGTTCGGTCGACCGCCCCTACTAGACCGGTCGACCGATCCTCCCAGCAACGAAAGCTTCAAATCCTGTAAAATTTAGGTCGACCGCCCAGCCCTATCTGGTCGATCAAACCCTTCGAAGCCCCTTTCTTTGACTTTATTTTCTTCACGAGGTGAAAGCATCCATCAAGGATTTTTTAATCCCAAAAGTCTCCAGACATCCATGGAATTGTGGATCTGTGTTTTGGCATGTCCTTGACCATTCAAGTGTTATAAAAACACCTCTTAGGGTAAAGAAACCCTAATCACAAAAGGGAGATCAAGGAGGCTATCAAGGGGAGAAAGAAGGCTACTACTGTAGCTCCGTGAACAGTGCTTCGTCTAGGAATTCTTCATCCATCTCCAAGCTTCTCAAGATCAATCTGAAGCCAATCAACCTCAAACCAAGTGGAGATTCAAGGTTCATTCAAAATCTGCATCATCTACTCAGGGGGAGCTTAAATCAGAGTTTTTCTTTTGTGTTTCTTCTTCCATATTCCCTGAGTTTCAAAAGTGTGCCTTTTGTAATCTCTAAACATTCGTGTGTGTTTGGATCTTTTCAGATCCGTGTGTGTGTGTTTGATTTCTGTCAGATTTGTGTGCGCTTCGGTGTGTTTACACCTTCGTGGGAGTTTCTATCTCCCTACGTGTGTGTGTGTGTGTGTGTGTGTGTGTGTTCAGATCTTGTAAGCCCTTACAAGATAGTGTGTGTATCCTCACAGTTTGTGAGGGGTAGACGTAGGTTGCCGTTGTTGCATCCGATCTACCTAAAAATCGTTGTCTCTTGTGTGGTTTGATCCTTTTCTCCTATCTCCATTCTGTGCAAGCACACACGTAGATTAGATCTTTTGTATCTCTTGAGTTAGATCTAGCACAACTTATCATCTTCACATCAGATCTCTGGTATATTAAAAGGTGGGTTCTGATAGACAAGACAAACCTTGTCAAAAAGATAACACTTTGCGTGGGTAGAATCTTCGGATTCACATCTCTGCCACGGTACCAAGGATCCATTGTGTGTGATAGATTTTGTTAGATCTAATAGTTTCTGTATAGATCTGAACTTCTTTGTTGCTGTTCTTCACACTTGTTTAAATCGGCTAAGGTTTTGTTAAATTTTGTAATTACCCAATTCACCCCCCTCTTGGGTGTCATTGATCGCAGGACTTCATGGGGAAGTCTCCATTTTGTATTTCTTGTTTAGCTTTATCTTGGGCTGGAGATTCATCATTCTTGTGACTCGACTCCGCTTGATCCACGTCTTGTTTTTCTTTGTCTTTCTTTTCTTCTCCATCTCCATGCCCCACATCAAGAAAAGGATTATCTTTATTAGATAACCTTAAAGTGTATTCATCTGTGATCAAATGTGGGCTTTCTTCTACCATAAGAGTGCACATGTTATATACTCGATATGCTCTAGATGACGAAGAATATCCTAGGAATATACCTTTGTCACTCTTTGTGACAAACTTCTCCAAATTTTCTTTAGAATTGTTCAGAATAAAATATGGAGAACCAAAAGGTTTAAGATATGCAATATTTGGCTTCTTACCTCTATACATCTCATATAGAATTTTCTTGAGTAATGGTCTTACCATGGCTCGATTTATGATGTGGCAAGCCGTGCTCACCGCCTCGGCCCAAAAATATCTTGGTAAGCCATTTTCAGCAAGCATCGTTCTCGCCATCTCCACGACTGTCCTATTCTTCCGTTCCACGACTCCATTTTGTTGTGGGGTTTGAGGTGCTAAAAAATTATGCGTAAACCCATGTTTCTTGCAAAAATCATCAAAGTCATGGTTATCAAACTCTCTTCCATGGTCACTCCGAATTGCCTTTGTCACGCCCCGAGATATAAGTACATCGAAAAATAATCGGGAACGTGAACAGTCGGTTAGTACATCGCAAGCGAGCAATATAATCAGAGTGCTAACACATTCATACATAAAAGGGAATGCACAGGATAATATATTTAAAACTTCACTTTATTGAATAATATTCAAGTACACTGATAATTGATTCATTTTACTAGACTCAAATAAAGAGAAAATTACATAGACTCAACTTGACTCATGACTCTACTAGGTCTTCTCTCGATCTTTAATCACTCTCGGACTCATCACTTGAGTAGTCCGAATCCCCACTAGAATTTTTTGAAAAGATTAAAAAAGTAGGGAATGAGCACACTTGCCCAGTAGGTATCTTTGTATTAATATGAAGGCAATGTTTAAGTAATTAGCACTTTAGCTCTAGAAATAAAGAATGCATATGATGAAACATGCAAACAAAACCATTGTAACAACGCAAGTAACAATACATGACTATGAAGATATGAGATGTTATATAGAGATTGAGAAGATATTCATTCCAGAATGTATAGTGGCCTTTCATGTAACAAGAATGTACTAGCATGTATCGAGAATGTACTATTCATAACCATGAAGGTCATGCACTAGAAAGTCATGTAATCAAGAATGCATATTTCTTATAGAGCCTCGTGGTTTTCACTCGTCTATAAAAATAAGTACTCCCAGCCCAATGCGACGCTAGTATCATCGTACCCCATGATTTTCAGCACGTTTCCGACAATCAGCTGAGGGGGCTAGCATGGAGCCCTTGGACACAATCAGTGCCCAAACTGTATCTTCAAGTTATAAATCAAACTACTTCCATGAGAAATATCAATAAAGTAGGCCAATAATGTACAATTCAACAATAAGCTTATGATACTCAATACCAAGGTATAAATTCTTCAATTGTGAACATGAGAATTCAAGGATTGTTTTAAAACAAGGTCATGCCATGGAAAGAATTCAGTAGCATAATAGTATATTCCTTAATTTTCATAATTCATTAGATTACTTCAGAATAAGGTGTTAAGTTCTAGAATCAATAGATCATCTAGAATCATAGAAAAAAATCAACCCTTGGGTCAAACCCCGGGTTAAGAACAACTGAGATAAAAACGGTCATCCCAGGACCGTTTATTGAAATAGCGGTCATATATGGACCGTTTATATACTTTAGCGGTCAGTACATGATCATTTATTGTCTCAATGAACGAAGTGGAACCATGCAGTCATGACAGGGCCACTAGGTGTCATTGGCCGTCAAGTAAATGGCCGCTACTAGATGCGTGCGGTCTCCAGAGGCCCGCTAGTGACCAGAACACAAGAAACACTGGTAAAAGTGCTTTCTAGATAATTGGGTTTTGAGGGTACAACCAGCTCCGTGTCCTAGTGAGAATCCCAGGCTCACAGAGACTTACAGAGGCCTTGAAACAAGATCACCTAATATGGTGGAAGGAATATCTAACGGAGAGGATCACAAGTCCAAGATTATGTGCTTATAAGTGCAAAGTGTATCTAATGGCCACGCACTGGGATACGCACCATGTACTTAAGAAAAGACTATAGATGAGAAGGATCGTGATAAAATAGCGATCAAACCAAACTTAAACAAGTCCATGAAGTATGTAAAATAGGATCATTAGTATAAGAATATAAGTTTTGGCATGAAAGTACATAAGTTAAAAATAAGCATATAAAATCATGTAAGACATGCAATCTATCAAGGATGATGCACAATATCACCGATATTGCGAATGTGAAGTCAAAACTAGGAATAAGACCTCATTAACTAAGCTTAACATATAGTTAATAGGGTCAATCTGCCATCTGTTTAGAGTTAACAAAGCGCAGACCACAGGAATCAATTTAGCGGTCAGGTGAGGACCGCCTACTAGAGCTTAGTGGTCTGTCGCAAGGCCACTATACACCTCTGGCAGTCTCAAAAAGACCGTCTCTTCTTGTCTGTAGCAATAGTAGTAAAATTGAGGTATAGGGCTAATTTCTAAGAGAATTTATGCATGATACTTATGAGGACTAGAAGGGTAAAGCATGATAACATGTTTTTAACGACTAGGATGCATGATTAGACATGAATTAAATAAGAAATTCCATCTTTGGTTAAAGGGGTATAAGGATAACATGTTGTAAGGATCATGCATGCGCAGTCATAGAAAAATATTAAATACTACAAGTAGAAAGCATGAAACGGAATGAAACCATAGGAATTTTATTCCTAACATGTTGCTTTAAACGTTTCATGAGATAACCTACCTTTGATTTGATCCCTAGACTTCGTATTTCTGACTAGAAGTAGACCCTAGTTCCTACACATCCTGTGCCAAACCAGCAACTTTCCGCCCCTCTATCTTTTGATTCGCTTGACCTAAATACGTGAAAATTGGAGGGTATGTAGAAGATAGAAAGAGGAACAAAAAGTTCTAAAGCCACAACGTAAACTAACCTCGTTTAGGGCTTCTACTCTCCTATTCTTCACTGTTGTGCCCCTGTGATCATTTGAGTCTTCCCATGGTTTGGGTCATTCGACA
Source organism: Amorphophallus konjac (assembly GCA_022559845.1). Lineage (NCBI taxonomy): Eukaryota > Viridiplantae > Streptophyta > Magnoliopsida > Alismatales > Araceae > Amorphophallus > Amorphophallus konjac. The sequence continues at coordinate 323,684,005 of CM040118.1, read as the reverse complement.
TCGTCTTGTGGTCATTTGAGTTATTGGATATTCTTGGTTTTGATAATAGCTAAACACTATAAGTCATTATTGTTTTAACTCTCATATGACTGACATACGTGATGTTTTGTTCATGACAGATATGCCAATGAATTGTCAAGGAATGAAGTGGAGATGGCAAATGTGAAAGCTCAATGTTGTGCCCTCGCACGCGGATCGACCTGCGCGGTCAGGTCGTGGGGATCGACCTGCCCGGTCAGGTCGTGGGGGTCAAGAGGGCAGCGCCCCCGGAACAAAAATTTGATTATAGGAGTGATATAATCAACAGAAATCTTCAAGACTGTCAAGGGTGATGGCACAGACATGAACGGGCTGCTAAAGGAGTCAAGCGATGGAGCTAAAGCAGTTAACAGACCGACCCGGGAAAGCCCGGGGTCTGCCTAGCTGGCGGTCGACCGCCAGCACAGGGGCAGTCGACCGCCCCAGCCAGCAACCCCCAGATTATAACTCTTTCAGTAGCGGTCGATCGCCAGACCAGTAGCAGTCGACTGGAATTTCCAGGAACCGCCCGTTTGCAGGTTTCTCAGTAGCGGTCGACCGCCAAAAGCTGCAGGTCGACCACCTGCCCCGAGCCTTCAATGTTGACTTTGTTTTCCACTTCGAGAAGAGCCCCTTTCCTTGTATTTGTTTAACCCCAAAGTCACCCAATCTTCCATAGATTGTGGATCTGGTCTGGGGGATGTCTAAGGACCATTCAAAGGTTATAAAACACATGCAAGAGGGTTAGAAACCCTAGTTGATCATTTGTGAATCCAAGAGAGATCAAAGGAGGCTACAAGGGTGAGAGGAGTTCGAGTACTGTAGCTGTGAACAGTACTCCAGGAAGAAGTTCTTCATCAAATCCTCAAGTGATTCAAGCTACTTGAAGAGGAGATCAAGCCCAAGCCAAGAGAAGATAAAGCTGCATCCTTCATCCTCTTCATCATCTCAAGGGTGATCTAAACTGCATCCTCAAACCTCTTCATCAACTCAAGAAGATCAAAAGGAAGATCCAAGCTACATCCATAGTCTTCCTCATCAACTAGAAGAGATTCAAGGAAGATCATCTCTCAAGGAAGAAGACACCATCGAAGCATCAGATTCAAGCTCCTGCAACTCAGACAAGATCTTTCTACTTTGAGCATATTCAATATCTTGTTTGAGTGATTTCGTATTTGTTCTCTTTTCATTTCTTTCAAACAATTGAAACTGAAGATCGTCCCTACCGGTGGTTAGTAGGAAGGTAATCGGAAGTTGTCTGATCTGCGGTGTTGACGTCCCTATCGGTGGTTAGTAGGAAGGCAATCGGTGGTCTTTCCGATTTGCGGTTCAGTGCGTGGCACTAGTGGAGCCTCACCGGATTTGGTGAGGGGTGGACGTAGGACTGGGGATTCAGTCTGAACCACCTTAAAATCTTTTGTGTTGTGGTTTGTTTATGTGATTGCTTCGTTCTAGATGCATGCTTAGGTTCAATCTCTATATTGCATAATCATCTTGCTAAGCAAATCGTTGTGTCCTTCGTTAAGTTAGTTATATTCCGCTGCAATTTATTTTATCTAGCTATATAAAGGGCTGCATTACGAAAAGCAGGACAGATCTATTCACCCCTCCCCTCTAGATCCGCTGTCCACCACTCAACATTCACTAGGTCGGTACACTGGTTCCTGCATAGCTTGCAGCGAAATAGCAACTTTGGGGGCTTCTATCTCCTCAGAGACTCGACCTCCAAGCACGAAAATTTGAGGAAAGTCAGACTATAGTAAGAGGAAAAAAATCTTTAAAGGGTCTAACCTGAGTCAGAGCCTCCTTACCTTTGAAAATTGTGATCCAACATTAGGGTTCGCATGGGTCAAAGTTAGGGTCTATTTATAGGGTTTTGAATTAGGGCTGAGGATTGGATCGAACTTAGAGTCCTAATTATGGGTAGGATCGATCCTCAAGAGTCCTAGACATGTTTACATGTCTACCCACTTCGATCCATGGGGATTTGGATGCCAAAGATCCAAACTTTTTCACGTTTCTCCCATTCACGGAATCAGAAGGGTTTAGCGGTCATGAAAGGACCGCTAGGATGGTTTAGCGGTCTCACGATAGACCGCCATTTGGCCATTATTCTGAAATGTTTGGATTTTCTTATTATTTCTTATTTATCCCCTAATTGGTGTATATATCCCATTTTAAATATGTAAATTACTCAATTTACATTTCTAGTAATGGGCTTGGGTTTAAAGCTCTTGGAATTGGGTCTTTGGGCCCATTTGAGTTGGGCTTAACCCTTTGTTTAATATAGGGCCTTTAAATGGACTTAAATAAATCCCTAACACCTTCTTAATAGCCCATTAAGCCCTTTTAAATGCTTAATAATTATATTAAATCTCAAAAAATTTCTAAAAAATGCTCGGGCATTACACCCTCCCCCACTTAAAAGAATTTTATCCCCAAATTCAATGCATGGGTTTTATGGAGAGTATACTCACAATCGAATAATTTTGGGAATCTCTTGCGCATACCTTCTTCCATTTCCCATGTCACCTCGTGTGGCCAAGATTTGTTCCATTGGACTTTGACCATAGGAATAGTTTTATTCTGAAGTTGACATACTTCTTGCTCAGTTATTTTGATTGGCTTTTATTTGTACGTCAAATCCTTTTGAACCTCCAAGTTGTCATGACTTATAACATGGAATGGGTCATAGACATACCTTTTAAGCATTGAGACATGAAATACATCGTGGACTCTGGCTAATTGAGGAGGTAAGGCAATTCGGTATGCGACCTCGCCAACCCTTTCGAGAATTTCAAAGGGGCCGATAAATCTTGGAGTGAGCTTGACTTTTATGCCGAACCTTCGAATACCTCGACCTGGAGAAACCTTGAGAAACACATGGTCTCCTACTTGGAACTCCAGATCACGCCTTCGATTATCAGCATATGATTTCTGTCTATCTTGTGCCATATGGAGTCTTTCTCAAATGAGGTTTATCTTTTCGGTAGTATCTCGAATGATTTATGGGCCTAGAACTTGCCTTTCTCCAACTTCATTCCAGTATATTGGGGAGTGGCAGCTTCTTCCATATAGTGCCTCGAATGGCGCCATTTAAATGTTAGCTTGGTAGCTATTATTGTAGGCAAATTACACTAGAAGTAGATGATCGTGCCAACTCCCACCGAAATCGATAACGCATGCCCTGAGCATATCTTCCACTACCTGATTTGTCATTTCAGTTTGACCATCAGTTTGTGGATGGAAAGCATTGCTGAAGTTGAGTCGGGTCCCCAATGAGTGTTGTAGACCCTTCCAGAATTGAGACGTGAATCGGGGGTCTCGATCGGAGATAATGGTCACAGGGACACCATGTAGCTTGACGATCTCCTTCATGTATAAGGCTGCTAGGATATCTACGGAGCATCGACTTTTAATGGGTAGAAAGTGTGCCAATTTGGTCAATCGGTCTATGATCACCCATATGCCATCATGTCCACCTCTTGTCTTCGGTAGACCCATGATGAAATCCATCCCTATGCTTTCCCACTTCCATTCGGGAATTTCCAAGGGATGTAGTTTACCAATGGGCTTTTGATGTTCTGCTTTAACTTGTTGACAAGTGAGGCAGCGAGATATAAAATATGCTATCTCTCTTTTCATGTTGGGCCACCAAAAATTCCATTTCAGGTCTTGGTACATTTTGGTAGCACTAGGGTGAATAGTGTATTTTATCTTATGAGCTTCCTCCATGATCAGCTTCTTAGTGTCGGCATGATCTGGCACACAGATTCGATCTTTGAATAGTATCTTTCCATCGTCTGAGATAGAGAATTCTGGCCTTTGATCAATATTAGCCTTGATTTTTATCGCTCTTGCCTTTGTACCTTTCGACCCTTCCCAAGGTCCTTTCACATAAATGAGCTCGTTGGACCATCTCCGTATAAGTGCGGATATTCTGGGGTCCGAGTTGTTGAATGAAGCCAGGCCTTAAACCGTCCATAAAACGATTTGCCTTTAAGAGATCCGTGGCCACCAGATGTGGGGCATAAGGAGCTAGACGAGAAAATTGAAGTTCATACTCCGCCACGGACATCATGCCCTGGTGAAGCGCGGCAAATTCTGCGGCCTTTCTCTCCTTAACATGCTCGGAGAATTACTTTGCTCAAAAAAGTGTGAGAAATCCCTCCCAAGTATGTGGTGCATTTGGAGGCGGTGCCGGAATAGCTTTCCACCAAGTACACACATCCGTGTTCAATTGGAAGGTGGCGAGACGGACCTTTTCTTGATCATTGCATTGCATAACGTCTAATATTCTGTTCATTTCATCAATCCAATTCTCCCCCTCGTCGGGGTTGGAGGATCCCTAGAATATTGGAGGGTTCATGCTCCGAAAGTTCCCATGAAGATTACCTGTGCCAGCCCGAGCGCCAGCTTGGGCCACAGTCTGTAGGGCCTGTGTCACGCCCCGAGATTATGCAGCGGAAACAATCGGGAACGTGAACAGCCAGCATGGTAAGCCTCTTGCAAGTAATATAATCAGAGCGCAAGACAATCACATAAAGTAATTACACAAGTAATTCACTAAAACATTCATCTTTATTTCATATAAATAACCATCAAATACATAAGATCTTTGACTCTCATTACTAGACTCAATAAAATAAAGATTACATCACGACTCGACTAAACATTTGATAACTAAGGCTTCTCTCGAGTCGTTGGACCTTCAATCACTCTCGGACCCATTACTTGTATAATCCGAATCCGATTCACTTGTACTTTCTGAAACATTGAGAAAATAGGTAATGAGCACACTTGCCCAGTAGATATCTTCGTATCAACATGAAGGCGAGTTGAAGTGATTAGCATTTTAGCTCTAGAGCATAAGATAAATCATGCAAATACGGTAAAACATGTGAATAAAATCAAAGTAACAAGATATGATCATGACGAGATACAAAAATATGATTGATCAAGTATATAACAAGAATGTAAATTTGGCCTTTCCATGAACAAGAATGTAACAAGAATGTACTTTTCATAACCATGGAGGCTATGCACTAGAAAGTCATGTAACAATCAAGAAAGTACTTTTTGCTTAATAGCAAGTACTTCGTGAATTTACGTGGATCTTTATTCATGTCCGTGGATCTTCACTTATTTATAAAGAAAGTACTACCAGCGTAATGCGACGCAAGTAGCATCATACCCCATGGTTTACAATATGTTTCCGACAATCAGCCGAGGGGACTAGCATAGAGCCCTTGAACACAATCAGTGCTCGAACTGCATCTTCAAGTATAAATCAAGCTACTTCCACGATTATAACAATAATATGGCCAATAATGTACAAGTTTAAAGATAATTCCATGATAAGGTAACCAAGGTATAGAACGTACCGATAATCGATCATGAGAATTCAAGAAATGCATTAATAACTAGGTTATGCCATGGAAAGAATTCGGCAGCATAACTGTGGACGCACTTTTTCCACTTGGTTATTCTCTCGTTTGTTTATTCATTTATTGAGTGCGTGGGCGTGCTAGTCACCGGAGTGACGATTTATTCGGGCTCCGAAGAGCCCAAGGTGCGCTCGATCTGACTTCGTCAGACGATTGTGTGGTTCGTGTCGGGACCGAATCCCGTCGCACCATGAAGGTCACGACGTCATTTACATCCCCCATATGAGGGAATACCCTTGATTGATTTCCGAAAGTAGAGGCCCCGCGGCCGAAAAGAGTAATACTAATTATGCGAGAGAGATAGGAATAGATCACACTAAAAGTTGTATTAAGGCCATAAACTGTCGGCCGTGTCGGCCACTCGTAGACCTTTTTGTATTCGGACACAGGTCCGTGGCAGCGTCACAATGAGAAAACCGAGGTAGATCCCTTCAAATGTCTGCCGAGCATGCGGCGATTTTAATGAGGACTCGGAAGGTGTCCGGAACGAGAAAACAAATCCGGTCCGATTAGGATGTCGGCCCGAGGTTAGATCAAAGCCTGGCCATATCGGGGTAATTCCCAAGACTCGGGCTCGACCTGAAAGGGCGGCGTCGTTATTCCCTTTTGCCCCGGGTCACGGGGAGAGATGGGGAGGCTGCGGTGTAGGCCTTAGCGTCTTTTATCTGGAGTTTTCTTAGTTATATCCTCTAGGATTTCTGATTCGATGTTTACTATTTGTTCGTGCCTTTGTCCGGGGTGATTTTTCTTCTTTTTATTCATGATCATTCTTATTATTGTCATTTGTTTATTATTTATCTTTTTATTACCCCTCCCGCCTCTTTTATTGTGATTAATATTGCGCATTCGGAGTCCTTTAATTAGCGTAATTTTTATTAATTTATTTGCTATTGTTAATGCCCTTATCAGGTTGTATATGTGCATAGATGTAGTGTGCCGGCGAAGGGAAGGTAAGAGTGTACCGCTGAGAGGTCCAGAGGGCGTGCCGCTGAAGGCCAAAAAGGGGGCGTACCGCTGAAGGTCAAAGGAGCGTACCGCTGGGGCTCAAGGGAGTGTACCGCTGAAGGTTCAAGGGGCGTGCCGCTGGGGCAATTAAGAGTGTACCGCTTGTAGACACGCCAAAATTGACGTTTTGTTGATCAAATCTCATGTTATTATATAAATGCCCCAAGTGGACTTCAATATTCCTATAACATAAAGTTTTTCTATTTTTGTGAGTTTTTCTGCATTTTTCCTGTATTTTTGTGAGTCACGACTTGAGTAAGGGCGTTAATTTCACAAATAACGACCTGTTGTAGGGCGTTTTCAAAGAAAGGACGACCGTAGATGAGGGCGTCAATTCCTGGTGTTATCCCTTAATTTCTGGAATTATCTATTTTCAAAATAAAAGGCATTTTGTGAGTAACGCCTTTCCTCAGGGCGTGATTTTAATTAACGCCGTTATCTCAGGCGTGTTATCTCAGTTTCAAACAGAGGAACGTTTTTATTTCCAAAATTAAATCCAGGAAGAAACGCCCTTTCCTAGGTCGTGTTTCAAGAAACGTCTCTGTGAAGGTCGTCAATTCATAAATAGACGCCCTGTATTAAGGCGTGTTTCACTCCAGAGTCCTTCTTTTCCCCATCTTTCCCTCACAGTTCCCTGCTATCTTTGGACTCTTGCCCGATCTTAATCCTTCCTTGGATGCCTCATTACCCGTTCTTATCAATTCCCTTGTTTGATCACATCCGATTGACACTATAAAAGAAAATCTGGTTTGATCGTGTAAAAGGTTAACAACAACAACAACTCAAAAGGTTGAAGATTTTTAAGTATTCAAGCACGCAGAGCTTCCTCCTTCGAGCATTGTTTTTTTCTTCATCCCTCTGCATCCGTCCAGCGTCTCTCCGGTTCCCTTTACTCTCGTCAGGGAGAGCAGGGCGATATATATATATAGCTTGTTTGTTGTTCATCATATTCTTGGCATCACTATTGTCTCCTGTCGTCAGTTCTTTTACTGCATTTAGCATATTAGCTCCTTCCCTAGTTCTCTGCTAGGGGTTCTAAAAAGAAAACAAAAGAGAGGTGCGCATGTTAACGTCGTTTCATCATTTTATGTTGTTTGTTTTCGGAGTGGTATTACTGCACTTTGGCTGATCCCCTTTCTTTTGCTTGTCTTTCATTGTCTTTCTTACAAGGTAATCAATCAAGAAAACCCACTTCGTCGGCCGGCCGATTGGAGTTGGAGGAGGAGATCCACATTCATCCCGCATCCCATCTTTCACCAGGTACATGCGATCTTATTCTTTTTTTTATTGAGGTAAACCCTCTGGCGATCACACACTCCCCTTGTGCACCTCGTGCATTGTTTCATCTCCACCATTATTTAATGTTTCCCTTTTCCCTTCCTTTTTAACCTTTCCCCAAAGTGTGGATTTTAAAGGAATCCACAAATTGGCGATCACGGTGGGACATCCACTGTTTTCTTTGTTGATTACCATCTCCATTGGCACCCTCGTGTGCCCTTTCCCCTTTGACACCCTCGTGTGTCCTTTCCCATTGACACCCTCGTGTGTCCTTTCCCCTTAGGCACCCTCGCGTGCCCTTTCCCCTCGGTACCCTCGGTACCCTTTCCTTTGTGCCCCTCGGGCACCCTCCATTGTGCACCCTGCACACTCCCCGGATCAGTCAATTGCTGCTTATTAACGCCTTCGACGAGGGCGTCTTTTGATTTAACGCCCCTCACAGGGCCGTGTTTTTATTAATTAACGCCCATCTCCAGGGCGTCTGTTTCTATAACTGCGGTTTGTTGCATGCTGATTATACTGTCTGTGGAATAACGCCCCTCTTCGAGGCGTTTCATTTCTTGTCAACGGCTGTCATTAGGGCGTTTCTCTTTATCATAACTACCGTTCGCTGCATCCTTATTATACTGTCTGTGAATTAACGCCCCTCTCAGAGGCGTTTCATTTATTATCAGCGCCTTCCATCAGGGCGTGTCTCTGAGTTTTGACGCCCTCAGCTACAGGCGTCCTTCCTTTATAACACCTAATCCTAAGGCGTGTTTTTCCTACGGTCTGTGAGCCCCTCACAGAATTTACGACAGCCACGCTGCCGTGTTTTCATTTAGTCACGACCTGCCACAGGGCGTGTCTTTCCTCTTGCTGTGAACACGACCTTTCCAAGGGCGTGTCTTTACTGTTCTTTTTCACAGATTGGCTATTATTCATTGCTTAGCATTTGTCTTGATATTATATTACTGCTTGGATCATCTTGGTTTGCTGGCTTGGTTGAGAGACCTCCTCTCTCTATCCTAGGATCCACACACCCTTCTTGGAATCGGGACGACCCTCCATTGAGCATTCCGTCTCTTTGGACCGGAAATCCCTTTTCCAAGACCTCCATAAGTCCCCGCACCCGTGGATTCCCTCACGGACGCCGGGCTGGTTGTACCCTCGAAGTACCTGGAGTTTAGAGAACCTATACGTTGTTAAAAGAGAGAAGAACTTAGTTGACCCGGAGGTTACATTCGGATCAAACTAGGTCTCATTTGGCAAAAAGAGTGAACCTTCACAAATAATCCACCCTAAATTCAAACATCAAACATTAAAATCTTGCGTTTCTTGCCAACCTTGTTTGCATAAACATAGTTGAGTGATTTGATTGCCTTGTTTGGATTGTATATTTTGTGACAGTTCCTTCATTGAACATCCTCTTTCTTAAGAATGAAGCTCCGTTCAGGTAAAACCATCAACATGTCAGGCCACGGGTACTCTTATGATGATGAGAATGAGAACATATTTGGTCAATATGAGGACCCTCCCCAGGATTCTTTTTATTATGAGGGGAACTACCTTCCTCCTCACCCCCATTACTCACAAGTCCATGTGGTCGATACCACTGTCCATGAGGCGGACCCTTCGTCTCAAGTTCCATCTTCCAACACTTCGGGGAACCCTTCCCCATCCATTAATCTCTCAGATTTGATCCAAGCTCTCTCCCAGTTGGACGACTCCCAGCGGCAAGCCATTCAGGCCGCCTTAAAGGGGAAATCCATCCTTTCTTCTTCTTCTAATCCCCCTCCGGCCGTGAGTGGCCATCAAATCATTAATGACCAGGCGGTCTTGCATCCTCCCTCCTCTCGTCCACAAACGCCTACTGCGGCCATGCCGGCCCAGCAGGCGAGCTATTCAGCAGTTAGGCATCAATCCTCCCAACCTCCTCGGGTTCTACGAACGCCTATACCACATTCTTTTATTCAAAACCAGGCCCCAGTCGAGCCCGATACCAACACTCTCTTGCTTCAGAAGCTAGCCAGCATGGAGGAGCAGCTCAAGAAGGTTACAGCAACTAAGAATGCTCCGGAAATTTCTCTTCCTACGTTGCCAGTGTTCCATTTACCACCTTCTGAAATGCCGAATTTCCGGCGATATAATGGGACCGGTAACCCATTCATTCATTTAAAGGACTTCCGATATGAGACTTCTTTCTGGCAAGACAATAAGGCCTCTCTGGCCTATTTATTCAGAAGATCTCTTGAGGGACCCGCCCTCGAATGGTTTTATTCTCTGGAGCCAGCTGATGCCGGCGATTTCGATGTTATCCAAAGAAAATTCTTGCAAAAGTACAGAGACCGGGTGGGACCTTCCCTTTCTGTTACAGATCTGGTCGCTGAGAAAATGAAGCCCGATGAAGACTTCATTATATTTGCTGACAGGTGGCGGTCTATGGCCGAAAAATTGAAGGACACATTGTCGGAACAAGAGCAAGTAAAAATGGTCATTTCTAATGCAACTCCTCAATTCCGGCACATTTTGGCCATGAATCGGCTGACAACTATGGAAGAGCTCTATGAAAGAGCTCGTTATATACAAACACAAATGAAGGATTCGCCCATCATGGGCATGTTTGAGCCGAAGCCTCGGCTGTTTAAAAAGAATACAAATGTCAACAGCGGGCCCACGACTGAGGGCACTGTCACAAACGAGCAGGTTGGCGTAGTTGGCCACCCCCACCACCAGTCAAACCCACGACCTCCGCCACCCCCACAGCAAAACCCCCATTTTACCTCCGCTCCACAGCGCCACTTCACACCCCAACCTTCTTTTGCTCCATCACCGAGCCAAGCGCCTCGCACCGACCCTCCAGCACCACCACAATACCATCAGGTCCCCCCACCTTCCAACTATGGCCAACAACAACGGAGACCACCGCTTGGCCCCAAGAGGGCCCATTATCCGCCACTCCCAGAGAGTCTCCCTGACATTTTTAATGCTTTGATGGCCGCCAACCTGCTCGTCCTACCAAAAGAAAGAACGGTGTGGCCCGACAATGTTGACACATCCCGTTACTGTGCATTTCACCGCGCCCCTGGTCACAACCTTGATCGTTGTTTCCATTTCAGAGATCATATTTATGATTTGAATGACCAGGGTGGCATTAATTGGGATGAAATGAGGCAAGTCATCGCCACCATGAAAGAGAGAAGGCCGCATCGGCAACAGCAAAATCAGCAACAACAGCAGCCAGCTCCGCAGCAAGCTCAGCCACAGCAAGCTCCAGCACCCCAGCAGATATGGGGATTGTCCGTAATCCATTGCCGGAGCACGCTCCTAATCAACACGTGAACCCTGTCACGTCTCTCTACGAGGTGGAGAGAGGGCAGGGATGGCACGAAGAAAACGCCTCTGTCGGGGCATTCCACCATGATCCAAACCAAAATCAAACTCCGCGCCTTTTGCGCGTTCCTCCTTCTCCTTCTAGTCTCCTATCGGGACGTTCTCTTTTACGCCCCGTCAACCCACCTACCACCACCAATTCCGCGACCTTGCCGGCTCGCTCTCTTCTTAACCGCTTACCACCACAGCAACCTGCCATTCCACCTTCCACCACCAATCCTACATCCGCGCCCTCCAGGCCACTCCTACTCCGTTCACCGCCAGCACCCGCTACCCCCTCTACCACTCCTACACCGGCAAGAGTTCCTCCACCATCAGTACAACCACCTTTTGTGCCACGATCTCTCCTTATTCCACCACCTGCCAATACCCCTCGCATTCAGATATCCCTTTCTTCTCTCACGCCTCCTGCAGGGGCACCTTCTTCAAATACTCCTCCCATGCCTCCCACGGGGGCATCTTTATTAAACACCACCACTACTACGCCTCCTACGGGGGCGCCCCTTTTATTGAATTCCCCTTTGGTATCCCCTAGCAGGGTCTCTGCTACCGACGTTCCTTCCTCCTCTTCCAACCCTCCTCCTAATATTGCCCCGACAGAGGCGCGTCAAGGCGTAGCGCCGCTCCGTAGTGGACGGATGTTCCACCGTGTTTTCCCACAGAGAGAGCTAGAGCCCGTACAGGGGACGCAAGAGCAAGAACAAGAACAGGATTCAGTGCCGGGAACTCAGTATGATCTGTTAAAGCACCTGGATCGCACTCCAGCCAGAATCTCCATCCTTGAATTAATCAAGAGGTCCACCACTCATCAGCTGGCCCTGAAGGAATACCTGCAGAAGGTCATGGTCAATGAGGACCTTCCAGTTGAACAGATAATTACAGTCTTAACCCCTACCAGCAGTCAGCCGGCAATCACATTCCATGAACATGAGTTAGCACCTCTACCGGCAAGAAAATATGCCCTGTGTATTACGGTTGATATCAACAAGGTGGCTGTTAAGCAGTGTTTGGTAGACACCGGTGCATCTATCAATGTGTTGCCTCCGAGCACTCTGAAGCTATGCGGTATCCCTGAGAGCCAGATACGGCCATCCACCATTACTGTCACAGCATATGACAATACAAAGAAACCCCCTCTAGGTATGATTACTCTCAAAGTCAGTTTGGGTCCAGCCACCATTACGGCAGATTTCCATATTCTGGATATGGACCCGACCTTTAATGGTATCCTGGGTCGCCCTTATATTCAGCAGCTTGACGCAGTGCCCTCTACAAACCATCAGTGCCTTAAGTTTCCGCACAAGGGCCGCATTATCAAGGTGACCAGCGTGCCGATCTTACCAGAGGAGGACATACATGTAGCTTCATCAGTTCCTTCCATGTGGCCAGCCAACAAGCCGTTATTATCTGTGTTGGACATTCACTGTCCACGACCGATGCTATCTGAGACTGTTACCACCGTTGCCATGACACCCCTGCCTTCTAAGGGGAAGAAGAAAAAGAAAAATATGATGAATACCCCCGGCTGGAACATTCTGATAAGGATGGGATATCAAGATGGCAAGGGCCTGGGTGCCAAACTCCAGGGCAAGATTAGGCCCATTAAGCCTCAAAAAGTGATTGCACGAGGCGGCTTAGGCTACAAAGCACCGGACAAGAATGAAGGAGAGCCGTGGGCTGTTATGACGTCCACCTTCAAGCCAGATCGCCAGCCGCTCACCTGGACTTTAAAGACACATTTTGTCACCGGTGGCGTTCAGAACAATGAACAGACTACCGTCGTTACTTCATTACTTGATTGTCAGGATGTGCACGCTAGATAGTTTGCGCGACACATTGCCCCACTGGCCACTTACAAAGCCTTGGAGACTTTAAGGCCAGATAAAAGAAGAAAAATGGGTGACCCGGAATGTGACTGGTACAGGTGGTTTGACATGAATGATATCACTTTCTCTTTAAGCCGCCTGTTCATGCCGACAGATCCGGAATGGCCGCCATTGATTCAAGAACTGATTGAAATGCCTGCCGCAATCACAGATAAAAGGCAGATGTTAAGTGACTACACAGATACGGGAGAGCCAGATGTCCCCTTTGAAGAAGGATTCTCCGTGGATAGGCTGTGGACCGGCCTTTTCTCCCTCACTTCTGTGCATCCGTCTGTGTTGGTTTCTCTCTATTCCCGTGGGTTTGGTCACGTGCCGCGACCACCACCGATTACCATCAACTTATCTCCCAATTCAATTCAGATTTCCTTCCCTATTGCTCCTTCGCTCCTCGAGCGATTTTCCAAAATCTCCATCTCGCCCCCGTATGGGCCATCTTTGATTAAACCTTTCTCCAAACTTGCAATCTCCACTCCACCCACTATTCCCCCTTCACATTGCTTTTTACTTGAGAAAAAAATAAAAACAAAGGAAAACATGAAAACGAAAAAAAAAACGCCAAATCTCCAACATTCCAATCCTCCATTTCTATTGAGGAGACCTCATACTTTTCTCCCGAGCGCGTCCCAACCCAGGGGCCGCTCTTCCAAGATTCCTTGATAAATCTTTTCTCCCCCTCTGGTGAGGGGCCCTCCCCTGTATCACCTCCTGTATCCACTTTATCACCTCCTTCTTTCCCTTATAATCAAGCTAGTTGCTCTTCCTCCCTTTCTTCCTCTTCTTCTAATAAAAATCATGGGGTAAATTCACACAAGAAGGCCAAGGGTAAGCAGATTCCTCGCAGATTTTTGTTGGAATTGGCCATTAGATGCCAAGCTTGTTTAGCTCTCCCTGAGTTTGTGGAAGATCCGATTATCCTGCCAGAGTTAGAACATGAGGATTTTGTTGCTTCTGATGAGGGTTTGGGTGTCTATGAAATCATGAATGATGAAGACCCTATTGAAGAAGGGGATGAAAGTTATGAAGAATATGAGGACGAGGCTGATGCTTTTGCTAGTGGTATGAGAAGATTCGACGAACCATCAGCCTCAGTAGAAGAACCTACCAAAGAAATCAATTTGGGTACCGAGGAAGACCCTAGGATTGTCCTCATAAGCAAAAATTTGCCGCCCTCCGAAGAGAAGGCGCTCATCTTAGTTCTTCAAGAATACAAGGACACGTTCGCATGGAGCTATGAAGATATGCCTGGATTAGACCCTGCGCTCGTTGAACACCGTCTTACACTTAAGCCAGGATCTGTCCCGGTAAAACAACGGTTGAGGCGTTTCCACCCTAGCATGGCTTTGAAAATGAAAGAAGAGGTCGATAAACTCCATAAGGCTAGATTCGTTAGAGTCGTCCTCTATCCCAATTGGGTGGCTAACATTGTCCCGGTTATGAAGAAAGATGGAAAAGTTCGAATTTGCATAGATTTTCGGGACCTCAACCGGGCGTGTCCTAAGGATGACTTCCCCCTCCCTCATATTGATGTGCTGATTGATAACACGGCAGGATTTGAGACTCTTTCTTTCATGGACGGCTTTTCAGGCTACAATCAGATTCGTCTGGCCGAAGAAGACCAAGAGAAAACTTCATTCACTACACCATGGGGCACATATTGTTATGTGGTCATGCCCTTTGGACTTAAGAATGCTGGAGCCACTTATCAAAGGGCTATGATGGCAATTTTTCATGACATGATTCATATTTATATTGAGGTGTATGTGGATGACCTGGTTGTGAAATCAAGACAAGGATTGAGCATCCTGGGGTTCTGGCTAAGGTTTTGCAGAGATCACGAGAATTTCAATTGAAAATGAACCCCAAGAAGTGCGTATTTGGCGTTTCTTCAGGGAAATTACTTGGATTTATCGTTAGCAAGAGGGGAATTGAAGTTGATCCCAACAAGGCGAAGGCCATTAGAGATATGCCTCCTCCCAAGAATTTGAAGGAAGTTCGAGGATTAATCGGGAGGTTGCAATTTATTCGCCGCTTCGTCTCCCAGCATTCACAAAGATGTAGGCCGTTTTACGAGCTTACTAAGCCAGGAGTCAAGTTTAATTGGATGATAAATGTCAGGCAGCCTTTGACGGATTGAAGGATTATTTGGTCAATCCTCCTGTCCTGAGGCCGCCAATTCCAGGCAAGCCACTTATTCTTTATGTTTCAGTCCTGGATGACTCCGTAGGTGCTGTCTTAGCTCAAGTGGATGAGGAAGGTAAAGAGAGGGCAGCATACTACTTATCTAAACTCCTTAACCCCTGTGAGCAGAGATACTCAGCCATGGAAAAGACTTGTGCAGCTTTGGTTTGGGTAGTTCAGAAGTTAAAACACTATTTCCTAGCTCACGAGGTTCACCTCATTGCTCGCATGAATCCAATCAAATTCCTCCTTGAAAAACCTGTCCTCACTGATCGATTAGCACGCTGGCAAAGCTTTCTTTCTCAATTTGACATCACTTACATTCAGCAAAAAGCTATCAAAGGTTATGCCATTGCCGAACATCTTGCTCACCACCCTCTCCCCCGCTTTGATCCTGTCAATTCAGAGTTCCCGGATGAAGAATTAATGTCCATTAATCAATCCCATGATCCTATGTGGACGTTACATTTTGATGGAGCTCTTAATTCTCAAGGAAGAGGGATCGGCATGGTTCTTTTAACACCCGAAGGAGTCACCATTCCATTTGCTGCTCGGCTCACTTTTCCCGTCACCAATAACATAGCCGAGTATGAAGCTCTTTTGGCCGGTCTTAAAACCGCTCATCAATATGGTGTCACCCATTTGCGAATCGTCGGTGACAGTCAGCTTATTCTACGCCAAGTGTTGGTCAAGTGCCGCACTATCAATCCTAAGCTCAAGCCCTACCAGGAACTCGCTTCAGCTTACGCCAAACTCTTCACTAAATTGATTTTCGTTCATGTCCCGCGTAGCCAGAACATCTTGGCTGACGCACTTGCTTCTTTAGCTTCCGCTTTAGTCTTCCCTCCTGAGCGTGATTTTCATGTCCCCCTGATTCATCAGCGTGATACTCCAGCCATTAGGGATCGTGCTTTTCTTGATATTAGGGATCAAGTGCTTGAGAAGGTTAGACGGAAAGAAGCTCTTGAAGGCAAAGAGGTCATGCTATTGGATTGGCAAGAAGAGTTGGCTGACGAAGAAAAGCCTTGGTATTATGAGATTGCCAGATACTGTAATGATCAGTCTTATCCCGAGGAAGCCACTGCCGAAGAAAAGAAAGCAATTAGGAGAGTGGCTCAACGTTATACTTTGGTTGGAGGTGTGCTCTACAGAAGAGGGCTCACCGGTGTTTTATTGAGATGCCTCGATGATGATGAATCTTGGAAAGTTGTGGAAGAGGCGCATTCTGGTGTGTGTGGTGGTCATGTGAACAGCCAGATGCTAGCTAAGAAGATTCTTAGACTAGGGTTCTATTGGCCCACTCTAGAAGAGGATTGTTCTATCTATGTTCGAAGGTGTGTTAAGTGCCAACTGCACGCCGACAAGATTCATTCTCCTGCTTCTTCACTCCATCCTACGTCCTCCCCATGGCCTTTTTCCATGTGGGCTTTTGATATCATTGGACCTCTTGGTGATTCGAACCTCCTGACCAAGCAAAAATCATTCATTCTCACGGCAACGGAGTACTTCACCAAGTGGGCGAAGCAGAAGCTTACGTGGAAATTAAAGCATCAACCGTCTGCAAATTTATCATGAAGAACATCATCACGAGGTTCGGCATCCCGAGCACCATCGTCACCGACAATGGACCTCAATTTATCTCCCAAGATCTCAAGGATCTCTGCAACAGGTATAACATTGCATTGCATCATTCTTCTCCCTATTATCCGCAGGGCAATGGCCAAGCAGAGGCCACTAATAAAACCTTAATCAAGATTGTTAAGAAGACGTGCGAGGCTAATAAATTCTCGGATTGGCCAGACAAGCTGGTTGAAGCTCTTTGGGCCTACCGCACTTCTATTCGAACCCCCACTGGGCAAACTCCTTTTGCCCTTACTTATGGAATGGAGGCCGTAGTCCCTTATGAGATTCTTATCCCCTCTCTGCGAGTACAATTGGATGAGGAGCTCTCTATCGATGAACGTCGTGATTCACTCCTTGCCCAATTGGAACTCCTAGATGAGAAGCGTCTGGTCGCCGCTGAGCATGCGCGCGTTTACCAAAACAGGCTCTCACGTTTTTATCAAAAGAAGGTAATTGAGAGAAAATTTAAGGTCGGTGAAATGGTAATCAAAAGAATTTTTGTAAAGCCGGGTGGCCCTCGTTCAAAGCTCCAACCAAATTGGGAAGGGCCGTTTGTCATAAAAGATGTTTATCCTGGCAATGCTTATAAACTGGTTAATGCTGAAGGAGAGGAATTAACTCACCCCTGGAATGGTTTGTATCTCAAGAAATATTACCCCTGAACAAAAATCCAAACAAAAATTGAAAACTTCACAAAAATCCAAAGAAAATAGAAATCTCCCAGATAATCCAAAAAAATCTGAATATTTCCAAAATCCAAAACAAAAGAGTTTTCTTTCATGGTTCTCCCTTTTGGGCTGACATGACATGCAAAGGTCCCCGGTCCGAAAGGTCAAAATCCAGAATCCATTTGTCAGTCTTGCTAATTTAAAATGGGAGTTGACCCCGCACACACTACACACTTTACTCTTGAGCTCAAGCAGTGCAAAATCTGATGGAAAGTCGAAATCAAACTAAAGGCGAAAGACGATATCCATTCTTTTCTTCTTCGGCCCACAAGGGAGGAAGGGAGGTCTTGAGGTAGACACGCCAAGCCTATCCGCCGCCCTAGTAGGAGGAAGTCAGGGCCCAAAAGGGAACAAATGCCACAAAAGCCCAAGTACAATTAGGTTGTTCATCAGTTCAAATCTATTCAATGCAAATCAATTCTGAAGTGAAAGTCAAATGGTGAAAAGAAAAGCATGTCAAGAGGGCAAAGTCCCCGCAAGGAAAACCTTGGGCGTATGCATGCAATACGAAAAGAGGCAAAAGGCAACAAAGCGTCCCTACGCCAAAGACCGAACCCCAACAGGCATAGAGTAGGGGAGGTAGCTTTGCCTCAGGCATCTTTGAATCTTTTGTGGGCTCCCTCATAGCTTCTCTTTTATTTTTGGAAAAGTCATGAACCAGCAGAATGGCCGAGACAAACTGAAGAGAATGCACTGCACGAAATCTTGTGTATAAGTTTAACAATATTCACGCCGATTCCCCTTTTAATTATTCAAGAAAGGTTAATGGATCTTAGATGATGACCGAGTAGGGCCTACCACCTTAATTTCTTTATCAGCTGAATTTGGGAGGAATAGAATTAACGCCTTTGTTCAAGGCGCTTTAATGTTAATTCACGCCTATCTTAAAGTCGTTTTTTTAAAATAACGCCTCTGGGAAGGTCGTGTTTTCAACAAAATTCAAAAAATCTTTTCACAGTAACGCCGTCTCCGAGGGCATCTGTTACTTGAGTAACGACCTAATCTAAGGCGTGTTTTTCAGAAAACCCCTAAAAAAATATATATATACTGAAAAGAACAAAAAAAAAATAAATTCTTCATATTGCATGAGTTGCATTCTTGCCTGGACATCTTTTAATTATTGTTTACATATGTGTGATTGCATGAGGCATCCACGAGTTTTGATTATTCCATTTTGCCTTATTACAGGCTTGACCCCTTGACCCGTTACTAAGGTCAGAATATGGACACCCCTTGCTCATCGGGCAAGGGGCCAAGTCGAACAGATGAATTAACCTGTTTGTTCAAGTGAAAACCGCAGCTGCAGATATAGGGCAAAATAAAGCAAACACAGGGAACGTGGAAAGAAAAAGTACACAAACACAAGTCCACAACCATACAAGTGCTCAGGTAACAAAAGCTCAAATCTCCTATATATATATATCATCATGTCTATCATGTACAGGTGTGAAGGTGGAGGAGTACAAGTACAAAACTCTCAGCTCTCGCCTCCACCCTCCTCTCTCCTACTCTCAACCTCCTCCTCGCCGTCCCGAGCTGGTGCTGGTGGAGGAGGCATGGGCCCCCGTGAAGAAGCCGGAACCCGAACGTGTCCCCCTCCCTCGCTCCTCTCTCGGAGGGAAGAACCCGCCACGAAGGTGGAGCTGGTAAAGGAGTACCCCGCAGCCCGTGCTCGCTCGCGGCCTCGCTGCAACCGCTCCTCGGACACTCGCAGCCGCTCCTGGGAAAGGATCAACTGGGTCCTCGAGTCCGCCAGCTCACGCTCTCGTGCCGACAACTGCTCCTGGAACCGGGCACGCTCCGCCTGGTGCTCCTCCCGCTCACGAGCCCGCTCCTCGCGCTCCCGAGCACGCTCCCTCCTCTCCAGCTCTAGGGCAACTCCCAGCTCGGCTACGTCCTGAGGAAGCTCACTGTGTTGCTGCAGGGCCCGCTGAAGCTCTATGATCCGCTGATCGCGGATCGACAACTCGGTACGTATCGCCTTCAGCTGAGCAGCCTACAAACAGGTAAACAAATCATCAGTTCCACAGTTCAATAATTCATGAAATGAAATAACAACATGTGACTAAAGGTAGGTCACGCACCTGTGAGCTCGTCGCTCGGAAGCCCTCATCTATGCAGATAAGAGTGGCTCGAAGCTCTTCAGTCTGTAAAAATGAATTTTTATCAGTGCACAATTTATATCTAATCATTATTTGAATGAGGTTTCAAGTTCAGAATTTACCCGTGAAGCAAGGTCACGCTCCGCCACCTCGGCTCGCGCTATCGCACCAGCCAACTGCTCCGTCAGTGCAGTCACCTCTGCACTAGGCCCCCTCGAGCTGGAGGCCTCCCCTGGATCTCTCCTCGCTGCTCCCTGCTGGGCACGCTGCATTCATTAAGACCGTCAGTGGCTAATCATTAATTCAACACAACAAACAAATTCATTTGCATATAGGAATAATTTAAACACTCACCAGGGTCTCCAAGTCTGCCCGTGTGGCAGCTAGCTGGTCCTCCAGGATGTGGAGGTGGGCCTGTGCATCTATCGCCGCTATGTCCCTCACATCCTGCATTCATTACATGTTAATCGCATAATAGTTACATAAGCATTTGCATTTAATTTAGAAATAAGTGCATTCATACATACCCCTAAGACCCTCATCTGAGGTCTGCCGGCGTGAACCTCCCAGTAGCGCCGGAGGTACTCGGAGCTGTCAGTCGCGTGGGAAACGACTGTGGTCCCGCCTCGCTGCCAGTCGGCGTACTGCTCCTCGAATCGCACCCTCCAGTCGGTCGTCTTGGTGCGACCGCGGGTCTTCTTGCCAATCCCTCGAGGCTCTCCGACCTCGATCCACTCCTGGGGCAGGCCCAGGGTCCTCATCACCAGCCGAAGCCGTAACGGCTCAATCTCGCTCAAGCAGTGTAGCCACAGCTCACGCCCGAAGCGAGGTCGCCCCGATACGACCCAAGGCTGGCCCTCATCGGTCATCCCCTCATATGGTCTCCACTGCACCTGCATTCATGAACACGCATCATTATCACTTCATCATATTCAAATAAACAACAAAAAGAAATGCATATCATTCATTCATACATACCAGCGAGGGAGGGAAGTCGCGGAACTCTCTCCGTAGAACCCACAACTCGTAGTCAAGTGGGGCGCCAAAGATAATAGGCACCCAGCGTCGCGCCAGAGGGAAGGATCCCTCAGCTCCTGGCCGTGGGTCAACACGCCCCATCGGCATGTATAGGTGGCTCCACACCTACATCCATGCATTACAATTAGTACTATATTCACATGCATCATAATAAGAAGGAAAAGATAAGAAATGAGAAATTGCATACCTGAAGAAGAGGTGAGAAGCCACTGACGGTCGTCTCACGGCATGTCCCCGTGGACAGATCGGCCATCAAATGCGCCAGCAGGGCCGCTCCCCAAGCATATGTGCCAACCGTCTCCAGATCCTCAAGGATGCCTAAGAAGCGGCAGTTGATGACATCGGCTTTCGTCCCCAGCAATAATCTCCCGAGCAGCAGCAGCAGGAACCTCCTCAGGTCTCGGTCCGCTCTCTCATGGTCAGTCGGGTCCTGGCAGCATGCCGCTCTCACCCCGTCGGTCAGTCGCTGTGCAAACTCACCTAAGGTCTCCCCCGACCTATGCCTGGCATCTCCTAGACCCATCACCGTAGTCAGGTCCGTACGGAAAATGGTCCTACACTCGCTAGGTCCCACATAGACCATCTCAAGCCCTAGTAGCCTCTGGGCCATCTCCGTATAGTCAGAATAGGTGAACCCACTCACGGCCTCACCATCCACCCGTAAACCTGTGATCCTGGCTACATCCTCTAAACTAGGAACCATATGCCCCCAGGGCATCAGAAAAGTCCGGCTAACCCTATCCCATCTCTCCCTCAAAACCTGGATCAGTGCTAGGTCAGGTCTAAAAGGCTCGATGGATAGAAAAGCCCCAAACCCCATGGCCTCTACCCTAACCCTCTGGAAGTCGGGGAGACCCTGGTATGCTGCCCAGACCATGACCCATGAGATACGGGTCCTCATCAACCCCTGCATGTATTAAAAGAGAATTATTTTTCTTAATTATTTGAGTATCCATGTGGAATTACATTTGATTTGGGTTAAATATTGAATTTTAGCATTTTTGGAATTCACGGCCACCCTCAGGTCGTTTCTTGATAAATTCACGCCCCTGTGGGGGGCGTTTTTCAGAATGAACTTTAATGTAACGCCCTTAATGAGGGCGTTTTTTATGTTAATCACGCCCCAGTCTTAGGCGTATTTTGGTGGCTGTTTCGCTATTTCTGAAACATTTTTCTAATCACGCCTCGGTGTTGGGCGTTTCTTATTGAATTAACGCCCTGGGGTAGGGCGTTTTCCTAAAGGTGGTTAATTTTGAATCGTTAATGAATGAAGCGACGCCCTCTGGTTTGGGCGTCTCTTGTTGAATTAACGCCCTACTGGAGGGCGTGGGTTTCTCAATTTAACAGAAAAATCAAATAACTGACAGCATGCGAAATAATTCATGAAATTTTTTTTGGAAATTGTTTAATGAGCATGGAAATCATGAAAAATCATAAGTTTTAAGAAATGACATGCTTCAGGGCGTTTTCCATGGAGGTTAATTGATTTTCAGAAATTTGAAATAATTAACGCCCTGGGTTAGGGCGTTTTGTTTGAGAGTAACGCCCCCAATGGGGGCGTGTTTTTTCTGGGTTGCAGATTTCGTCCCCGATGGCCATGAAAAATCAAGAAAAATATAAATAAAATAAAATAAAATGGAATTGGGGAGGGGGAACCTACCTTCTTGTGTTTCTGGGGTTGTGGCCGTGGCAGTGGCCATCTGGGCCACCGGAGTTGCCCCCGGGGAGCGACCGCCGCCGTGCGCGGCGGTCCTTCTTCTTCTCCTCTCTTCTCCTTCTTCTTCTCCACCGTCTGCATCTTCTGCATCTGCTGTTGCTCCGTCGGCCTCGTCGCCGCCGGCCGTCGCCGGCTCTTCTTCAAAAGCCACGACGGCGAGCTCCTCCACGGAAAGTTCTTCCTCTTGGGCGTGGGAGGCATCGAGATCGACCACATCTGGGGCGCTGACTCTTTGGCGTTTGGCCATGGCTAAGATTGAGAGAATGTTTGAGAGAATGAGAGAGAGGAGATTGAGAGAGAGGCTTCGGGGGGGGCTTCGGTTAGGGTTTGCAGAGAAAAGGGGTGAAATGAGAATGGAAGGAGGAAGAAGAAGGGGCCCGACGGCTTTTGGGTTTCGAAAATGAGACACGCCCTAATGGAAGTGCTATTATTTGATGAAAAATTATTATGATTAAGCACTTATGTCATGTTCTGAATTGATAAATGAAGTCTAATAAGTTTCAAAGTGCAGAAGTTATGCAGGATTCAGGGCGTTTGGATCACTCATAGAGCAGCATCATAACCTTGTATTGTTTCTTGTAAGCATTATTATTATATGATATCTACAATATTATAGTATATCAGGGGACCATTGTGGTTATGATGAACCTAAATTTTGAGTTCCCCTTTATCAAAACAAAGACGATTTCAGGAGAATCTTGATCAACGGATAGGCCGTTGAGTTGTAAGGCCTGGGACGATGTCCACTTTCTGAGTTGATGCGCGGATAAACGGTTTCGGCTTAGTGTTAGCTCAGAAATATGGATTCTTGACCAGACCTAAAGCTTAGCAATATTATCCTTGATTATTTTCTAATTTTTAGTTTGTTTAACCTTTTTCTTTTAGCCCATCATGCATCATGTAGGACTTTGAGTTTCATGCTGAAAATCTTCATATTATGGCAATAATGAAGTTCACTCGCTCTTGATTGAATTGACATGAGAATATTCCACTTTAAATCAAGTACTTCGTTCTATTGAGGCTGTTCAGGCTGATTCCTTGAAAGTGTTCCT